>CM077153.1:48856041-49456041 GCA_039583875.1 Platanthera guangdongensis | reverse complement strand
CAAATCTCAAGACTTAAACATAAGGACACTCATGGTCTGACATTACTCTTATGTGGATAACTTCTCTACGCGTTGACCTTGAACCTAACCTCGCTCTGATACCAAATTGTAACACCTCCCATGTAATGAACATATAATATGGGTCCGGCCGGGGCCCCACAACATACGGACGCCACAGCTTTAGTATTAAAAGTTGATATAGCTACCCACACTCAAAACTCTTTGCACAACACAGCGGAAACAAAATAGGACTAGAAGTTATCCACCACTAAAAGTAAAACAAATGGCCTTAAGGCCTTACATCAAGTGTCCAAAAGAAAAATAATACATCAATCATGAATGTGCCCAACACTCCTAGTCTACCTCGGTATGCAAGCCGGACAACAAGAGTCTCAAACATAACATCTCATAAGTAGGGCTACAAAAAAAGAGAAAAACACTTCATGAGGCTTAGGCCTTTCTGGCCAGCGAGCTAGCTCCTGCATGCGATCCTTGCCCTGAAAAATTTATTAGTAACGTGGGTCAGCAAAGGCTGACCTCAAACTGTGCAACAACACATCTCCTCCCGGCCACCCCTAACGGACCCCGGGGTACCCCTCCAACCTGCAAGTTAGCACTTCGTAGGCAATAATCATAAGCAAGAAAAGCAACTATGGAAATAGGCTTGGATGTCACATACATCATACATGTTCTCTACTGGTTGAGCATAACATAAAAAGGCCTACTTATGTAATCATGTATGCGATAACCTGGGTTTCACCCAAGGCACCCTAACTCGTATGCATCTAACACATCATCACATAATCACATCATATGGGTTCTCATCGATTCCCCATTGGCATAAAGCCGCAAACAAAGGGGTCACCATTTCCCCCAACGGCTCACAGGCCGCCTCATGAAATTCTTGTCAAGGCCCCACCCGCTCAAGGTCTTAAACCCGGGCTTGCCTACAAGCTCTAACGTCTCATGTCAGGATTCCAACAAACACAAAACTGACCGATTCTAAGAAGCCTTGCCGGACCCCACCCGCTCATGGCCTCATTGCCCGGGTTTGTCCCCATGCTTGTCATTCTTGTCAGTCACACAGAAGGGGACTAGTCTCACCGGGACACTCTCCACACATGACGTGAACGTCACGGGATAGCCAGCCGACCACGGAGACATAGCCACGCCTTGGCACAACACAAACCAAGACAAATCCACCCTAGTCCCTCATTTGTACTGCAGCGTGTCCGTGCACCAAGGAAACCATCTCCAACTCATGCGGAGCTAACCTTGTCCACCAAGGAAAACATCTACCGCCACGAGGAGCTAACCTTGTCCGGTTCCGACTACACGTACTCACTCGAGAAAAAGGGGGAAACATCACCACATCATAAACGACATCTTGCCGCAACGGAATCTCTACGAATCCTTAACGTTTTTATGCAACATCACCGAGTCGGACTAACGGTCGCGACAACGGCTTCACCCACCATGCCTAATCCACTAACGGAGCGGATCTCTAATGCAAAAATATGCCGGGGATGGACTCAATCAACCCGGAGGTTCCTCTTGAACCTTGGCAAACCAAAACCCCTCTCATTTGAGAGTTTGGTGCCCGAAAACTAGAAAGAAAAATAATAAATGATGCTAAGACATGCATCCTAAGACCGAGAGGAGAAGTGTCGTTACCTTCCGACTCCTCTTCCATGACATGGCAAAATAGCCGGATGAAAACCTTCGCAACGATCTAAGCTCCACGGATCTGGACTCGGCTCGCGATTTGGAGCACCGAAACCCCTCCTACAGCCCAAACTCTCCTTCTCCTTCTTCCTTGTTCTCACTTCTCTCTAGATCTTTAGTAAGAGAAAGCTTGGAGAAGAATGAGGGTTTTCAACCCTATTCTCGGACTTAACTCCCCAAGAACAGTCCTGAACCGACAGATCCTAAAATCTGGGAAAGAATGGCCACGATCCGCCTGGAAAATAAAAGACCTGGGCCGAACACGGCCTGGAACACGCCCGTGTCCAGGGCCGTGTGCCTCATTCGCCGTCTCAAATCGACGCGCCTGGAACAGCACACGGACACCCGACACGCCCGTGTTCAATCCGACACGCCCGTGTCCCCAGTGACACGGCCGTGTGGCCGGCCGTGTGCCTCCATCGACACGGCCCCGAAACCAACCCGAGAGGTGACACGGCCTGGGACACGCCCGTGTCCCAAGCCGTGTGCCAAGTCTCGACACCCGTCGATAGGCTTTGTGTCGACACCGCGGAAAAACGTCGAGCGAAGATCGTCGACCAAGCGGGACACGCCCTGTGACACGCCCGTGTCACAGGCCGTGTACCCCAGTCTCGACACTCGTCGAGCGAAAGTGTCGACACCCCGGGCCGAGTGTCGACACGGACTCGACACGCCCTGCGACACGCCCGTATCGCAGGCCGTGTACCCTACTCTCGACACATCGTCGAGCGAAAGTGTCGACACTTGGGCCGAGTGTCGACACGGCCTCGACACGCCCTGCGACACGCCCATGTCGCAGGCCGTGTGCCCTACTCTCGATACGTTGTCGAGCGAAAGTGTCGACACTTGGGCCGAGTGTCGACACGGCCTCGACACGTCCTGCGACACGCCTGTGTCGCAGGCCGTGTGCCTCCTGCCAGAAACCCAAAAAATTTTCCAGAACTGCAGACTGACCCTCTTGCAAAACTGGGGTGTTACATTATATCTTTGCCTTAAGTTCTCCTGCTTGACCTTTTGAGTTGGTGGTCTAGCAGGGGCAGCATTCTTGGAGGAAGAAGTTTCATGGTGATGGCAATTACATGATTTCTTCTCCTTTAGGGGCCTTTCCACAATAGGCTTTACTCTTTGTGCTTTCTTGATGTTATTAGCATGATTGAAAGGGTCATAGCTCTGAAGAATGACTTCTTCATAAGGTGTCTTAAAGACACTCTCACCAAAGTTTCTGGGGCGAGTCCATCCTTGGTAACGGGACTTGGGCTCTACACAAGTAGGCCTAGTAAAGTGACCGTAGGATGAGTCAAGATCAAACTCATTTGTTGGAAATATGACCTTCTTAAAGGAAGTCTGATCTTGAGGGGCTTTCCCCTTCTATTTAGCCAAAGCCTTCTTGGCGGCCTTATTCTTTCTTTGAGCCTTATTCCTCCTAGAAGATTTACTAGGAGCTTCTACATGGCCTAACCCAGCACCCATGGCCTTAGCTGAGAATTCTGCAACGAATGGGAGAACAGTCTTCAGCTTCGAGAAACTTTCAACAAGTTTATTTTCGGCTTCAAGTTGTGCTTCCAGTTCTTTTATGATTTTCTCCTTAAGGTCTAGGTTCTCGAGAGCCTTGTTATATTCTTCAATGGCAGAATTGAAATTTTCTCTGAGCGAGTCGGTCTTAGCGATTTCCCCTCTTAGAGTGCTCTCTTCACCTTTCAGAGACTTTATCTCTTTAGCTTGAGTTTTCATGACTCGTCGATATTTGTCGTAAGCCATGATTAACTCCTTGTACTGGGCCATGAGTTCAGACTCATCATCAGAAGAGTTGTCCTCATGATCAGGCTCAGAAACATCAGAATCGGAAAGAGGAGTGTGAGAGTTTACCTTCCCAGTGAACTGTGGCTCTTGTTCATCATCAGTCTGAGCCATAAGCCTGAAGTAGGCTTCTTCTTCTTCACTCGACTCAGATGAGTCGGAGTCGCTAAGAGTCTTGCCCTTCTTGGCTATTAGGCTATTTTCTGTTTTCTTCTTATTGTAAGAAGATTTCTTTTCTTCTCTTCTTCCACCCTCCTTTTTTTGGGGGGGCAGTCAGCGATGACATGACCTGGCTTATTACAGCAATAACAAACAATATCAGTAGAAATATGTTTGTTCGGTTTATAAGTATACCTGTCATGGCTGCTTGAGCCTTTTTAGTGTCGATAACCATCATGTCGTGATCTTCTATATGAGGCATCCTTGCCTTTCCATTGCTTCTGTTTGTTCAAGAATTTCTTGAACTAATGTGAGAGTAGAGAGAACTCTCCTTCAGATAGCTCTGTGCCTGAGGTACTTGGCTCCGAGGTTTCTTCTTCACTAACTTCTAGTGCTGGGGCAGGAGAGGCAGCCTTGGACTTCCTTGAGGTGTCTGCCTTGAGAGCAACAGTCTTCTCCTTGGACGAGGACCTGCTCTTCTCTTCTTCAGCTTTTCTCGTATTGAGTTGCAGCTCGTATGACATAAGCTTCCCGAAGAGATTCTATGGGTCTGTCTCAGCTAGCTTTCCAAACTCCTGGATAGCACAAACCTTGTTATCCCATTCCTTGGTTAGGGATCTCAGAACTTATCATTTAGTTCTCCGTTTGTGAAGACTCGGCCATAGACCCTTAGGTCGTTGACTATCTTAAAGAAGTTCTCAAAAGTGTCAGCAATGGTATCCTTGTGTCCTTATCAGAAGGCTTCATATTTATGATTCAGAAAGGATCTTCTATCATCCCTAACTTCTTCGGTACCTTCCATCAAAGTGACAAGGGACTGCCACATCTCCTTAGCAGACTGGTAGTGGATCAAGTTCTGCAACATGGATTCATTGACTGCACTTGCTATTATATTCTTGGCCTTCTTATCTAAAGACACAAGTGCAATCTCGTCTTTATCTAGATCCATTAATTTCTTTGGAACTTTTTTTGTTGGATCTATTGTGGAGACGGTCATGGGAATGTAAGGACCTTTTTCAACGATCATGAAGATCCTTGGATCCACAGCTTAAATGAAAAATATGATTCTTTCTTTCCACATGGGAAAGTTATTCTTTGTGCATAATGGGAGCTTGGCAAATCTTTAGCCTTGTCCATGCTTAGAAGATCTCAAAAGACAACTCAAGTCAGATCTGATCAAGGTGTTAACCTTTTATTGACCAAACTGGCTCTGATACCAATTGAAAGTGTTATAGTTGTCTACCTAAATCACCTAGAGGGGGGTGAATAGGTGAGTTGTGCGTCTTTTTACGAAATAAAAATTTAGAGATCTATCCACATAATAATCAACCAAGCAATCACAGACGACAAAAGATTTATAGTGGTTCCCCAACTTTGGGTACATCCACTTTCCCTCACCGATCTAGCAAATCACTATACTCGGCTACTCCACTATCTCGGATTGAAAACCAATCCTACGCCTCGAAAGAAAGTTCCTACAATCTCGATCCACAACACGGATCTACACTCGGAAGGTAAAAACTTCCTACAACTCGGAGACAAAAAAGCTCCTACACTTGGAGAGAAATCTCCTATACGCATAAAATTGAAAATAATGAAAATACAAACAGTAATTGTTTCTCAGATCTGAAAGTCTCGACATGTATCTTCTTCTTTGATTTTTGCGGCTCTATCAGAAAAGTTGGAGAAGATACTTGGCAAGATCTTGATCTGAAATTTCTTGGACACACACGATTCGAGAGATGATGAAGAATTGAAAAGCAATCTCGATCTGTGAGTCAACTTGATCTGAATCTCTTGAATCGAAAGCCCTAGCGATTTGGACGAAGAAGATCGGCGGCGGCGGCTTCCGTTTTTGGATAGAGAGAATAAGATTCAGAAATTCTTAGAATAATACTTGACAACTTGTTAGGGTTAGTCAGTTTTGACAAGACCTTATATAAGATCTCCCTAACGGTCATAATTATCATTAATGACGTACACGTGGACCAATCACGTCAAGCCATTGAAATTCCTGTCGATTCTGGACTTAGCAAATTTCTGGAAAAAAATCTGACTGAAATACTCGAGTAACAGATTAGCTACTCGAGTACTTAATAAGATTACTCGAGAGAATAGAAGAAGACTACTCGAGTAGAAGACTTGGAGAAAATCCAGAAAGAATGAGTAATTACTCGAGTACAAAATGATTTACTCGAGTGCTAATATAATTACTCGAGACATGGAGTTGAACTACTCGAGTGGTAGAAATAGACTACTCGAGTACTATATATACTACTCGAGAGGTAGAAGGATTACTCGAGTCAAAGACTTAGAAAAAATATCTGGAAGAAAAAATTCTGGTTACTCGAGTACTAGGACTGGACTACTCGAGAGGAGATTGACTACTCGAGTATATGGAAATTACTACTCGAGTAAAGATTTAAAAAAATTCGGAGAGATGAAAATCTTTTCACTAGAGTATTAAACCTGGACTACTCTAGTAGTAGATAGACTACTCGAGTACATGAACTTGACTACTCGAGTGAAGTAAAACAACACGAAATCTTGTCTTCTATAACTCGAGACAAAAGACTAATCTACTCGAGTACTAATATGACTACTCGAGTAAATGACTTAGAAAATTTTCTGAGAGGAAATTCTGTTAACTCGAGAATAAGAGAGGATCTACTCGAGTAATTGACTTGGCTACTCGAGAGCTATATTCAGACTACTCGAGAGTCATTTCCCTTACTCGAGAACAGATATACTTACTCGAGTAATTACTAAGTATTTCACTCGAGTATATAAACTACTACTCGAGTAAAAGACTTAGCAAAAATTTCCTCAACAGACTTTTCACTTCTTCAATAAAATCAGCAATATTTCTTTCTCCAATCAGTCCTAGTGCTTGAAACATGAAGTGCATCCCAATAGAGAGGCTACACATGAGTCAACATCATGGATCACACAATGAGGGATTACATTGTATGGTCCTGTGCTTAGTGACCCATCGTAGACTGACATTGATCTACACTTGGCTATATAGTCCTGCAAACACATAACTCAAACAAGACATCAAATACAACTTAATTCATCTTAGTTCAAGGGTGACTTCATCAAATCTGGGTTATTGTGGATATAATACCCATTATTTCCTTTTTAATAATAGAGTCAGTGGTGTGCTTTGAAAGGCCACATCACCTGAGGGCGGATTTCACATCATCTTGATACAGTTCTTATTCTTCATCGGATGACCTAAACTTGGTCAAATTCAGGGCTTTGCTTAGTCTCCTTGAAGATATCTTGATCATGTGTCCACTGATAGAAGTCTTGATTTTGTTGGAGGATTAGTCGATTTTTTTCATTCGAATAGAGTTCCAAATCTTCTCACTTCTATATCAAACTTGTCTTTGATAGGACAAATTATAGGTTAGCGACATGTGGTAGGTGGAGAACTTGTTGAACGTCTTCTGAAGCACCCTTGAATCCATTCCTTATTAATTCATAACCCTTGAAAAGGAAAACCATTCCTTTGAGCATCATTAAACCTTTGAATTTCTGGAGTTTGCTCGAGATTTCTTTGCAGGGAGGCAAAAAGTAGAAGAGGACTAGGAATTATGTATTTTATTTTAAGCATGCACACTCCTAGTTATATTAAACCTTATTTGAGAATGTGGAGATGCATGTACCTATCGAGATTAACACAAGTAGATCAATGGCTGATATTAAGCTTGGAAGATAGCTGTAATCAGAAATGCCTGAGTAAATTCGATGAGTTGACTTGATGCACTCGACGCACTCGACACCTGAAGTTATCTCAACCCACTCAATGCCTAGACACTTAGTCTCAGCGCACTCGATGCCTGGACAGTTAATCCATATCTTCCTCGATATCTGTAAGGGTCAATTCTGCCTGTAGCACATATGCATGAAAATATAATGAAGTTATACTATGTTTAACATAACAAATTCAAATTTGAAGGTGTTGAACTCGGCTTCATCTAGTGGCTTAGTTAAAATATCAGACACTTGTCTGTATGTGAGGATAAACTCAAGACTGATGTCCTCCCTTTCTACATGCTCTCTAATGAAATGATATCTAATTTCTATGTGCTTAGTCCTGTTATGAGACACAGGATTCCTAAGCAATAGTGATTGCACTAGAAGAATCACAAAACATGGAAGTTTTACTTAGCTGGAGATTGTAGTCTTAGAGCTAATGTTGAATCCATAGCAGTTGTGCATAGCAGCTTCGAGCTAAAATATATTCTGATTCAACAGTGGAAATGACAACACTGGTCTGCTTCTATCTTCTCCATGATACAAGTCTCCTCCCTTGAAATTGACAGGTGTCTAATGTGTTTTTTCCGTCTTCTCTACAACCTGCAAAATATGCATCTGAATACCCAGTTAGTTCAAAATCATTATACTTAGGGTACCATAGACTAAGATCAGGTGTGCCCTTGAGATATCTCAGAATTCTTTTTACTACAGAATAATGAGACTCTTTAGGGATAGCCTGGTATCTACCACAAACACATGTAACATACATGATGTTTGTCCAACTGGCAGTCAGGTAGAGGAGGGAGTTAATTATGCCTCTATACAAGGTTCCATCAACAAGTTTCCCAATCTCATCCTTGTCTATTGATAAACTTGACCCCATAGGAGTTTTCATTATGGAGGCACTTTCCATTCCAAACTTATTAATTAGCTCCTCGGTGAACTTAGACAGGGAGATGAATAGACCATTCTCTGACTATCTAACTTGGAGGTCCATGAAGTACTTGAGTTCACTCATACTGCTCATCTCAAACTGCTCTTGCATAAGTTTAGAGAACTTCTTGTAGAGGCCATCATCAGTAGATCCAAAAATTTTGTCATCTACATAAATTTAGACTAGAATGATCTTACCCTTGACTTCCCTAAGGAATAATATCTTATTTATCTCTCCCCTTAAGAATTTGTTCTCAATGAGAAAGCCAAAGCAATTAAGGCAGAAGACATAATGCGGGTCAGCCTCGCCTTTCTCATTCACAACATACATAAACATGTTATGTTCTAAGGTTGGCACTCATGACAACCCCAGCTAGGCCACTTAGGCTCAACAACTCAACAAGCTACCCACCTTGTCTCATGGATACAGGATTCACAACCACAAAAAGCTCACTGGGAGCTATCGCCACCTGTAACGCTACTACAGGGCGATAAAAGACAGAGCATTAATTTTACTACAATCATGGGTGTTTCCTGGATAACACCTCCAGAACTCACTGTAGCAAGCTGCATACTTAAAAATTCCATAAAACTACATGTTTATCCACAGTCCTCTCCAGCACGCAAATCAATCATCACCAATCCAGACCAACTTGTAAAGATGAGATTCAACAACATGCCTATGTTTGTACTTCAATTCTGAACTCTATATACAATTTCTATTGGGGATACATCGTATCAACACAAACGAAACGTCCCAATCTTCACCAATTGGTGAGGGTTTCCACACAAACATGCCAAATAAGGACTTCACTTGTCTAAGAGGAGAATTCTTACCCTTATAGATCGCCTAGGAGCCATGAGATTGCAAGTGATCTTGATAAAAGCTTTCATAGTACCTTCCTCACCACAGATCTAGCCTTGGCTGGCAAATCCGACCACAAGAACTCCTTCCAAGATCTTCTAAATGACTAGTTTCAACATTCTTCTTACTCTTCTTTCCTTTTTCTCCTTTATTTTCTTCACTTGAAGAGAGAGAGAGTGAAAGAGAGAATGAGAAGGAAATAACCCCATCAGCCACTTAACAATCCAGACTCTTAACTCAGCTACAGAATCCTTAGGGCTAAACACATGGATGGCCATGATTAAACCGAGCATTTATTTAAAAATCTGTCGTCGCTCTAAATCTCGCTATCATGGCATGATAACCTCGACTGTGGCCGCTTGACCAAGTCAATGTTGCTTTGCTGCTTAACGAGGGCCTCAACATCACTCGACATGTTGCATACTATCGCCAACGGTATCGTTATTGTAACATCCCATGTTACTTTTGGACCCCTCAACTTAGATTGGGTTAGGCATGGGGTGGGTGATGGGGAAATTAGCTAGGTTTGACCCTAGTTAGTGGGTTGTAGCCATGTGGGCCCACTAAGGGGCCAAAGTCAAACTAGGTCAAACTAGCCTAAATAGGAACCCGAGCCACACCATGACCCTACCACATTGCCCTAACCCTAAAACAATCTAAGTGGACCCTAGGGCATGCCATTAGGTCAACCCTTTGACCCTAGTTGACCAAAGTCAACCATGGCTCTAAATTGGTCAAACCTATACCTATAGGCTCAATTAGCCCAAGTAGGGCACCACATTGACCCAACCCAAGTTGGGTGGTGCCCTTAGACCCATGACCACCAATTGGGGTCAGCCCACTCATCATGGTTGACCAAGTCAACCCAAGTCAACCCAAGTCAACCTAATTAACCTAAAGGAGAAAATGAGGGCTAAGCCCACTCCCCTTGGGCCAAGCCCACCAAACCTGATCCATGGCCAGCCCAAATTTACAATGACCACCCATACCCTCTGGTTTTGAATAGGGGGACACATGCATGAGGGTAAAGTGGGAATTTTAGGAGAGAGAAGGTGAGTTAAGAAGAAGAGGCCACTTGGCCTTGGCTCCATCATCCCAAATTGTGCTGGCTGGCCTCCTCAGATAATTTCCAGAGACTTTGGCAGCATGGGGGCCACTTGGCACAAAGGGTGAAGCCTCCAAAGCCCAAACCGAGCTCACCTTGGTTGTATCTCCCTATACAGCCACCTTCAGCCTAATTCGACCACACCATCACCTTCAGAGGGTAGAATCGAGTGGAGAACGAGTCTTGAAGCAAAGCTTTTGGTGGAGAATCGAGGATTTGAGCAGGAGATCGCCGGATCAGCTCATCCATGGCCAACCGCCACCAACCTCGCCGTCGTGCCGCCATTCGGGTCCGTTTCGCCTCCCCTCTACTCGTACTAGGTTTCTAGATCTTTAGGGAGAGTCATCAGGCTCAATTGAGCCCGATACCATGTGAGGAAAATGGGAAATTTCCGAGCTTTTCTTCTTGCTCGGGTTTGCCGGAGGAGCCAATTCCGGCGGCCTCACCGCCGGAAACCGCTAACCACCACCTTAGTGAAGGTGGTGGCGACATTCGCCGGCGGTGGTGGTGGCTTAGCTGGCCGGAATCAGCCAGCAAAAGTGCCCAGCCAGATTCAATCTGGATCATTGGCTGTTTGGGGACGATGACCGGATCCCTCTTATTCTGCTTTAAGATTCGTGCTCAGATATAAATTAAATCATATTATAAACTATAGCATATTATGTAATCTGTCACACTTAATCAGTTACATTGCATGGTTAGTTTAGGCCTCTTAGAGGCATTTCCTGGTCATGTACCCTAAATAAAAATTGTAGCTTAGGCTCTTAAATTTGCCACCATAATTATGTAATTTGGAGCAGTAGACTGCCCTGTAGGGCTGTTTTTCTAGGACTGGTCCTAGGCTAGGGCAGAAATTAAAACCAATGCCCAAGACAAACCATTGATCAACATGACCCCAAATTTTGGTTACATGCATGTTTAGGGCATATTTAGCCCCTGCCAAAAATTGGGAATTTTTGGGAAAACGTTTTCTATAGTTTTATTCATAATACACAAAATTAAATAAATGAAATATTTGGAGGGTTATGGATCCAAATGGCCCCAAATTTTGGTGGCATGTCCTTGCGGACTATCCATGTGCATGGTAAAAATTTCAGCACATTTGGACTAATGCATGTTGGGTAAACTCACATGCATGTGTTGATTATATATATGCTTGGGGTGCAAATAACCATTTTTGATATATTGTGTATTAAGCCTATTTGGAACATCCAAAAATCATGATATTGATTTCAGAGGCTCATTATGGTGAATTATACCCCCCCATATTGTAATAATGGGATTTTTGGAAGCAAAAATCTCATTATTTCGAATTTTTGGAATAATTGAACTTTTTGAAAAATAAATGTAAAATAGGTTATCATGGAGATAAAATCCCCAATTTTGTCAAGGTCACTATTATGTTAGATTTAACTCCTGAAAACTTTTATGTCCCTGTTTGAAGAATTTTGATAGGAGTTATGTGGAAATTACCATTTTACCCTCATTTTACTTAATTAACAAATTGGTGAAAATACTTAGTAGAAAATTTTGGAAAATTCTTGATGATATATCTAAGTATGGATAACCTTGAATAATGTTCTCAGCATTTTTGGATTACACAGTAATTTTTAAAACCTTATAATGGCATTTTGGTAAATTATTAAGAATTGAAATTTGTAAGCCATTACATTGTAGATGTTGATGAAACTCTGCCATTAGCCTTAAATTCATGACATATATGCTCTGTAATATTCCTAGAATTTTCAGTAATGTATTCCTTATACTTCATTTGGAAAATGATAATTGTATGAATTTTGTATTAATTAAGGAATAAATATAAATAATCAAAGGAAAATTATAAATTTTGTTAGACAACAATATTTCACCAAGATATAACTCAAGAAAAATTTCGTAGGTCAGTGGATTATAAATTGTCACACTTCATGTATTAAATGGTCTAGGGGATTAATTAAATGATTTAATTAGAGGCCTTAATGACTTAGAAAAACTATGAAAATCAATAGGCTCACTTCACTAGTCCATACCATCGTAGGATAAATAATTAGGGGCTAGTGGCCCAAGGAATTGAAAGTTCCATTTCGGGGTGGTATTAGGTCATGAGTTGCGCATAGTGTAAGTAAGTCATGTTGTAAGGACCACTGGGGGATGGATCAATAAATGAGTTAGAGACTTCAATTGGAATATGACCCTGGTGGATAGAGTTGTCTTAGTGACGAGAGTAAAGTGCAAGCCTTGGATAGCATCTGGAGTGGAGGCCGGCGGAAGACCGTCGTCCTTCGAAGAACACTTAAGTCATTAGGATCACTCAAGAGTAATAACGAGAGTTGAGGGTGAATATTGGGTAGCCATCAACTAAAGTAAATATCCTTGAGAAAGGGAGCTTTGGGCGTAATCCCATTGTAGTTCCTAGTGCCCCCGAGAGCCCTTCACCGGGTATACCCTGGGCAGTCCTGGGATTAACCTTAAATCGCTAAGTATAATAATCTGTAGACAATAGTAGTCTAATAGGTTAGGACATTGCGGTTCATTCTCGCCCGTGACGGGTTTGAGGGATTTGGAATAAAGGCACCATTATGCGTTATCACCCGTGTAGGGTTAGAGGGATTGTGATAAATGCTCACCCGTGTAGAGTTTGAGGGATTCAGGACAGGTTGGTCCTGCGAGCTGGAGGCTCGGGATGAATTACTTGCATGTGCATAAATTTAGTGGTGGGGCATGCGGTACTGGTCGTTCGTCACACCGATGGCAGTACGGTGCACCAGGACGAGTATGGGGGTTATAGGGGCCAGTGGGTTGTTTTACACTGCGGTCTGGAGGACGATCCCTGATAACTCACATCCGACCCAACAAGACTGACGTGTTGTCAGCAAAATACGCACTCATAGACTCTAGAGTGCACCTTGGACGTGTACAGAGGCGTATGAGAGGGGTCTAAGGTTTGGTAGTGTGCATACCAACCTAGAAGTGGAGATGCCCGCTTCGCTGCTGCTGTAGCCACATCGGTGGTACCCGAGAGTGAAGCTAGCTCTTAAAAAGTGGGAACTAAAGGTCTGTGATCACAGAGTCATTGTGTGTGATTTGCACTTGCCTGTGCATAAATTGCATCATAAACATTCATTCATATTAGGTCATACGCTTCATAGATCCTTATCATATAAATTAGTACGGGCTCTTTTATATGATAAGTTACATTTCCTGGAAACCTGAACTTATAAATTTGTATTGGCATTTTTATAAGTTAAGGTACGATTTGTGATGATAGTGTAGTGGTAGCTTAGTTTACTTTCCTGCTCTTACCTTCTGTTCCTTTTCTTACTTTACCGTACTACACTTGTTCTACTTACTCAGTTTTATACCTTACTTACTGTACTTGTTCTTCTTACATAGAACTGCTAGAGTAGAACTACTATTACTCCTCATTTACTTGTTAGCGTAGTGCCACTGCCACCTATTTATACTTGATACCCCTTGTTATCCTCCGCTTCGTCCTCCTACACGGTGCCTAGGAGTTGCGGGGCGAGGTGTGGAGGAAACGACTTAGTCTTTCTGACTAATGGTCTGTTAAAAACCGAACAGAAAACAAACCGAAATGGTTTTAACTGAAACTTTATTATCCGAAAAAGGTATCTATTACAAAGGTATGCCCTCCCTTATATAGAATGGAGGAGAGATGAGAGAATACAAATAAGAGATGTGGGACTAAAAATTTACAGGACTAAGCGGACTATACAAAACAAACCGCACAAGCCGCGCGGTTAGACAGAACGGCTAACCGCACGGCTACCACCAGAGAGAAAGAGAGATTGCCAGGGTAGACCGCCAGACCGCCCGGTCTCCAAGCTGGCTGAGACAAACCGCCAGACCGCGCGGTCTTCAACCCGCCAAGACAGACCGCCAGACCGCCCGGTCACCAACTTCAACACTCCCCCTCAAGCTGGAGCATATATATCGATCATGCCTAGCTTGTCGTAGATGTGGAAAAAGGAAGCGGACACCGGCTTGGTGAAGACATCTGCCAACTCGTTGTCGGAAGTGACAAAGGGAGTGCAAATCTGTTTCTTCAATATTTCTTCCCGAATAAAATGACAGTCGACTTCTATGTGTTTTGTTCTCTCATGAAAGACCAGATTTTTGGAAATGTATATCGCGGCCTTATTGTCACAGAACATAGGAAGAGGATAGTTGTAAACCTCTCCTAAGTCAAGCATGAGAGCCCGCAACCACTTCAACTCACATGTAGTCGATGCCATGCTGCGATATTCCGCCTCTGCACTAGACCTGGAAACTACAGACTGTTTCTTGCTCTTCCAACTCACAAGATTGCCTCAAACAAACGTGCAGAAACCTGATGTCGATTTGCGGTCCCCTTTGTCATCCGCATAGCTTGAATCAGAGTAAGCTTCAACCCTTAGGTGACCATTCTTCTGAAATAGGAGTCCTTTCCCTGGAGCAGCTTTAATATACTCTAATATCCTCAGAGCAGATTGTAGATGACACTCCCTCGGAGCTTGCATGAACTGGCTCACCTTGCCAACAGCATAAGAGATGTCGGGTCTGGTTACCGTGAGATATATGAGCTTGCCCACCAGACGCCGGTATCTCGTAAGATCAGAGAGAAGAGGCGAGTCATCTGTCCAAGTTTTGTCTTCTCCAGCAGCCATAGGACAACGTGCAGGTTTAGCACCAGTCAGTCCTGCCTCCTTTAAAAGATCAAGAGCATATTTCCGTTGGGAAAGGACCATGGCATTGGGCTTTCTAGAGATTTCAATCCCCAGAAAGTATTTCGGGGAGCCCATATCCTTTGTGACCAGATGTTGACGAAGGTGTTTCTTGGTCATCAATACCCCATCCTGGTCATCGCCAGTAAGAAGAATGTCATCAACATAAACCGCAAGAACAACAAGACCAGAGGCGGTTTTCCGAACAAACAAGGAGTGATCTGCTGAGCTTCTTGTAAAACCAATGTCCGCAACAATGCCACTGAACTTGTCAAACCAGGCACGAGGACTCTGCTTGAGGCCATAGATAGCCTTCTTTAGCCGGCATACCCGTGTCTCCCCCTGAGCAACATACCCAGGAGGTTGCTCCATGTAAACATCTTCCTGCAGATCACCATAGAGGAAGGCATTCTTAACATCTAGCTGCGAGATGGGCCAATCCCTGTTGACAGCCACAGAGAGAAGAACCCTAATAGTGCTGAGACGAGCCACTGGAGAGAAAGTGTCAAAGTAATCAATGCCATAAGTTTGGGTAAAACCCTTGGCAACCAGGCGAGCCTTATAACGATCCACACTGCCATCCGGGAGAAACTTCACCACGAAGACCCAGCGACAACCAACAACATCTGTGCCAAAAGGAGGAGGAACAAGGGTCCAGGTACCCCGTTCAGTGAGAGTAGCAATCTCCTCATCCATGACAACTTTCCAATGAGGAATAGTAAGGGCCTCCTGGTAGGAACGGGGGGTGGCAGTGGCCGAGATAGCCAGTGCAAAAGCTCTGCGAGAAGGGGTAAGACGATCGTAGGAAACAACTGCAGCAAGCGGGTGTTTGGTACATGCCCGAACCCCTTTGCGAAGAGCAATCGGGAGATCCAGGTCAGCAGGTGCCTCAGTATCCGGAGTATCCGTGGTGGAGAGAGCTGGCCTGGGAGTAGAGAGAGATGGCAGCGGAGTGGAGGGAGAAAGCGGAGTAGAGGGTGGAGATGATGGGGATGGGGAGGATGGTGGAGTGGGTGGAGATGGCGGAACATCAGTGGGAGCAGAGGGAATAGATGGGTTGGTATGAGAAGTAGGATCAGGAGGAGGAGAGGAGGAAGCGGGAGAGAAGTAAGATGCATTGACAAAGAAGGTGACATCCGCAGAGACAAATTGCTTGCGGGTAACGGGGTCAAAGCAACAATAACCTTTCTGAGTGGGAGAGTACCCCAGAAAGACACATTTAGTGGCATGTGGTGAGAGTTTATCACGGGTGGCAGCGGGAGAGTGCACAAAGGCGGTGCACCCAAAGATGTGCAGAGGAAGAGGAAAGGGATCCTTGTCCGGATAAAGAATGGAGAAGGGGGTAGCACCGTGGAGAACTGTGGAGGGAAGGCGATTGATGAGATAGCAGGAGAGGAGGACAACATAGCCCCAATAGGGCGAGGAACATGCATTTGAGTCATCATAGTGCGAGCGACATCAAGGAGGTGACGGTTTTTGCGTTCCGCCACCCCATTTTGTTGTGAGGTGTAGACACAGCTTGTTTGACGAATAACACCATGGTGAATACAAAAAGAGGAGAAGTCTTGGCTAAGATACTCCTTAGCATTGTCAGAACGAAGGATTTTAATAGACGTATCAAACTAAGTCTTAACCATAGAATAAAATGAGGTCCAAACAGAGAACAGCTCGGAGCGATCTTTGAGAAGATACACCCACGTACATCGAGAGAAATCATCAATGAAGGTGACAAAATATGAACTACCCCGACCGATGGTGAGGTTAGGAGCGGGACCCCATATGTCAGAGTGAACGAGGTCGAACGGACGGGAAGAGCCCCGACTTTGCGTTGGTGGGAAGGATGAGCGGTGATGTTTGCCAAGTTGACATGCATCACAGTTTAGAGGAGGATGATGAGGAGGGAGGTGCGGCAGGAGCTGACGTAGAATTCGGGGAGGAGCATGTCTAAGGCGAAGATGCCATTGGAGAAGATCTGTAGAGGAGGAGGAGAAGGCGGATAGAGCAGAAACGTTGTCGAGGAAGTAGAGGCCACCACTCTCAGTCCCGGTAGCAATCGTCCGTTGGGAGTCCGGATCCTGAAAAGCACAAGAGGTAGGGGTGAATATGAAAGAACACCGTAGTTGCTTGAATAAAGAAGTAACCGATAATAAATTGCACGGAAACTTGGGCACATAGAGGGTATCAGCCAGGCAGAGAGATGGAGTGACTTGAACCATGCCCGTCGCATGGACCGGGGAGGGAGATCCATCAGCAACAATAACCGGGGGCAACGGAGCATGTGTGTCAAGAAGAGAGAAACATTGAGGATTGCCTGTCATATGATTTGTTGCACCAGAGTTGATTAGCCATCTTCCGTGAGTAACAACGTGAGCACTACCAGAAGAGGTGACCACGGAGGCGGACAGGCTGGAGGAGGGGAAAGCCATGGAAGCAAGAGAGGAGCAAACCACGACGATAAGAACAAGCCGCGAGAAGAGAAAGAAGCCGAACGGTGAAGCGAAGAAGAGAAAAGAGCAACAAGCCGGGCGAACAGCAAAACAGGTCGTGCGGCTAGGAAGGCCTCTACCAAGAAGCAGAGCAAAGTAGAGGGAAAGAAGTCGCACGGCTTGAAAAAGTCGGGCGAATAGAGGAGAACAAGTCGCACGGCGAAAGATGAGGCCGGGGCGACTAGCAAGCAGGAGCGGGTAGAAGGCAACAAGAAGTAGAGTGCGGCGAATAGAGGAGATCGCGAAAACAGGTCGTGAAAAAGAAGGGGCAAGCCGCGCGGACAGGACGCGCGGACAGACGGGGAAACAAGCCGCGAAAGCAGAGAGAGCGCACACAATCAGGAGGAATAGATCGAGTCCTCTGATACCATGTTAAAAATCGAACAGAAAACAAACCGAAATGGTTTTAACTGAAACTTTATTATCCGAAAAAGGTATCTATTACAAAGGTATGCCCTCCCTTATATAGAATGGAGGAGAGATGAGAGAATACAAATAAGAGATGTGGGACTAAAAATTTACAGGACTAAGCGGACTATACAAAACAAACCGCACAAGCCGCGCGGTTAGACAGAAGGGCTAACCGCACTGCTACCACCAGAGAGAAAGAGAGATTGCCAGGGTAGACCGCCAGACCGCCCGGTCTCCAAGCCGGCTGAGACAAACCGCCAGACCGCGCGGTCTTCAACCCGCCAAGACAGACCGCCAGACCGCCCGGTCACCAACTTCAACATGGTCGGTGACCAAACTATTTTTAGGAGTTCGAGGAGATGGTGTACCAGCACGACCAACAGGACGGGATGGCAGGACGTGAGGAGCTGATGCCACCACCTACTACTACTACGGCTACAAAGTTACCTCAGGTGGATGACTTGGTGATGATAGATATCTTCCGCTGTTAGAGTTGAGAGAGAGAGAGATTTGATTTGATGTACTGGGCATAAGCCCTTATTACTCTTCATTTATTTTACGTACTCATTTGGACCGATGTTCTTCTTTTCATATATTATATATATGTGCTGTGACTGTGGACTAGCTGTGTTGAACTATGCTATGTATTCTTCTTTTCTCATATTGGCCTACAGGTTTATGATCGTGCTAGTCGGCAGAATCGGCGTGTTGCGGTGTCGACTAACCCGTGCGTTAGTGTCACCGTAAGACGGCGGTTCTGGGCATAAGACCCGGTAGCCTCCTTGGTAGGGGGGGGGGGGTTCTTACAAACTGGTATCACTTGAACAAACGATCATATGAGAAAGAACTCCACAACACTGGACCACCCCGCGCGAGCATTAGTTTGCGGACAAACTATGCAGCGGAAGCAGTGGTGTGCCCATGTGTAAAAAGTCATAGAAACAGTCCATTAAGTACAATGAGTTATGCTAGTTTTGTTTTAACCTTACCTTTATGCAACCTCCACAGGTCGCCGCGCCACAAAATGTGGTTCCTCCCACTCCAGCTGCCACTCCATTTCTATAGACGGAGATGGGGCAGACTTTGACGGCGATCCTGGATGCCTTCAAAGCCCAGCAAGTCCCGGCCCCGCAGCCAAATCCGGGGTCAAGCTGGCTAAGTGCCTTCAAGAGCCTATCCCCACCGATGTACCGTGGGACAGAGGATGCTGTAAAGACGGAGGAATGGCTAGAGGCGATACACGAGATTTTGGCAGGCATCAGCTGCCCGGTCGGCCAGGCAGTAACTCTAGCCACCTCTTCACTAGAAGCTCATGCGAAGAGATGGTGGAAGTCGGTACGAGAGTCTACATATGCTGATTGGGAACTGTCAGACATTTCTTGGGAGGAGTTCGGCGATGCATTTTTGGATCACTTCATATCTACTACGGATAGAGATGCTTTGGAGGAGAGGTTTCTGAACCTCCGGCAGGGGAGCAGATAGGTGATTGAGTACCAGAGGGAGTTTTCCCACCTTGCCAAGTTCGCAGGGATACAGGATACAAATGATAGGAGGTATGCCAAGAGGTTTTACCGGGGCCTCAAGGATGATTTGAGGCAGGCTTTGTTGTTCATTTCTCATGGTACGTCTACCCAGATTATCGAGATGGCAAAGAAGCTGGAAGCTGACCAGCTGATGGTGCAAGGTAGAGGAAAGAGACCGTATGATGGGTCGACATCAGGAGAGAGCAGCAGGGGCTCTACGAGAGGCAGGACTATTGGATACAAGAGAGGTGGGGGACATCGTCGTCCCAACTTCAGGCAGGAGCAGGGGCCTCGTCCAACATTAGCTCCCCCACCTCTACAGGTGCATGCTCCGAGGATGCAGGATGACCATGGGCACCGGCCGGTAGTCTGTTACGGATGCCGCCCGCCCGGGCACATTAGATCGGAGTGTCCGCATCGGTTCCATCCACCTTCTCCTCCTCCACCTCCAGTGGCCCCAGTACAGCAGGGCCGAGGCCGAGGCCGAGGATGAGGTCGAGGCCGAGGCCGGGGATATCATGGCAGAGGACGCAACCAGGAGCAGATGTATGCTTTGGACCTCACGAAGAAGAGAAACCCCGAGGAGGTGATTACAGGTACTTAAACAATTTTAATTTAGAAATTTCAACCTTAGTAGTGCCTTGTAAACCATAGAAATAACATCCATTATACCTCAAATAAATCTCAGGCATAGTTATGATCAGCGGCAAGCCCGCACATACCCTCTTCGACACGGGTGCTTCCCACTCATTCGTGTCGGACACTTTCATTGAAGGAATAGAGGGTGTGGAGAGATTCCCCGATACAGAGATGAGAGTGCGTCTTCCTGATGGCTTGGAGCTACGGACCACGGATAGCTGCAACATGGAGGCCGAGATAGGAGGCAAGACATTCGAAGCTCCGGCGGCGATCTTGAGATTGCCGAACTTTGATTTGATTTTGGGCATGACCTGGCTTCATTGGAACTATGCCCAAATCGACTGCCCCTCTAAGAGGATCACGCTCAGGCATGGAGACTCCTACATTACTATTGAAGGTATCCGACCTATCCCCTATCTATCATTATCTTCTGTACAGGCTGTCAAGGCCTATGAGCAGGGGGGAGAGATGTACCTCATCTGCTTCGAGATGGTGGCAGCGGAGAATTCCATAGCTGATATCCCGGTGGTTCGGGATTTCTCCGATGTATTCCCGGAGAAATTTCCCGGACTACCAACAACTCGGGACTTGGATTTCAGGATTCAGTTGGTGTCGGGGGCGAGGCCAGTGTCCCAGGCACCTTACAGGATGGCTCCCAGAGAGTTGGCAGAGTTCAGGACTCAGCTTCAGGAGCTTGTGGACTCAGGGTTTGTGCGGCCGAGTTCGTCGTCGTGGGGAGCACCAGTTCTCTTTGTAAATAAAAAAGACGGATCATTACGGCTATGCATAGATTACAGGGAGCTGAACCGGTTGACGGTCCGGAATACCTATCCACTGCCTTGGATAGACGAGTTATTTGATTAGCTTCAGGGGGCCTTCTGGTTCTCTAAGCTAGATTTGAGATCCAGTTACTACCAGCTGCGTATCCGAGAGGAAGACATCCCGAAGATGGCTTTCAGCTCACGTTATGGGTTATACGAGTTCACGATGATGCGTTTTGGGCTCACGAATGCCCCTTCCGCATTCATGAGTCTAATGAACCGTGTATTCGAGCCCTTCTTAGACCACTTCGTGATTGTATTCATCGACGACATTTTGATCTACTCCCGGACTCAGGAGGAGCATACAGAGTATTTGACACAGGTTTTGCAGAGGCTGAGGGAGTCCCAGATGTATGCAAAGTTCTCAAAGTGCCAGTTCTGGCTACAGGAGGTGGCCTTCTTGGGACATACGATCAGTGGAGCTGGATTGGCGGTGGATCCAGCCAAGATAGAGACAGTGAGAGATTGGCCACGGCCGAAGACAGTGTCCGACATTCGCAGTTTCTTGGGACTAGCAGGTTACTATCGTAAGTTCGTGGAGGGGTTCTCGAGGATAACACTCCCCCTCACGACCTTGACGAGGAAGGATGCAGAGTTTATATGGACAGAGCAGTGTGAGACGACATTTAAGGAGTTCAAGGATCGACTTACGTCATCCCCTAACCTTGCACTCCCATCTAGGAGTGAGGGATTTCAGATTTACACGGATGCCTCATACAAAGGGATGGGTGTTGTACTGATGTAGCACGGACATGTTATCGCTTATGCTTCGAGACAGTTGAAGAAGCACGAGCATAACTATCCGGTACAAGATTTGGAGCTCGGGGCTGTTGTATTTGCACTAAAGATATGGCGGCACTATCTGTATGGGATTCATTGTGATATTTTCTCAGATCAGTGATGATGACATTCGGGAGCGCATTTTGGCGCATCAGAGGCTGGATGCTGCATTAGAGCCGATTTTCAATGCCCTGGAAAGGGGCAAGGTTGAGGACTACACGCTGCAGGATGATCTCCTTCGATTCCGTGGACGCATTTATATACCAGCAGGGGGCGGTATCCGGGATGATATACTTAGAGAGGCACATTGCTCCAGATATTCAGTACATCCCGACATCACCAAGATGTGGGCAGATTTACGAAGGACTATGTATTGGCCTAGGATGAAGAGGGAGATCACCCACTTTGTGACACATTGTGAGACGTGCCAGCGCGTTAAGGCGGAATGCAAGAGCCCGGGAATTTTATTACAGCCATTGCCAGTCCCAGAGTGGAAGTTCGAGGACATTGCTATGGATTTTGTGCACGGACTACCTCCCTCCCACTCTGGGCATGATTCTATATGGGTCATAGTAGACAGACTGACCAAGGTGGCGCGCTTTATTACAGTCAGGAAGGATGCTCCAGTTGCAGTTTTGGTGAGATTATTCGTAGAGCAGTTCGTCAGATCCCAATGGCATCCCCAGGACGATTGTTTCGGACCGTGATGGTCGGTTCACTTCGAGCGAGTGGAGAGCTGTGCATGCTTACTTGGGCTCTCGGCTTACTTTTAGTACTGCCTTCCACCCGCAGACCGACGGACAGACCGAGCGGACCATCCGGACCATGGAGGATCTACTTCGCCTGTGCATATTGGATACGGGGAAGCCCTGGGAGAGGCTGCTACCATTGATCGAGTTTTCCTATAATAACAGCCACCAGGCTAGCATCAGGATGGATCCTTATGAGGCACTTTATGGGAGAAAATGCCGGACACCGCTGTCATGGGTTCAGGATGTGGATACCAAGGCTCTTGGTTCTGATTATGTGAAGGATACGGAGGCTCAGGTACATTTGATTAGGGATCGGCTGCTAGAGGCCCAGAGTAGACAGGCAAAGTATTATGATGCTCGACACCGGAAGGTGGAGTTCCAGGTTGGAGACAGGGTTTTCTTGAAGATAGGTCTGGTACACGGTGTCTCTCGGGTGCAGAGGCACAAGAAGCTCAGTCCTCGATACATGGGGCCATACTTGATCCTGGAGAGGATCGGACCCTTAGCTTACCAACTGCAGCTGCCACCAGAGTTAGGTTCCCTACACGACGTCTTCCATGTCTCTTCCTTGCGAAGAGCTCTCCTTCGACCGGAGCAGCATGTTAGTACTACAGCCGGTCTGATAGCGTCAGATAGATCCGTCAGATTGGAGTCGATCCGGATTGATGATACAGATGTCCGTGTGTTGCGGAAGAAGAAGGTCCCTCTCGTGAAGGTGTTGTGGTCCAATCATGGACAGGAGGAGCACACCTGGGAGCCGAGGGATCTAATGTTGGAACGACACCCGGAGCTGTTCACTTCAGGTATACTTTAGTTTATACGTTTAAAATTTCTTATAATTCTTGCAAGTAGAATCCCGTAGACCCAAACTTAAATTTCGGGGACGAAATTATTTTCTTGTTTATTGAGATTTGTAACATCCCATGTTACTTTTAGACCCCTCAACTTAGATTAGGTTAGGCATGGGGTGGGTGATGGGAAAATTAGCTAGGTTTGACCCCAGGTAGTGCGTTGTAGCCATGTGGGCCCACTAAGGGGTCAAAGTCAAACTAGGTCAAACTAGCCTAAATAGGAACCCTAGCCACACCATGACCCCACAACATTGCCCTAACCCTAAAACAATCTAAGTGGACCCTAGGGCATGCCATTAGGTCAACCCTTTGACCCTGTTGACCAAAGTCAACCATGGCCCTAATTTGGTCAAACCTATACCTATAGGCTCAATTAGCCCATGTAGGGCACCACATTGACCCAACCCAAGTTGGGTGGTGCCCTTAGACCCATGACCACCAAGTGGGGTCAGCCCACTCATCATGGTTGACCAAGTCAACCCAAGTCAACCCAAGTCAACCTAATTAACCTAAAGGAGAAAATGAGGGCTAAGCCCACTCCCCTTGGGCCAAGCCCACCAAACCTGATCCATGGCCAGCCCAAATGGACAATGACCACCCCTACCCTCTGGTTTTGAATAGGGGGACACATGCATGAGGGTAAAGTGGGAATTTTAGGAGAGAGAAGGTGAGTTAAGAAGAAGAGGCCACTTGGCCTTGGCTCCATCAGCCCAAATTGTGCTGGCTGGCCTCCTCAGAGAATTTCCAGAGAATTTGGCAGCATGGGGGCCACTTGCCACCAAGGGTGAAGCCTCCAAAGCCCAAAACGAGCTCACCTTGGTTGTATCTCCCTATACAGCCACCTTCAGCCCAATTTGACCACACCATCACCTTCAGAGGGTAGAATCGAGTGGAGAACGAGTCTTGGAGCGAAGCTTTTGGTGGAGAATCGAGGATTTGAGCAGGAGATCGCCGGAGCAGCTCATACATGGCCAACTGCCGCCAACCTCGCCGTTGTTCCGCCATTCGGGTTCGTTTCGCCTCCCCTCTACTCGTACTAGGTTTCTAGACCTTTAGGGAGAGTCATCGGCTCAATTGAGCCCGATACCATGTGAGGAAAATGGGAAATTTCCGAGCTTTTCTTCTTGCACGGGTTCGCCGGAGGAGCCAATTCCAGCGGCCTCACCGTCGGAAACCGCTAGCCACCACCTCAGTGAAGGTGGTGTCGACATTCGCCGGCGGTGGTGGTGGCTCAGCTGGCCGGAATCAGCCAGCAAAAGTGCCCAGCCAGATTCAATCTGGATCGTTGGCTGTTTGGGAACGATGACCGGATCCCGTTTATTCTGCTTTAAGATTCGTGCTCAGATATAAATTAAATCATATTATAAACTATAGCATATTTTGTAATCTGTCACACTTAATCAGTTACATTGCCTGGTTAGTTTAGGCCTCTTAGATGCATTGCCTGGTCATGTACCCTAAATGAAAATTGTATCTTAGGCTCTTAACGTTAAGTTGCCACCATAATCATGTAATTTGGAGCAGTAGACTCCCCTGTATGGCTGTTTTCTTAGGACTGGTCCTAGGCTAGGGCAGAAATTAAAACCAATGCCCAAGCCAAACCAGTGATCAACATGATCCCAAATTTTGGGTGCATACATGTTTAGGGCATATTGAGCCCCTGCCAAAAATTGGGAATTTTTGGGAAAATGTTTTCTATAGTTTTATTCATAATACACAAAATTAGAGAAATGAAATATGTGGAGGGTTTTGGCTCCAAATGGCCCCAAATTTTGGTGGAATGTCCTTCGGGACTATCCATGTGCATGGTAAAAATTTCAGCACATTCGGACCAATGAATGTTGGGTAAACTCACATGCATGTGTTGATTATATATAGGCTTGGGGTGCAAATAGCCAGTTTTGATATATTGTGTATTAGACCTATTTGAAACATCCAAAAATCATGATATTGATTTCAGAGGCTTATTAGGGTACATTATACCCCACATTGTAATAATGGGATTTTTGGAAGCAAAATCCCATTATTTGGAATTTTTGGAATAATTGAACTTTTTGAAAAATATATGTAAAAATAGGTTATCATGAAGATAAAATCCCCAATTTTGTCAAAGTCAATATTATGTTAGATTTAACTCCTGAAAAGTTTTATGTCCCTGTTTGAAGAATTTTGATAGGAGTTTTGTGGAAATTACAATTTTACCCACATTTTACTTAATTAACAAATTGGTGAAAATACTTAGTAGATAATTTTGGAAAACTTCTCGATGATATATCTGAGTATGGATAACCTTGTATTATTTGCTCAGCATTTTTGGATTAAACTGTAAATTTTAAAACCTTATAATGACATTTTGGTAAATTATTAAGAATTGAAATTTGTAAGCCATTACATTGTAGATGTTGATGAAACTCTGTCATTAGCCTTAAATTCATGACATATATGCTCTGTCATTTTCCTAGAATTTTCAGTAATGTATTCCTTATACTTCATTTGGAAAATGACAATTATATGAATTTTGTATTAATTAAGGAATAAATAGAAATAATCAAAGGAAAATTATTAATTTTGTTAGACAGCAATATTGCACCAAAATATAACTCAGAAAAAATTCCTTAGGTCAGTGGATTATAAATTGTCACACTTCATGTATTAAATGGCCTAGGGGATTAATTAAATGATTTAATTAGAGGCCTTAATGACTTAGGAAAATTATGAAAATCAATAGGCTCACTTCACTAGTCCATACCATCCTAGGATAAATAATTAGGGGCAGGTGGCCCAAGGAATTGGAAGTTCCATTTCGGGGTGTATTAGGTCATGGGTTGCGCATAGTGTAAGTAGGTCATGTTGTAAGGACCACCGGGGGATGGATCAATAAATGAGTTAGAGACTTCAATTGGAATATGACCCTAGTGGATAGAGTTGTCTTAGTGACGAGAGTAAAGTGCAAGCCTTGGATAGCATCTGGAGTGGAGGCCGGCGGAAGACCGTCGTTCTTCGAAGAACACATAAGTCATTAGGATCACTCAAGAGTAATAACGAGAGCTGAGGGTGAATATTGGGTAGCCATCAACTAAAGTAAATATCCTTGAGAAAGGGAGCTTTGGGCGTAATCCCATCGTAGTTCCTAGTGCCCCCGAGAGCCCTTCACCGGGTATACCCTGGGCAGTCCTGGGATTAACCTTAAATCGCTAAGTATAATAATCCGTAGACAAGAGTAGTCTAATAGGTTAGGACATTGCGGTTCATTCTCGCCCGTGACGGGTTTGAGGGATTTGGAATAAAGGACCATTGTGCGTTCTCACCCGTATAGGGTTGGAGGGATTATGATAAATGCTCACCCGTGTAGGGTTTGAGGGATTCAGGACAGGTTGGTCCTGCGAGCTGGAGGCTCGGGATGAATTACTTGCATGTGCATAAATTTAGTGATGGGGCATGCGGTACTAGCCGTTCGTCAAACCGATGGCAGTACGGTGCACCAGTCGGGTGTGAGGGTTATAGGGGCCAGTGGGTTGTTTTACACTGCGGTCTGGAGGACAATCCCCGATAACGCACATCCGACCCAACAAGACTGACGGGTTGTCAGCAAAATATGTACGTATAGACTCTAGAGTGCACCTTGGACGTGTACAGAGGCATATGAGAGGGGTCTAAGGTTTGGTAGTGTGCATACCAGCCTAGAAGTGGAGATGCCCGCTCCGCTGCTGCCGTAGCCACAGCGGTGGTACCCGAGAGTGAAGCTAGCTCTTAAAAAGTGGGAACTAAAGGTCTGTGATCACAGAGTCGTTGTGTGTGAGTTGCACTTGCCTGTGCATAAATTGCATCATAAACATTCATTCATATTAGGTCATACGCTTCATAGATCCTTATCATATAAATTAGTATGAGCTCTTTTATATGATAAGTTACATTTCCTGGAAACCGTAACTTATAAATTTGTATGGGCATTTTTATAAGTTAAGGTACGATTTGTGATGATAGTATAGTGGTAGCTTAGTTTACTTTCCTGCTCTTACCTTCTGTTCCTTTACTTACTTTACCGTACTGCACTTATTCTACTTACTCAGTTTTATACCTTACTTACTGTACTTGTTCTTCTTACATAGAACTGCTAGAGTAGAACTATTATTACTCATCATTTACGTGTTAGCGTAGTGCCACTGCCACCTGTTTATACTTGATACCCCTTGTTGTCCTCCGCTTCGTCCTCCCGCACGATGCCTAGGAGTTGCGGGGCGAGGTGTGGAGGAAACGACTTAGTCTTTTTGACTAATGGTCGGTGACCAAACTATTTTTAGGAG
The DNA here is from genome assembly GCA_039583875.1 of Platanthera guangdongensis. Classification (NCBI taxonomy): domain Eukaryota; kingdom Viridiplantae; phylum Streptophyta; class Magnoliopsida; order Asparagales; family Orchidaceae; genus Platanthera; species Platanthera guangdongensis. Next base: position 49,428,404 of record CM077153.1, on the reverse strand, counting down.
CTCGAGGAGATGGAGTACCAGCACGACCAGCAGGATGGGATGGCAGGACGTGAGGAGCTGATGCCACCACCTACTACTACGGCTGCAGAGTTACCTCAGGTGGATGACTTGGTGATGATATATATCTTCCGCTGTTAGAGTTGAGAGAGAGAAAGAGATTTGATTTGATGTACTGGGCATAATCCCTTATTACTCTTCATTTATTTTACGTACTCATTTGGACTGATGTTCTTCTTTTCATATATTATATATATGTGCTGTGACTGTGGACTAGCTGTGTTGAACTCTGATATGTATTCTTCTTTTCTCATATTGGCCTATAGGTTTATGATCGTGCTAGCCGGCAGAATCGGCGTGTTGTGGTGTTGACTAACCCGTGCGTTAGTGTCACCGTAAGACGGCGGTTCTGGGCATAAGACCCGGTAGCCTCCTTGGTAAAGGTGGGGGGTCTTACAGTTATCGCCTGGCGGTAGCATCTCAATGCCACAACTTATTCTCGACACCATCATCTCGATGCCCGCTATTGTTGGTGGTATCTCGCTATTGTCGTTCGATAGTTTCTAATAACCAAAAAACTATTGTTTCCAAACATGAGAATCCTAGGATGTTATAAGTCTAGTAGTTGATGCTGAATCCATAATGGTTGAGCACAACAACTTCCTGCAGAAATGTATTCGTACTCAGATGTTGACATGACCACACTTGTCTACTTCTTGCTGCTACAAGAGATCAGCCTCTTCCCTAAGAATTAGCATGTCCATGAGGTACTTTTTTTTATCTTTTTTGCAACTTGCAAGTCTGCATCTGAATAGTCCGTTAGTTCAAAGTCATTATTCCTAGGGGACTATAGGCCAAGATATGGTGTGCCCTTAAGGTATCTAAAAACCCTCTTAGCATGTGAGTAGTGAGATTCCTTGGAGCATGCCTGAACCTAGTATAGATATATATAACATATATAATCTCAGATCTACTAGCAGTCGAATAGAGTAGGGAGCCAATTATACACCCGTACATGGTTTCATCAAAAGGTTTCCATTTCTCATCCTTGTCTAGAGACACATTTGACCCCATAAGAGTTTTTATGGTGGAGGTACTCTCAATACCAAATCATTTCATTAACTCCCAAGAGAACTTTGTCTAAGAGATGAATATTTCATCTTCAGATTGTTTCACTTTAGATCTAAGAAATACTTAAGCTCTCTCATGTCGTTCATTTCAAATTCCCCTTTCATCTATCATCTATATACCCAAATATAATATTATCAACAAAAATTTGGACCAAGAGAATCTTGCCCTTTATTTTTCTTAGGAATAATGTCTTGTCTATCATTGCCCTTGAGAATTTGTTTTTAATGAAGAAGCTAGATAAGGTATCATATCAAGCTTTAGGGGCTTTCTTTAACTCATACAATGCTTTTCTATGAAAGTAAGCATAATCAGGATGAGTTGGATTGACAAAACCTGATGGTTGTTATACATAGATCTCTTCTTTTAGGTAACCATTCAAGAAGGCTGACTTCACATCCATCTGGTAGACATTAAATTCTTTGTGTGTGACATATGTAAGGAATAATCTAATGGATTCTAGTTTTGCCATTGGTGCAAAGGTCTGGTCAAAATCAATCCCTTATTCTTATTTATATCCCTTTGTAACCATCCTAGCCTTGTTCTTTTTGATAACTCCATTCTCATCAAGCTTGTTCTTGTAGACCCATTTTATTCTAATTATTTTATATCTTTGGGGTCTAGGGACCAGCATCTAAACCTTGCATCTCTTGAATTAGTTCAATTCATCATGCATGGACATGATCTAGGGGGTCTCCATTTGCATCTTCAAATTTATTTGGCTTAACTTAAGAGAGGAAGTTCAAGAACATTACTTCATTGTGAACTTTACTCCTTGTTATAACCTCATGGCTTGCATCACCAATGATCAAGTTCCTTGGGTGGTCTCTTAAATACCTGACAGCAGCTGGTAATCTTTCTACAGTCTCTTAAGCTTCAGCTTTAGCTTGTTGTCCTTCTTCAACTGTATCCTATACTTTTGCTATTAGTCGACTTTCTTATCAATTAAATGCATCATATGAGGTGATCTCACTGGCTTCAGGCTTGTCATTAATGGACAACTCTTTCATCTTCAACTCAGGATCTGCATCACTAGAAGAACATAGCATATAGTTACCCCTCTATCTAATCCATAAAAGATAACCTTGGGTCTATGTTTCACTGGGGTATAATCCTCCAAATGGTGTCTTATTCCAGTCATATGCTTGGAACACTCACTGTCCAATTACCATATATGCATTTGAATGACCTGTGTACATACCTACAAAAAGAAACAAATTTACGTCAAGAACACAACTAAACTTGGGTCCTTGGTTTTTGTTAGCTTTGCTAGTTGATTGATGTACAAATATATTGTCAGCTAGTTTAAAATTTCTTTCCCTAAGTAGTGTTGGGTTTAGAGATGTCACTTAAAACTAAAAACTATAAACTAAACTGAAACCGAACTTGAACCACAAAAAATCGGGATGAACCATTCATGAATTATTTGGGTTATGGTTTGAATTTTGGAACCGTGAACATCATTGACCCGTGTGTAGTTTTTTCATTTATTATCCAGATCGGAACCGGAACTGCAATATATAAGTCTCAATCGATTTCAAGATTTTTAAACCCGATTCGAACCAGACCAAAGCAGAACCGAACCTCGACCAGTTTTTATTTTTATAATATTTTATTATTATTAATATTGTCATTTTTATAATCTATCTATATTATATATACATACTATTAAGGGTGAAATTAGTGCGGTTTGAACTCAAACCGTAATCACACCAGAGGGGGTTGGTTTTGGACTGAACAAAATTGAACGCACCAAAATCATGTGATGTGGTTTGACATTTGTGCGGTTTGTAGCTGGTTTTTGCGGTGTGGTTTCAATTTTCTATATAGTTATATAATGTATTTTAAATTTTACTCACATATTTTTTAAAAAGTTTGTTTTAAAAAATATAGAGGGTATACGACTATTTAATAGTAACTGTTAGTTGCCAAAAATCGCATCGCAAACTTTGCAGTTTTGCAACCAATGAAACCGCTCCATAACCAAACCATTCGGTATGGTATAAAATCGGTACGGTCTGGTGCGATTTTGTGGTTTTGTTATTTCGATTTTTAACTTTTAGCCTTACTTACTATGCAAAAAATACTCACCTTTGGTATAACATGAAATTCATGTGTCTGAACCCAAGACTTTAAAGTTTCTCTTGCAAAAAAACCAAATGAGTTTACTTTCCCCTCCTGTATTTTATTTTTGACAACCCACATTCATTCTGTCATGTTTGGTTTTGGTTCTAGTTAAAACAGATTGGAACCGTACCGAACCACATAGGAACAAATTGAACTGTTAATGGTCGGTTTGGTTTTGGCTCTTATTGAACCACAAACCAGAACCGTTGATACGACGGTTCCAAATATTTTGGTGGAACTAGAACTGGTAAAACCAAGTAAATTTTTTGTTCTAATTTGAAAAAATACTACCTTAGCCCCTCAGTTCACAGTTTTGGTAGACAAAATGGCCACAAAACCAACAATGAGCTGTGACAACTCTAGGTTGGTTGTATCAATAATTTATGACAAAATGGCTAATCTTTCCACAAAACCAACAATTAAACATATTGTACCTTCTCTTCCGGGTAGAGTGTTCAGATATTTAGAAGAGTAGGTATTCAGAATTTTGTATTTTGCTGGCAAGACTTATGACTGTGTACATGATGAAAAGTGGGTTGCACAGTCCCAGGGGGCTTCCAAAAGGTAGGACTTTAAGGAATGACCTTTTCTTTACCTTCGACTGATAGTGTTGTAGAGCCAAATACAAAGGTTCATGATTTCTCATATGAATTTTCTCAGGGGGTACCTTAAGAGTAATCAGTCCTAAGTTTGTTCTAATTATGGAGTTTTGTGGCTTTGTTCCACTGGTAGAGCACTCATGTAAAAGTTGTTCATGTGAAGAATTAAGACCATTCGTGTTTGAAGACATTTTTATGAAATATAGTTTTGTGATTTGGGAAATTTCCCTTATTATTCTCTTTGACATAATCCAATCCTCCTCTATATGGACAAAAATCAGTATCTAATATGAGGGGGATAGTCTGTGGCTTTATAGAGCTTGCCACATGCTTCTTTTCCACATGGAGCTTATCCTCTAGAGCCATATTAGCTATGTTTTTCTTATTCAAAAGTTTAGCGTGAGCATCAAGACTTTTCCTAAGGTTAAAATCTTCAAAGTTTCTTTTAGTTAACTCTAGCCTTTTCACTACTTAGAGATTTGAAGGGCGTGAGGATTTCAATCTCCTCCGCCTGAGATTTAATTATTTCATTACTTTTCTATAGTACTTCCAATATAGCACCATATTTATTGACAAGATAATTATATTCATTTGCTAGATCCGATTCATTTTCATAAACTGATGATGAGTGTTGGTAGACCTGACAGGGTTTTATAAAATAATCATTTTTAGTGCAAATTATTTTGTTTGTTGTAGAATAAAATTAGGGTTTCAAAAATCGATGATTTATTGTGAATGTACAACCCCAATTTAGTGACCCTAGCCAAAACTGCGCCCAACCACGGCAGGGTGAACCCATTAGGAGAAATGGGGTTAGGCGAGGTGGCTTTGATTATCACGAGGTGGGCTCAACGGATGGGTGCCAGCTCGCTGAGTGAGCCCCTTGTGCAAGAACGACCGCGAGTCGGACAATCGAGCGAGGCGACACTGCACTCTTCATGTACTCACCTCGGCAAGGAGAGTCGGCTCGCCATTCCGCCAACTCGCATTTAAGCCTTGTCTGCCTATAGCCATCTCAAACAGCGGGATTCCGCTATCCGCATACCAATTGGGGGTGCCAATAGCAAAAACCAAAAAGTGAAAGTCGTTATCCTCATGCCATAAAAGATGAATTTGCCCCTGTTTTGGGTTTTGCCTATAAATAGACCCTCAAAGAACCTTGGAGAGGCAGACCCAGCCTCCCAGAGCTCCTAAATTTCACAGAGTTCTTGTTTTGTGCCATCCAAGGTGCCGAGCTCAGCTTTTGGCTTTGGAGGGGAAGACACGACACATGCTTTCGGGTGAGCAGTGGGACTTCCACGTTGCAACTCAACGGGTCTGTGAGTAGGTAACCACTTCAAATTAGTGAAGGCTGGATCCGGGCTCGAATCAACCTACCTTGATCACCCGATGATAGGCCAAGTGACTTGAACTACCCCTCTAGTTTGAACTCCGTTGAACCGGTATCCGGGATTCAACATTTTTGGTGTGGTGAGTGTGGACTGGCAGTTCTTGAAAAAGATACTTGTCTGACAGAGCTATGGTAGGACAGGGAGAGCAAGGAGATGGCCTATGGAAGTCGCACCCTTATGCCGAGTTCGTTACACAAGACCAGTTTGTCAAGCTCGATGGGATGATGAATTCCATGGAGAAGATGGAGCAAGGTTTGCTTGCACGGCGTGGTGAGGCGGCGACTCCAACTCAGGGTGACATCTTGCAAGGGAAGGTGAGCCAGGTATAACAACCTAGCAAGGAGGTGTGCCCAGATAGTGATGATATAATAATGTGGACGAGGGTACACTTTGAGAGCCCCCGGTGACTCGCGGAGCGGAGGAGGATCATGGAGAACATGCCCAAGTCACCAACTCGTTCTGTGAGCTGGTGCTGATGGCGCCAGTTCAGGCTGGGTTCGTGGAGCCGCCCATGAATTTCTATCTTGGAAGAGACGACCCCATGAAACACATGTAATGGTTTCGAGAAATGGTGTCGATTCAGCCGATGTCTGACTCTTTTAAGTGTCGACTATTTGTCATTACATTCAAGGGAAAAGCGAGTGATTAGTTTAATCAGATGCCGGCAGGATCAATCTATTATTTTGAAGACCTAAGCAGGGGATTTCTCCTCCATTTCTCTACATCTAAGAAGAGGAAGAAGGAGATAGATACAACCTTCCTCATTAAGCAGGGACCATAGGAGCCTCTAGGGTCATACATAGACCGTTAGTAAGAAGAAATCCTCCATGTCCAAGAGGTGTCGGACGCACTCTGATGATTGCTTTCACCTTGTTTTTGCAAGGCAGGCTGTTCAAAATGGAGCTAAAATGGATTCCTCATGTGTCATTTGAAGACTTGAGCGACCGAGCAGCGTGGTACATCGCAGGAGAATCTTCAAGCAAAGGGTCCGTGGCCAAACTAGCAAAGCTGACAGGAGAAGAGATAAACGCGACGGAGAGGGTGAGTATCTAAGAAAAAGGAAGAATCGAGGAAATGAGAAGAGCAAAGGATGTGGGAGGATGGAGAGCAAAGAGACCTGGAAAGAAGATTCCAAGGGCCTCCCATCAAGCTACCATGGAGGTGGTCAGGGGAGGGAACCACGTGCGTTTAGGGAGAAGGTTCTTGCCTGAGAAAAGGTGGTGGTACTCACCTGAAAGGCGACAAGGACAATAGGGGAATGACTAGGCACCCCGGCAGGAGGCCTACGCAGTTGAAATAGGACGAGGACGAGGAGGAAGGCATCAGTAGTAGAGGATGGGGGAGATCGGAGGGTGGTCATCTATTGTGAGTTTCATCAGTCTTAGGGCCACGCTTGCCTAGAGTTTCTGGAGTTAAGGAGGGGAGTAGAGGAAGGAGCTCGGGAGGGGAAACGAGTGTTAGTGGCAGGAAAAGTAGGAATGAATGAGGGGGTTGGCCCATCGAGGGTGTGAGGATCAAATTGGCCAGGGAGCCCGTGGAGGGATCAAGGCGATCCACAGGGGGAAATAGAAGCGACTCGGAACGGGAGCCTGCATGCGGTCTACTGGCGGAGCATAGCATCCACCTCCCAGCCCCTAACCACCATCGAGGAGATTACGTTCACTGCTGAGGACATGTTAGGAAATTAAAATCCTTTCCACAACGCCCTGGTGATTCAAGCAATGATGGGGAACTTTACGGTCTCTCGTATCCTAGTAAATAATTGGTGCTCTGTCAATGTTGTGTTCAAGAAGTCGTTCGAAGCCATGGCGGTGGAAGATAAGAGGATTACTTCTACTAATGACCTACTTTTTGGTTTTGTAGGAGAGAGGAAAGAGGTCGAAGGCGGGGCAAAACTCCTCATCACCCTGGGGACACAACGAAGGTATGTCATTTTATGATCATAGACACACCAAGTAGCTACAACGCCATCTTCGGAAGGCCCTTCATCAACACTTTCTAGTGTGTGTGTGTCCTCTCCATTCCACCAATGCATAAAATACAACTTCAGAGGGTTACAGATCCAGATCAAGAGTGATCCAAAGTGGGCGAGGGAATGCTAGCTCAGCGCCGTAAACACAATCAGTAGGGAAAAGGAGGCAGAGAGAGTAAAGAAGGTGTTGGAGGAAATCATGAGGCTAAAGGCTATGGAGGAGGTCGAGGAGAAGGAGATCGAAGCTGAGGGCGGGAGGCCCGGGAAGGTGAAAGTCGGTGGCGAGCTAACAGAGGAAGACAAGGAAAGGATCATAGCATGCATCCAAGAGAACGCTGACATCTTCGCTTGGAGTGCAGATGACATGCCAGGAGTCGATGTGGATGTTGTTGTCAGCACCTCAACTTGGATCAAGGGAGCCGCCCCATTTGCCAAAAGAAGATAAATATGTCCATAGTCCTGGCCGAGCCCATCTGAGTAGAGGTGCAAAAATTATTAAAAGCGGGGTTAGTCGAGGAGATCCAGTATATAGGCTGGGTCTCGAATATTGTAATGGTGAATAAGGGAGTGGAAAGTGGAGGATGTTTATTGATTTATCTATGCTTAATAAACACTGCCCAAAATATTGCTAACCCCTGCCTAGAATCGACGTGATCATAGATTCGGTCTTCGGATTCCCAGGTATGAGTTGTTTAAATGTTTTTTCTTATTAACATAAAATCTCCATGCACCCATCTGACATAAAACACGTTTCTTTTATCACGAACGATGAATGTTACTGTTATAAATTGATGTCGTTCGGTCTTAAATATGCGGGTGTAACTTACCAGTGTATGGTGGACAGGGTGTTCAAAGAACAAAAGGGGCAAAATATTGAGGTGTATGTAGACGATCTCTTGGTGAAAAGTAAGAGTGTTTAAGAGCACCTTAAAGACTTGGTGGAAACCTTCATCGCACTCCAAAAATACAAGATGAGGATCAACCCAACCAAATGCATTTTTGGAGCGAGGAAGGGAAAATTCTTTGGACACCTCCTGACCACGGTTGGGGTGGAGTTAAACTTATATAAGGTAAAAGTGATCATGGAAATGGATCCCCTAAGGAATGTGAAGGAAGTTCAATGCTTAACAGGTCGGCTTGTCGGTTTAAGCAAGTTCCTCTCGAGGGCTGGATGGAAATGCTCCCTTTTCTTTTAAGAGTTGTGCCGACACATTTATGTTAAAATTTTTGAGTGGTCAGCTGAGTACGAGGAAGCACTCTAGAATTTAAAGCAGCGGCTCACGCAAGACCCAATTTTGTGGGGACCCGGGGAATGGGAGGACCTTTACCTCTATTGGGGGTGGGAGCAGAGGCAATGATCTCGATCCTAGTTCAGGAGGAGGGAAAGAAGTAGCTTCCCATTTACTATGTGAGTTGGGTCCTCCAAAATGTTGAATTGCGCTACCCCATCCAAGAAAAATTGGCGTTCGGACTCATCATCTCATCTCGAAGGCTTAGACTCCATTTCCAGTCTCATTCAATCAAGACGTTCATGGATCACCCACTCTGAGGCATCCTAGATGAGGTCGAGCACTTAGGTTGGCTAGCCAAGTAGTCGGTGGAACTCAGTGAGTTCAGTCTTTCCTTCTTCCCCCGGGCGGCGTTGAAGGCCCAAGTGGTGGCTGACGTTTTGGCCAACTATACGACGGAGGTGGAAGAGGTAGAGCCATAAGGTTGGAAGACTTGGGAGATGTTTGTGGATGGGGAATTTGGTAAATACTCATTTGGGGGTGGGGTGATCCTGACAAGGCCCAAGGAGACAAGATCGAACAGATAATGGACATCCGCTTCCTTATCATAAACAACCAGGTGAAATATGAGGCTTTGATCGCCGGCCTCCGCCATTCTCGAGAGTTATGGATTCAAGATCTCAGGACATATTCTGACTCCATAGTGATGGCCTCGTAAATACGGTGAGAATTTGAGGTTCGGGAACCTGTCCTTCTTCGATATTTATTGAAGGTGAAGGAATTGGTGGGCACCTTCTAGTCATTCACCATCTAGCATGAATCGAGAGAAGAAAATATGGTCGTGGATCATCTGGCCATGTATGGCCACCTGGCCGGAGGAGTGACCACAAAATTATTTCACCCCTTCATTGAGGAGGGGGAGGTCATGGATGGATCCATTTGCGAAATTCTTAACTACGGGGAAGTTTCCCCCATAGGTTTAGGACAAGACATGGTTCAGGTACAAGGAGGCCTATTACCTGCTATATGAAGGAAGTCTCTATAGAAATACCTTATGAGGCACTTTAGCACGATGCGTCTCCGAAGCAGATGTCCCTCGGGTGTTCGACGAGATTTATTCGGGCGAGTGTGTGAGCCACTCGGGTAAGAGGCCCCTAGAAAAGAGGGTGCTGAGGCAAGAGTACTTCTGACCGACCATATGAAAGGATGCAGATCAATTCCCGAAGAGGTGTTCAAGATGTCAACTTCATGCACTGCTCCAGTTACAACCCGCAGTGGCACCGGTCAATCACGGTCTCATGGCCCTTTGTAATCTGGGGATTGGACCTCATCTGTCCATTCTCGAAAGCAAGCAGACAAAGAATATTTATTCTGGTAATGATTGATTATTTTATTAAGTGGATCGAAGTGAAGGTGCTATATAAAACTACCTCTCAAGTCGTGAGGAATTACATATGGGGGAGATCATCTACAGGAACGGGTTACCACTCATGATAATCACGAACAATGGGTCGTAGTTTGCGAGCGCAGAACTAATCAAGTTCTACTGGGAGCTAGGCATCGATTTTCGTTTCGGATCCGTCCACCACCCCCGAAGAAACGGACAGGTCAAGGCCGCCAACAAGGTGATTATCAATTTATTATGAAAGAAAGTAGAGTTCTTAGATGAAAATTGGGTCGAGCAACTCCCATTCTTTCTCTTGTCCCTCGAGACAACCCCAAACACCGTCATAGGAGAGACTCCATTCAAACTATCTCATGGCTCAGAGGCGGTGATCCCGGTAAAATTCGACGTCAGGAGGACAAGGATGGTGGCCACAGAAGAAGGGGAAGCATGGAGAGAAGAGAATGATGAAGAGTAAAGACTCTCACTCAACCTGGTGGAATATATTCAGGAGCTCGCGTTGGTCCGACGGGAGGAAGTCAAGCGCGGGATGGCCAACTATTTTTACAAGCACATAAGGATCAAGCAATTCCCCAAAAGTGATCTGGTTCTCAAGGAGGTGGATACCATGGGCAGAGGCGCGGTGGTAGGAAAGCTCCAGCCCAACTAGGAGGGGCCTTTCACAGTGGCAGAGGCACTGATGTATAGAGGGTACCAGGTTCAGGGTTGTGAGGGGGAACTTCTCAACAACACATGAGTGGTGATGACTTGAAATGCTTTTTTCCTTGAACCCCCAACCCATTTTTTCTATTTTGGGCTGGAAGAAGTCTTGTATTAAGATGTGCTTCTCTCCTTAATGCAATAAAATTTTTAAATGGTTTCTGTATAACTCTTTTTTTGACATGTTAGGTCCGACAAAGCATGTACCAGAAAAACACCCTTGAGCCAGAGTGTGCAGGGACGAGTCCAAGTTCTCGAGTTGTCATGCTGTCATGGTATAGGTCCCTGTGTGAGCTCTTCTCTCGCATACCGGCTACTTTCCACCTCGAGTGAGATCCAAGTCCTCGAGTTGTGATGTTGTCATAGTCCAGTTCACTGTGTAAGCTCCTCTCCCGTATACTGGATATTTGCCCCCTCGAGTCAGATCCAAGTCCTCGAGTTGTAATGTTGTCATAGTCAGGGTCCCTATGCGATCTCCTCTCCCTCATACCAGCTACTTTCCCTCTCGAGTGAGATACAAGTCCTCGAGTTGTGATGTTGTCATAGTCCTGGTCCCTGCGCAAGCTCCACTGCCACATATCGGGTACTTGACCCTCGAGTGAGATTCAAGTACTTGAATTGTGATGTTGTCGTAGTCTGGGTCCCTGCGCAAGCATCTCTCCTGTAAACTGTCTACTTTCCCCTCGAGTGAGATCCAATTCCTCGAGTTGTGATGTTGTCTTAGTATGGGATCCCTATGCAAGCTCCTCTCCCACAAACAGACTACTTGCACCATCAAGTGAGATCCAAGTCCTCGAGTTATGATATTGACATAGTCTGGGTCCCTATGTGATCTCCTCTCTCGCATACTGGCTACTTGCCCCCTCGAGTGAGATCCAAGTCCTCGAATTGTGATGTTGTCGTAGTTTGCGTCCTTGCACAAACTCCTTTCTTGCATACCAGTTACTTACCCCCTCGAATGAGATCCAAGTCCTCGATTTGTGGTGTTGTCATAGTCTGGGACCCTACGCGAGCTCCTCTCCCGCATACCAGCTACTTTCCCACTCGAGTGAGATCCAAGTCCTTGAGTTGTGAAGTTGTCGTAGTCTAGGTCTCTATGTGAGCTCCTCTCCTGCATACTAGTTACTTGCCCCTCGAGTGAGATCCAAGTCCTCGAGCTGTGAAGTTGGCGTAGAACGGGCGCCTGCGTGAGCTCCTCTCCCCTATTCCGACTACTTTCCCCACTCGAGTGAGACAAAGTCCTCAATTTGTGATGTTGTCATAGTCTGGGTCTCTGTACAAGTTCCTCTCCTGCATACTAACTACTTTCCCCCTTGAGTGTGTTGAAATTTGTGAAGTGAAAGTGGGTGATGGAGCAGGCCGGGCGGTCTGAGCGGTCTGAGTCCGCGGCCTGGGCGGACTGATGGTTGCGACCTCGGTGACCTGGCCTGATTGGTCCTGGTGGTTTGGCTGTTCTTGTGGAGCGACATGTGTGGCCTGGTGTACGGCCTGGGTGGACTAGTGTGCGGCCTGATGGTCTATGGCCAAGGAAGTCTTTGCGGCTTGGGCATCTAGTGGAGCGGCCTGAGCGGACTGTGTTTGGTGGTCTGTTGGTGGTGCTTAGCTTGATCTGCGGCCTTACTGTCAGCCAGTTCTTGGGTAACCAGGCGGATTAGAAGTTGTATCCGCGGTGTTGTGGCGGACTTGCTTTGCGTCCGCGGAGTCCGCCTTTGCGGACTGATTTTGGTGATGGGCTTTGGTTTTTGTCGAGCTCTCCGGTGATGCGATGGATGTTAGCCATATTCTTGTGGCGGACTGTCCGGATGAATGGCGATATGGGTCTTTTGTGTCAGCCATGATCGCGCCAGTTGCTTGATGGGCTGCTGAACTTGGTCATTTTCTATGACAAGTCCATGGTGTTCGCAGTGTCTGCAGAGTCTGTTGTTGACCGGGCGGACTGCCTATTGGTTATGGAATCGTGGCAGACTGTGATGTTCTTGTCGAGCAGTGCGACTGCCGCTTCGTCCACATATAGTGTGCGGACTGATGCAACATGAGTTGTGGCTGTGTCCGCGTGCTGTGTTGAGTGGCAGACTGGCGCTGTGCTTGTGTTAGGCGAACTGGCGCTGTGCTTATGTTGTGCGGACTAGCATTGTGTCTGCATGGTGGCGGACTGACTTTGACCTGGCGCCTGGCGGGTTAGAAGTCTGGCCAAGTCCTTGCGGACTTGGCGGACTGGGTTGTATTAGCGCGCGAGCTGGGGCTGTGTCTCTATTCACTAGTGAAAGTAAGGGTTAGATCTGAAATACTCTAGAGGGGGGGTGAATAGAGTATCTTGAGAACTTAAAACGTTTTGTTATAAATAAAAACAAACCTAAGATAAAGTAATCTAGCACAACATATCACAAACACAGCAACCTAGCTAGCACAGCTACATCAAGAACAAAAGAAAAAGTGCAACCAGATGACACAAGAATTTTATAGTGGTTCCCCAACCTGGGTACATCCACTCTTCTCCCACCGTGGTAGGAATCCACTCAGGTTTTTGATCAGGTGACTGCAACCAATGAGCTTTTGATCAGGTGCTCAAAAACCAATCCTCAAGTCTTTTGATCAGGTGACTTGCAACCAGGAATAACTTTTGAAGGAAGTTAAGAACCTTTTATACAGTGGGGGATAAGAGAGTGATTATGTCTTCTCTTTCTCAAATACAACTGAGAAGACTTTAGTGGATCTTGATGTTAGAAAAAGCTCCGCCTGAGATATTGAACTCATGTAGATTTGAGCCTTGCTGCAGGGTGAGTAGGTCTTTAGTTTTTCAGCTTTACCAGATGGTATCCAGAAACTTCTTTGACAGATAGAATATTTGTTGTCCTCTGAAGAATCCTGAGATGAAGACAGAAGAAGACTCTTGATTTAAATGGTTGTTCTTCTTCTTCTTCACCTTGCTGTTCTTTCTCTGATTTAGGGATTCTGATTTTTCTGTGTTATTGCCCTGTGTATTTTTGTTCTCTGTGTTCAGACGAGAAGGAAGAAGAAAATCCTATTCACTATGTTGTTTTCTGTTCTGCTTGAGGAAGAAAAAGAAAAAAAATCCTTTTTATATTTCTGTGTAATCTTCCTTCTGAATTTGAATTTCTTCCTTCACTTAATGCTGACGGCCTGGAGAATATCTGCATTGATTGATTTCCCCAACTGTCTCATGAAAAAATGGCAAGCAATAATCCTGATGAAGACCGTAATCAATACTTGCTTCTAACGGTAATATTCAGAGAATATTTAAGCATTGATTACTCCGGAATTATTGCAATAGAAAGGGAATAGAGGGAGGGAAATTTCTAAGTCTGGAACTCTACAGAATTCGTTGAGCAGAGAACAGAATTCGTCGATCTGTGTCCAGAGTTCGTCAAGCAGAGAAGTCAAGTTCGTCGACCAGATAATGGTTGTTCGTCAAGCTGAGATCCAAGATCGTCGACCTGAGGACATAACTTCTTTCTCTGGAACCTTGCCAACTCTGTGTATCAAGATCGTCGAGCTGAGAATATAACTACGTCAACTGAATAACAGAATTCCATGTTTCTTGGACTTAAGAATGTTTAAGTAACGTGTCCATAAATCGTCGACCTCAGAACTGGGTTCGTCGACCTGAGAACTAGTTTCGTCGAGCTGAGAGCTTCTAACTGCTACTTGATAAATCTTGCCAAGACTGTGGTCTAAGTTCGTCAAGATGAGAAGGTGAGTTCGTCGACTGGAGTGTGATCTTGGACTTAGAATACTTAGGTGTTTCTGGATTAAGATGTTGAAGTAGAATACCCAGCAATCGTCGACCTGAGAACTAAGTTTGTCAACCTGAGAACTAAGTTCGTTGACTGGAGTTAAGTGTGAAGAATTCTGGACTTAGAATGTTGAAGTATACTCTGAAATCGTCGACCTGAGAACCAAGTTCGTCGAGCTCAGCTCAGAGAATTCTCTGATTTCGTCGAGCTGAGCACGACTTTCGTTGACCTGAGTTCGACGAGCGCCGAACTCATTTTCTGAGTCTTTGAAATTTCTCTAAGTCTTGAGTCTTCTGCAGTCTATTGATGGCTGGTCCATGTAGTGTTGACTCTAAGAACATGGCCTAGACTCTAGAACTCATACATGACCCTGGCTATACATGTTGGGTCAAACATTCTAATTTAGTGAACCTAGCCCAAATCCAACTAGGGATCCAACAATCTCTCCCTATTTGGGTAAGGTCACTAATTACAGACTCACATTAATAACAAAGCAATAAAACATATATCTGGCATGAAAAATTTAAATTTGCAGCATATATATATATATATATATATATATATATATATATATATATATATATATATATATATATATATATATATATATATATACAGAGCTTTGTATCAGAATATAAACAGACAGTTTTAGAATAATCAAAAGACTTAAACAGTTTAGAGTTCATTTCTTCTTCTTGGGCTCCTTTGGCTTATCTTCCTTAGCTTTGTCACCAGGATGTGTAAACTTGATCTCCCTGTTTGGATCTACTGCTTGAGCATTTGTCATGGTCATGTCAGCAGCTCCAATGATGTTAAGGGAGGTGGCTCTTGGCACTACAGCTTCAGGATGTAACTTCATATAATCATCAACATTGAAAAATTTGTTAGCCTTACCAAACCTGTTAAGTTCTTACTTTCTGTACTTGGACATTGTAGTATATTTAGATGGATCCTTTCCTTCAGCTCTTGCTTTGTTGATCATGGATAGGCCAACCAATTCCTATAATCTGGCCATCCTAGCAGTTGTAGCTGACTCTGGATCTTCAAAGGGTACAGGAGGGGAAGCAGGTCTCTTGGGGCTTTCAGCCTTCTGATGTTCATTGAATTGTTGTTGTTGATGTTGTTGATGCTGCTGCTTGGCAGATGAATAATGCCTTTGCTGGCTGCTTCCTGAAGATGAGGACCTACCCTAATGTATTTGATAGGTTTGAAACTGGGTAGTCCTTTGAGTTGAAGAACTGGAAGCACCAGTAGGTGGAGGAGGAGGAGGAGGATCCTTTCTGTATCTTTGAGGAGGTGGGGAATATCTCCTACTTTTCTTCCTTTATTTTTGCTAGTTTTTGGATAGCCACATCCATGCTGGCATGCCCTTGTAAGGTGTAATCTTCTGGAGTATATAATAAGGAGTGTCATTTGCTGGGTTTGGTTTTGGGGCAGTAGGTGGAGGAGCTTTCCTCTTCTTAGACACTTTCTTTTTCTTGGGCTCATCATCAGAGTCCTCATCATTATCTTCATCATCATCAGAAAAATCCTGAGGATTATCATACATTGCATTTATTTCTTTTAGAGCTTCAGCAGATATCAATGATTTCTCTGTCTGGGAGGGAGCTGGAACTAGAGCTGGAGCAGGAGCTGGAGGGCTATACACAACAGTGCTTTCAGCAATTGTCTTATTTTCTTCTTCAATGTCAGCCATGATCAATGCATCAAGATCAGGTATGGGTGAATCATCCATAACAAAACTTGGGGTAGGAGGAGATGAGATAATGGGGGAAACAGCTTGTGGTGGAGATGGAATGGCTGGAATCTTTGTAGCTGGAACCTCTGTTATAACAAAACTAGCCTTTAGTTGTTTGGCAACCTTGGGGCTTATGGGAGAGGTGTAAGGGACTATAGCCAAAGATGGCTTGATACTGTCTGCTGGCAGATTATTCAAATAAGCTATACCAAAAATACTCAATAAATTTAATAGATCTACTGTGGGATTTATAATATAATCACCAGCAGTATCCATTTCAGCCAAAATAGGCTCATCCATCTCAGTATCTGATTCTATTAAGTTTATGATTGCAGAAGGATCTGGTATATCTTCAGAAGAATCAGTCATAAAGGAATCAAACTCTACTGCTACTTCTGCTTCTGCTGCTTCTTTTGTTGTTGCTACTTCAAACTCTGTTGCTGCTTCTGCTTCTGCTACTTCTTTTGCTGCAGTTGTTGCTGCTTCAAACTTTGTTGCTGCTGCTGTTACTAGAGCTTCTTCATCACGAAGCATCTCTCCCTAACTGGCTGCAGAGGGTCATGGAGCCAGTCCCTCAGAAGAAGGGACAAGAGATAGAGCAGCAACTTGGGCAGATAGAGTTTGGATGGAAACAGTGAGAGGAGATAGAGCTTTATTTAAAATAATTTGAAGAGTGGGAGAGATGAATGCAAGTAAATCTTTAGCAATATTAGAGAAGTTTAAATAGAGAGATACTGGAGCAGTGGAGGAGTAGGGATTGTGATGGCCACAATTGGAGCAAACAGAAAATGCACTAGACTTGACTGTATGTGTGGAGTCAGGTGCAGAAGATGGAAGGTCTGTTTGGACGAGCAAAGGGAAGGGGACAGAGGGAGGAGAAGTTGTAGAGGGTGGAATTTGTGGTGTGGGGATGGGTTCTTGATGGGGGGATGATGGGTGAATCACGAGATTGAATGTGTGGGAGGAGATAAAGGTGTCAGGATCTGTGATAGTTAAGTGAGGTGGAAGGGGGGATTGAGGTGGGGATGGTTTTGGTGATTGGGAAGGGGAGGGTTGATGGGATTCCTGAATGGGGGAGGAGGGAATTTCAGTGATATTTATTTATGGAGAATTTGCTGGAGATGTAGCTGGAGTAGGAATATGAACTGGTTGTTCTGGTTGTTGTTGTGGTTATTGAAGAGAAGGAATGTTGGAGGAGGATGGAGTTGCTGCTGAGGGTGAGGGAGAGGCTATTATTGCTCTTGTGCTTTCAGAAGGCCTGGAGGAAAAGGATGGAGCCTTGGAGGGCTTAGTGATGGTCCTCTCCCACTTGCCAAAAAGGGCACAGATGAGCCTCTTCGAGGCATTGATGAATATGGTCGGGGAGACCAGTGATTCAGCAGCCTTCTCCTTCAGGAAGATTCCTAATATTCTTCCAAAGCAAACCTCTTTCTTTATATTCTTTTTATTAATCAGATCAAACATGATCTGAGCCCAGTTCACCTTCTTCTTGTTTACCACAGCACACATTACCAGGAATTGGTGTCTGGTTATATAATCATGTGCAGTGTGCTTGCCCAGCAACACTTTCCCCACAATGTCTGCTAGAAATTTGAATTCGGCAGACAGGTGTTTCTTCAGCAATTTATTTGGGATTTCACCAGTATACCCCATCATACTCAGCATCACATCAAATTTCTCATTATCAATTTCTAACTCTTCTTCACCGTTAACTAGTCCAAAAATTTATGTTAGAACGGCGGGGGTAAGGGAAATAACATTACCAGAGATCATGTCAGTCATAGAGTTCTCATCTATGGTGGAAGAAGTATAGACCCACTCTCTGATCTCAATGCCAGATATCTTGATCCTGGTGGACAGCAGATTCTTCAACTGCTGTTCTTCAAGAAGTTGCAGGATGTCCAGAAAGATAGGGTCTGAATGTTGAAAAGATTCAAATTCGACATCAAATCCTGTGTCGAATTTCATCGCCGCAAGACTTTCCGCTGGAATCGCCATTAGTTCACCTACAAGAGAAAAACGAAGATCAAGTGCAAGGGAACTGAAAGCGTGGGATGGAGGTCGAAGAAAACCTAGATATAAGGTTTTTCAGAATATGAATCGACAAACTCCGTTCCATGAAAAGTAAATAATTTTTCGATCTGAGGTCGACGAAATAATTTGTAGTTAAATAATTCGTCGAGCTCAGACTGAAGATTTGAAGACATTTCGTCGAGTTCCGTTCGACAAAAGTTTTCTGAAGTAGATTCGTCGATCTCCGTTTGAAGAAAATAACTTCACTCACAGAGAGTTCGTCGACCTTCGTTCGACGAATATCTCAAGAACTTTTCCCAGCTCGTCGAACTCCGTTCGAAGAACTTTGAAGAATTCGTCGAGTGTAGACAGAAGTTAAATCAAAGCTTCTCCATTGATCATGCCCAACTGATTTATAAAGAATAAGTGATTTCTTTCATCCAAGGGTTTGGTGAAAATATCAACTCTTTGTAAATCAGTGTAGATATAGACAAGTTTGATTTTGTTTTTGTCTACACACTCTCTAATGAAATGATGTTTAATGTATATATGCTTAGTCCTACTGTGATGGACGGGATTCTGTGCTATGGATATAGCACTTGTGTTATCACATAGTAGAGTTGAATTATTTAAGTTGAAACCATAGTCTAGGAGTTGGTTTTGAATCCACAACATTTGTGTACAGCAACTGCCAGCTGCAATGTATTCTGCTTCAGCAGTTGATGTGGACACAGATGATTGTTTTTTACAGAACCAAGACACTAGTCTCATACCAAGGAACTGGCAAGTTCCTGAGGTACTTTTCCTGTCAACCCTGCGTCCAGCAAAGTCAGCATTTGAATATCTAGTTAAATCAAATTCTGACTCAGTAGGATACCAAAGGCCTAGACTAGGACAACTCTTTATATATCTCAAAATTCCTTTTAGAAGAATTAGTTGAGATTCTTCAGGGTTCACTTGGAACCTAGCACAAAGGCATGTGGCAAATATTATATCAGGTGTGCTAGCTATAAGATATAATAGGACCCAACAATGCCCCTATATAACTTCTGGTCAACAGGTTTCTCATGTTGATCAGAATCTATTACAGCATTGGTAGTCATAGGTATTTTCTTTGCTGAGGCATCAGCCATCCCAAACTTTTTAAGAAGCTCTTTAGCATACTTAGCCTGGTAGATGAAGATGACATCAGGTAGCTGCTTCACTTGGAGATGAAGGAAGTAGGAGAGCTCACCCATGCTACTCATCTCAAACTTAGAATGCATGAGGTCAGAAAAACTCTTGCATAGTTTAGAGTCAGTGGACCCAAATATGATGTCTTCCACATAAATTTGTACTAACAAGATTTTATCCTTATGGTGCCTAGTGAATAATGTTTTATCTACTATGCCTCTAGTGAATTCATGCTCTATCAGAAAGCTAGCTAAGGTCTCATACCAAGCTCTTGGAGCTTGCTTTAGACCATAGAGGGCTTTATGCAATCTAAATACATAAGAAGGATGAGTTGGAGAGATAAAATCTGGAGGTTGTTCAACATAAACCTCTTCTTTTAGTACTCCATTTAGAAATGCATTTTTCGCATCCATCTGGTAGACCTTAAACTTCTTGTATGCAGCATAGGCAAGAAAGATTCTAATTGCTTCTAACCTTGCAACTGGTACAAAGGTTTGATCATAGTCTATGCCTTCTTCTTGCATGTATCCTTGAGCAACAAGCCTAGACTTATTCCTCAGAATTGCACCTTGGGCATCTAGTTTGTTTTTATATACCCATTTGGTTCCAATGACTGGGTAGTCTTTGGGTCTTGGAACCAAATCCCAAACTCTACATCTCTCAAACTGATTGAGTTCCTCTTGCATTATAATGATCCAGTGGGGATCTTGCTCAACATCTTTTATGGATTGAGATTCAACTTGAGAGAGAAAAGAGGCATGCATCACATCTTGGTTGAGTTGATGCCTTGTCTGTACACCTACTGTTATTTCTCCAATCACTTGGGATCTAGGGTGATCCCTTAGTGTGATAAGATCAGTGGGTAGAGTTGGTTCAGCAACAACATTTGGATTTAATTCCTCTTGTGAAATTATGTTTGTTGTTGAATGGTGTTCAGCCTCTTCCAAAGTTTCATCTTCACTGTCTTCAACAACTTGTGGAGGAGAGGGTGTTATAGCTTCTTGTGGAAGGTTTAATTCACCCATTTTCTCACACAAGTGAGGTACCTGCAAAGTGTTACTGGTAGAAATCTCTTTCTCCTTATAAGACATGTTAGTTTCATCAAAGGTTACATGTATAGATTCTTCAATTTTCAAAGAGGATTTGTTAAATACCCTATAAGCTTTGCTTACTTGGGAATATCCTAGAATATTTCCTCTTCAGCCTTACCTTCAAACTTTCTAATGTGTTTCTTGTTATTATTATGTATATAACATACATATCCAAATACTTTAAAATGGGTGATTTTAGGTTTCTTCCCTTTAAATAATTCATAGGGAGTCCTATTCTTAAGTTTATGTGTCAAACTTCTGTTTAGTACATAATTTGTTGTGCTTACAGCCTCTGCCCAAAAGGATAGTGGTATATAAGCATCTGCAAGTAATGTGCCTGCAGCTTCAATCAGGGTTCTATTCTTCCTTTCATCTACCCCATTTTGTTAGGGAGTTCTAGGAGCTGAGAAGCAGTGCTGGATACCTTCCTTCTCACAGAACTCATGCATAAAAAGAGACTCAAACTCTGTACCATGATCACTTCTGATCAATACAACATGAGTAGAGTACTCAATCTGTATGGTCCTGAGAAAATCTGTAAGAACCTTAAAGGTATCTGACTTAGATCTCAGAAAGAACACCCAAGTGAATCTTGAGAAGTCATCTACAATGACTAAAGTATAGGATTTCCCTCCTAGGCTTTGTACAGCAATAGATCCAAATAGGTCCATGTGTAGCAAGTACAAAATCCTAGGTGAATCACTTTTATTAATTTATTTAAAACTATATTTAGTTTGCTTGCCTAGTTGACAAGACCTGCAAAGACCTTCCTTCTTGTAGGGACCAGAAGGTATGGCTCTTACAAGACTGTCTTTAGATAGCCTAACAAATTTTTCATGTTTACATGTCCTAGTATTTTATGTCATAATTCATTTTGAGTGCAAACAATATTAGGCAGACAAATATCTGAATTGGAAGAAAGAAAATCAACTAAGTATATGTTTCCTTCTCTATTTTCAATTAAAACTTTTTGTTTTTCTTTATTAGAAATAATACATGATATAGAGTTAAAGTGTACCTGATAACCTTCATCACATAATTAGCTGATAGAGATGAGGTTATGCTTAAGTCCTTTTACATAAGTCACCTTCTTGAATGTGACTGCTCCAATCCTTACTTCTCCATAGCCTTCACACTGGCCACACTTTGAGTCACCAAAGATAACCTTTGGTCCCAGCTTGGGCTTGTAATTGTGTAAGTTGTACTTGTTGCCAGTCATGTGCTTGGAGCAACCACTGTCCAGATACCATAGTTGATTTACAACTGGACAGCTCTTCATCTGCAGAGAAAATAATTAATTGTTCTTGACCCAGGTTACCTTGGGTCCTTTGTTTTGCTAATAGGAAAAACTTGAAATCACAGAATATTAAGGTTGTGATTTATATCCTAATGGGTGATATCTTCTAGGTGGAATTATCCAATCAGCAAGTGGGTTAAAGGGTTTCCTAGTTTGATTAGGGTTGCTGTTATAGTTATAATTTTTATTAAGTCTGACTGGGTTCGACGAAATGTTGTGAGTTCGTCGACCAGAGTTCGACGAAATGGGATGAGATCGTCGATCTGTGATCAGAGAATGAACATAGTCATTTTCTGTGCCCCAAGTTCATCGACCTCTGCTCGACGAACCATACACAGTTCGTCGATCGCAGTAAGACGAATGATTATTATATAGATTTGCGTTCAGTGTTCGTCGACTTGAGTTCGACGAACTTGCCACATTTCGTCGATCTGAGTTCGACGAAAGCTGTTGAACATTGTTCTGCATATTAATTTTCTTGTCCTTTCTTCTTTCCTTATTTTTGAGTTTGATTTCAAGTTGATTGGGATTGTTACTATCTATTTTTTCTTTACCCTTAGCAGCTACAAATTTTATGGGGGTTGTTAATATGTTTTTCTTGAGAATGAGGGGAAAACTTGATGATGCACCCAAGCCTAGTTTGCCATTTAGTCTGGCATTGATTATGCTTGTGATGTCCATCTGCTTAAGGCTTCTCCCATTGAGAGATTCCTCAAGTTGTTTGGCCTCACATAGCTCTGTTTTTAAGGAGTTAATTTGTTCATTAGCTAGATTTAATTCTTCCTTTAACCTAGTGTTTTCAGCAATCAGAGTTTCTTGATTAGCTAAATTTTCCCTAAGTGTTTTGATTTCCTTTTCAGAATTTATTAAATCAATACACATAGTTTTATATTCAAATTTGAAAGCATCAGAATTATAGTCAAAAGAAAAAAGTACCGGATCAGCTTCTATTTCTGAAGCTTCTTCATTATCAGACCCTTCTTCTCCTGATTGACTTCTGGAGGCATCAATTGCCATAAGGCATACTTTTTTGGCCCTTGCCTCTTCTTCATCTTCACTGGAGCTGGAAAATGTGGATTCATCCTCAGTTTCACTCCAGGATTCAGCTACAAAGCCTTTCTCCTTCTTCTTGTATTTGCTGGAGGAAGGTCTTGAACTTTGTTGTCTTCTTTTATCCTTATCTCTTCTTTTCTCTTTCTTCTGATTCTCTGGACACTCTGAGATGAAGTGTCCAGGTTTCCTGCAACCAAAGCAAACCACCTCTTTAGTAGGGGTTTTGTCTTACCTTGGCTTGTCATACTGCCTGGATGACTTTCTTCTAAAGTCCTTCCTTGCCATCTTGTAAAATCTTTTAGCTAGGAGACTCATTAACTCTTCATTCACTGTTGAGGATTCAAATTCTTCAATAGCCTTGAATGTCAGGTTGTGTTCCTTCCTGGCTGGTGGAGGTGTCCTTTGCTCTGCTGCTTCTCTGGATTTGATGAGCTGCCCATAGGACTTGAGCTTTCCTAAAAGAGATTCAGTGGAAATCTCATTTAAGCTTCTGGCCTCCTTGATTGGCCAGATCCTTGAATCCCATGAGCTTGGGAAGCACATAAGGATTTTGTCATTCATCTCAGTGAGGGTGATGTCCTTGTCCAAGGTTTTCAGCTCATTGATGATTGAGCTTAGCCTGTTGTACATGTCTGCAATAGATTTTGCTTCCTCCTTCTTGAAGTTCTCATATTTTGATATGAGATTGGATCTTCTGTATTTTCTTTCATCAGTAGATCCAGCCACCATTTGATTAAGGGAATCCTAAATGGCCTTGGCTGATGTGCATTCAGCCACCTTTTGGAAGATGTCATCTGACATTGTTTGGGCCAGAATGTTCATGGCCTTGGCATCAGTAACTTTAGCTTTCTTCTGGGCTTCAGTCCACTCAGGTGGTGGAACTGCATTGGTGCTTGATGCTGTTGTAGATGTAGAGGCCGTAGCTTGAGGAGGACCTGTCAAGATGGAATTGTAGATATTCTCATCAATAGAATTCATATATAATTTGATTCTTGCCTTCCAGATGGCAAACCTATTTAGGTTGCATACTGGAGGTCTGGTGCTTGCATAGTCTTTGTTCTGTGCCATGTTATGAATATATATCTAATAGAAATAAAACTAAGATCTAACTCAGGATCTTTTGGTTCAAGGGTTAGCTTGTACAACCAAAGGACCCTTGCTCTGATACCAATTGAAAGTAAGGGTTAGATCTGAAATACTCTAGAGGGGGGGGGGGTGAATAGAGTATCTTAAAAACTTAAAACTTTTTGCTGTAAATAAAAACAAGCATAAGATAAAGTAATCTAGCACAGCATATCACAAACACAACAACCTAGCTAGCATAGCCACAACAAGAACAAAAGAAAAAGTGCAACCAGACGATACAAGAATTTTATAGTGGTTCCCCAACCTGGGTACATCCACTCTTCTACCACCCTGGTAGGAATCCACTCAGGTTTTTGATCAGGTGACTGCCACCAATGAGCTTTTGATCAGGTGCTCAAAAACTAATCCTCAAGTCTTTTGATCAGGTGACTTGCAAATAGGAATAACTTTTGAAGGGAGTTAAGAACCCTTTATACAGTGGGGTATGAGAGAGTGATTATGTCTTCTCTTTCTCAAATACAACTGAGAAGACTTTAGTGGATCTTGATGTTAGCAAAAGCTCCCCCTAAGATATTGAACTCAAGTAGATTTGAGCCTTGCTGCAGGGTGAGTAGGTCTTCAGTTTTTCAGCTTTGACCAGATGGTATCCAGAAACTTCTTTGACAAATAGAATATTTGTTATCCTCTGAAGAATCTTGAGATGAAGACAGAAGAAGACTCTTGATTTAAATGGTTGTTTTTCTTCTTCTTCAGCTTGCTGTTCTTTCTCTGGTCTAGGGCTTCTGATTTTTCTGTGTTATTGCCATGTGTATTTTTGTTCTTTGTGTTCAGGCGAGAAGGAAGAAGAAAAGCCTATTCACTGTGTTGTTGTCTGTTCTACTTGAGGAAGAAAAATAAAAAAAAATTCTTTTTATATTTCTGTGTAATCTTCCTTCTGAATTTGAATTTCTTCCTTCACTTAATGCTGACGGCCTGGAGAATATCTGTATTGATTGATTTCCCCAACTGTCCTATGGAAAAACGACAAGTAATAATCTTGATGAAGACCGTAATCAATGCTTACTTTTAACAGTAACATTCAGAGAATATTTAAGCATAATTACTTAGGAATTATTGCAATAGAAAAGGAACAGAGGGAGGGAAATTTCTAAGTCTGGAACTCTACAGAATTCGTTGAGCAGAGAATAGAATTTGTTGATCTGTGTCCAGAGTTCGTCGAGCAGAGAAGTCAAGTTCGTCGACCAGATAATTGTTGTTCGTTAAGCTGAGATCCAAGATCATCGACCTGAGGACAGAATTGCTTTCTCTAGAACCTTGCCAACTTTGTGCATCAAGATCGTCGAGCTGAGAATATAACTTCGTCGACTGAATAACAGAATTCCATGTTTCTTGGACTTAAGAATGTTTAAGAAACGGGCCCAGAAATCGGTGACCTCAGAACTGGGTTCGTCGACCTGAGAACTATTTTCGTCGAGCTGAGAGCTTCTAACTGTTACTTGATAAATCTTGCCAAGACTGTGGTCTAAGTTCGTCGAGCTGAGAAGGTGAGTTCGTCGACTGGAGTGTGATCTTGGACTTATAATACTTAGATGTTTCTAGATTAAGATGTTGAAGTAGAATACCCCGCAATCGTCGACCTGAGAACTAAGTTCGTCGACTGGAGTTAAGTATGAAGAATTCTGGACTTGGAATGTTGAAGTATACTCTAGAAATCATCGACCTGAGAGCCAAGTTCATCGAGCTCAGCTCAGAGAATTCTCTGATTTCGTCGAGCTGAGCACGACTTTCGTCAACCTGAGTTCGACGAACGTTGAACTCATTTTCTGAGTCTTTGAAATTTCTCTAAGTCTTGAGTCTTCTGCAGTCTGTTGATGGCTGGTCCATGTAGTGTTGACTCTAAGGACATCGCCTAGACTCTAGAACTCATACATGACCCTGGCTATATATGTTGGGTCAAACATCATAATTTAGTGAACCTAGCCCAAATTCAACTAGGGATCCAATAACTAGGGTGGTAACCACACTCCTCACCTCGCCTATAAATAGACCCCCCCGACACATCTAAAGTAATTGAGTGAACAGTTGCGCGGCTAACACTAAGGAGCCAGGTGTTTGGCTTTAACTGTGGTCAGCATCAATGAAGTTTGTGGTTTCAATCGGCAGTCTCAGCAGGTCACTTCTGCGGCTTATCAGTTTCTCTGCTTAAGTTTTTCCAAGTTCAATAACCTGTCTGCCGGACTCGGGCAGGTAGGCAGTCTGTTCTTTAATTCAGCAGCAGCATGCTGCAGGCAGCGAATAACGGCGTGTCTGCACGACCTCACGGTCTCGGCGGACTCCGTGTTCTATTCATCTTCTAGCAGCAGCAGCAGTTCGGGCGGCCTCGGCGACTTTGGAGGACTGGGCGGTCTTGGCGGTCTCTAGTTCTGTCCGCTCGAAGTGTTTTACTTGTAATTTTTTCTGTGTTCCTGTGTACTGGCGAAATCATGTCCCGTCAGGTATACCTCGCTCTGTAAAGAAGAAATTAAGATATGATCTGCTTGCCCCTGTGGCTGCTTTTGGTTGTTGAGCTTGCTTTCCTATTTTCCGCATGATCAAGGTGTGATCTTGATAGTTCTGAGGATATTAATTTGGCGTTAGACTATCTCGTTGACCACTTTGAGAAAATTCAACATGGTATCAGCGCGAGGTTCAGTTGTTTGAGGGGTGATCAACTTGTGGTGTTGCTCTGTGCTTCTGAAATCTTAACCAAAGTTGCTGCCATGGAAGGTAACTATGCAAGAGGTCTGGGTAATGAACTCTTAACCACGACTAACTTTAAAAAGTGTAAGTCATACATGAAGAGTTTTATTCCGGGCAAGGAGCTATGGGAGGTTCTCGGTGGTGACGACAGACAGGAAGTTACTACTGCATTTGGGACGGCTGAGCAGGTGAGAGTCTTGAGTAAAACAAACGCAAAGGCCGAGTTTACCCTCAAGAGGGTTGTTTCACCGGAGCTGTTTGATCACATCATTTGATATGAGTCGTCTATTGATATTTGGACAACTATTGATGGGTTGTTCAACATGAATAATATGGCGAGGCTACAGTTCCTGGAGAATGAGTTGGCTAGGACAACTCAAGGAGACCTGACCATCTCGAATTTCTTTCTGAATATGAAGAGTCTGTGTGCTGAGATATCATCGCTTGATCCTGATGAGCCTATTTTCGAGGCCAAGTTGAAAAGGCACATTATCTGCGGCTTGCGGAAGGAGTATGTTGCCTTTATAACCTCTGTTCAAGGTTGGGCCACTCAGCCATCTATGCTGGAGATTGAGAACTTGCTTGCTTCACAGGGAAGTTTGGTCAGACAGATGGCAGGAGTGACTATCTCTGAAGGAGGTAGTGAAGCGCTGTTCACAGGCAAGAAGAAGAAGAGATGGGAAGCGAAGAAGAAGAACACTGTTGTTGAAAATGAGCCTTCAACCTCTTATCCGCTAGAGAGGAGCGCTGCTCCTAAGAAGGATTGGAAGAAGAATTTGAAGTGCTACAAGTGTCATCAGTGGGGACACTTCAAGCGTGACTGCAAGGTCAAACTGTAACCTGGGCATGTTGCAGGCAAGGAGGAAGCTTACTCTAACAGTGAGGAAACTGGATGGAGCAGAGCTTTCATGACGGGAACTTATGTCCGTGCTTTGTCCGCTGTCGACTTTAACGATGAGTGGATCGTGGACTCCGGGTGTAGTCATCACCTCACCGGAGACAAGTCAAAGTTCTCTTCACTGCAAGCTTACTCAGGTAACGAAGCTATCATTACTGCTGATAATACTGTTTATGAAGTAGAGAAGGAGGGGGTCGTGTCCTTTGGTAGTGATAAGGGACCACTCACGTTAAGGAGTGTGTATCATGTGTCGAGTATGAAGAAGAACCTCTTCTCTATGACCAGTGCGGTAGACGCCGGTTATCACGTTCTGTTTGGGCCAACAAAAGTGAAGTTCCTTCGCAACGTATCAGCGGTAAAGGCTGATGTTGCTCATGTTGGGAGGAGAGTTAAGAATTTGTTTGTTCTTGCAACAAACTCTTACGTTGATTGGATGAGGGCTAATGATAGCGATGCTATATGGCAGGAGAGTTTGGGGCATGTAGGAATGGATATGTTAAAAGCTATGGAAAATAGGAGCCTTGTGAGAGGCTTGCCAAAGCTATCTTCCTTTGGCGATGGTCACGTTTGCGCGAGGTGTCAGTACGGTAAGGCTCATCGCCTTCCGTTTGATAAGTCACAAATGAGGAACAAGAGACCATTGGAGTGTATCCATGGTGACTTGATGGGACCAACCGTCACTGCTAGCCTTGGTGGGAGCAGATACATACTTGTTCTGATTGATGACTACTCAAGATACACTTCGGTATATTTCTCGAAGGAGAATTCAGAAGCCTTCCGGTTGTTTGTGGTGTTCAAGGAGCTAGTGGAGGGCCGGTTTGGCTTGCGAATGAAGAAGTTTTAATCAGACAACGGTGGAGAGTTTATCTCCTCCGAGTTTTCTAACTTCTACAAGAAGCACGAGATCCAGAGAGAGCCTACTTGTGCTCATACTCCACAACAAAACGGAGTTGCAGAGCGGAATATCCGTCATCTAATGGAAACCTGCAAGTGTTGGCTTCATGCGAAAGACATTCCTAGGTCCTTCTGGGCAGAGGGGATGCCTTGTACTTCTTATGTCATCAATTGGAAGCCACTCAGTCTAATCAACATGAAGTCCCCTTTTGAGATGTTGCTGAAGGAGAAGCCAAGCGTGGAACACCTTCGGGTGTTTGGATCAACTTGTTATGTGCATGTCCCTGATGCTTCAAGGATAAAGCTTAATATAAAGGCAAGAAAGCTTGTCTTTGTAGGATATGATGAGCAGAAGAATGGATGGACATGCATGGATCCTGCGACGAAGAAGTTTGTTGTATCAAGAGACGTGGTATTTGATGAACTGACATCGTATGGAGGAGGCTCGGTTGAGCTACCAGAGAGCAAGGTTGATGAAGAGCAGAAGGTGGCAGTTGAACTTCTGGAAGAGGAGCTTGTTATATCACCAGCAGCTCTTGTTTCTTCAAGCTCTGGGGAAGAGGCTTCTGGTTTAGGAAGTAGGGGGAGCATTGTTCAAAGTTTGCCCGAGAATGGAGCTGAGCCTGAAGAAGCAACAGAGGTGGTGAGCAAGGAGCAGCCTCTTCGGAAATCAAAGAGGATTGTTAAGCCACCAGCTCGATACTGTGATGGGAATACAATGAGTTTTGTCTCCTACTTCTTTGCAGGTCCTCTGGATGAGAGAGAGCCTGCAAACTTCAATGAGGTCACTGGAGTCAAGGAGTGGGAAGATTCCATGAAGGAGGAGATTGCTGCTCTCAAGAAGAATGAAACCTGGGATCTTGTGCCCAAGGTTGATGACATTACTCCAGTGACTTGCAAGTGGGTGTACAAGTTGAAGAAGAAGGCTGATGGGAGCATCGAAAGATACAAGGCTCGCCTTGTTGCTTGAGTATTCTCACAACAGTATGGAGAGGACTATGAGGAGACATTTAGTCTAGTTGCAAAGATGACTTCGGTTCGGTTGGTGATCGCCTTAGCTGGTTGCAAGAGATGGAGAATATGACAGCTTGATGTGAAGAATGCTTTTATTTATGGAGAGATTGATAATGACATCTTCATGGATCAACCACTTGGTTTTGTTTCTGAAGTTCATCCGGACAATGTCTGCAAGCCCAGGAAGGCTCTCTACGGGTTGAAGCTGGCTCCAAGAGCTTGGTATGGGAAGATAGCAGAATACCTCCAATTCTGTGAATATCTTTCTTACAACTCGGATTCAAGCTTGTTCATCAAGAAGAAGGGTGAGCTTCAAGTCTTGGTCCTGTTGTATGTTGATGACATGATCATCATAGGGAATTCGGAGGAGGAAGTAGCTAGGCTCAGGGCTGAGCTTGTTATACGCTTCGAGATGAAAGACTTGGGAGAGCTTCATCACTTTCTTGGTCTTGAAGTGGAGAGGAAGGAGAGAGGGATACTCATTTACCAGAATGGATATGTCGATCGCATTGTGAATCGATTCGGCATAGGTGAAGGAAATAGTTGCTCTACTCCTCTGGATCATGGGCTAAAGCTTCGATGAGATGAAGGAAGGATTCTTCCTAATCCCTTGGTGTTCAGAGCTCTAGTAGGGAGCTTGATCTACTTAACGATTACAAGGCCATACATTGCTTACGTTGTTGGCCAAGTAAGTCGGTTTATGGCTGAACCAAGGAAGTCTCATCTTGTAGCGGCAAAGAATATCTTGAAGTATGTCAAGTCGACTTCTGAGATGGGACTCCTCTATAGAAGGGACACAGTTTTTTTTTGCTTAGATACACGGATGCTGATTATGGTGGTGACTCGGATGATCGAAGATCAACTTCGGGTTATGTTTTCACTTGTGGATCAGCTTGCATCTCGTGGTGTAGCAAGAAGCAGTATTCAGTGTCCGTCTCTACTACGGAGGTAGAATACAAGGTTTCGGCCTTGGCTGCTCGGGAAGCCATCTGGCTAAGGAGGCTTGTAGAGGACATCCATAAGGAAGTGAAAGGTCCTACTTTGCTCCGAGGTGATAATAAGAGTGCTCTCAAACTGGTGAACAATCCAGTGTGTCACGCAAGGACCAAGCATATTGAGATCAAGCATCACTTCATAAGTGAGTAGGTGTTGGAAGGATCTCTTATGGTCGGGCATGTTCGGAGTGAAGATAATCTTGCTGACATCTTCACGAAGCCCCTGTCGAAGGGGCCATTTCAATGGTTACGAGGGTTGCTGAGCTTGATCACCACTTCTCACTTCAAGGGGGAGTGTTGAAATTTGTGAAGTGAAAGTGGGTGATGGAACAGGCCGGGCGGTCTGAGCGGTCTGAGTCCGCGGCCTGGGTGGACTGATGGTTGCGGCCTGGGTGACCTGGCCTGATTGGTCTTGGTGGATTGGCTGTTCTTGTGGAGTGGCGTGTGCGGCCTGGTGTGCTTCCTGGGCGGACTGGTTTGCGGCCTAGATGGTCTATGGCCAAGGAAGTCTTTGCGGCTTGGGCATCTAGTGGAGCGGCCTAAGCGGACTGTGTTTGGTGGTCTGTTGGCGGTGCTCAGCTTGATCTGCGGCCTTGCTGTCAGCCAGTTCTTGGGTAACCAGGCGGATTAGAAGTTGTATACGCGGTGTTATGGCGGACTTACTTTGCGTCCGCGGAGTCCGCCTTTGCGGACTGATTTTGGAGATGGGCTTTGGTTTTTGCCGAGCTCACCGGTGATGCGATGGATGTTAGCCGCATTCTTATGGCGGACTGTCCGGATGCTTGGAGATCTGGGTCTTTTGTGTCCGCCATGCTCGCGCCAGTTACTTGATGGGCTGCTGTACTTGGTCTTTTTCTGTGACAAGTCCATGGTGTTCGCAGTGTCCGCAGAGTCCGTTGTTGACTCGGCGGACTGCCTATTGGTCGTGGACTCGTGGCGGACTGTGACATTGTTGTCGAGTAGTGCGGACTGCCGCTTCGTCCGCGTATAGTGTACGGACTGATGCAGCATGAGTTGTGATTGTGTCTGCGTGCTGCGTTGAGTGGCGGACTGGCGTTGTGCTTGTGTTTGGTAGACTGGCGTTGTGCTTGTGTTGTGCAGACTAGCATTGTGTCCGCATGGTGGCGAACTAACTTTGAACTGGCGTCTGGCAGGTTAGAAGTCTGGCCAAGTCCTTGTGGACTTGGCAGACTGGGTTGTGTTAGCGCGCGGGCTGGGGCGGTGTCTCTATTCACTAGGGTCGTGACCACACTCCTCACCTTGCCTATAAATAGACCCCCCGACACATCTATAGTAACTGAGTGAACAGTTGTGCAGCTAACACTGAGGAGCTAGGAGTTTGGATTTGAATGCGATCAACATCAGTGAAGTTTGCGGTTTCAATCAGCGGACTCAGCAGGTCGCTTCTGCGGCTTGTCAGTTTCTCTACTTCAGTTTTTCCAAGTTCAATAACCTGTCAGCCGGACTCGGGCGGGTAGGCGGTCTGTTTTTCAGTTCAGCAGAAGCTTGTAGCAGGCAATGAATAACGGCGTGTCCGCGCAACCTCGCGGTCTCGGCGGACTCTGTGTTCTATTCGTCTTCTAGCAGCAGCAGCAATTCGGGCGGCCTCAGCGACTTTGGCAGACTAGGCAGTCTCGGCGGTCTCTAGTTTTGTCCGCTCAAAGTGTTTTACTTGTAATTTTTTTTGTGTTCCTGTGTACTAGTGAAATCATATCTCGTCATGTATACCTCGCTCTGTAAAGAAGAAATTAAGATATGATATGCTTGCCCCTTGTGGTTGCTTTTGGTTGTTGAGCTTGCTTTCCTGTTTTTCGCATGATCAAGGTGTGATCTTGATAGTTCTGAGGATATTAATTTGGTGTTAGACTATATCGTTGACCACTTTGAGAAAATTCAACATAGTGAGATCCAAGTCCTCGAGTTGTTATGTTTTTTTATTTTGGGTCTTTCTTGAGCTCTTCTCCCATATACCGGCTACATGCCCCCTCGAGTGAGATCCAAGTCCTTGAGTTGTGATGTTATCGTAGTCTGGGTCCATATGCGAGCTCCTCTACCACA
This sequence comes from Platanthera guangdongensis, assembly GCA_039583875.1. Classification (NCBI taxonomy): domain Eukaryota; kingdom Viridiplantae; phylum Streptophyta; class Magnoliopsida; order Asparagales; family Orchidaceae; genus Platanthera; species Platanthera guangdongensis. The sequence goes on along the minus strand of CM077153.1, from coordinate 49,396,053 downwards.
TACCATCTACTTTCCCCCTTGAGTGAGATACAACTCCTTGAGTTGTGATGTTGTCATAAAACGGGTGCCTGCGTGAGCTCCTCTCCTGCATACAGACTGCATGCTTAAACTCTCATATATGATGAATACCGACACCCTCGAATAGAGCTTCCTACATCCATGGATCATAAGGTTCGAGGACATGGTAAGGAAAAGGGTATAATACCCAAGGGTCAGCTAAACTCGCCTCGTCGAGCAAGGTGAAAGTGATGGACAGTGTGGAGCGAGAAAGAGATGGATCTGTGTGGCGAGGTGAGACAGCGCGTGATCCAGGACTTAGTCGCGTAGAAAAAAAAGAAGCTCTGTATGGAAAGCCAATGTCACAAGTACAGCAAAGGGGCTAGAATAGCCCTAACTACCAATGCGCAAGCAGGAAAGAATGGAAACTAAGAATGAAATAAGCGAGGAAAGAAAAACCAAACACATGAAAAAATATATGTACATAGTGGCGCAGACGAACTCACGTAGTCTAGGAGGTTCATATTAACAAATGAAAAACTAAAAAAATATGTACAATGAAGGTATCATTCTCACGTCTCATTATCATGCGGTCTCGCAGACTGTGAATTCTTTAAGGGAGGAAAGAATTCTAGGATCAGCAACTCTAGAGTGAGTGCAAGGCCCACAACATTCAAGTTGCCTCACAACCAAAAATGCTTCACAACGAGTCGAGTGGCAGCCACGTCTAGGGCACGTCAGACTCCAGCCACCGCGATTGTGGTGCCAGGCACGCGGCGTCAGAAGACCTCTCTTCTAGTTGATGATGACACTCCAACAAGTTTCTCGACGAGGTGGTTAGTGAAGTAGTCACTTTGAGAACGGGCTTCCCTCAGCTCCTCTTCCAACTTGGAATTCCATTTCACCCATACGAGCTCGGTAGACTACAAAGAAGCACCAGGTTGAGTAAGAAATTAAGATTAACACACGAGATCAGAAGTGGGAGGCATACCTCACTTGGGGCCTATGAGGTAGAGAAGCAAGCAGTTGCGGGCTCATCCCTGCCTCCAGCCAGTTCATGTTGTGTGGTGTCCATTGTGGTCCTCTCCTCCCCCAACTCAACCTTTGTCCGGGCAAGCTACTGGTTGGTTGTATCCAGGGTGGTCAATATATCCCCTATCATGTGGCCTGTACTGAGAGCGCACCTCATCGTCTGGTGTAATAGCTCAGCAGCACGTAGGAAGGCGTGGCTCCCGCAATTTGCCAGCTCACAGATAGGGTTCCCGCCAACACCGCCCCACCCTCCTGACCATAGAGGCGAAAAAGGAGGTTGAATACATCATTTGCGTCATCCTCATCCTCCATCCAGGAGGGATATCGTGAGCTCAGGCTAACCCTATGCTTTCCCTCATACAACTCCAAGAGGGAGGTTCCCTCCAAATCTCTGGCGCGCATCCCCAATTTGAAGTTAGAGAGCTCGAGGGGTTTCCTCTAGCGCCTTGCTTCTAGCTGAAGCCTTCGCTTCTTCCTCGTGACGTGGCTTGGGAGCATTGGTTGGCTGCTTCTCGATGGGGGTAGAACCCGCCTCGCCAATCTGGAGCCTCTTGGCCTTAGGCTCGACAGAGGATGCATTAGTTACGGGTGCCTTGCCCTTATCTCTCGAAGACATCAAGGTGATGATGGGCGGTCTTCGGGTCATCTCAGAGTGTAGCGAGGCAAGCTCCTGGCCGGTTGGCTTCCTGCCAACCGCGCATAGCAAGTTTAGAGGAAGTGTTCGCAGACCTATGAAAAGCATGTCAACTAAACACAAGCGAGGCGGGGCCATATAGCATATTAGTAGGCGGCGACATACCTGTCCTAGGCATGATGTAGAAGAGTTAGTCCTTAAGGTGCCTCGGGTACAAAAATCGAAGTCATTTCCCTTTAGCATCTCGTATAGTGTGAGGGCATCGCCTATCACCTTAGGAGGTTTGTACGTGTTCTCGCTCCGCTAAACAGGCTCCATTGGCTACGACATGAACACGCCTCGCAAAAATATGAATTTGTCTGTGCAGTGATGAACCTTGCTCAGTGTCTCTGCTAATCTGATGTTGGCACCAGAGAAGAAGATGACGACATCGTTGTGTTGATGCACGAAAACGGCACCTGGGGGATAGCTGTCACCGAGGGGGTGATTGGGCCTCACAGGCTAGGTGAGGAGGAAGGAGAAGGTTGCGGAGGAAAGGGAGAGGCTTGAGAGGAGAGGCGAGCCTTGATCAACAGAGAGGGTTGATCAAGAAAGAAGGAAGAGGGAGACCAAGAGCGGTCGAGCAGACAGCAATTGCAACGGCTGCGCTTGCAGGTTGGATGCCGAGAGGAGCTGAGCTGAGCAGAGGAGCAAGGCTTGTTGAGCAGAGGAGAGAAGAGGGGGCCGCTAGCAGCGGCAACAACACACTTCGCCCGTCGCGGCCTAAATGCCACTCCTGCGACGGGCTTTCCTTTTATTAAAAGCTAGAGGTTACAAGCTTACAAGTACACCTTTACAACAAAATCACTTAAAGGGTACAAGGAGAAGCTGGCGGCTAAAGGAGGAGAAAGTGCCAGAAAGCAGAAAAGAGAAGCTGCCAGAGACTAAGTAAAACAGTCTGCTAGCTGTTGGAGGACTGGGAAACTGAGTCTGCAGAGTCTGCTGGCAAGCTGCTGAAGCTGTGGAGGACTACGCGGACAGGAAACTGAGTCCGCAGAGCTTGCTGGAGAGGTGATGACGGACTGGAAAATGGAGTCCGCAGGGTCTGCTCTCAAGACTTGTCTTCAGCTCCCGGCCTCCCGAATGAGAGGCTTCAGGGGGTATTTATAGGCCCAGGGAAGTTGTTGAAGAAGCGGGGCCCAGTGACATCAGCATGACGACCTGCGCGGACTCCGCGGACTGAGATTTTGCGTCCGCCACTGTTGACTGAGGAAGCAAGCGGAAGGACCCACCTGCAGAGAATTGGAGGTCGCCCCCTAGCGGGCGACCTGGGCGGACTCCGGGAGGAGTCCGCCCGGCAGGCCGGAGGCCGCCCCCTAGCGGGCGGCCTGGGCGGACTCCGGGAGGAGTCCGCCCGGCAGGCCGGAGGCCGCCCCCTAGCGGGCGGCCTGGGCGGACTCCAGGGGGAGTCCGCCCGGCGGGCCTGGCTGCCCCCTTGCGGGCGGCCTGGGCGGACTCCGAGGGGAGTCCGCCCGGCTGGGCGCCGGGGCCGCCCCCTAGCGGGCGGCCTGGGCGGACTCCAGGGGGAGTCCGCCCGGCGGGCCTGGCCGCCCCCTTGCGGGCGGCCTGGGCGGACTCCGGGGGGAGTCCGCCCGGCTGGACGCCAAGGCTGCCCCCTAGCGGGCGGCCTGGGCGGACTCCAGGGGGAGTCCGCCCGGCGGGCCTGGCCGCCCCCTTGCGGGCGGCCTGGGCGGACTCCGGGGGGAGTCCGCCCGGCTGGGCGCCGGGGCCGCCCCCTAGCGGGCGGCCTGGGCGGACTCCAGGGGGAGTCCGCCCGGCGTGCCTGGCCGCCCCCTTGCGGGCGGCCGGGGCGGACTCCGGGGGGAGTCCGCTCGGCTGGCGGGCAGAGGCCGCCCCAGGTGGGCGGCCTCGACGGACGGCGGCAGGAGGCCGCCGCCTCTCGGGCAGCAGGGAGGTCGCCCCTGGTGGGCGACCCCGACGGATGGCGGCAGGAGACTGCCTCTCCTTGGGCTGAGTAGGAGGTCGCTCCCGGTGGTGCTGTTGGCGAACTCCTGCAAGGAAAAGCACTGCACGATTAGCGGACCTAACCGCATGTCCCGCGAGGGTGAGCCATGGGAATTGCCCACCGTCCCGCAGGGCACGCGGTTGCTAGGAAACCTAGGCGGACAGGGAAAACTGCCGCCTACGCGGGGACTTGTCGCGATCGAAAGGGAGAAACTAAGGGTCACGACTAGCCAGCTGGCTATCTCGGGTAGGATCGCCGATTTCTGGGTTAACATAATCCCCGCACTTTTTTAAGTTCCGAAGGGAACTTCGAAAAATTTGGAGACCCACGAAAATCGTGATCCACCCCAAAGGAAAGAGAGGGGGAAGCAAGGAGAGATAGAACCTGAAGCCTCTCCTTACAAGCTTGGTGTTTCCTGTTTTATTTTCCTGCAAGAGGAAAATTAAGGGTAAGCACGTATGAGTGGTACATCGAGTGTGTACCCGAGTTTGATCTTGCAAAACGAAGAAGGCGCTTTTCCTGTAAAGTTCTGCAAAACAATAGTGAGGAAAAAACAGAAAGGCATGATAACTTGCAAGTACCTGATAGAGGCTTGCAAGCACCTGTCATTCTCTGCAAAAAGAGAAGGGAAAAGAGCATACAAGGACAGAAAAAATGAGTTACAAGTACCTGGAAGGAACTTGCAAATCTTTGGTGATCTCTGCGAGAGAAGAGTTAAGAGTATGCATAGTACATGAAAGTAACTTGCAAGTACCTGAATGGAGCTTGCAAGTGTTGGTGACTTCTGCAAGAAGAGAGTTAGAGGCAGATATTGTATATAGAGATAAGCTGCAAGTACCTGAATGACTTGCAGATGTCTGCTAACCACTACAAAGTGAAGAGTAAGCAGCAGAGATACAATAATGATTTAAACTGCAAGTACCTGGATGAGGTTTGCAGGTGTCTGCTGTTCTCTACAAAGAGAAAAGTTAGAAGCAGACAATTTGCATATGAATGGAGCTTGCAAGTACCTGTGGAGAAGGCTTGCAAGGGTTTGCTAACCTCTGTGAGGAGAGAGATTAGAAGCAAATAAGACGCGAGGATAACCGCACCCGAACCATACCAAAAATGTTGATGTGACTCGATTAATGTTTGACACAATTAGAATTTGGCAAGAATAATGAGTAGCTCTGTGAATCTCCGTATGATAGAGCTTGAGTAGGCAAAATATATGAGGTGAGCATAAGCAAAGTGATTGCTGAAAATCTTTTTGAGATAACCCATGAAGGTTGATGAGATAGGGTCGATATGACCAAGTAGCAAGAGAAATGCCCGATGAACATTATCATGAAGTACAGATTAATGAATCGAGCACTAGCTGTTGACATGGCTGGAAATCCTTTTGGTAGGTTGGATTAACCTGTTCACCTGTGAAAGGAGGGAAGAGAGAAAAGGAGGTCTGTACCCGGAATGACTAAAGAGGGTTGAATGCTGCCACAGGTGTTCCCCGTGGGCCTTATGCATCACTTGCCCGAAAAATCATCCCGAGCACAGTCCTACTCAAAGCGGGCTGGCCGCGCTTCCTCAAGGAGGGGGGAAAAGGAAAAAGAGGTCCATATTCGGAATGATTAAGGAGGGTTGAATGCTGCCACAGGTGTTCCCCGTGGGCCTTATGCATCACTTGCCCGAAAAATCATTCTGAGCATGATCCTGCTCAAAGCGGGCTGGCCGCGCATCCTCAAGGAGGGCACAAAAAAGAGAAAAGCAAGGGAAAGGTCCTAAGAAGGACCGCTAGAAGGACCGCTCTCTCGCCTTGGGTACAAGCATCACTGATCAATGAGACGGGTTGCGCCAAGAGGCCTATCTTGTCTGTGTATTGATCAGTGGAGTTGCGAACCCGAGAAGGCACGGATCGAGGATACCGGAGAGTGCTTCGGCCACCACAGTTGAAGGATGAGCAAAGAGACAAGGCTACGCTTGATTGTCATTGCTTGTCCAGTGAAGATCATCCTAACCGTAGTGTATCCTATAGGACGCACAACAGAGCTAACACATGGGGCTCCCCTAGCACACACTCTGTGTCAGATGTTGGCTAGGATCCTAAGTCTGAAGCCCATAATCGTAGAATGGACTGCTCCCACTACACACATGGGTATACTCCCGCCATATGTGGTCGAAGCGGTAGTGCGAGAACAAACTACGGAGGGAACGTTTCAGACTCGGCGAAATCTCATTGGCGTAACGATCGCTAAGAGAGGGAGAAAAGAGGAAGGAGCAACACAAGAAGGGAACTGTGTCAGTACGGGATCCCTGAATAAAAGCTTTGCTGGAAAGCAAGTAAAGAACACTGAGAAGTGTTGTAATGAAAATGTTTGAAAAGGAGAGAGAGAGGGTTGAGATAACCCCTGTAGGTTGCAAGGAGCTTCAGAGGACTGTGAAGTCCATCGCTAGCTTAGAATAGCCTTCCCAGCACACCCTCGTCGTCGGCATCGAAGCATTCTACGGTTGGGTGAACAACGAGGAGAGGAGGCTCTTCGACGTGGTTCACTGCTCTTGAGGAGCAAGGAGCGTCTGAAATTTCTTTGCCCTTTGAAGTTGATGGATCAGGGCGATCTTCTTTAAGAAGGTCTTGCATCTTGCCCTGCCGGAGCATCCTTTGCACAAGCTGGCGGAATGCTCGGCAGTCTTCTGTTCGATGGCCTGACTCTTTGTGGAATTCATAATAAGGCTCTGAGTTTCTAGACCTCTGATCGGTCGGCCGATAGGGCTTCTTGAAGCTTGCCCTATCTTTAATGATCTGGACTACTTCTTGCACGACGTCGTCGAGATCAGACTCATGCAAGTCATCGTCTTGCTCTTGTTGAACAGTTGCTGTTTGAGAACGAGCTAACGACAACAATGAGTCTTGAGCATTGTCTCGGCTTGGGAAGGAGTATCGCTGGCGATGAAGCCTTCTCTCCTTCCTTGAGTAAGTTGGGGCGTGATTGCGAGGAGACCTTGGAGGATGCTTGCGAGAGGGATCCTCCTCGGATAGAAGTTTGGAGACGAAGCCTGGATTGCTCTTTTCGCCTCGTATGTATGAGTTGGCTAGAGCGATCAACTCTTGATAAGTCCTTGGAGCACGTGTAACATCCCATTTCCAACTAGACCCCTAAGAGTGGTTTTGGCCATGACTAGGTCATGACAAAACCCTGGGAAGCCAGAAATGGGCCAAGAGATAGGAGGCCAAGGTAGGGATCACCATGGTCTGCAGATAGTAGAATTCTGAACAATAGTTTAGGATGACAATGGGGCTTCACCATGACCCCAAGACCCTACCACAACACTCCCAAACATTTTGGGAGACCCATTAGAGCCAAAAGGACCCATTAGGGCCAACCCAAGAGGCCCAGTTGACCAAGGTCAACCCTAGCCCTAAATAGGTCAACCTAGCCCACTTAGGGCCAATTGACCTACTCCTAGTCCAGAGGACCCCACCCATGCCCTCCTAACCCTAAAGTGGGATCAATGGGTCACTAAGGACACATTGGGGTCAGCCCTAGAGGCCAGGTTGACCCAAGTCAACTCAAGCTCCTAATCTGGTCAAAGTACCCTTACTAAGGGTATGTGACCTCCAAAGTGCAGGGTAACCCTACCTAGACCCTAAGGGGAGTCAATGGGTCACCAAGGATCCATTGGGGTCAACTCAAATGGTCATGTTGACCCAAGTCAACTCTAGCCCTAAAATGGTCAAAGTGACCTTACCAAGGGTCAAGTGACCTTTAAGGTGCCAAGTCAACCCTACCCAACCCTACATAGACCTTAGGGGAGGCCAATGAATCACCCAGGACCCAATGGGGTCAACCTAGATGGTCAAATTGGCCAAGTCAACCCTCATTGAGGGTCAAGTCAACTTAGCCCAAAAAGGGCTAACCCAAGCTCAAGCCACTTCTCCCTTAGGCTAAACCCATTCCCATGATCATCATAATCCAGTGGGCTGCCTTTAGCTTGTGGGGTTGACTAGTCAACCAGAGGTGACTAGGAGAGAGAAGGAGCTCCTCTCCATGATAATGGAGGAGAGAGAAATGAGGAAGGAGAAGGGGGAAGTGAGAGGCCGGCCAAGAGAGACTAACAGCCACCCATTATGGCTGCAATCAACTCCTCTAGGGGAGAGGAGTTGATTCCAGCCGTTTCTCGGCCACCAAGGGGTGGGTTCAGCCCCCCTCCACACAACCCGAGCCACTCCATTAATGGAGATAATGGCCATTGAAGAACCAGCCTCTCCCCTCCCCCAATTGCCATTTAAACACCATCAGGAAGCCGAGGGGATCATTTTGGAGCACTTACCTGGAGGAGACGAGCCCTTCCACTGTGCAGTTGTAGAAGCCGAGCGCCGCCGCCGTCGCCAATGGCATCCCGCCGCTCCTCTCGCATCCAGGCCGCCAGGAAGGTCCTCCTTCTCTCCTTAACTCGCGGGTAGATCCTAGGAATCCTTAGGCTTGAGTTTCGGGCTCAATTGAGCCCGATCGAATCCGGGATTTCTCCTGGTTTCAGCAAGAAAAATTCTTGCTTAATCCGCCGGAAAACGCCTCTCCGGCGGCGGAGCCGCCGTCTGACGATAGCCACCACCTCGACGGAGGTGTTGGTGGCGGTGGCCGGCCGGGGAAGGGGCTGGATTGCCGGCGGCAGAGCTTGGAAATCGCTCCAGGCAGAACCAATCCCAGCCGTTGGCTCAGTGGGGACGATGACCAGATGCCGTCGATCTGCGCCAAGATTCGTGCGGCATCAGATCAAATACTATAGGAATTAAATAAAAATTATTTCATTTCTGTCACACTGGATGTAATTAATGTAATTAATGTTTAAAAATACTTAGGGACCCTGAATGGAAATTTGCCCAACATGAACATTGTATCTTAGGGTGTCTAGTTTGCAGCAAAAATTGTTTGGACCCTTTTGGGACACTGGATAGACCAGGGCACCCATTTTGGTGGGACATACCCTTAGGGCTAGGCAGTCACTAAATTGAGTGCCCACTCTTCACCCCAAGCCCAAATTGGCTGAACTTTTGGCAGAGAGTCTATCCTAGACATACCTAGGGCCTGCCAAAAAATGGGAATTTTTGGGGAACATATTTCTATAGTTTTGGTAAAAATTTAATAATCATTAGATAAATTAAATAGGTGCCCTAAACACATCCAAACCCTCCCAAATTTTGGTGAGTGGTCCCTGGGCTCCAATTAGGTTCATGTATAAAATTTCATTCAGATTGGATGTGTTTTGAATAGGTTTTGACCCAACCCTATTTATACCCTATGAAGGGCATTTTGGTCAAAAGTTGCACTTTTGGTTTTGAGTGACCAAATCACCTCAACAGAGGCTGAAATTTTGGCCACAGATATAATTTGACTTTTTACACTCACTTATGGAGTTTGGAGTGGATTGGACTAGGGTAGCCCTAGAATGTTAGGGTAGGCCCTTTAGGGTAAATTTCTAGGGTTTGAAGAAATTGGGGTCAAAAGACCTTGGATGGACTTGAAACTTGGGAATGATGTCCATAGGGTTACTATGGTCCTGTGGTTAAAATTTTAGGGCATTTGGAAGACTTAAGACCCCTTAAATCCATAACCCTAGTTTAGGGCACTAGCTTTGAAACCATAAGATCTAATACCAAAACTATCTGAAAAGGCCTGAGATTTTGAATGGGTAGTTGCTTAGGGCATACATGTCTCTGGAAATTTTATAATAAATTTTGGATGAATATTTTTGGTACTTTATTCACAAAGTCATATTTTATAATTTCCACTTAAGAATTTTTGCAGAGAACTATACTTGTTTAAACTTGATAAAACTTAGCAAAGGGGCTTATAGTCATGATACCCATCTCTGTAAATTTTTATGAAATTTTTGAAGAATGATATTTAGTAGTTGCTTCTTTAATTATTTAATTCCATGGAACCTTGGGAAATTTAATAATGACTTTTAGATTGTCTGAAAAATTCTAATTTCTTCATCATGATGTTTCTAGTTCCCTATGAAGCCCTAGTAATTTTTACATAATTATTGGAGACATATATGTGGCACTTCCTTCATTATATTTGATTTTAGGAATTATTTTAATAAATCCTTTAGAGGTCAAGAATTATCTGGAAAATTATGAAAATTGGCAACCAATGATATTTCTCTGTTATTTAGTGAATACAAATTTTAGGAGGCCATTACCTGAGAAAATCTTATGGTTCATGTTCAAATTGACTATGGCCTAGTTTTTGAGGAAAATTCAATAAATAGTAGATTAATTGGGAAAAATATGATTTTCTGAATTTAGTCTATATTTATCATAATAGACCTCTGATAATTATCATGAGGGTACTGGATGAGTATTTCATGTACTCCCCTTTTTACGGGTCACGTAGCTTAAGTGGTCTGCATATAGCAAAACTGCAGGATTTCATTTGGATATGAATTAGGGCACGTATGATGGGTCTTGATGGTTTGCTGTAAGGACAAGTGGAATGGGCTGCATCTTTGGAAGATGAGTGAGTAGGGTGTGGTTTTGTCTAGGGTTTAAAGGCGTTCGGGTCCGACGAAAGATCGTCCTACCCAAGGAGAGTTGGAGTCAAATCACCCTAGGATTAGCGTATCGAAACATGAGAAAATAATGGGTAAGGGGATCAACCAATAATAAAATAAGTACCCTGCGAAAGGGAACGCTGGGCGTAATCCCAACACAGTTCCTAGTGCCCCTTGAGAGCCCTTCACAGGGAATACCGGGGGCAGTCCTGGGTTAACGTAAACTGTTTAACAAGCTGAAAAGAGTAACTTAGTAATTAGGGTTGCACATTTCACAGACACTGATGGCACGGGATGTTAGCTGGGAGCTTCGGCTCGATTGTTTGTGACGGACGTGTTGGTCCGGGGAGCTTCGGCTCGGGTTTTGATCACGCTAAATTTGCATGTGCATAAAAGGAAAGTAAATTAAGGTGGTGGGTCTTCGGTATTGGAGGGTCGATGCACCGACGCCAATACGTCGACTCGGCAAGTGTGGTCAGCACTTCGCCAACAGAAGTCCGGTGCGCCAGCCGGCAAGAGTACGCAGGAGTCCGCTTCGTGCACCAAGCGTTGAGGCGTACGATAGGTCTGACCGGTAGTGCTTTACTGGTTTAGAGGTGGGCGAGGCCCAACCCACCGCTTCCGTCTGCCACTACGGAGGTATCCTGGGAGGTTACGGCTCCAGAAAGGGGGAACTAAAGGTCTGTGTGCACAGAGTCGGGTGTGTGCGTTGCACTTGCATGATCCATCATACCCACTTGCATGTCATAGCATAATCGTTACCTTAAACCTTGACACCTAAAGTATAAGTAGAATGGGACGCTTATACTTTAGGACCTGCAAAACGACCCCTTAGTCTATAAGCTTGTGTGGGCAAGTTTATAAATTAAGGTTAATTTTGATATATTTAGTTACTGCTGTTTGACCACCGACACCCCAACGTATAAATCGGTATGGGACTTTTTATACGATGGGAGCCTTGCAAGAGACCCCTTGGCTTATGTGTTTTTCCACATAAGTGAAGGTTACATTTCAGCTTACATTTTATTGTCTTTATATGCTATAGAACTTGATAGAATAGGACCGCTGCCATCTGCTTTTGATATTCTCCACCTTCAAGTCCTCCCCTTTCTTCCTCTCCGCTCGGTGCCTAGGAGCCATGGGGGAAGGGGTGGGGGATGATAGGACTTAGTCTTTTAGACTAACGGTTTTCGAACCGCATCATTTAGGGGATCGTGGAGACCAGCATGGAGGAGCAGCCCCAGAGACCGGTGCGCTTGGAGGTGAGGCAGTCTAGCTCCGGAGTTCATACAGCCGGGACTGTGAGTCTCGACCCTGAGTAGTTTTTCAGCTTTTGCTTCCGCATGAGTGATTTTGTAGTGAGGATATGTTGTACCGGGCATAAGCCCGTATTTTGCTACTCTGATGTTATCATCTGTGGACACTCCCTTCGTGGAGTTATATTTATATATGTCATGTGATTCTCTGTGGACAGATAGTTTTTCATTTTACTTCATTATGCTACTTTTATGTGATCGAATTGGCCGGCAGAATCGGCGCCTTGTGGTGATGACCCTTCAGGGCGTGAAGGAGTCACCGCAAAACGGCGGTTCTGGGCCTAAGACCCCGGTGTCGAAAAAGAAAAAAAAGGGGGTCTTACAAGTGGTATCAGAGCAAACCTCGATCGAAAAGTAGCCGTCCACAACCCTGGGTCACCCCCGCGCGGGTTTAGTTTGGGGACAAACTAAGCAGCGGAAGCAGTGGTGTGCCCATACAGGGGAAATCACATGTAAGTTGTCCACTTTCATTAGGCATTGAGTCGATTGTCTACTAATGTACTTCATTTTGCAGCCCCCAGCTCAGCCCACCCCACAAGGTGGAGCTCAGCAGACTCCAGACATTGCACCACCTCCCATGGTCCCCACACCTTTCCTCCAGTCAGACATGGGGCAGACCCTTACAGCTATCCTTGAGGCCTTCCGAGCTCAGCAAGCCCCAGTCCAGCAGCCAAACCCAGGGGCCAACTGGATGAGCACCTTCCGAGGACTCTCTCCCCCATCTTACTTGGGGACGGAGTCGGCAGTACGGACAGAGGAGTGGCTGGATGTGATGTACGAGATGTTGACTGGGATACGATGCCCTTGGGAGGAGAGGGTGGCCCTAGTGGTATCATCTGATGATCCTGAGCTCTATGAGGAGTACTTGGCCGCGATAGGCGTTACCGATGACATCAGAGACCGGGTCAGAGAGGGACAGAGGCAGGATGCCAAGTTGGAACCCATCTTCCAAGCTCTGAAGGCAGGCACTGCAGGAGATTACATACTGAGGGACGATCTGGTGTGCTTCAGAGGACGGGTGTATATACCGGAGGGAGGCCAGATCCGGGAGGATATTATGATGGAGGCGCACTGCAGCCGGTATTCTGTACACCCGGGGATCACAAAGATGACGGCTGATTTGAAGAAGACGATGTACTGGCCGGGCATGAAGAAGGATGTCTCACACTTCGTGACCCATTGTGAGGCATGTCAGCTAGTGAAGGCAGAGTGCAGGAACCCCGCAGGATTATTGCAGCCACTCCCGGTGCCGGAGTGGAAGTTTGATGACATAGCCATGGACTTCATACATGGGCTTCCCCGGTCTCGGACAGGGAATGACTCGATCTGGGTAATCGTCGATCGGTTGACCAAGGTGGCTCGATTCATACCGATCAGGAAGGATGATTCAGTAGGAATACTGGTGCGGAAGTTTGTGGAGCAGTTCATTCGTTATCATGGTGTGCCCAGGACGATAGTGTCGGATCGGGATGGCAGGTTCACCTCCAGGGAGTGGAGGTCCGTGCAAGCTTACTTAGGCACGCGGTTGACTTTCAGCACTGCATTCCACCCCTAGACAGACGGGCAGACAGAACGCACCAACCGGACGCTGGAGGACCTTTTGAGGCTATGCATCTTAGATCGCGGGGAACCGTGGGAGAAACTCTTACCCCTTGTCGAGTTCTCCTATAACAACAGCCACCAGTCCAGCATCAGGATGGCACCTTACGAAGCCTTGTACGGGAGGAGATGCCGGACCCCACTCTCATGGGTGCAGAACGAAGATCCGAAGGTATTGGGGTCAGAGTTTGTTGAAGACACCGAGGCACAAGTGAGGCTGATCAGAGACAGGATGCTCGAGGCGCAGAGTAGACAGGCCAAGTATTATGACGCCCGACATCGGCAGGTGGAGTTCCAGGTGGGGGACCGGGTGTTTCTGAAGATCCGGCCCATGCATGGAGTTTCACGGGTGCGTGGTCGGAGGAAGAAGCTCAGCCCTAGGTACATGGGCCCTTACAGGATCCTGGAGCGGATCGGACCCCTAGCCTACCGGCTGGAGTTACCACCAGAGCTAGAAGCGCTGCACGACGTCTTCCACATTTCTTCCTTGAGGAGGGCTCTATTACGCCCGGAGCAGCAGATTCTGACTACGGAAGGGCCGGTAGCTTCAGACCGGTCGGTCCATTTGGAGCCTGTGAGGATCGAATACCGAGGAGTGCGGGTCTTGCGACGCAAGAAGGTCCCTCTAGTCAAGGTCCTGTGGAGGAACCACGGCCAGGAGGAGCATACCTGGGAGCCACAGGACCTGATGCGACAAAGATACCCCGAGTTATTCAGTCAGGTACACCTCTCAGACCCCTCAAGATGTTAATTTATTTTTCCTGCTTTATGTATACTAAGGGCTGCTCTAGGTAGATAGGGGCTTATCTTTGTTTATTGGGGGCTTAACTTTGTTTATTGGGATTTTGGTTCGCCGTTTGGGCGAAAGGGGTCTTAGATCTAAGTTTTCCCTTAAATCAAATTTAACAAACAAGGAGTCATAATGGGATGTTACAAGACTCTTTCCTTCGGTAATAAGACCCGTAGGTCCGACCTTGATTTCGGGGACGAAATCTTTGTTTTGTTTATTGGGATTTGTAACATCTCATTTCCAACTAGACCCCTAAGAGTGGTTTTGGCCATGACTAGGTCATGACAAAACCCTGGGAAGCCAGAAATGGGCCAAGAGATAGGAGGCCAAGGTAGGGATCACCATGGTCTGCAGATAGTAGAATTCTGAACAATAGTTTAGGATGACAATGGGGCTTCACCATGACCCCAAGACCCTACCACAACACTCCCAAACATTTTGGGAGACCCATTAGAGCCAAAAGGACCCATTAGGGCCAACCCAAGAGGCCCAGTTGACCAAGGTCAACCCTAGCCCTAAATAGGTCAACCTAGCCCACTTAGGGCCAATTGACCTACTCCTAGTCCAGAGGACCCCACCCATGCCCTCCTAACCCTAAAGTGGGATCAATGGGTCACTAAGGACACATTGGGGTCAGCCCTAGAGGCCAGGTTGACCCAAGTCAACTCAAGCTCCTAATCTGGTCAAAGTACCCTTACTAAGGGTATGTGACCTCCAAAGTGCAGGGTAACCCTACCTAGACCCTAAGGGGAGTCAATGGGTCACCAAGGATCCATTGGGGTCAACTCAAATGGTCATGTTGACCCAAGTCAACTCTAGCCCTAAAATGGTCAAAGTGACCTTACCAAGGGTCAAGTGACCTTTAAGGTGCCAAGTCAACCCTACCCAACCCTACATAGACCTTAGGGGAGGCCAATGAATCACCCAGGACCCAATGGGGTCAACCTAGATGGTCAAATTGGCCAAGTCAACCCTCATTGAGGGTCAAGTCAACTTAGCCCAAAAAGGGCTAACCCAAGCTCAAGCCACTTCTCCCTTAGGCTAAACCCATTCCCATGATCATCATAATCCAGTGGGCTGCCTTTAGCTTGTGGGGTTGACTAGTCAACCAGAGGTGACTAGGAGAGAGAAGGAGCTCCTCTCCATGATAATGGAGGAGAGAGAAATGAGGAAGGAGAAGGGGGAAGTGAGAGGCCGGCCAAGGGAGACTAACAGCCACCCATTATGGCTGCAATCAACTCCTCTAGGGGAGAGGAGTTGATTCCAGCCGTTTCCCAGCCACCAAGGGGTGGGTTCAGCCCCCCTCCACACAACCCGAGCCACTCCATTAATGGAGATAATGGCCATTGAAGAACCAACCTCTCCCCTCCCCCAATTGCCATTTAAACACCATCAGGAAGCCGAGGGGATCATTTTGGAGCACTTACCTGGAGGAGACGAGCCCTTCCACTGTGCAGTTGTAGAAGCCGAGCGCCGCCGCCGTCGCCAATGGCATCCCGCCGCTCCTCTCGCATCCAGGCCGCCAGGAAGGTCCTCCTCCTCTCCTTAACTCGCGGGTAGATCCTAGGAATCCTTAGGCTTGAGTTTCGGGCTCAATTGAGCCCGATCGAATCCGGGATTTCTCCTGGTTTCGGCAAGAAAAATTCTTGCTTAATCCGCCGGAAAACGCCTCTCCGGCGGCGGAGCCGCCGTCTGACGATAGCCACCACCTCGACGGAGGTGTTGGTGGCGGTGGCCGGCCGGGGAAGGGGCTGGATTGCCGGCGGCAGAGCTTGGAAATCGCTCCAGGCAGAACCAATCCCAGCCGTTGGCTTAGTGGGGACGATGACCAGATGCCGTCGATCTGCGCCAAGATTCGTGCGGCATCAGATCAAATACTATAGGAATTAAATAAAAATTATTTCATTTCTGTCACACTGGATGTAATTAATGTAATTAATGTTTAAAAATACTTAGGGACCCTGAATGGAAATTTGCCCAACATGAACATTGTAGCTTAGGGTGTCTAGTTTGCAGCAAAAATTGTTTGGACCATTTTGGGACACTGGATAGACCAGGGCACCCATTTTGGTGGGACATACCCTTAGGGCTAGGCAGTCACTAAATTGAGTGCCCACTCTTCACCCCAAGCCCAAATTGGCTGAACTTTTGGCAGAGAGTCTATCCTAGACATACCTAGGGCCTGCCAAAAAATGGGAATTTTTGGGGAAAATATTTCTATAGTTTTGGTAAAAATTTAATAATCATTAGATAAATTAAATAGGTGCCCTAAACACATCCAAACCCTCCCAAATTTTGGTGAGTGGTCCCTGGGCTCCAATTAGGTTCATGTATAAAATTTCATTCAGATTGGATGTGTTTTGATTAGGTTTTGACCCAACCCTATTTATACCCTATGAAGGGCATTTTGGTCAAAAGTTGCACTTTTGGTTTTGAGTGACCAAATCACCTCAACAGAGGCTGAAATTTTTGCCACAGATATAATTTGACTTTTTACACTCACTTATGGAGTTTGGAGTGGATTGGACTAGGGTAGCCCTAGAATGTTAGGGTAGGCCCTTTAGGGTAAATTTCTAGGGTTTGAAGAAATTGGGGTCAAAAGACCTTGGATGGACTTGAAACTTGGGAATGATGTCCATAGGGTTACTATGGTCCTGTGGTTAAAATTTTAGGGCATTTGGAAGACTTAAGATCCCTTAAATCCATAACCCTAGTTTAGGGCACTAGCTTTGAAACCATAAGATCTAATACCAAAACTATCTGAAAAGGCCTGCAATTTTGAATGGGTAGTTGCTTAGGGCATACATGTCTCTGGAAATTTTATAATAAATTTTGGATGAATATTTTTGGTACTTTATTCACAAAGTCATATTTTATAATTTCCACTTAAGAATTTTTGCAGAGAACTATACTTGTTTAAACTTGATAAAACTTAGCAAAGGGGCTTATAGTCATGATACCCATCTCTGTAAATTTTTATGAAATTTTTGAAGAATGATATTTAGTAGTTGCTTCTTTAATTATTTAATTCCATGGAACCTTGGGAAATTTAATAATGACTTTTAGATTGTCTGAAAAATTCTAATTTCTTCATCATGATGTTTCTAGTTCCCTATGAAGCCCTAGTAATTTTTACATAATTATTGGAGACATATATGTGGCACTTCCTTCATTATATTTGATTTTAGGAATTAATTTAATAAATCCTTTAGAGGTCAAGAATTATCTGGAAAATTATGAAAATTGGCAACCAATGATATTTCTCTGTTATTTAGTGAATACAAATTTTAGGAGGCCATTACCTGAGAAAATCTTATGGTTCATGTTCAAATTGACTATGGCCTAGTTTTTGAGGAAAATTCAATAAATAGTAGATTAATTGGGAAAAATATGATTTTCTGAATTTAGTCTATATTTATCATAATAGACCTCTGATAATTATCATGAGGGTACTGGATGAGTATTTCATGTACTCCCCTTTTTACGGGTCACGTAGCTTAAGTGGTCTGCATATAGCAAAACTGCAGGATTTCATTTGGATATGAATTAGGGCACGTATGATGGGTCTTGATGGTTTGCTGTAAGGACAAGTGGAATGGGCTGCATCTTTGGAAGATGAGTGAGTAGGGTGTGGTTTTGTCTAGGGTTTAAAGGCGTTCGGGTCCGACGAAAGATCGTCCTACCCAAGGAGAGTTGGAGTCAAATCACCCTAGGATTAGCGTATCGAAACATGAGAAAATAATGGGTAAGGGGATCAACCAATAATAAAATAAGTACCTTGCGAAAGGGAACGCTGGGCGTAATCCCAACACAGTTCCTAGTGCCCCTTGAGAGCCCTTCACAGGGAATACCGGGGGCAGTCCTAGGTTAACGTAAACTGTTTAACAAGCTGAAAAGAGTAACTTAGTAATTAGGGTTGCACATTTCACAGACACTGATGGCACGGGATGTTAGCTGGGAGCTTCGGCTCGATTGTTTGTGACGGACGTGTTGGTCCGGGGAGCTTCGGCTCGGGTTTTGATCACGCTAAATTTGCATGTGCATAAAAGGAAAGTAAATTAAGGTGGTGGGTCTTCGGTATTGGAGGGTCGATGCACCGACGCCAATACGTCGACTCGGCAAGTGTGGTCAGCACTTCGCCAACAGAAGTCCGGTGCGCCAGCCGGCAAGAGTACGCAGGAGTCCGCTTCGTGCACCAAGCGTTGAGGCGTACGATAGGTCTGACCGGTAGTGCTTTACTGGTTTAGAGGTGGGCGAGGCCCAACCCACCGCTTCCGTCTGCCACTACGGAGGTATCCTGGGAGGTTACGGCTCCAGAAAGGGGGAACTAAAGGTCTGTGTGCACAGAGTCGGGTGTGTGCGTTGCACTTGCATGATCCATCATACCCACTTGCATGTCATAGCATAATCGTTACCTTAAACCTTGACACCTAAAGTATAAGTGGAATGGGACGCTTATACTTTAGGACCTGCAAAACGACCCCTTAGTCTATAAGCTTGTGTGGGCAAGTTTATAAATTAAGGTTAATTTTGATATATTTAGTTACTGCTGTTTGACCACCGACACCCCAACGTATAAATCGGTATGAGACTTTTTATACGATGAGAGCCTTGCAAGAGACCCCTTGGCTTATGTGTTTTTCCACATAAGTGAAGGTTACATTTCAGCTTACATTTTATTGTCTTTATATGCTATAGAACTTGATAGAATAGGACCGCTGCCATCTGCTTTTGATATTCTCCACCTTCAAGTCCTCCCCTTTCTTCCTCTCCGCTCGGTGCCTAGGAGCCGTGGGGGAAGGGGTGGGGGATGATAGGACTTAGTCTTTTAGACTAACGGTTTTCGAACCGCATCATTTAGGGGATCGTGGAGACCAGCATGGAGGAGCAGCCCCAGAGACCGGTGCGCTTGGAGGTGGGGCAGTCTAGCTCCGGAGTTCATACAGCCGGGACTGTGAGTCTCGACCCTGAGTAGTTTTTCAGCTTTTGCTTCCGCATGAGTGATTTTGTAGTGAGGATATGTTGTACCGGGCATAAGCCCGTATTTTGCTACTCTGATGTTATCATCTGTGGAGACTCCCTTCGTGGAGTTATATTTATATATGTCATGTGATTCTCTGTGGACAGATAGTTTTTCATTTTACTTCATTATGCTACTTTTATGTGATCGAATTGGCCGGCAGAATCGGCGCCTTGTGGTGATGACCCTTCAGGGCGTGAAGGAGTCACCGCAAAACGGCGGTTCTGGGCCTAAGACCCCGGTGTCGAAAAAGAAAAAAAAAAGGGGGTCTTACAGCACGGACGTTGGCTTCAAATTTGAGAGGCCCTTCACGAAGACCGTGGATAAGAGCCACTCGGTACATCTCTTGATCAGTAACCTCGATGTCCAAAATTTCTCTTTGGAATCGATCAACAAACTGAGACCAAGTCTCATTCCCGCGCTGCTTGATCTCAAAGAGGGCTTCAGGACCGCCCTTTCTCTTAGTTGACGTAGAGAATCTGAGAAGAAACTCCCTTCGAAGATCAAGGAAGGAAGCGATGGAGTGAGGACGGAGGCCATAGAACCAGTCCCTCACTTGCCCATCAAAAGAGGTAACAAGAAGCTTGCACTTGGTTGCATCTGAAAGAGTCTTGAGAGCAACGGCTGACTCAAAAGCTTGGAGGTTCTTTACTGGATCTGTCTCTCCAGTGTAGGTTGGTAGTCGAGGCTCTCTGAAGTTTGCTGGAGTTAGCTCATGGCGGACACTCTCCGCGAATGGTGAAGGTTCTTCTTGCTCTCCTACAGCATAGGGAAAGAAAGGAGCATAAGCTGCAGCTGCAAAAGGAGCATGAGGATAACAAGGAAAAGCTGCTGCAGGAGGAGTAGGGGCAGGAGCTGAAGGGTAGGGATGACTTCCCTGAAAGTTGAGAACTCTAGCTGGACTTCCCCGGGCTGCTTCCCGGAAGAAGTTATGGCGAGCAGCGAACTCTTCATCTTGAGTTCGCAAAGGAGATGCAGGCCCTTGCGGAAAGGTTGGAGTGTACGGGGGATAGAACGACGGGCAAGCTTGAGAGTAAGCTTGCTGACGCTCTGCCGTTGGTGTTGGGTTGATTGGAGCAGCTGCTGGATTAGAGTCCAATCGCTGCGTTATAACAGCAAGAACTTTGTTGATAGCTCGGAACTGTTGAGCATTCTCTCGACGCGACTGCTCAAAGGCTTCCCAGAGAGGATCTTCACTGGGACTTGGAGCATGGTTCTCAGCTGACTGATGGTCTGACATGGTTAGCTGTTGCTTTCACTGCCTGTTCTGATCTGAAGGTTTGCGCGTGAGCTGTTCGGGCCCACGCTCACCGCACCCTATTGATGCACGAAAACGGCACCTGGGGGATAGCTGTCACCGAGGGGGTGATTGGGCCTCACAGGCTAGGTGAGGAGGAAGGAGAAGGTTGCGGAGGAAAGGGAGAGGCTTGAGAGGAGAGGCGAGCCTTGATCAACAGAGAGGGTTGATCAAGAAAGAAGGAAGAGGGAGACCAAGAGCGGTCGAGCAGACAGCAATTGCAACGGCTGCGCTTGCAGGTTGGATGCCGAGAGGAGCTGAGCTGAGCAGAGGAGCAAGGCTTATTGAGCAGAGGAGAGAAGAGGGGGCCGCTAGTAGCGGCAACAACACACTTCGCCCGTCACGGCCTAAATGCCACTCCTGCGACGGGCTTTCCTTTTATTAAAAGCTAGAGGTTACAAGCTTACAAGTACACCTTTACAACAAAATCACTTAAAGGGTACAAGGAGAAGCTGGCGGCTAAAGGAGGAGAAAGTGCCAGAAAGCAGAAAAGAGAAGCTGCCAGAGACTAAGTAAAACAGTCTGCTAGCTGCTGGAGGACTGGGAAACTGAGTCTGCAGAGTCTGCTGGCAAGCTGCTGAAGCTGTGGAGGACTGCGCGAACAGGAAACTGAGTCCGCAGAGCTTGCTGGAGAGGTGATGACGGACTGGAAAACGGAGTCCGCAGGGTCTGCTCTCAAGACTTGTCTTCAGCTCCCGGCCTCCCGAATGAGAGGCTTCAGGGGGTATTTATAGGCCCAGGGAAGTTGTTGAAGAAGCGGGGCCCAGTGACATCAGCATGACGACCTGCGCGGACTCCGCGGACTGAGATTTTGCGTCCGCCACTGTTGACTGAGGAAGCAAGCGGAAGGACCCACCTGCAGAGAATTGGAGGTCGCCCCCTAGCGGGCGACCTGGGCGGACTCCGGGAGGAGTCCGCCCGGCAGGCCGGAGGCCGCCCCCTAGCGGGCGGCCTGGGCGGACTCCGGGAGGAGTCCGCCCGGCAGGCCGGAGGCCGCCCCCTAGCGGGCGGCCTGGGCGGACTCCAGGGGGAGTCCGCCCGGCGGGCCTGGCCGCCCCCTTGCGGGCGGCCTGGGCGGACTCCGGGGGGAGTCCGCCCGGCTGGGCGCCGGGGCCGCCCCCTGGGCGGACTCCAGGGGGAGTCCGCCCGGCGGGCCTGGCCGCCCCCTTGCGGGCGGCCTGTGCGGACTCCGGGGGGAGTCCGCCCGGCTGGGCGCCGGGGCCGCCCCCTAGCGGGCGGCCTGGGCGGACTCCGGGGGGAGTCCGCCCGGCGGGCCTGGCCGCCCCCTTGCGGGCGGCCTGGGCGGACTCCGGGGGGAGTCCGCCCGGCTGGGCGCCGGGGCCGCCCCTGGGCGGACTCCAGGGGGAGTCCGCCCGGCGGGCCTGGCCGCCCCCTTGCGGGCGGCCTGTGCGGACTCCGGGGGGAGTCCGCCCGGCTGGGCGCCGGGGCCGCCCCCTAGCGGGCGGCCTGGGCGGACTCCGGGGGGAGTCCGCCCGGCGGGCCTGGCCGCCCCCTTGCGGGCGGCCTGGGCGGACTCCGGGGGGAGTCCGCCCGGCTGGGCGCCGGGGCCGCCCCCTAGCGGGCGGCCTGGGCGGACTCCAGGGGGAGTCCGCCCGGCGGGCCTGGTCGCCCCCTTGCGGGCGGCCTGGGCGGACTCCGGGGGGAGTCCGCCCGGCTGGCGGGCAGAGGCCGCCCCAGGTGGGCGGCCTCGACGGACGGCGGCAGGAGGCCGCCGCCTCTCGGGCAGCAGGGAGGTCGCCCCTGGTGGGCGACCCCGACGGATGGCGGCAGGAGACTGCCGGTCCTTGGGCTGAGTAGGAGGTCGCTCCCGGTGGTGCTATTGGCGAACTCCTGCAAGGAAAAGCACTGCACGATTAGCGTACCTAACCGCATGTCCCGCGAGGGTGAGCCATGGGAATAGCCCACCGTCCCGCAGGGCACGCGGTTGCTAGGAAACCTAGGCGGACAGGGAAAACTGCCGCCTACGCGGGGACTTGTCGCGATCGAAAGGGAGAAACTAAGGGTCGCGACTAGCCAGCTGGCTATCTCGGGTAGGATCGCCGATTTCTGGGTTAACACGTTGGTCGCCTTCTGGTAGAGGATCTCCCTGAATGATGTGAGTTCTAACTCCTTTACCTCCTTGTACATGTAACACGTGAAGTCGGCGAGTGCGCTGATGACATTGGAGTTGATCTGTACGGGAACCAACCCGAAGTACTTGAAAACCTAAACCATCTCAGGTCATAGGGGAAGTCGCAACCCTGCCTTGAAGTTGGGAAGGGGGAAGGCGGGCTCTTCTTCGAAAAATCAGTTGATACCTTCGTTCGGTAGAGGCCACCTCGCTAAAAATCCGCGGGGAGGTACTTCACTTTGAATGCCTCTAGCTCATCTGATATTGTTTTGGGCTTGGGAAAGTAATGGTCGGCAAAGTTGGCGACATAGTGCGCTTGACTCTCCTCTCCATTCATGTGAACCATGTTGAGGTGCTAGGCGAGTAGGATATTTGAGAAAGTAGTAAAATTGGGGAGCCTGAAAGGGAGTAAACAAATCACTACCCCCCCCCCCCCCCCCCCGCCCTCTCCTATTTATAAGTTTTCCCAGCCAAACAAACCAACCCCCGGGCTTGCGACCTCCTAATGCCCCTCACAAGTCGCATGCTCACCAACCTCGTGTAACGACCCAAAACGTGACATGCCCAAACGGATAATAAAATGCAATAATAAATATCCCCTATGATGAAAATGAAATAATCAGTGTTGACTCGGCGTCGCTTTGAAAGTTTGAGATATTTTGCGGCACTTAAGTCGTCTTGAGGGAATGTTGATTTTGCTACTTCTTCCAAGTGATGTCATCATCTGATTTAACATTGTGCCTATAGTAAGGTGCAACCCCGATAAATGATATGAATCTATACAGATATCGTGAAGGATGGCATCTCCAAATAGATGCGACAATGATATGAGTTGCGATACAAGAACAAAATGACTGATGGTGAGAGCTACCTGTTTAAGTTTATGCATTATTATCCTTCTTTTTCATTATGCGCACTATTATTATTAGTATTGCAATCTCATGATTACTCGCCTATGTTAGTATGGAATACTTGTACATCACTGATAATTATTACTTGCATATGTATGGCCTTGTATAACGGCAAACAGGCGATTAGATTCTGAGGGGATGAAGAAACACCTAAACCCTAAGTATATTAACAAATTGCGTACAACTAACATAAATGAAAATGCATTGATGCATAGTAATGATAAGGGTATAACTGCATATGAATGCGCATATAAAACACCGATGATTTACCAAACCAGTCGGCCTAAGGGCATAAACGCGTGTTGTAGTACTGGTTTTGGATACTGATGACCCGGAAGGGTCGAGCCCAAAGACTGAAATATTGAAATACAGATACTGATATGTTGACAGTTACCCTTAACATTACCTAACGTAAAAGATAACATAAGAATGTATAGTTTTACAGTTACATCGATACATTGCTACTAAACATGTGAATGGAGATAGTTTTACAGTTATAATGCTTTCAAGATTACAGTCACATGGCTTTCTTCTGACACAGATATTTGTATAGAGCTACTGAATAATATTGTCCTATAATTGCTTATATGGTTTTATGACTACTAACAGTACAGATATAATGTTGATACTGTTTTTATAACTACTAATAATACAGATATAATGTTGATACACAGTTTCAGTATAGGTATGCAAAATAGTTAGTAGAGATATATGATGTGTACATTGCTAAATCGTTTACATTTGTTGATGTGTACAGCAACTAAAGAGGTATTCACCTCACTTAGTCATATTAGTATGACTAAGTCCGTCGCCATTTTTTTCAGGTACTTGACATGACTTTGCGTACGTAAAGAAAAGTGAAGTTGATCGAGGAAAGACCGAAAAGCCTCAAGGAATTCTACATATGAGGTACGTCTTATTATGTGTTTTATTTTATACTCACTAGCCTTACTTCATCCTGTGACAGCTGTCTTGAAAGTAGCTTAGATACAAATTTGTGGGGAGTCCAAAATGGGGACCTCACACCTCGGACTCGCATGACGCCCAACAACGACAAATTAAACATACATAAAATAACGAGAACAAAACGCAATAGCAAAACAATTTGATATTAATACTCTTGAATACAAAAAATATCCTTTACTTGGCAGTTCTGTGCGAGCACAAAAGTCTAAGAGATACAAATAATAATTCACATCTCTGTGCTAGTACAAAATAATAAGAACGACACGACCCCTAAGGTGGAATGGGTAGGCATCGGCCCATCATGCACGGACGGGCGGGATGACGTGCTATCCAAGTGATGTCGTGGGCTTCATGGAGGTGTTCCTGAGCTTGCTGAAGATGATTTTCCCCTCTTCGTAGGTCCCCCTCAAGACTTTTTGCCTCGCCAACTATGCTCGTGACCTGGCCGTATTTATATAAATGATCCTCAGTGTCATTCTAGAGAGTCTCCAACTTGTATATCCTCTCCTCGACGTACAACATCCGCAAGAAGAGACCGACATTTCCTTCTAGTTGTGCGTTGAAATTCTCCAACGATTCTGCGCAGCCCCAGACCTCGTCGAGCCCCTGATTGACCTCCCGACGGGCCACGGTAGCGAGGGCCAAGTAATGTGCAGCGAGCACCTTAAGCAAGCAAGCACTGAAGTCACTGCGTCCTACCCGTAGGTCGGCCATTAGTTAGTGAAGTGGGTTGGATATCATAGGTGGAGTCACCTCAAGGGGAATGACCAACTATGAAAGATTGCGTGAAGAGGGCGAGTTGATACCTGCAAAGAGAAAAAAAGAGAAGGAATCTAGGATTGGAATAGGGGTATCTGGGGTTACCATGAGGTAAGGTGGGGTTACCCTCATCGAGGCGGGGCGGCCTCATCAACAAAGATTTCCCACTGATGCGGGGCAAACTCGACTGACCCACCACTAGGTGGCGAGGCGAGATAATGATTTTGGTGCCCACCACTAAGGGCGGGGTCACCTGACCTCCAGGATGCACAAGGTCAGCATGGCACTCCGCGGTGGTGTCACCGATCGGACACCGCAGCGAGAGCGCAGTTGAATAAGGGGGGTTGCTCGTAGGCTCCCCTTGAGATCGGAGGGGAGAAAGACCATCTCCTGGCGCAGGTGGGCGAGATCATTTTTTCCCTATGGATAATTTTATCTTCTTCATCCATACACTGTCACCACCTACTGAGGTCGCTAGGGCCACCACATCGGTGGCATTCTCACCAACCTAAGGAATCACAGAACGACGTAATCAAAGGAAAGGTTAATGTGTAAGGGGAAATAGATTAATGCACCATGATAGTGGCAGAATGACTATCTAGAAGAAGCTGGCCCTCATCTCCAGCCGACGCCACCATTCCTAGGGATGGTGCATGTCATGGAGAAGGCGCAGAAAAGGTCAGGTCGATTTGGGCCATTAGTTTTGCACTGGCTTGTTGAGCTCGAGCTCGCCCATAGTTGTCCACCTAAGGACACCGCCGAGTCCCAGGGGGTCCGCCAACTAGACCGAATAAGGTAACGGCCTCGACGTAATGCCGGTCAGGCGAGTCCTTGACAATCGAAGGGGAAGCAGGTCAGCTAGAAAGGATTGTTAAGGATATCCCAACCCTCACTACCTTATTTATAAAGTTAGGAGAGGAAGCGGATGCGGCTTAAAAAATGACATGTCGGGCTCGCCAAATTGGGGTTGGATGGTTTCATTCTGACCTCAGACAAGCTCGCAAAGAAGCATGTATTGTGTACAACCCCAATTTAGTGACCTTAGTCCAGGTGCGCCTAACCAGGGCAGGGT
The DNA here is from genome assembly GCA_039583875.1 of Platanthera guangdongensis. NCBI lineage: Eukaryota > Viridiplantae > Streptophyta > Magnoliopsida > Asparagales > Orchidaceae > Platanthera > Platanthera guangdongensis. The sequence continues at coordinate 49,369,993 of CM077153.1, read as the reverse complement.
GAGCCCATTAGGAGAAATTGGGCTAGGCTAGGTGGCTTTGATGATTGCGCGGCAGGCTCAACAGATGGGTACCAGCTCGTTGAGCAAGCTCCATGTGTAAGAACGACCGCGAGATGGACAATCGGGTGAGGCGTCGCCTCTCTCTTCATGTACTCGCCGAGGTAAGGAGAGTTGGCTCACTATTGGGTATTGTATCCACACTAACCCGGATTTGATGAAGTCATCCTTGAACTAAGATGAATTAAGTTGTATTTGATGCATGGTTTGAGTTATGTGTTTGCAGGATTCTTATGGGAAGTGTAGACCAATGTCAGTCTACAATGGGTCACCAAACACAGGACCATATAATGTAATCCCTCATTGTGTGATCCAAGGTGTTGACTCATGTGTAGCCTCTCTATTGGGATACACTTCATATTCAAGCTCTAAGACTAAGTGGAAGGACTTGATGCTAGTCTCACCTTAGAAGAAGAAAAAAAATCTGTCAAGAAAATTTCCTAAGTATTATACTCGAGTAGTTCTATACTTACTCGAGGAAAATGCTGAGTTCATACTCGAGTAAAAATACTCTTACTCGAGTAGGTATGGTATATCACGAGTAGTCTAATTATGGCTCTCGAGTAGTTAAGACAACTACTCGAGTAGTTTCCTTTCTCCTCTCGGGTTTACAGAATTTTTCTCCTCAAAAGTTTTCTAAGTTAAATACTCGAGTAGTACTGTATAGTACTCGAGTAGTTTTATCTTCTGTCTCGAGTATTTGAATTCTGACTCTCGTGTAGTTCTCACTTACTCGAGTAGTCTAAGTCATGTACTCGAGTAGTTCATTTACTACTCGAGTAGTCCAGAATTAATACTTGAGTAACCCAGAATTATATTCCAGAAAATTTTTCTAGGTGAATTACTCGAGTAGTCATTTCCATATACTCGAGTAGTTCCTAACGTCTCGAGTAGTTCAACTTCTATACTCGAGTAGTTCAGTATTCCTGTTCAGAAACATTTCTAAGTCTCTGACTCGAGTAGTTTCTCAACCACTCGAGTAGTTCATTCTCATCTACTCGAGTAGTATTCCTTGTACTCGAGTAATTCACTCCACCTCTCGTGTAACTACCTAAGTACTCGAGTATGTCATTTTTGATACTCGAGTAGCTGAATTCTGTTTCATCAAGTTTACTAGAGTAGTTGACTCCATGTACTCGAGTAACTAAATTATTCTCTCTCAAGTAGTTTTCTTATATACTCGAGTAATCATCTTCTACCCACTCGAGTAGTGCTGCAATGTACTTGAGTAGTCTTTTCTCTCTCGAGTATCTTACTTCGATTTTTTCGAAAATTTTGTTAAGTCCAGTATAACCGAATTCTTTATGAACCTTGACGTTATCGGTCCACGTGTATCTCATAATGACTTAATTATGGCTAATCTTCTCCTCTCCTATAAATAGTCTTGTCAAACCGACAAACCCTAATTTAATTAATTTTTATCAAAGAGAATTTTCAGAAGTTTTGCAGTCTTATTCTCAAGTTTTCTGAATTCCTCTTTCTCTCTCCAAGAAACGAAAACCGTCGCCGCCACAGTCGCTGATTCCCGATCGGCTAGTGTTTCGCCTTTAGAGGAGTCAGATCAAGAAGGCTTTTCAGATCGAGATTTGCTCAACTCCTCATCTTCTGATTCGATCGATCGTGTGAAGCCAAGAAGTTTCAAATCCAATCTTGCAGAGATTTCTCTTCATCATTCTGATAAAGCCGCAAAGCCTAGAAGAAGAAATTTCTGGCCGACAGTTGTAGATCTGAAAAAGAAGATTTACTGATTGTATTTCTATACAATTTATTTCATTCTTGTAGGAGAAATTTCTTCGAGTGTAGGAGGTTTTGTCTCCGAGATTGTAGGAAGTTTTACCTTCCGAGTGTAGATCCGTTTTGTGGATCGAGATTGTAGGAACATTGTTCTGAGGGTAGGATTGATTTTCAATCCGAGATAGTGGAGTAGCCGAGTCTAGTGTATTGCTAGATCGGTGAGGGAAAGTGGATGTACCCAAGATTGGGTAACCACTATAAATCTTGTCTCGTCTGTGATTAATTGGTAGATAGATCTGTGCTTTGGTTTGAAATTTTTTTTTCGTAAAAAGACGCACATCTCACCTATTCACCGCCCCTCTAGGTGATTTATGTAGGCAACTATAAACTTTCAATTGGTAACAGAGGGAGGTTGATCGTTAAAAGGTTAACACCTTGATCGGATATTTCAATAGTTGTCATTTGAGATCTACCAAAAATGGACAAGGCTAAAGATTTTGCCAAGCTTCCTTTATGTACCTAAAATAATTTTCCCATGTGGAAAGAGAGAATCAAGTTCTTTATGAAAGCTGTGGATCCAAGGATCTTCATGATAGTTGAAGAAGGTCCTTACATTCCCATGACCGTCTCCACTATAGATCCAACTAAGAAAGTCCCAAAGAAACTTATGGATATAGATAAGGATGAGATTGCACTTGTTTTATTAGACAAAAAGGCAAAAAACTATTATAGCAAGTGCAGTCGATGATTCAATGCTGCAAAACCTGATTCACTGACAGTCTGCAAAAGAGATGTGGCAGTCACTAGTTACCTTGATGGAAGGTACAGGAGAAGTGAGGGATGATAGAAGATCCCTTCTTAATCAGAAGTATGATGCTTTCCGACAAGGAAACAAAGATACCATTGCTGACACCTTTGAGAATTTCTTCATGATAGTGAATGGGCTAAGGGTCTATGACAGAGTCTTCACTAATGGAGAATTAAATGATAAGTTCTTGAGATCCCTAACTAAGGAATGGGATAACAAGGTCTGTGCCATAAGGGAGTTTGGAAAACTGGCCGAGACAGACCCTCAGAATCTCTTCGGGAAGCTTATGTCATATGAGCTTCAACTCAATACCAGAAAGGCTGAAGAAGAAAAAAACAGGTCTGCATTCAAAGAGAAGTATGTTGCTTTAAAGGAAGACACCTCTAAGAAGACAAAGGTTGTCCATCCTACTCCAGCACAAGAAGTTAGTGAAGGAGAAACATCGAAGCCAAGCCCCTCAGGCTCTGAGCTATCAGAAGGAGAGTTCTCACTACTCTCACGACGGTTCAAGAAATTCTTGAACAAGAAGAAGCAATGGAAAGACAAGGATGCCTCCTATAGAAGATCACGCCATGATGGTGATCGTCAACGAAAAGGCTCAAGCAGCCATGACAGCTACACTTCTAAACAGAACAAACATGTTTATACTGACATTATTTGTTATTGTTGTAATAAGCTAGGACACGTCATCGCTGACTGCCCTCACAAGAAGAAGGACGGTGGTAGAAGAGAGGAAAATAAGTCCTCGTACAATAAGAAGAGGACAGAGAAGAGCTTAATGACCAAAAAGGGCAAGACTCTTAGTGACTCTGACTCATCTGAGTCGAGTGAAGAAGAAGAATCCTATTTTGGACTCATGGCTCAAACAGATGACAAACAAGAGCCCCAGTTCACTGGGAAGGTAAACACTCACACTCCTCTTTCAGATTCTGAAGTTTCTAAACATGATTGTGAGGATAGCTCTTCTGACGATGAGTCAGAACTCATGGCCCAATATAAGGAGTTGATCATGGCTTACGACAAATGTCGTCGAGTCGTGAAAACTCAGGCTAAAGAGATAAAGTCTCTCAAAGCTGAAGAGAGCATCTTGAGAGAGAAAGTCGCAAAGACTGACTCGCTCGAAGAGAACTTCAATAATGTTATTGAAGAATATAACAAAGCTCTTGAGCATCTTGACCTTAAAGAGAAAATCATCAAAGAGTTGGAAGAACAACTCGCCGCTGAAAAGAAACTTGTTGAAAGTTTCTCGAAACCTAAGACTGTTCTTCCATTCGTTGTGAATTCTCAGCTAAGGCCAAGGGTGCTGGACTAGGCCATGAAGAAGCTCCTAGTAAGTCTTCTAGGAGAAATAAGGCTCAACGAAAGAATAAGGCCGCCAAAAAGGCCTTGGCCAAAGAGATGGGGAAAGCCCCTTAAGATCAGACCTCTTTCAAAAAGGTCATATTTCCTTCAAATGAGTTTGATCTTGACTCATCCAACGGACACTTTGCTAGGCCTACCTATGTAGAGCCAAAGTCCCGTTATCAAGGATGGACTCGACCTAGAAACTTTGGTGAAAGTGTCTTTAAGGCATCTTATGAAGAAGTGATTCTTCAGAGCTATGACCCTTTCAATCATGGTCATAACTTCAAGAAGGCACCAAAGGCAAAGCATGTTGTATAAAATACAGTGAAGGAGAAGAAAACATGTGATTGTCATCATCATGAAGATTCTTCCTCCAAGAATGCTGCCCCTGCTAGACCACAATTCCAAAAGGTCCAGCAGGAGAACATAAGGCAAAGATACAACAGATTTGATTGTTGGTGTTGTGGCAGAACTGGTCACTTTGCCATTGATTGCTGGTTTAATCCCAGAAATGTTGCAACCCCACATGCTGGCAATATGAGGAAGACCACTCCTAATGCTAATATTCGTAGGGGGAGTGTTCTAACCCGAGACCAAGGACCCAAACATATTTGGGTTCCTAAGGCAAACTGATTGTGATTGCAGGTATGTCCAAAGGCCACCAAAATGCCAATCTGGTATTTGGACAGTGGATGCTCTCGGCATATGACCGGGACAAGAAGCCTAATTCAGAACTTTACTCCAGTCGTGAATGGACCAAAGGTCATCTTTGGAGGTTCAGGCCGTGGAATCACTAAAGGCTACGGTATGATTACGAACGGTAATGTATCCTTCTCAGATGTGGCTTAAGTTGAAGGTTTGGAACATAATCTTATAAGCATAAGTCAACTCTACGATAAAGGATACATAGTTGAGTTTCACGCTGATAAGTGCTTGATAAAATCTGTTGACAATATGGAAACGATTCTATCCGGCACTCGAAACAGAAACATATTTTGCTTAAATTTCATTTGTATAGATTCTTCGACACCAGTGTGCTTTTTAGCAAAAGATAATGCATCTCTTGGTGACCAATGGCACAAGAGACTAACACATATTAATTCTAAAACTATTAATAAATTATTTTCAATGAACTTAGTACGTGATGCCCCAAATGTCAAGTACGTCAAAGATAGACATTGTCATGCATGTGTAAAAGGCAAGCAAACAAGGGCTACCTTTAAAAGCATTATTGGCAAGGATTATAATAGATGTCTTCATTTACTGCATATGGACTTGTTTGGTCCACTGCAAATTAGAAGTTTGGGAGGTAAGGATTATATGTTAGTAATTGTTGATGATTACTCGCGATTTGTGTGGGTGTTCTTTCTGAAACACAAGTCAGATACCTTCGACATCTTTACAAATTTTGTCAGGCAAGTTCAGAATGAGTACAACTGCTCCATAGTCAAAATCAGAAGTGACAATGGAACATAATTCAAGTCTGGGGCCATGACAGAATTTTGTGAAAGCTTAGGTATCTTTCATGAGTTTTCCTCTCCTCGTACTCCACAACAGAACGGAGTGGCCGAGAGAAGGAATAGAACGCTCATAGAGGCCTGCAGGACCATGTTGAGTGATGCTTCACTTCCGGAGTATTTTTGGGCTGAAGCCGTCAACACTACATGTCACGTGCAAAATCGAGCCCTCATAAACAAAAACCACGATAAGACACCTTACGAACTTCTGAAGGGCAGGAAACCGACAGTCTCATATTTTAGAATTTTTGACTGTAAATGCTTCGTGCTCAACAATGGCAAGTATCTTACTACTAAGTTTAGCGAAAAGAGTTTTGAAGGTATTTTTGTAGGTTATAGTAGTTATAGTAAGACATACAAGATCTTTAATAGAAAAACTCTGATTGTAGAAGAATCAACACATGTTGTATTTGATGAGATGAGCTTGCTGTAAAGCAGCTCTTCTAGTGTGCTTATTGAAGATGCAGGTGCAAAGCTGAAAGAAATTAGCTTCGACGAACCATCCGATGAAAAGGTTAAAAGTTCATCACGATCACCACTCCAACACCTGTTGGAGAGGCTGATGATCAAGATGAAGAAGTCATCCAAGATGATGAAGGCACTCTGGTGATAGAAGATAATCGAGATGCAAGAACTCTAGAGCTCAGACATCTGAAGGATCATCCCATGGACCAGATCATAGGAGATCCCCGGGATGCTGTCAGAACTCATAGAGGTACAACTAATGAGAATCTATATTTAAGTTTTCTCTCGCAGGTTGAACCAAAGAAGTTTGAGGAAGCAAACTCAGACGCATCGTGGATAATGGCGATGGAAGAAGAACTAAATCAGTTCAAGCGCTACAAAGTATGGAAACTTGTTCCAAGACCCAAAGATAAGAACGTCATTGGGACAAAATGGGTCTACAGGAACAAGATGGACGAGGATGGAACGATTGTAAGGAACAAGACCAGATTTATCGCAAAAGGCTATAGTCAAGAAGAAGGAATCGAGTTCGACTAGACGTACGCTCTAGTGGCAAGGCTGGAGTCAATAAGGTTATTCCTAGTATATACTGCACTCAAAGGCTTCACTGTCTACTACATGGGCGTGAAGTCTGCCTTCCTTAATGGTGACATAAAGGAAGAGGTGTATGTGGAACAACCTGCAGGTTTCGTTGATTCTAACTTTCCTGATTACGTTTATTTACTACATAAAGCGTTATATGGTCTGAAACAAGCTCCTCGAGCTTGGTATGAGACGCTGTCTAGCTTTCTGCTTGAGAACAAGTTTACAAGGGAAAGATAGACAAGACATTATTTCTTAGGGAAATTAAAGGTAAGATTTTGCTAGTGCAAATCTATGTCGACGACATTATTTTTGGCTCTACTGATGACAACATCTGCAAGAAGTTTTCAAAACTTATGCAAAGGAAGATTGAAATGAGCAGTATGGGCGAGCTGAAGTATTTCTTAGGGCTTCAAGTGAAACAGTCTGAAGATGGAATTTTCATCTCACAGACCAAGTTCACCAAAGAGCTGATTAAGAAATTCGGAATGGAGAACGCAACCTCGATGAGGACTCCAATGGGTTCAACTATGTCTCTGGACAAGGATGAAAAAGGGAAACCTTTTGATGAAACCAAGTACAGAAGCATAATTGGATCCTTGCTCTACCTTATGGCAAGTAGACCTGATATAATGTTCTCAACATGTGTCAGTGCTAGATTTCAGATGAACTCTAAGGAATCTCACTATGCTGCTGCAAAGCGGATTTTGAGATACCTTAAAGGTACGCCAAATCTTGGCTTATGGTACCCAAGAAGTAATGATAGCGAGCTAATAGGCTTTTCAGATGCAGATTTTGCAGGGAGCAAAGACGACAGGAAAAGCACTTTAGGAACTTGCCAATTATTTGGAAGAAGGCTTATCTCCTGGAGTAGCAAAAAGCAAAACTGTGTGGCAATTTCAATGGCTGAGTCAAAGTACATCTCTGCAGGCATTTGCTGTGCACAGTTATTGTTGGAACACACTATTACTAATTTGGGTCAGGATCACTATGTCTTTAGGAAATCTGTTTTTGACCTCCTGTTTAGATCTAAAGGTCAATTAGAATTGAGTTTAAGGGTTAGTACTTAGGTTTGGAAGCTTCCCTCAAGACCAAGGATTTTCAGTTTGAAGACTAAGTCATATCGTCGAGCTCAGTACGACGAATCGTCGAACTCCAATCGACGATCGTCTAGCTCAACTTCGACAGATCGTCGAACTCCATTCGACGATCGCTGAGCTCAACTTCAACAAATCGTCGAACTCCACTCGACGATCTTCGAGCTCAGTTCGACGATCTTGACTCAGTATTATTTCTCTATCTCTGAGCTCAGTTCGACGATAGTTGAGCTCAGATCGACGATCTTTGTTGTTGTATAAGTCCAAATCGCTGAGCTCAGTTCGACGATAGCAGAGCTCAGTTCGACGTTTTTCTGAAGACTTCAAGGATTTTTCAAGATTCAAATTCAGAACAGTTAAGGAGTTATTCAGCAATTAATTTAGAAGATTTTCTAGCCATTTTCATTTATTTCTGGACCAAGTTTCAAGGGATTATCAAGGAATGTTTCTTTGGACTTTACCCCAGAAGACATTTGCAATTAAGGAAGTCAATTAATGACAAGCCAACGGCTATTCTTGACAGATGAATTTCTATTCAGAACCAGAGAATAAAAATAAGTTTGTTTTTGAATCTCTCCATCACTCAGAACACAAATCAGAAGAGACAATACAGACAAGAAGAACAAGAACAAAACATTCTCTGTCTCAAAGATTTCATACAAGAACATACATCTAAGGAGATCAAACCTTCTGAAATCTTCTGATCTCTTGTGATTCAAGTGTTCAAGGCCAACATCTTTCAAGACTCTATACACCTAACATTTCAGCTGTTGCTGAAATAATCATTTGCTGGAGATCAACTTCTGAAGGCCTATCACCCTACAGCAAAACTTTATTTCCTGAACATCTCAAGAACTCAGGGGGAGCTTTGACAACATCAAATCCACATAGTCTTCTCACCTGCTATGAGAAAGAGAAGACTTCCATAACTCTCTCATCCCCATCTCTGTAAAGGGTTTCTCAAACTCCCTTCAAAAGTTTGAGCTTGGTTTTTGAGCACCTTGTCAAAAGCTCATTGGTGGCAAGACACCTGATCAAAAAAATCTGATTTGGTTTTTGAGTACCTTATCAAAAGCTCATTGGTGCCCAGGACACCTGATCAACTCATCCTGCAGTGGATTCCTACCTAGGGTGGTAGAAGAGTGGATGTACCCAAGTTTAGGGGAACCACTATAGCTCCTTATGTCTTCTGGCTTGCTTGTCTTTATCTTTTGTTTCTGGCTGTGATTGTTTTGTGATTAGTTTAGATCTGTGATTAATCTCTGTTGTAGGTTATTTTATGATTAGATTTAATAGTTGCTTCCCTGTTCACTCAGATTACAACAATTGTTGTAAAAAGTTTTCAAGCACCATATACTCTATTCACCACCCCCCCCCCCCTCTAGAGTATATCAAATCTAGCTGCACTTTCAATTGGTATCAGAGGGAGGTTGGTTAAACATACCACACCTTGATGGTTGCACAGGCTAACACATGAACCCAAAGATCCCTAGTTAGATCTGCTTGTTGTAGATTTTATTATTAGATTGAATTTTCACCAATCATGGCCCAAAACAAAGATTATGCTAGCACCAGACCTCCAGTGTGCAATCTATCCAAGTTTGCACTTTGGAAAGCAAGGATTAGATTATACATGAATTCTATTGACGAGGATATTTTTAATTCTGTTTTGACAGTTTGTCCAAGACCTCCAGAGAACTCAAGTACAAATGTTGTTCCACCCCCATCAGGAACAGATGCTGATATCAAGAAGTGGAAGATAGCTGATGCCAAGGCTATGAACATCTTAGCCCAGACCATGTCTGATGACATCTTTCAAAAGGTGGCTGAATGCAATTCAGCAAAGGAAATCTGGGATAAACTCTCTGAAATAGTCTCAGGCTCAGCTGATGAGAGAAAGGACAGGAGATCCCACCTTATATCTCAATATGAGAATTTCAAGAAGGGAGAAGCTGAATCAGTTGGAGATATGTACAATAGACTTAGTCTGATAGTCAGTGAACTCAGGACTTTGGATAAGGAGATCTCACTGACTGAACTTAATGACAAAATTCTAATGTGCTTCCCTAGCACTTGGGATTCAAGAATCTGGCCAATCAAGGATGCCAGAAGTTTAAATGAGATCACCACAGAAGCTCTTTTGGGCAAGCTCAAGTCTTATGAGCTGCTCATTAAGAATAGAGAAGAAGAACAGAAGGCTGCCTCACCAGCCACAAGAAAAGAGAAGACAATAGCCTTCAAAGCAACTGAAGATCAGCCTGAAGACAAAGTCACAGACAATGATGAACTGCTCAGTCTATTGGCCAAAAGATTCTACAAGATGGCCAGAAAGGACTTCAGAAAGAGATCATACAAGGAGCATGATAAGCCAAGGTATGATAAGTCAATTAATAATAAGGAAATTGTCTGCTTTGGTTGCAGGAAACCAGGGCACATTGTACCTGACTGTCCAGAAAACAAAAATAAGGACAGAAGGGACAAGAAAGAAAGAAGAAAGGAGAAAGGCTCCAAGAGGAATGGCAATGGCAAACCCTCCTCAAGCAAAAACAAATACACAAGAAAGGAGTTTGTTGCTGAATCCTGGAGTGAGACTGAAGAGGAGTCAGAAGCCTCATCCATCTTCAGTGATGATGAAGATGATGCAGAAGATAAGGAGTTCTGCATGATGGCAATCAATGCCTCACAACATAATTCAGATGAAGAAGACTCAGAGTCAGACTCAGAGACTCAACTTGAAGAGTACCAGGTAATCAGTTCTTTTGATTTCAATTCAGAGGACTTTAAATCTGAGTTTAAAGCATTATGTTTAGACTTACTAAAATTTGAGAAAGAAATTATCTCTCTCAGAAATCATTTATCTGAACATAATACCTTAAAGTCAGAAAACCTCAAACTCTCTCAGGAGTTGGAGTGCTGTAGGGAGCAGATAGCTTCACTGAAAGGTGAGCTATCAGAGGCCAAGAAGCTTGAAGAATCCCTTAATGGGAGAAGTATCAAGCAGATGGACATCACAAGCACAGTGAACTCCAGATTTAATAGTACACTGGGCTTGGGTGCCTCATCCAGCCAACCCATAGTTCTAACAACTCCAATCAAGTTCATTTCTGATAAAGGAAAGGGAGTTGTAGAGGTAGCTAGGAAAAATTCTGATCTGCCTAAGAAAACTAAGTTCCAGCAGAAATCGTCGAACGGAGCTCGACGATCGCCGAACGCAGATCGACGATCTCAGGCAAAATCGTCGAACTCAGGTCGACGATCTCAAGTTCCTGAACTCTGCCACAGTCGACCGTCGAACGGAGCTCGACGATCTGACCCAAGATCGTCAAACGCAGCTCCACGATCGTCGAACAGAGATCAGAGCTCTGGAAACTCTTTCAAGGGCAAATCAAAATCCAATCCTATGGGTCCTTCATCCCAAATCTTTAACCCTTATACTGAATGGATTATACCTCCAAGGAGATATCATCCTGAAGGTTATAAGAGTCAACCTGGGATGTCTTTTATTTCTGAGTTTAAAGGTTATCAACCTAGGCCCAAGGTAAACTGGGTCAAAAACAAATGAATTATTTTATGTGCAGGTGAAGACCTATCCAACATCAAACCAGCAATGGTACTTGGATAGTGGGTGCTCTAAGCACATGACAGGAAACAAGGACAACCTCACATCCTTTAAAGCCAAGCTTGGACCCAAAGTTATCTTTGGTGATTCAAACTTTGGACAAACTAAAGGATATGGTGCAGTCCAGATTGGATCAGTAACATTCAAGAAGGTAGCTTATGTGGAAGGACTGAAGCACAACTTAATAAGCATCAGTCAGCTGTGTGATGAAGGCTACCAGGTGACCTTCAGCAAAGCATTATGCAAGATCAAGTCAGAGAACAACACAACTGTGTTGACAGGTAAAAGGAAAGGTAATATCTATCTAGTAGATTTTCTCTCAACAGATGTAGATATTTGCCTGTTCAATTCTGTCTGTAGACCTAATATTTTATGGCATAAGAGACTAGGACACTTAAACCTTAGAACTATTGCTAGGCTATCCAAGGACAACCTTGTTAGAGGACTACCTTCTGGCCCCTACAAGAAGGAAGGACTCTGCAGGGCTTGTCAATTAGGCAAGCAAACTAAAAATAGTTTTAAGTCACTTAATAAGAGTGATTCACCTAGGATATTGTATCTGTTACACATGGATCTTTTTGGACCCATGACAGTACAAAGCCTAGGAGGGAAATCTTACACCTTAGTAGTTGTAGATGACTTCTCTAGATTCACATGGGTGTTCTTTCTGAGGAAGAAGTCTGATAACTTTAAGTGTTTGACAGAGTTTCTCAAATGCATACAGATTGAGTTCAATACTCACATTGCCCTGATCAGAAGTGATCATGGGACAGAGTTTGATTCTCTTCTTATGCAAGAGTTCTGTCAGAGTGAAGGGATCAGGCATACTTTCTCAGCTCCTAGAACTTCTCAACAAAATGGGGTAACTGAAAGGAAAAATAGAACCCTTATTGAATCTGCCACTACATTGTTGTCAGATGCTCATCTTCCTCTATCCTTTTGGGCAGAGGCAGTGAACACCTCCAACTATGTGCTGAATAGAAGTTTGATACATAAACTAAAGGGTAAGACTCCCTATGAATTACTCAAAGGGAAGAAACCTAAAGTTGATTATTTTAGAGTTTTTGGTTGTACTTGCTATATACATAATAATGACAAGAAATATTTAACAAAATTTCAAGCTAAAGCTGATGAAGGAGTGTTTCTGGGATACTCCATGATCAGTAAGGCTTATAGGGCTTATAATAAATCATCTCTAAAAATTGAGGAATCTGTTCATATATCATTTGATGAATCTAACATGTCTTTCAAGGAGCAGAACACTTCTACCATAGCACCTTTGCAGGAACATTCTCTTATTGAAGACTTGAACAAGTTACAGGTTACTCAAAAAGAGGAAAGCAGTGAAGATGAAGAAAGTATTCAACACATTGAAGAGAAACAACCTGAAGAGCCAGTTGTTGTACCATAAGAGGAAACAACAACACAGGTTGATGAACAATCAACACCCCTGTTGATTTAGTAACATCAAGAGACCATCCAATTTCCCAAATAATTGGAGACATCTCAGCTGGTGTGCAAACCAGAAATCTGGTCAACCAAAACCTGTTGCACACTTACTTCCTATCTCAAATTGAACCTCAGTCCATTCAAGATGCAGAGCAAGATCCACACTGGATCATTGCAATGTAAGAAGAGTTGCATCAATTTGAAAGGAACAAAGTGTGGGAACTAGTGCTAAAGCCTAAGGATCACTCCATTGTTGGAACAAAGTGGGTGTTCAGAAACAAACTGGATGATCAAGGAGTAATTGTAAGGAACAAGGCAAGGCTAGTTACTCAAGGATATTCTCAAGAAGAAGACATAGACTATGACCAGACTTTTGCACCAGTTGCAAGATTGGAAGCCATCAGAATCTTCTTAGCTTATGTAGCACATAAAGGATTCAAGGTATATCAGATGCATGTCAAAAGTGCATTTCTAAATGGAGACATCAAAGAAGAAGTATATGTCAGACAACCTCCAGGTTTTATCTCTCCAACTTATCCTGATTATGTTTTTAAGTTGAACAAAGCATTATATGGTCTCAAGCAAGCTCCTAGAGCATGGTATGAGACCCTAGCATGCTTCCTTTTGGAAAATGGATTTATAAGGGGTAGAGTAGACCAAACTCTTTTCATTAGAACCCATAAGTCTCATACCCTACTAGTACAGATTTATGTAGATGATATTATTTTTGGTTCTACTGATTCAAAATTGTGCAGAAGGTTTTCCAACCTAATGCATTCTAAGTTTGAAATGAGTAGCATGAGTGAGCTATCCTTCTTTCTAGGATTGCAAGTCAAACAACATGCTGAAGGCATCTTTATTTCTCAAACCAAGTATGCAAATGAATTGGTTAAGAAATTTGGCATGTCTGAAGCATCTTGTATGAAAACACCCATGCCTACCAATGCTGTATTGGATGCTGATGAACATGAGAAACCTGTTGATCAGACAACATATAGAGCAATGATTGGCTCTTTACTGTACCTTACAGCTAGTAGACCAGATATAATGTTTGCTACATGTATATGTGCTAGGTTCCAAGTAAGCCCTAGAGAGTCACACCTAACACTAGTAAAGAGGATTCTCAGGTATGTTAAAAGTTGTCCAAATCTAGGTCTCTGTTATCCAAAAGATTCAGCATTTGATTTAACTGGATTTTCTGATGCTGATTATGCTGGATGCAGAATTGACAGGAAAAGCACCAGTGGAACTTGTCAGTTCCTTGGTGACAGACTTGTCTCTTGGTTTTGCAAGAAACAAACTTCTGTGTCAACTTCAACTGCTGAAGCTGAATATATGGCTGCAGGCAGTTGTTGTTCACAAATCTTGTGGATTCAAAACCAACTCCTAGACTATGGCTACAACTTAGAGAAGTCTAAAATCTTTTGTGATAACACCAGTGTTATTTCTATAGCTCAAAATCCAGTCCTCCATAGTAGGACAAAACACATAGAAATTAGGCATCACTTCTTAAGGGATAATGTTGAGAAAAATAAAATTGAACTGCAATATATCCCAACTGATTTACAAAGGGGAGATATTTTCACCAAGCCCTTGGATGAAAAGAAACACACCTTCTTCCTAAATCAGTTAGGAATGTTAGATGGAGGAAGTCTAAAATAATATCCAAGATTCTAAAAGTTTAAAAATTGACCAAGACTAGGCAAACATCTTGATTTTTCTTAGTGTCTAGAGTGTATTTCTGGTCTCTGAACTGCGCTCGACGATTTTCCCCAAGATCGTCGAACGGAGATCGACGATTTCCGAAATCGTCGACCTGAGTTCAGCGCTTCTCAGATAGTATGAACTATCTCTTTGGTCAACGATCGTCGAACGGCGCTCGACGATGTGTTCTCTGAACTATCGTCGAACAGAGCTCGACGCTCTTCAATATCGTCCAACGGAGATCGACGATATTGAAGACCTTTCAGATTCCTTTAGGAGCCCCGATCGTCGAACTGAGTTCAACGATCTTTCCTTTTCTGCTTCGAACCCTAATATAAAATTCATTTTTCGCCGTCGTTCTCCTTTTGCGCTTTCGATTTCTCTGCAAAAATTCTCTTTCCCTCCAAACATTTCTACACTTGGTCGTTTTGTTTGTTGATTTTTGCAGGTAACCATGGCAGTTTCTGTTGTTGTTCTCGCCGTAATGAAATTTGATGCCGGCTTTGACATTGACATGGAGTCCTTCAGCACTACTGATCAAGTTTTCCAGGATATTTTGGAGTTGTTCAAGGAGCAGAAACTTGCTACAATCATGACCACCAGGATCAAACTTGCTGCTGATGAGATTAAGGAGTGGGTCTACACTGCCCACAACCAGGATCAAAACACCATAATTGGTTCAATTTCTGGCACCCAGGTACCCTTGACTCCAGCTCTTCTGACAGAAGTTTTTGAGTTAAATTCTGGTAGAGATTCTGCTGATCTGTCTGGAGAGGATTTTGCTGATCTACTTGCAAGAATGGGTCACTGTGAAGCTAATCCTAGCAAGCTGCTGAAGAAGAAACTAGCTGTGGAGTACAGGTTCTTGGCTGATGTAGTTGGGAAGGTTTTGTTGGCTAAGCACTCAGCACATGATACCATTTCTAGGTATCAGCTATGCTTAATGGGAACCATAGTGGACAAGAAACAGTTGAGCTGGGGAGAGGTCTTTTTTGACCTGATTAAAAAGAAAATAAATAAGAATTTTGTGAATTTTGGGAGGATTTTAGGCCTCTTTCTGCAGAACAGATGCCCTACTCTGCTTGTATCATCTGGGATACATATTAATGCATCTAAGAGATTGTCCTGTGCCTTATTTGGCAAATGGGACAGGCAGATCACCAAGCCCAGCAGGCCCTCTTCAAGCACACCTTCAGGCACCAGGACTGTAATAGTCACTTCCCCTCAAGTCTCTGCTCCTGCAGATGACTTGCCTGCTGCTGCCTCTCCTCCTCCTCCAATTCCATCTTCTCCAATTCCATCCACCATTCAAACTCCATCCCCTATCATCATCTCCAGCCCTTCTCCAACATCAATACCATCTCCAATTCCAACTCTACCAACAATAGAAGAAATCTTCCATCCATTATATTCCTACCCTCAACCAGACATTGCCACCTCACCCTCCATTCCCTCCTTAAATCTTATTGATGATTCCTTCATGGTTGAATCACCCTCATCTCCTCCTGAGCTACCCTCCTCATTAACATCTTACCAGGAACTTCTACAAGAGATCATTGATCAACCCACCTTCACACCCTCTATCTCAATCCCTCTGTCTTCCATCTCCACTATACCCACATCTCAACCATCACTCCTACCATCCACCAGCTCTCCACCACCATCACCAGTAGCTCCACCTCCATCCTCTACCTCTGTTCACATCCCTGTTGAGCAAGTAGATCTTTCAGCCCTAGCTGACAGGATATATGAACTGCTAGCCCCCAGTCTATCTCTTCTATTGGAGACCTCCTTGGCTCCATTACTTGAGTCAGTGGCAGCCCTTTCTGCCAGGCTATCCTCCCTCTTCCCTTAGGCAATCCCTTCATCAGTGTGCCTTGATCCAGCCTTATCTGAATCTAGGCAGGGGGAGATGCCTTATGAAGTGAGCTTGCCTGCTGTTTCCTCAGTTATTGTTGTTGCTGCTGCTGTTGTTCTTCAAGCTCCAGTTCCCCCTCCAGTTGCAGTCTTCCCAGTGGACATCAGGTCCTTACTTTCAGTATTTGATTCAGCCTATTTCAGTTGTCTTCCAGAGAGAGTTGTTGTCCACCCATCAGAGGATTTGTCCAAGGCCATTGTGCCCTTCTCTAGCTGTGACATTAGCATTATTTATTTTTTGTCAATTCAATATATGCTGCTGCTATTCCTGCTGATTTTGTTGATGTTTCTGATGCTGCTGCCCTTCCTGCTGAAAGTTTTGTTGATGTTATTGTTGATACTGCTGATGAGTTAATCCCTAAGGATATACAGATGATAGAGGCACATGATTTTGAGCCTTCTGTATTTGCTGATGATATTCCTGATGTTGCTGATATTGTTGTATCTGGAAGTGTTTCATCTGAAACTGTTGTTGCCCCAATGGCTACTATTATTACTGTTGCTAATATTACTGTTGTTATACCTCCTAAGAGTGTTACTCCAGAACTTTCTGTGTCTGTTGTTATTACTGCCTCAACTTCTGTGTCTATTGCTACTGCTACTGCTTCAACTTCAATTGCTACAAGTGTTGTATCTGCTGCTCCAACCACAGCTGTTTCATCTGCTTCAACTCAACTTCAGAAGGATTACATGAAAAAGATTGATGCTCTATATGATGAACAAAGTTCTGAAAGTGATGAATTCAGGATTGATTCTGATGACTCCTCTGCCACTATTGCCAGAAAGAGAAAGGCAAGGAGCAAAGCCATGAAAAGAGTACCTCCAGCCAAAGTCAAGGACAATAATGACATTCCATATTACATTCTTCATGACTGCCCCATCACTGAGCACTGGATGCAGTATTCAAAGAACCAACTTAAAGCTATGAAGAAGAAGAGGAAGTATGAGAAAGGACCTTCCCAGTTTCATCATTCTCATCCTCCTCCACCACCTCCTCCTGATGCAGGTGCAGGTGGAAGCTCAGCTGCTCAACCTCATGCCAAAATCCAAACCCCCTATCAGCCACATGCAAGATCTTATCATAGGGGAAGCCAGTCTATAGGTTCTCAATCTAGAAGAGGAAACTATAGAGGAAACCAGAGGGAAGTCCAGGTTTATTCAAAAGGTTATTCAAGGCAACATCCTTACTCTAGGGAAGGACAAACCTCATCAGACACAACCTCAGGTCCTTTTCCCTATAAGCTGAAGGAAGTAGTTTCATCCAGGCCTCCTCAGGATAATCCATCCAATAGATGTGAGCCACCAGTGCCCTTTGAAGATCCTGAAAATAATCCAACTGCTTAGAATACCAGGATGAAAGAGCTTGCTGCACTGGATCAAATTAAGAAAGCTAAAGAGCAAGGCAGAGATTCTTCCAACATCACTACATTGTCTGAGCAAAGAAAGAAAGAATTGGAAAGATATGGCTCAAGCAAATTCTTTGACTCTGATAGGTATATGGAGCTGCATCCTGAAGCTGTAGTTCCCAGGCCCAAACAACAAACCTCTTTAGGTGCAGCAGATGACAGAAGGTCAAAGAAAGAAGCTCTCAACCCAAATAGAGAAATCAAACTTATAAAGAGCAAGGAGAAAGAATAACTATGTAAGGTGACAATCATTCTGAATTTTGAACTCTGTCTGAGATAATATATATCTGTGGTTCTGCTATGTCCTGCTTATTGCTTTTCTGTTTTGTTGCTTTGTATGTTGTTATTTAATTTTTCCAAGTTCTGTAAATAGTAATCCTAACCCAAATAGGGGTAGATTGTTGGAACACCCTATTACTAATTTGGGTCAGGATCACTATGTCTTTAGGAAACCTGTTTTTGACCTCCTGTATAGATCTAAAGGTCAATTAGAATTGAGTCTAATGGTTAGTACTTAGGTTTGGAAGCTGCCCTCAAGACCAAGGATTTTCAGTTTGAAGACTAAGTCATATCGTCGAGCTCAGTACGACGAATCGTTGAACTCCAATCGACGATCGTCTAGCTCAACTTCGACAGATCGTCGAATTCCATTCGACGATCGCTGAGCTCAACTTCAACAAATCGTCGAACTCCACTCGACGATCTTCGAGCTCAGTTCGACGATCTTGACTCAGTATTGTTTCTCTATCTCTGAGCTCAGTTCGATGATAGTTGAGCTCAGATCGACGATCTTTGTTGCTGTATAAGTCCAAATCGCTGAGCTCAGTTCGACGATAGCAGAGCTCAGTTCGACGTTTTTCTGAAGACTTCAAGGATTTTTCAAGATTCAAATTCAGAACAGTTAAGGAGTTATTCAGCAATTAATTCAGAAGATTTTCTAGCCGTTTTCATTTATTTCTGGACCAAGTTTCAAGGGATTATCAAGGAATGTTTCTTTGGACTTTCCCCCAGAAGACATTTGCAATTAAGGAAGTCAATTAATGACAAGCCAACGGATATTCTTGACAGATGAATTTCTATTCAGAATCAGATAATAAAAATAAGTTTGTTTTTGAATCTCTCCATCACTCAGAACACAAATCAGAAGAGACAATACAGACAAGAAGAACAAGAACAAAACATTCTCTGTCTCAAAGATTTCATACAAGAACACACATCCAAGGAGATAAAACCTTCTGAAATCTTCTGATCTCTTGTGATTCAAGTGTTCAAGGCCAACATCTTTCAAGACTCCAGACACCTAACATTTCAGCTGTTGCTGAAATTATCATTTGCTGGAGATCAACTTCTGAAGGCCTATCACCCTACATCAAAGCTTCATTTCCTGAACATCTCAAGAACACAGGGGGGAGCTTTGACAACATCAAATCCACATAGTCTTCTCAGCTGCTCTGAGAAAGAGAAGACTTCCATAACTCTCTCATCCACATCTCTGTAAAGGGTTTCTCAAACTCCCTTCAAAAGTTTGAGCTTGGTTTTTGAGCACCTTGTCAAAAGCTCATTGGTGGCAAGACACCTGATCAAAAAATCTGATTTGGTATTTGAGCACCTTATCAAAAGCTCATTGGTGCCCAGGACACCTGATCAACTCATCCTGCAGTGGATTCCTACCTAGGGTGGTAGAAGAGTGGATGTACCCAAGTTTAGGGGAACCACTATAGCTCATTGTGTCTTCTGGCTTGCTTGTCTTTATCTTTTGTTTCTGGCTGTGATTGTTTTGTGATTAGTTTAGATCTGTGATTAATCTCTGTTGTAGGTTATTTTATGATTAGATTTAATAGTTGCTTCCCTGTTCACTCAGATTACAACAATTGTTGTAAAAAGTTTTCAAGCACCATATACTCTATTCACCCCTCATCTAGAGTATATTAGATCTAGCTGCACTTTTAGTTACTTTGGATAAAGAATCAGTTTAAGTACTACAACATGAAGTTTGAAAACATTCCTTTGTTTTGTGACTCTTCCAGCGCAATTGCAATAGCCAACAACCCAGTCTCGCATAGCCGGACAAAGCATATAGAGCTAAGGTATCACTTCATCCGGGAGCATGTGGAACATGGGGACATAGACCTTCAATATGACTCTACAGATAGGCAAATTGCAGACATCTTTACGAAGCCGCTGGACGAGACCAAGTTCTCGTTCTTCAAAATAGAACTTGGGATGCTCAACAAAGAAGACTAGAGAAGCTGGATTTTCAAGAAGGTTCAAAGTTCAAAGGTTCGTCAAATATTGAAATTTTACAAAATTTTAACTCTTTGACTTGAGTAAGTTACAGCCTACTCGAGTAAGAATATGACCTACTCGAGTAGTAGAAAGACATACTCGAGTAGTCTACTTAACTTACTCGAGTAGCAGACTGACATACTCGAGTAGTCAACTCCACATACTCGAGTACCTCACTAACCTACTCGAGTACTTCTCTACATCTACTCGAGTACTTCTGTATACCTACCCGAGTAATTCCAGACACATCAACTCGCATATATGCCGAGTCTTTATTCAAATTCTCTTATGCGCAAACCAAGGCTTATGCCGCCTCTTCTATGGTTTAATTCATTCATTTTTGGTTAATTAGACCACAAAACTAGGGTTATATAAAAAAGAAAATTCGGAAATGTCCTACACGAAATCATTTTCGCTCTCTCGAGTACCCAACTGCCTCTTCGCCTTCCTCAATTAGTTGCAGAGCCGCGCGCTTTCCTTCACCCCGTCAAAACTTTCTAGGATTTATAAATCACCAAGACTTCTGAATCATGGTCGCCATCCTCTAAAATCGGCGTTGGTTCGGAATTGGTCACCGCCGGGATTGCAGAACTATCCGACGACTTCCACAATCTCATGATTTTGCTCGACACCGCCGGATTAACTTTCGTCCTTCACGAACCTTATCGAATCCAATTTCCAGAAGTTGCAGAGTTTTCCAGAAACGTCAAAGTCAGGCGCAATGGCACCGTACTCAAATCCAAAGTCAAAGGTAACAAAATCAAACTCACTAAAACTTCAGTATTTAAACTTCTTCGAATGCCAATCGTCGATGAAGAAGATAATCTCGGGCCAGCTGAGTCTGACAGAACATGTCTTTTCTGTTGCGTTTATCCTGAGCAACAGCACATCAACCGTTCTCAGATGAATGCTGAAGGGAAGTTGTTTGTTGATATAATTGGAAAAGTTCTTCTGTTCAGAACAAATTCCATCAGAGACATTCCTCTTTATTTCTTTGACATTATGCAAGCCATAGTATGCAGAAAGAAATTTCAATTTGGTATGATGATTTTAGATCAAATCAAAGACAACATCAAATCCCCCAAATATGCAAGGATAATTTCTCTACTCCTTCATAAGATAAACCGTGAAACCTTCAACTTCTCTAAAGGCAGTATCCTTCACCACATGAAGAAGGTCACCATCTCCCTCTCCATCTCAGGTCCCCAGCTCCTCTGGTGCACCTTTTGAGGGGGAGCTTGTTCCTACTATTCCAACAAGGATCCCTACTCCTCCACCTGTTACCCCAGAAGACATTCCCTCAGATCAATAACTTCAAGAAACACTCCTCTACACAGAAGCTGCCATCAATGAGATGATTGCAGAATTGACAGCAGATTTACCTCCTACTCCTCCTTCTCCAAAGAAACCCACAACTGAAATACCACCAGACTCCCCTCCAGAACAATCTCCAGCACAATCTCCTTCTCCTACCAAGTATCCAGCAAAATCTCCAGCAAGGTCTCCAGATAAATCTCCGGATGCTCACAAAGAGCAGACAGAAACCATTTTCATTTCAGATGTGACATCACCTGAGCCAGTTGAATCCCCTCTAAGGAACTTGAACTTCTCCATCCCCAAAGTCACTGATGAAAGGGATGTCATGATTCCAACTACAAGAGCAGACAGCTCTGTCACCATAACTGAAAGAACTCCATGGAAAGCTCCTCCTCCTCCAGTTGCCACTTCTAGTGCTCCTCCAGCTGCTACCTCCTCTAATGATTTCCAAACTCAGATTGCCCTTCTACTTCAAGAACAGAGAACTTACTTTGACACCTCTTTACAAGCTGTTACTGCTAAGGTCACTGCTCTAGAAACTGAGATGAGCAAAGGATTTGCTGAAATTCAACATAATACAGATCAGCTCAGACACCTTTTTCAAATTATTGCCAAGGCTCTGGATCACATCATTACTAGCATTGGTCAAGTGATGGAGCAAGGTCTGACTCGTGCTAATAATCAGATGGAATTGGACAAACGAGCTGAAACTACAAAGATGAAAATCTGTGAAGAGGTTGGCACTTTCAAATAAGATGCAATCTCTCAGCTATCTGTTGAAGTCAGAAAGGGGGAGAAGTTGGTGAAATAGTATTTATAAAAATCAGATGCTACCATGCAAGAGCTTTGGAAAGTCAAAGTGAAAGAAATTCATGATGATGTCCTAGCACAGATTCAGAGTGTCAAATTTTATACATATGACACTACTGTTTGGATGCATAACTAGCTCCTGCCTGAGTTTGCTGCTGATCCAACCATCAACCCTCATCATCTAAATCCATTAGCTGTTGATGCTCCTGTTCAAGCTCCTCAACCCACCTTCTCTCCAAGGCCTGGTGACTTTATTGCTCCTCATGATTCCTACTCTCAGGGTTGGGAAGATGATCCTGCAGATATCTTCTTTCATGCTCCTCTTGAAATCCAAACTTCTAGAAAGAAAAGAAAGTATGGTGAAGGTCCCTCTGCCAGCAAGTCCATTCCAGTTTCTGATGTTGATAAGAGAAAAGCTCCTGAATTTACTGAGATATGGTCTCCCACTTCTAAGTCCCTCATCCTGGATACACTCAAACTTGTTATGGACTACCATGAGAGCAGGAATATACATTACAGTTCCCAGGAATGGAGTTATATGAGAAATCAATGACCAAGAGAAGATTATATGACAGAGAATTTGGGATAAACAATCCTGCTGCTCCTCCAAGACCTCCCAAGTATTACCCAAAGCCATATAACTACCAAAGGAGACAACAGGAGAAGCAAGACAGGTAGCATCATCATATCTAGATACAAAGAACTTATGAGTTGTGGAAATGATTTTTGTTGATAATGACATTTTTGGATATTCACACTTATATAATTCTAAGTTTTTGATCTTATTATCTTATTCATAGTCCTTTGCTTGCTTACACTGATTAATCTACTTAACATTCTTTTTATGTCCATAATTCACCTTAGTGTAAAGGGTTATGACTTCTGCAAATAGGGGGAGATTGTTAGGTATTGTATCCACACTAACCCAGATTTGATGAAGTCATCCTTGAACTAAGATGAATTAAGTTGTATTTGATGCTTGGTTTGAGTTACGTGTTTGCAGGATTCTTATGGCAAGTGTAGACCAATGTCAGTCTACAATGGATCACCAAACACAAGACCATATAATGTAATCCCTCATTGTGTGATCCAAGGTGTTGACTCATGTGTAGCCTCTCTATTGGGATACACTTCATATTCAAGCTCTAGGACTAAGTGAAAAGACTTGATGCTGGTCTCACCTTAGAAGAAGAAAAAAATTCTGTCAAGAAAATTTCCTAAGTATTATACTCGAGTAGTTCTATACTTACTCGAGTAAAATGCTGAGTTCATACTCGAGTAATAATATTCTTACTCGAGTAGGTATGGTATATCCCGAGTAGTATAATTATGGCTCTCGAGTAGTTAAGACAACTACTCGAGTAGTTTCCTTTCTCCTCTCGGGTTTACAGAATATTTATCCTCAAAAGTTTTCTAAGTTAAATACTCAAGTAGTACTGTATAGTACTCGAGTAGTTTTATCTTCTATCTCGAGTATTTGAATTCTGACTCTCGTGTAGTTCTCACTTACTCGAGTAGTCTAAGTCATGTACTCGAGTAGTTCATTTACTACTCGAGTAGTCTAGAATTAATACTCGAGTAACCCAGAATTATATTCCAGAAATTTTTTTTAAGTGATCTACTCGAGTAGTCATTTCCATATACTCGAGTAGTTCCTATCGTCTCGAGTAGTTCAACTTCTATACTCGAGTAGTTCTGTATTCCAATTCAAAAATATTTCTAAGTCCCTGACTCGAGTAGTTTCTCAACCACTCGAGTAGTTCATTCTCATCTACTCGAGTAGTATTCCTTGTACTCGAGTAATTCACTCCACCTCTCGTGTAACTACATAAGTACTCGAGTATGTCATTTTTGATACTTGAGTTGCTGAATTCTATTTCGTCAAGTTTACTCGAGTAGTTGACTCCATGTACTCGAGTAACTAAATTATTCTCTCTCGAGTAGTTTTCTTATATACTCGAGTAGTCATCTTCTACCCACTCGAGTAGTGCTGCAATATACTCGAGTAGTCTTTTCTCTCTCGAGTATCTTACTTCGATTTTTCCGAAAATTTTGTTAAGTCCAATATAACCGAATTCTTTATGAACCTTGACGTGATCGGTCCACGTGTATCTCATAATGACTTAAATATGGCTAATCTTCTCCTCACCTATAAATAGTCTTGTCAAATCGACAAACCATAATTTAATTAATTTTTATCAAAGAGAATTTTCAGAAGTTTTGCAGCCGTATTCTCAAGTTTTCTGAATTCCTCTTTCTCTCTCCAAGAAACGAAAACCGCCGCCGCCGCCGTCGCTGATTCCCTACCGGCTAGGGTTTCACATTTAGAGGATTCAGATCAAGAAGGCTTTCCAGATCGAGATTTGTTCAACTCCTCATCTTCTGATTCGATCGATCGTGTGAAGCCAAGAAGTTTCAGATCCAATCTTGTAGAGATTTCTCTTCATCATTCTGATAAAGCCGAAAAGCCTAGAAGAAGAAATTTCTGGCCGACAGTTGCAGATCTGAAAAAGAAGATTTACTGTTTGTATTTCTATACAATTTATTTCATTCTTGTTGGAGAAATTTCTCCGAGTGTAGGAGTTTTTGTCTCCGAGATTGTAGGAAGTTTTACCTTCCGAGTGTAGATCCGTTTTGTAGATCGAGATTGTAGGAACATTGTTCCGAGGGTAGGATTGATTTTCAATCCGAGATAGTGGAGTAGCCGAGTCTAGTGTATTGTTAGATCGGTGAGGGAAAGTGGATGTACCCAAGGTTGGGGAACCACTATAAATCTTGTCTCGTCTGTGATTAATTAGTAGATAGATCTGTGCTTTGCTTTGAAATTTTTTTTCCGCAAAAAGACGCACATCTCACCTATTCACTCCCCTCTAGGTGATTTAGGTAGACAACTATAAACTTTCACTCACCCTTCTGCCTACTCGCACCTCAGCCTTGTCTACTTATAGCCATCTGTCGGCAGACCGATCGGGGGTGCCAATTGCAAAAACAAAAAGCAGAAGCCACTATCCGCAGGCCATAAAAGACAAATTTGAACCTAGTTTAGGGTTTGCCTATAAATAGACCTTCAAAGCACCGTGGAGAGGCAGATCCAGCCTCCCAGAGCTTTTGAATTTTGGTGAGTTCTTGCTTCGTGCCACACAAGGTGTCAAGCTCAGCTTTTGGCTTTAGGGGGGAGACGCGACACGTGCTTCTGAGTGAGCAGTGGTACCACCACATTGCAGCTTACCGGGTCTGTGAGTAGGCAACCACTTCAAATTAGTGAAAGATGGATCCGGGCTCGAATTGACCTACCTGGAGCACCCAACGACGGCCAAGTAACTTAAACTTCCCCTCCAGTCCGAACTCCGTTGAACCAATATCTGGGTTTCAACAGCGTTCGATATCAATTTTGAAAAGATGGCCAAGTGGACCAAAACAATTTTTGCGCGTAAAATCACTTTCGACACATGAACTTTAAAAGACGGTTAATTGTTATTTAAGAGAAAACCCTTTGAGTGCTTAACGATTCTACCCATGGCAAGATTTGTACATCCACAAACAATTACAACAAAAATAACTAATGAAATAACAATAATCGAAGTAAGGAGAATGTTTAGGGCAAGCCTTTAATTATTCAAATTATACATAAACAGAACACCAATCAATTGTGAGTAAAGGTTCGGGTGACGTTACCAACAGAGGTCAGTACGATCCCATATTTAGTCGTCGCAGAAGAGGACAGCTGTAGTCGGTGGATTGCTGGAAGAAATTGCTGTTGACAGCAATTCTACAAGCGGTGTGGTCACCTTGATGATCGTCGGTGTGAGGTGAAGTAGTAGTCTATCGGCGTTGTTGTCAGAAGAGGTCGGAGCTCTGTCAGGAACGACGAAGGTCTGCTGGGAGACTGTCGACTGGTGATATCTGGATGCCGGAGGGAGCAGATGAAACCTCCAACTGAAGGAGGCCAGGGTTCCATCTGTAATTACGTCTGCCTTCTGGAACGATGGGGTCTCCGGCAAAAGTAACTGGTGCGAGGAGCAGCAAAACCTACTAGGACGTCATCGAGGAGAGTAAGGTAGTGGCAGAGATTGGCTGGGTGGTCGGAGGGCTGGGGCAGCGAACGAAAGTAGCTGAACGGGAGGAGTAGACTGTCAATGCAAAGATTGGGCTCCGTTTGGACTTAGGCAGACTTCATTCCGAACGAAAGTAGTCATTTTGAACGGGATCAGGAGTCAAAACGGTGGTTTGGACTGTTACCGGCAATGCTGAAACCGAGAACCTTGATTAGGCTCCGTTTGGGGGACTTAGTTTCACAGGTCATGCAGTTAGATCGCATGAACCAAATCTTAAATTAAGATCCGATATTTAAGATCTGATTCATGCGATCAGAGCCGCACGACCGTCGAAAATAAGTCCCCCAAACCAAATCTAAGAATCAATTCTTTGTTATCTAGTTCTCCGTTGATTTTCCTTTGCACACAGTGACATTAAATATAGACTTTGAGGTTTTTTCTTTCTCAATTTTTCAATTAAATCTTTCCCCCAAATAATTATCTTCAACAATTTTTTTTCCAAAGAATTTTTATAATTTTTTTCCAACATATTTGTTTTCTAAATAATTCTTTCCATTGGTTGATAGCTTTTGAAATAAAATCCTAACATTATATTTCCAATTTCTTTTGAATTTAAATATTAAATTTACAGGTTTTAAATAATTTTAAGTTTTCTTGTTATGTCCTAACTAGCTAAATTAATCAGACGCTTTTATTTAAGTTCTCATCGGACGGTCAAGTCAATGAGCCAACTAACTTCAAAAAAATGAGCAAAAGAAATACATGCTAATAAATAAATGTTGAAAAATAAAATGCTTATCTTATAATGTGACGAAAGATGCATCAATTCTTCCGGGGTTGAAAGAGTTTGATCCCGATGAAACTTTGCAAAAACTGGCATTGGAGAGATCTGACATTGTCGTATGTGCTAGATCGGGTGGAATATTTGGAGCCTTGATGGGTGGCTCAACTGGTGGCCCAATGTGCTTCTGAACATGAATAAACCTTATGTAATAAATAATCACTTGATCTTCCTTTGAAAAGTACAACTCATGGCGATAACGGCTGACCGTAAGTTTGTAATTTTCAAAAGTTGCTCGCAAAATATTAGTAGTAATTTTATGCAATTCTTTTAAATAATTAATATAAGCTAGCGCATTGAATGAAATATGTTCATGGAATAAGAGATGATGGCGTTCAGGTGGGCGGAGCAACGCATAAAAAATATTGAAAGAAGATATGTTAAGGTAACGACTTCAGAATTATTACAAGTGAAATTTGTGTGCGGGGGTACAAATTCTCATTGCTTTAGATTCTCCCCTATTAACGATTTCAGTCAATTCATTGGATAGAGAGTGATAAACACTACTAAATTCGAGTTTAGGGTCCATTCAACGCCATGATATGTTTAAAAAATATGACATAAAATAATTAATATTTTGTTGCAATTTCACAATTCTGCTTATATCTAACTTAATATTACAAATTTTAAAATTGACTTCAATTTGATCATTTAAAACTTTCATAAGAAATCTTTTAAAACGTGTATCCTTATTAAGAGTGAAAGTTTTTGGAGTTCTTACTTTCCTTAAAACAGGAGTTTACTTAAATATATCAATATTTTGATTATAAAAGTTTTCAAACACATTTTTATTTGAAAGATGATGTAATGACATGAAATGATGTTCTTCAAATATGAATTCAATATATGGTGGTGATACTAGTGTTGTGGTTCGGTGACCATCAAACATAATGTCAATAAGCTCAAGTGTTGGTGGTTTAGTGGGCTAGGAGAGTAAAGACATTTGTAGATCGAGTCTATGTCACCTAAGGCTTGGGGTTCATCACTAGCCAACTCCATCTTTGGTATAATTTAGATCGAAATTGTGTCATCCAAGGTGAATATCATATCGTTAATATGTTCTTCTGGAACAAGGGCTCGGGAAGATACTCAGTGACTATAATTGGTGATTTAATGAGGGTAAGTGGAGTCACTACTTCAATTGGGATGACATAAATAGGAGGAAGAAACTCTTTCCTGAAGCTGGGGTTCATGAAGAGACTTCTTAACTGGAGGGAGTGTTGTTGTGGAGCTAAGTGAGGCCAAGTTGTTCATGGGGGTGGTGACACCATGGGAATCCGTCCTTAAAAGTGAGGGAAACTATGAATCTAGAGGGAGTTCTATGAGTAGACCTAATCCCAGACTCCATATACGAGCCATACTAGAAATTTCTTCTAAATTGTGATATTATGAGACTATAGTTGATCCCTAATGGATTAGTGTAACCCATGAAGGTAACAGGATACAGACATCAATTGCCCTCATGAATGTCTAACCTACACTGAAGTACTATAAATTTGCAAGTGTATTCATCCATCAATAAACTCCTCTATTGTAGATTATGGAATCTACAATGTAATGTTTGGAGATAATTGGGGGAGACAAAGTGTTTGCGTAACTCCATTTTAAACTCAACCCAAGTAGTTGCCGAGGCAACCATAACTTATCTCGCATGCATTCTAGTTGTCTCCACCTGTCTAATGTGGGTCCCTTGAGTCTACGTGTCACATACTTGATTTGCTTACTCAAAGGTATTTGACTAGTTCTCATAAAACATTCTATAGTATGACACGAATCTAAATAATCTTGGGGTCCTAAATGTCTATCAAAAACTCAAAATCATTCTTGAGTATGTGCTCTAGCCGCTTAGGATCAATGGGTTCGACATGTCATGATGCTTTTTATTAGCGAGAGACACTACCATTTCGGTTATTTTTTTAATTCGAACATGTAAATCTTCTATGGTACTCTCTAGACTAATAAGATTTCCATTAAAATTTTTAAAATACTTAATCTTTTATTAAAAAAAATAGTTGACAGTTTTAACGAAAGATAATATTCAAGTCGCAATATCTAAAATATATATACTTTAAACTTAATTATATAAATTTAAAATTGAGAAATAAAAATTTTTTGTTTTAACTTGGAGAAAAACGAAAAATAAGGAGGATCTTAACATTTTTTAAAAGATAAATTAATTTTTAATTCATTTTTTATCCGGATCGCATGATTCACGATATGAGCGAATCACAATAGCTCTGATACCAAACTGATGTAAATCAAACTTAGTGTTTTACAAAATAACAATTTTTAGTGCAAATTATTTTGTTTCTTGTAGAATAAAATTAGGGTTCTGAGATTCGATGATTTATTATGACTGATCTCAATTTTGAAAAGATGGCCAAGTCGACCAAGACAAATATTCGAGCCCAAAATCACTTTTGACGTATGAACTTAAAAACAACATTAATTGATATTTGAGAGAAAACCCTTTGAGTGCTTAACGATTCAACCCGTGGCAAGATTTGTACGCCCACAAGCAATTACACAATAAATAACTTATAAAATAACGACAATCGAAGTAAGGAGAACGTCTGGGGTAAGCCTTTAATTATTCAAATTATGTATAAACTTAAAACTACTCAACTGCGAGCAAAGGTTCGGGTGAGGTATGATCCCACATTTAGGCGTAGAAGTGGATAGTTTCAGTCGACGGATTACTAGAAGAAATCGCTGGCATTGATAGCAATTTTGCAAGCAATGTGGTCTTCTGGATGATCGTCAAACTGAGGAGAAGTAGTCTTCTACCAGTGTTGTTATCGGAAGAGGTTGAAGCTCCGTCGGGATGGAAAAGGCCTGCTGGGACATCGGGGATAGGAGGTGAGACTGTCGACTGTTGTTGTATAGATGCCAGATGGAGGAGATGAGACCGCCGACTCAAGGAGGCCAGGGTTCCATCTGTAATGGTGTCTGCATGCTGGAACGATAGGGTCTCCGGCGGCAGTAACAGGTGTGAGGCGTGGCGAACCCTGTTGGGGCATCGCCGAGGAGAGTTTCGCAGTGACGGAGATTGGCTGGATCGCCGGAGGACTGCAGCGGCGGCCGAAAGTAGCTTTATTAGAGGAGGTATACTGATACCCGCAATACAAAGAATTGATTAAGAATCAATTCTTTGATGTCTGGTTTCTGGTTGATTTTTCTTTGTACACAATGACATTAAATATAGCTTCAGGTTTTCTTCTTTCCAAATATTTCAATTATCTCTTTTTCCCAATGTGTGAAGGAAATACATCGTAATAAATAAATGCTGAAAAATAAAATGCTTGACTTAGGATGCGATGAATAATGCACATTAAGTAGGCTTTTGATCTAGCACCAGTCTCATAATTTGATTTAGATTTTGATGAAGCAGTTTCAATGCATACCTTAGCCGGATGTGACTCATCCTGACATTCTCCATCTATCTTGGCCATCAGACCATAATTGATATCTTCATCAGACTCACCGTCTAACGTTGACAGATGTGCTCTGATGCCCATCTTGGCAACATGATAATCATCTTGATCCTCTTTTTCTGGCAGTGTAGGCAGCCTAATGTTGACTATTTTCCAACTGTTGCGCATCTCCTAGGTTTAGATGCTTCCATGAACAATCTGATCTTCTCCTTCCAAATGCTAAAATTTTCTTCTCTACATGTTTGAAGATTCATAGAATCTGATCCTTGTAGTTCTCTTCTGAGAACATGCACTATAGACTTTTAATTCTATTAAGGATCTTGTTCAGTTGTTAAGCCTTTTTAAATAACCTGGATCTGATACGATTTGAAAGTTCGAGACAGTCTAATAACCTAGAGGGGGTGAATAGTTGCTTCTAATTTTTAACACTTCTTAAGATTTTTCATTAATAAATCACAATAAGTTAAAGCACCACAGAGAGCACAAAAAAATTTAGAGTGGATCCCTAATAGTTAGTATATCCATTATACCTCCTCCATCTATCTAGCAGTGTGCTAGATTAGGCCAACTCCTCTATTACCTCAGATCAACCAGATCTTACAACTCAGAGTACAAGACTCCTACAGCTCAGGAACAACAGATTGTTCCCTACCTCAGATCCATACCTGAATCCAACATCAGAGTATAAAAACTCATACAACTCAAGAATACAAGTAGATTCCATACCTCGTGTTTATTTCAACCCTACCTCATGTTCGCCTCTTGAACCCTAGCTCAGACCTTCAATAAGAGCACTACCTCAGATTCACGACTGAATCTTACCTCAAATCAAATCACTGGATCCAACAACAATAGTAAGTTTGATGGTTTATTACAACACAAATAGACTCTGTGAGATTGTATCTCTTAAGCCTCGAGTCTTTTTAGCTTGATGGAATAGCCCCTTTCTGGATCAGCATAGTCCTTGACTGATATTTTGTTGTAGATTAGACTGTGCTGAACCTTGAAGACCAAAAGTTTTCTTTGCTCTTGAATGGTTAAAGTTGTTGAGCCTTGAATAGTAAAAAAAAGGGCTTAAAGATTTTCTAGGCTATTTCCTCCTCCTCCTGATGGTCTTCTTACTTGTTTTTCATTTTGTTCGGTCGTTATTATTCTATTGACCATTTTTATGTCGAGCTCGCTAAAGTTAGGGTATAAAGGTCATTTATTCTCCTTTTATAGATCATACATCTTTAACAGTCAGGAAGAAACAAAAATGGCTTACGCCTTTCCAGAAAAGACTAATTTGACATTTGCTTTCGACACTGACGACAATTTGAAATCCCCTGATCTGAATTTAACATCATGTTAAATTCTCTTCATGTGACGTATTTTGACTTATCCAATCGTTTTGTCTGAATTTAAATTGAACACAACATTATTCAACTTGGAAACTTTTCTTCTTCTGAGCCGCAGCATATTGAGATTTAATACAATATTAGCATCGTGTAATGTATATCAACATGATGCTTCTATACATACAATACTTTGAGAGCTAGTTGAGATCTCCTTCTGAATTGTGAGAAAATGTGGCATCATGTGATGACTATTAATATAACGCTACTTTCCTTTGAGCTTTTCTTCTACTTTTGTAGTGTTGTGGCGACTTTCGTAGTGTTGTGGCGACTTTCGTAGTGTTGTGGCATCATGTACTATCCATCAATGTGATGCTTTTCAACTTAGAAATATTCTTTTTCTGAGCATAGACCTTTCACAAAGATAGCGTCGTGTGTTGTCTATTATCATGACGCATTATCAGTTGAACACGATAATTCTGTAGTTGAACCTTGTTTTAGTTACGAAAGACAAGTTGCTCATGCGTGTCTTCACAACGCTTATTATGAGTGAACCTGTCGCTTTTGCATCTTCACGCGATGCTTCTGTACTTAGACCAATTCTATGAAGTAGTTGAGTGTTCTTTTGGTCTTCTCTGTTCCCTATCCCATTTAACTTGACATACATTAACTTATGATATTCCTATACATATCAAATCAAATGTACATCAAATACAAGATGACTTTATCATTGACTTTAAGACTTCAAATCTGGAAAAATGTGGGCAATGTTCCCAACAAAACATCTAGTATGATTTTTGACTAGAACACTAACGTTCTTCTTATGATAGAAAAGCACTTGAATTTGAAAGTGAGGGTTAGGTCTACAATACTCTAGAGGGGGGTGAATATAGTATATTTAAAATTTGTTAGGCCCCAAAAAAGGTGCTGTTACAGCTTTTGCTGTAAACTGAAAATGCGCAGTAATTAAGAAACTGGAAAACTACAAGTAATAATCCTAATCACAGCCACACAGCAAGAATAAAAAAAAATAGGCAAACAAATGACACAAGAAATTTATAGTGGTTCCCCAAATCTGGGTAGTCCACTCTTCTACCACCCTTGGTAGGAATCCACTCAGGTTTTTGATCACGTGCCTAACACCAATGGGTTTTGATCAGGTCCCCAAAAACCAACTCAAGTCTTTTGGTTAGGAGACTTACAACCAGGAATCACTTTTGAAGGGATATGACAACCCTTTATATAGGAGGGGGTGAGAGAGTGATTATGTTTTCTCTTTCTCAATAAACTGAGAAGACTTATGTGGATTGATGTTTAGCAAAAGTTCCCCCTGAGTTATTGAATGGTTCAGGAAGATTTGGAAGCTTTACTGTAAGGTGATAGGTCTTCAATCAGAGTTCTTGACAAGCAGTGATGCAGGAACTTCTTGACTGATTTGATATATGTTGCCTTTGGAAGTCCTGGAAAGAATATTGAAGAAGAAGACTCTTGATATAATATGATTGTTCTTCTTCCTCTGAATGAAGATCACTGCCTGTCACTGTGAGTTTCAGTATGATTTGCTTGTGTGAAGCTTTTTTGCTACTGTGTGAATTCTTGCAGTCAGTCTATATGTGTATCTTTTTCCGACTGAGTATTTTCTTGTTCTCACAACTCATTGTCGATCTTCTTTTCTTCTATATCTTTTCAAAAATTTGAATCCTCTGTAATTAATGCTGACGGCCTGGGAATAATTGGCATTGATGTATTTCCTCAACTGTCCCGTGGAAAATCGGCAAGTAATATTCCTGAGGAAGACTGTAATCAATGCTCCTTCTAATGGATACATTCAGAGAATGTAGAGCATTAATTACTCAGGAATTTCCGAATTAGAATGGGGACAGAAGGCCGGAAATGGCTAAGTCTGAAGTCGTCAAACAGTTGGCAGAATTCGTCGAACTGAATTACCAATTCGTCGAGCTGAGATATTAAACTCGTCGACCAGACGGCTTCTGTTCGTCGAGCTGAGTTCCAAGTTCGTCAAGCTGATAACAGAACTTGCATGCTTCAGAACCTTTGCCTTTTCTGTCTGAAGTTCATCGAGCTGACAATTGTATTCGTCGACTGGAGTTCAGCAACAATTCTGGACTTAGTCGAGTATTTTGTGTTGACTGATATTTTTTGTGTCGACATGAATCTTCTGGTGTCGACACAAGTTTTCTGGTGTCGACATAAGTGGGTGTTGACTGATTAGTGTAGGTGTCGACACAAATCTTCTGGTGTCGACATAGTTGGTGTCGACACATGCCCTAAGTGTCGACACAAATCTTCTGGTTCCAGAATATGTCGAATAGAGTACTGAGTTCGTCGACCTGAGAAGTTGACTTCGTCGACCTGAGAAGTTATGAACTTGAGATCCAAGTTCGTCGAGCTCAGAATCTTGTTCGTCGACTAAAGTCTGAAGTTGGACTTAGAATAATCTGAAGTTATCCTGACTTTAGTTTGTTGAAGTATCCCAGTTTTCGTCGACCAACGAATGAAGATCGTCGAGCTCAGCTCAGAGAAATATCTCAAAATCGTCGAGCTGAGAACGTCTTTCGTCGACCTGAGTTCGACGAACGTCGAACTCATTTTACTTAGTCTTGAAATTTTCTAAGTCTTGAGTCTCTGATAGTCTTGTTGATAGCTGGTCCATCTGATGTTGACTCTAAGGACTTGGCCTAGACTCTAGGACACAACTATGACCCTGGCTATACATGTTGGGTCACATCATCCTAAGTTAGTGAACCTAGCCCAAATCAACTAGGGATCCAACAATCTCCCCCTATTTGGGTGAGGTCACTAATAGACTCAAAACATAAACATAAAAAATAAACAAAGCAAGAAAAAGATATATCTGGCAGAGAATTACCAACACATGCAGCAGATATATATGTACATAAGCGTTGTTTAAACAGATAACACAGTTTGAAAGCAAATGCAGAAAGAAAAGCAAAGAAATTAAAACAAAGTAAGGATTACTTCTTCTGCTTCTTCTCTATGGACTTGTCTTCTTTAGTCTTTTCACTTGGCTTTGTAAAGATAATTTCTCTCTTTGGATCCAAAGCTTGTGTCTGTGTCATTGTCATGTCAGCTGCCCCAATAATCTCCAGGGATGTAGTTCTGGGGACAAATGCTTCAGGATGTAGCTTCATGTAATCATCAACATTAAACAATTTATTTACTTTATCAAATCTTTTGAGTTCTTCCTTCCTGTATTTGGACATAGTGGAATATCCTGATATATTTTTGCCTTCAGCTTTTGCTTTATTAATCAAAGAAAGACCAACAAGTTCCTGGAACCTGGCCATTTTAGCAATGTTTGTTGTTTCAGGATCCTCAAAAGGAACGGGAGGTGAATCTGGTCTGTTGGGACTGTCAGCTTTCTGTTCTGTAGAGAGAGTTTGATGTTGCTGCTAATGCTGTTGATGTTGTTGATGTTACTATTGTTGATTTCCTGAAGAGTGATGTCTTTACTGACTGCTTCTAGAAGATCTCCCTTGATGTCTCTGATAAGTTTGCATAGGGGCAGATCTCTGAGAGCTAGAGCCAGTGGCACCAGCTGATGGAGGAGGTGGAGGTGGTGGATCTTTTCTATATCTCTGAACTGGAGGAGGAGAATATTTTCTGCTTCTTTTCTTCTCCTTTTGCTGATTTTTAGATAACCACATCCATGCTGGCATTCCTTTGTAAGGAGTAATATTTTGGAGAATATAGAATGGAGTGTCATTCTTTGGGTTTGGCTTAGTAGCAGGAGGAGGAGGGGCTTTCCATTTCTTTGACAATATTTTCTTCTTCTTCTTAGCAGCTTCTTCATCTGAATCTTCTTCATCATCATCTTCATCTGAATCACTAGCAGAACCCTGAGGGTTATCATATAGAGCATCCAATGCTTTCAAGGCTTTATCATAAGTGGCAGTCTTTTCTGTAGCAGGAGTAGAAGTTTCAAAGACTGGAGTTTCAGCAGGAGTTAAAGAAGCGACTATACAAGAATCAGAAGTAACTGGGACAGAGCTTTCAGCTGCTGCCTTATTTTCTTCTTCAATGTCAGTCAAGATCAATTCATCTAGATCTGGCATAGGGGAGTCATCCATTACAAAGATTGGTGCTGAGATAGCTTCTGGAGGGGATGGAATGACTGTAGAGGTTGGTGTAGATACTGAAATTACAAAACTGTCACATAGTTGCTTAGCAACTGCTTGACTGATAGGAGGAGTATAAGGAACAATAGCCAACTGTGGCTTAGTAAATTCTTCTGGAAGATACTGCATATGTACAGTGTCAAAGGTTTTCAGCAATTCTTCTAAGTTAACTGTGGGATTTAGAATAAAATCACCAACAGTTGTGAATCCTTCAGAATCTGACTCATCAAAGTACATATCAGTATCAATGAAATCAATTAAATCTTTATCTATACAATCTGTATATGCTGCTGTGGGGACTGGAGTATCTGGTGGTGCTGGAGCTGAAGTGTCTGAAGTTATAGCTGTTGCTTCATCATCAGGCATCTCCCCCTGCCTGGTCTCAGTGGGAACTGAGGCCAGGCCCCTTACTGAGGAGGGGGCATCAGTGAGAGCGGATATTTGGGCAGATAAAGAGGTAATGGTAGTAGCAAGAGGTGTAATGGACTCTGCTATAAGTGATTTAAGAAGGGGAGTGATGATGGTGATGATAGAGTATATAGTAGAGTGGTCCAATGAGACAGTGGTAGATGGTGGTGCAGTTGGTGTGGAAGAGGTGGCAACTATTGATGGAATAGGTGGTGGAACATCAGGTGGGTGAAGGTGAGATGTTGATGGGGATGGAAGAGTGGCATCTTGCATCATGGTGTCTGATGGTAGGATGTAAGATGGTATGTAAGATAGATGTGGGGGAAGTGGAGACTGTGGTGGTGTAGAAATATATGTGTCATGAGGGGATTCAGGAGGTGTGGGTGGTTGATTTTCCTGAAGGGATGAAGAGGGAATGTCAGTGATAGTGATTGGTAAAGATGGGGTGGCTGGAGATTGTGTTGTTATTGGAAGGGGGGCTGGAAGAGAAGATGTGGAAGGAATGTTCTCTTCAGCAGGGTGGGGAGTGGCTTTGATAGCCCTTGTGCCTTCAGAAGCTTTGATGGAAGAGGTGGAAGCCTGAGAGGGCTTAGTGATGGTCCTCTCCCATCTGCCAAATAAGGCACATGTCAGCATTTTACTGGCATTTATGAATATGGTCTGGGAGACCAGGGATTCAGCAGCCTTTTCCTGTAGGAAGATTCCTAGAACTCTTCCAAAACATACTTCCTTCTTAGTGTTTTTCTTCTTTATCAAATCAAACAGAAGTTGTGCCCAGTTGATTGGCTTCTTGTTGATGATTGCACACATCACCAAAAATTGGTGTTTGGTGATATAGTCGTTTGCAGTGTGTTTTCC
Organism: Platanthera guangdongensis; assembly: GCA_039583875.1. Taxonomy (NCBI): domain Eukaryota; kingdom Viridiplantae; phylum Streptophyta; class Magnoliopsida; order Asparagales; family Orchidaceae; genus Platanthera; species Platanthera guangdongensis. The sequence continues at coordinate 49,332,791 of CM077153.1, read as the reverse complement.
AAGTAACACTTTGCCAACCAAGTCTGCTAAAAACTTATAGGGCGCAGACAAGTGTTTCTTCAACAGTCTGTTAGGGTTTTCTCCAGTATAATCCATGAGGCTTAGCATCATATCTGATTCCTCTGCTTCAATCTCGAGCTCCTCTTCTCCATTTCTTAATCCAAAGATTTCAGTTAAGATAGCGGGGGTTAAAGAGATGGAGTTACCCGCGATGGTGCCTGTCACGATGTTCTCTTCTGTGGACGATAGTGTGTATACCCATTACCTGATTTCCATGTTGTGTAGTTTAACCCTTCTCGTCATAAGGGTTTTTAGTTCCCGTTATTCAAGAAGTTCCAGGAAATACAAAAATATTGGATCGGAGTGCTGAAATGAATCGAAATCCACGTCAAAGCCTGTATCGAACTTCATTCCTGTGAGATTGCTTGCCAGAGCTGCCATTGAAATCACCTGCAAGAAAGACACAAAATGGCGATTAAGTGCAAGGGTACAGAAAGCGCGGGATGGAGGTCGAAGAAAACCTAGATATAAGGTTTTCCAGAATATGAATCGACAAACTCCGTTCCACGAAAATAAAATTAATTCTTCGAACTGAGGTCGACGAAATAATTTCGGGTTAAATAATTTATCGAGCTCATCAAAATAATGGAAGACGGTTCATCGAACTTAGGTCGACGAATATCTTTTGAAGCAACGTTCGTCGATCGCTGGTCGACGAATATTGTTTCACTCACAGAGAGTTCGTCGACCTCCGGTCGACGAGTATCTCTCAAACTTTCCCTAGTTCGTTGAATGTCGTTCGACGAACTCTGGAAAATTCGTCGAATGCAGACAGAATTTAGACCAAGTCTTCTCCATTGATCATTCCCAGCTGATTTAGAAAGAAAGCATGATTTTTCTCATCTAGAGGTTTGATGAATATATCAGCTTTTTTGTAAATCAGTGTAGATATAGACAAGCTTAATCTTATTTTTGTCTACACACTCCCTAATTAAATGATGTCTTATATCAATATATTTTGTCCTACTATGGTGAACTGGATTTTGTGCTATGGCTATAGCACTAGTATTATCACAGAATAGGGTTGAATTATTTAAGTTGAACCCATAATCTAGAAGCTGATTCTGTATCCAGAGCATCTGTGAACAACAGCTGCCTGCTGCAATATATTCTGCTTTAACAGTTGAAGTTGACACTGATGTTTGCTTTTTATAGAACCAGGATACTAATCCCATACCTAGGAAATGACAAGTTCCTGAAGTGCTTTTTCTATTAACCCTGCATCCAGCAAAATCAGCATCAGAGTATCCAGTTAACTCAAACTATGATTCAACAGGATACCATAGGCCTAGATTAGGACAACTCTTTATATATCTTAAAATCCTTTTAAGAAAATTAGATGAGATTCTTTAGGGTTCACTTGGAACCTAGCACAAAGGCATGTAGCAAACATAATATATGGCCTACTTGCTGTGAGGTATAATAGGGACCCAACAATGCCCCTATAAAGTTTCTGATCTACATGTTTTCCTGGTATATCAGAGTCCACAACAGCATTGGTGGCCATGAGAGTTTTCTTAGCTGAGGCATCAGCCATCCCAAACTTCTTTAGAAGTTCTTTAGCATATTTTGCTTGTGAGATGAAGATGCCATCAGGAAGCTGTTTCACTTGGAGACCAAGGAAATATGAAAGCTCTCCCATGCTACTCATTTCAAATTTAGAATGCATAAGGTCAGAAAACCTCTTGCACAATTCTGAATCTGTAGAGCCAAATATAATGTCATCTACATAGATTTGCACTAACAAGATTTGGTCCTTATGATGTCTAGTGAAAAGGGTTTTATCTACAGTTCCTCTTGTAAATTTATGCTCTAATAAGAAACTTGCTAAGGTCTCATACCAAGCTCTTGGAGCTTGCTTTAGACCATAAAGAGCCTTATTTAATTTAAATACATAAGAGGGTTAAGTTGGAGAAACAAAACCTGCAGGTTGTTCTACATAAACCTCTTCTTGTAATACTCCATTTAAGAAAGCACTTTTCACATCCATTTGAAAAACTTTGAACCTTTTGAATGCTGCATAGGCAAGGAAGATCCTTATAGCTTCCAACCTTGCAACAGGTGCAAAGGTCTGATCATAGTCAATTCCTTCCTCTTGCCTATATCCTTGAGCAACAAGCCTAGCCTTGTTCCTTACAATGACTCCTTGGGCATCAAGCTTATTCCTGAAAACCCATTTGGTTCCAATAACTAGGTAGTTTTGGGGTCTTGGAACCAAATCCCAAACTCTACATCTCTCAAATTGGTTTAGTTCCTCTTGCATTGCAAGGATCCAGTGGGGATCTTGCTCAGCATCATTAATAGTTAGAGGTTCAACCTGAGAGAGAAAACAGGAATGCATCAAGTCTTGGTTGAGTTGATGTCTTGTCTGTACACCTGCTGATATGTCTCCAATTACTTCAGATCTGGGGTGATCCCTAAGTGTGACAAAATCAGTGGGTGGAGTTGGTTGTGCAACAGCATTTTGAGTAAATTCCTCTTGTGGAATTATATTTGTTGTTGGTTGAGTCTCATGTTCTTCAGCTTCATCTTCTTCACTATCTTCAATGATCTGTGGAGAGGGATGAGTGGGAACCTCTTGGGTGAGGTTTAGTCCATCCAATGTCTCACACAAGTGGGGTACCTGCAAGTTGCTACTGGTAGAAACTTCTTTCTCCTTGCAGTACATGTTAGTTTCATCAAAAGAAACATGAATTGTCTCTTCTACTTTTAATGTTGATTTATTAAATACCCTATAAGCCTTGCTTACTTGGGAGTATCCTAGAAAAACTCTCACTTCAGCCTTAGATTCAAACTTTCTAATATATATTTTTTTGTTATTATGTATATAACATGTACAACCAAAAACTTTAAAATATTTTATTTTAGGTTTCTTCCCTTTGAGCAATTCATAGGGAGTCTTGTTCTTCAGTTTGTAAATTAAACTCTTATTCAGGACATAGTTTGCAGTGCTTACAGCCTCTGCCCAAAAGGTTAGTGGCATGTATGCATCAGCAAGCAAGGTGCCTGCAGCTTCAATGAGTGTCCTATTTTTCCTTTCAGCTACCCCATTTTGTTGGGGAGTTCTAGGAGCTGAGAAGCAATGCCTGATACCCTCCTTCTCACAGAACTCATGCATATGAAGAGACTCAAACTCTATACCATGATCACTTCTGATCAATGCAACATGAGTAGAGAACTCAATCTGTATGGTCCTGAGAAAATCTGTAAGAACTTTGAATGTATCTGACTTTATTCTCAGAAAGAATACCCAACTGAACCTAGAGAAGTCATCCACTATAACTAAAGTGTAAGATTTCCCTCCTAGGCTTTGTACAGCAATAGGTCCAAATAGATCCAAGTGTAGCAAGTACAAGATCCTAGGTGAATCACTCTTATTAATTGATTTGAAACTAGTTTTAGTTTACTTGCCTAATTAACAAGCCCTGCAGAGACCTTCCTTCTTGTAGGGAGCAGAAGGTAGACCTCTAACAAGGTTATGCTTAGATAAGTTAGCAATGTTTTTCAGGTTTACATGTCCTAGTCTTTTGTGTCATAAATCATTCTGAGTACTAGTTAAATTTAGCAAACAGATATCAGTTGTGGCAGAAAGAAAATTTACTAAATAAATGTTTCCTTGTCTACTTCCAGTTAAAACAGTTTGGTTATTTTTATCAATGATAGAGCAAGTAGAAGGGTTAAAATATACTTGATAACCATCATCACATAATTGACTTATGGAGATGAGGTTATGCTTCAGTCCACTTACATATGTCACCTTTCTGAATGTGACAGCTCCTATTTTTATTTCTCCCACTCCTTCTAACTGTCCACATTTTGAGTCACCAAAAATGACCTTTGGCCCCAGCTTGGACTTATAGTTGAGTAGGATGTCCTTGCTGCCAGTCATATGCTTGGAGTAGCCACTGTCCAAGTACCAAGTTTCATTTACCCCTGGACAATTCTTCACCTGCAATACAAACAGTTAGTGATTTTTGACCCAGGTTACCTTGGGCCCTTTGTATGGCTGATAAGAGAAACTAGAAATAACAGAAAATTCTGGCTGAGATTTATATCCTAGGGGGTGGTATCTCCTAGGTGGAATGGTCCAGTCAGCTAGGGGATTAAATGATTTCCTAGAAGTATTTAAGTTTCTATTAAAGTTATAGTTTTGGTTAAGTCTTCCTGGGTTTGACGAATTTATGTAAGTTCGTCGACCAGAGTTCGACGAATTGGGTTGAGATCGTCGATCTCTGCCCAGAGAATAAACATATTCATTCTCTGTGCCCCACGTTCGTCGATCTCTGCTTGACGAACCATACAAAGTTCGTTGATCGCAGTTAGACGAATAATAATAACTATAGTTGACATTCAGAGTTCGTCAATCGGGGTTCGACGAACTGGCCCCTTTTCGTCGATCTGAGGTCGACGAAAATTGCTGAACTTTGTTTTTATTGGGTGTTTTCTGTTTTTCAATGTTGTCCTTAGTTTTAATTTGTTCAAAAATTTTATTTACCTTATATACTTGCTCAGTATTCTTCTTTCCTTTCTCAGAAATAAAATTTATGGGTTATGACAGGTGGTTTTTCTGAATAATAGGTGGTTCACTAGATGATGCACCTAATCCTAACTTACTTCCATTAAATCTAGCATTAGATATGTTGGTGATTACTGCTAGTTGTTTGTTTCTTCCATTTAGCGATTCTTCTAGCTGTTTTGCCTTATTTAATTCATCTTTCAGAAGAGTGATTTATTTACTAAACATATCTATTTCATTTTTTAATTTAGTGTTTTCTAATACTAAGATATCATAGTTAACTTGCTTATCTCTAAGAAGTTTGATTTCCTTCTCAGAGTTGATTAAATCCAAACACTTGATTTTAAAATCTGATTTAAAAGATTCTGAATTATAATCAAACCATGATAATACCTGATCAGCTTCTGATTCAGAAGCTTCCTCATTTTCTGACTCTCCTTCTTCTGAGTTTGAAAGATATAGTACCTAAACACCTAGAGGGGGGGGGGGGTGAATAGGTGACTTGAATCTTTTTAACTTTTTAGGAAGCAAACAGATAATATCACAGAATTATATCTAATTTATCACAACACACATTCACCAATCACAGCAATCCACAAACACACAGTAGACACAGAGTTTTATAGTGGTTCCCCAAGCTTTGGGTACATCCACTTTCCCCCTTCGCCTATCTAGTAGTGTACTAGATTCGGCCAAACTTCTCCACTATCTCAGAACCCAAAACATGCTCCTACACCTCAGGCCCAAGGCCCTACAACTCAGCTTTTCCACAAAGCTTACACTCAGCCACAAAGGCCTACACTCATCCACAAAGGCCTACACTCAGCCACCAAGGCCTACACTGAGCCACCAAGGCCTATACTCAGCCACCAAGGCCTACACTCAGAGATTTAACTCTCCTACCCTCAGCCTTTATAATTGCAGACTTACAATCTCAGATCCCTAAGGATCCTACAAGTTATAATGAATACAAAATGTATAAACTCAACAACTTAGATGAAAGAGAGATAAGTTGTGAGATTCTTGATGAGTTCTTGGAAGAACTCAGCTGGACTCAATCTGGCTTAGCTTTCTTCAAAGCTTCTTGAAAGTAGAACTCAATAAGATTGACTCCTTCTGCAGTTGATCCTTGATCTCTGCTACTTAAGATTCAGACCAATCTGAATCCTTCTTCTCAACTGGGTTCCAACAGCTGATTTCTTGGATGGAGCTCTCTCTCTCCAACTTCTTAGATCTTCACTTGATAGCTAGATCTTCTTTAGATCTGAACTTGGACTTGTGTTCAATCTCTTAGACAACTTGTTGATCCATCTCTTTTGTAGACAGTATAGGCCTATTTATAGACCTTCTTCATGGTAAACGGCTGGCCCGGTTCATAACTGAATTCTGACAACTCTGACAGGTGCTGTAGACCGGCTGGAATGGCAGTTGTCATGTCATCCAGTCAGTTCTTGAAAATTCTGTAACTGTCTTTAAGTGTCGAGACTTTCTGTCTTTAAGTGTCGACACTTATAGACTAAGTGTCGACACATGTTGTCTAAGTGTCGACACTAGTCTACAAGGTGTCGACACAACTCCTTGTGTTGTTGATTCTTTATCTCGACACTGCTTCTTCTTCATGTGTCGACACTGATAATGTGTGTCGACACAAGTACTTGTACTTCAGTATCTTGCTGAATTCTTCTAAGTGTCGACACAACACCTTTGTGTCGACACATCTTCATGTGTTGAATCTGTTAAGTGTCGACACTGCTTCTTGGTGTCGACACATACCTTCAGTGTTGATACTTGTTGAGTGTCGACACATTGCTCTGGGTGTCGACACTTTCTTCTTCTGTCAAGACTCTGGCTGAGTGTCGACACATTCCCTTAGTGTCGACACTTGTACTTAGTATATTTTGTTGAATTTTGCTGATCTTTGCTAAGTGTTGACACAGCACCTTGTGTCGACACTTTCTTCAAGTGTTGAGTCTTCAGCTAAGTGTCTACACATTATTCTGGGTGTCGACACTTACTTCCAGTGTTGACTCTTCTGCTAAGTGTCGACACATTGTTCTGGGTGTCGACACTTACTTCAAGTGTTGACTCTTCTGTTGAGTGTCGACACATTGTTCTGGGTGTCGACACTTGTACTTAGTCTCTGCAGACTTTTGCTGAGTGTCGACACAGCCTCCAAGTGTCGACACTTTCTGATGTAGACACAGTTTTTCTGGGTGTCGACACAACTGCTAAGTGTCGACACAGCTTCACTGTCTTTTCTTCACTGAGTGTCGACACAGCTCCTTGTGTCGACACTTTCTGTCTGGTGTCGACTCAGCATCCCTGGTGTCGACACAATGACTCCAAGTATCGACACTGCTTGTCTGGGTGTCGACACAAGTCTTCTTAAGTGTCGACACTTTCCCTCTGGGTGTCGACACATGGACTTAGAAACTTTTCTTCTTTCCTGCAAATACTTAGCCTGCACAAGTAAACTCAAAATACATCAAATACATTTTGATGTATATCATTGAGTTGGGTGAGGCTTCTTCAAATCAGGTACATTTAAACCAATGTACCCAACAATCTCCCCATATTTGGAGAAGTCATAACCCTTAGTCAATGATATACACCATTCATAATTAAATTACAAAATGATGTAAAACAGGATTATGTAAACAGGAAAGTACATCACATGTATTAAACAAACATGCATAATCAGATAACATCTCAGAATAATTATGAAACAAATTTAACACATAGCTAATTTATCACACAACACATTGTTCCAATACTTTGTCATATTCATTTTCAAAAGTTTACAGAATGTTTTATATCAAAAGAATACATAGTAAACTTAAGAAATTTTCTAAGCTATTTCTGTTCAGCCTCCTTAATGACTATTCCTTTTCCAGCTTGAACTCTGGCTTGAACAGGAGCTTCAGCAACTTCTGTTTCAGCAGGCTTCTTGCCTTTCAGATCTTTCTTCTTAAGTTCTTCTGCTTTAATCTTTTGTCTTTCAAAGTAGTGATAAGGCTTAGGAAAGTACTTGCTAGGCTCCAGAGCAGTAGGAGGTAGCTTTCCCATCTTGGCCTTCCTTTTATATTGAACTATGGCCTCCTGCCTTGATTCATGTTTCCTCCATTCAGTTTCAGAGAACCACTTATTCCTGTCTTGAATGTTATCTTTGACAGCTTTCCAGGCAGTCAATATAATGTTCCTAGAGGTGGGGCTCCACTGCTCAAAGTCAGGTCTTTGTTCAGCTTGCTCCCTGAACCTCTTCTTTGATAATCTGGTTTCCTCTTCAGCTTGCTCCTTCAAGATGGCTTCCTGTAAAGCTTCAGAGACATGCTGAACAACTTTCTCTATTATGACATTGTACTTACCCGCAGGTGGGCTATACATGGACTGAATGTCAGCATGGATCATGTCAAAATCTGGTGGAGGATAGATTACTTGAGCTACTTCTGGTTGCTCACCTCCAAGATAGGCAGGGTTAATTCCAGATTCAGCTACATTATCATCATCACAAAGAGGAGGATAACCAAGAGTTGCTCTAATGGAATTAGAAACCCATTTTGCATGGTCAGAGCCAGCTTTGACTAAGACTCTCTCCCCCTTTATGACTTCTCTTTCAATATGATCCCTTAAGTCATCTTTTTGAAATCGGATTTGGGCATTGAGATAATTAACTCCATCCCTGTATAAAGGTCTTAACCTTTGGAGTTTTTCAGAGATCAGCTTCTGAGAGTCTTGAATAGCAGTTATAATATCAGTTAAGCTCTCTTGCAGTGCTTTATCAAAAGCTGTAATAGCATTAGCAGTAGAAGTTGTTAGGCCAGCAGCAATGTTCTTCATTTCTGTGACAATAGCATTATGAGATTCTGTCAAATTGTCATTCATTCTTATCTGATTTTCAAGAACATAACATTGCTTTACAGCTATGTCATCCACTTGTGCTTTTATCTTCTCCTGGTGTGTAGCCAAGTACACCACTGCATTTCCACCCTTGTGGAAACATTCAGTCATCTCCTTTTTATTTTGGTTCATTTCAAACCTGATAGATTTTATGTCCTGGGCTAGATCAAATTGGAGAGACTTCTGCCCTTCATCCACATATTTCTCTATGGCCTGCCTTTGCTCATCAAGTTTAATTTGCATTGCAACCATTAAAGCACTATAATCAACAGTTGGAGCTGGCTGTGATATAGGCTGTTGTGCAATAGATTGTAAGGCCTTTTTATAACTCTGACTCCTTCTCTTGAAAACATAAATTTTCTGTTTCTTTGCCCTTGCAGCCTCCTCATCTTCAGATGCTGAGGAGCTGGCTATGTCTACCCTCTCCTTAGGGCTTGGAGGTAACTCCTGCACTTCTGGTGCCTTCTCAGTTTCTTCTTGCCTTACAGATTCTTCATGATTTTGCACTTGCTCCCCCTGAACTGGAGCATTCTCCTCTTCAGCAGCAGTTTCCTTATCAAAATCTTCTTGATCTAGATTTAGAAATAAATCTTCCATGGTGTATTCTTGTGAAGACTGAGCAGGAGAAATTCTGGGCTCTTCAACCACTGGATCAGTAACTACAACTTCAACAGATGTGTCTTCCATGACAGCATCTGGGACTTGGCTATCCAGCTAAGTTTGCTGATGAACATCAGACAAATCAGTATCCTCTATAGGAGAAACTAAAGCATTTAGTTCAGTAATTACCTCTTGAATGATGTTGGTTGCTTGTTCACTTTCTAGTGTAGTTGGTTCTTCTACAACTAGATGCTCCCCCTGGATTTGATCCTTGTATATGGGGCTAGCTTGAGGTAGCTCCCCCTGGATCTCAGCAACATTTTGAGGAGCTGGAGACTTCACAGCAGTCTCTTCTTCATTCTCATCAGGTGTGAAGACCACTTGTTCTTCACTATCAGAGCTGCTTGATGGAACTTGAGCCACTGGAGCAGTTTTCCTCTTCTTCTTTGGAGGTGATACTTTCTCAGGAACTATCTTCTCAGGTGTTGGCATCTCTTTTGACAACACCCTGTCCCATCTAGAGAATATTCTCAGATCCATTTTTCTCATGTGGTTGATCTTGCTTCCAGCAGCTTGGTGCATAACTTCTGGTATGGTACCAGTTAGGTATAGACTTATGATCCTGCCCAGATTGGGCTTCTTCAAGCTTTCCTTTATCTTCTCAAACACTATAACAGACCAGTCAATGTTCAGAGTGAAGATAATCCTGGTCATAATGCTGAACATTGAGGCAGATATCCTATCATGCCCTCCTGGCTTGCTTAATATTACCTTTCCAACAATTTCTGAAAGGAATTTCCCTTGGCTGTTCATGCCCTTTCTAAGAAACACTGATCCAATCTTCATCTTAGAATCCAGACCACACCAGGTTAGAGCTTCCCTGGTCTTTGAAGCAGTAACCTCATCTTCCTCTTTAGTTCTTGCCAACTGAAGGATCTTCCTCAAGCTCTTAGGTGATACCTTCACCTTCTCACCATGGACTCTGGATTTGATCTTGAATCCAGTTTCATCTACCTTAGCTCCATTGAGGAATTCCAAGACTTCCTTTTTCCAGATCTTTGTAGGCTCAGAAACCAAAAATTCTAATCCCGAGTCTGCAACTAGGGTTACTACAGACTTGATTTCTTGATCGGCTTCATCAAAAGCATTACGCACCAGCTCGTAGCCTTCGTTGACGTTCTCCTCAAGCTTTGGCGCCATTAGGGTTTGAAGAATTTGTCTTGAGAGAAGAGAGGTGTCGACACAGAAGTTTTGGTCTCGAAACTTTTGAAAGCGTGTCGACAGACTAAGGCAAAACCCTATTTATACCTTTCTAATTTTGAAGATGAAAAGGCGGGCAGCCAACTTAAATTGTGTCGACACTGGCAAAAAGTGTCGACACAGACTTATAATGTCTCGACACCTATGTGTCGACACAAGTTTAGTCAACAGATTATATGTGTCGACACTTGTTTATGTGTCGACACCACTTAACTCGACATTTAGTCGAGACTTTACTTAGATAATTCTGAGTAAACACTATGTGTCGACACCACCTTGGTTGTGTCGACACCAACTTGTCATGTGTCGACACTAATATTCTGAAGTGTCGACACTAACTTTCTAGATGTGTCGACACCTTTTCCCTGAAGTGTCGACACCAATTTTCTGTGTCGACACAGATATCTCTGTGTGTCGACACCTTTTTACTTAGCCAATTTCCAATACTATAAACTTACTCTAACTTTATCATTCCTAGTTCAATCTTAAACCTATTGAACTTAGCTTCTTCTAGGGGCTTAGTATACATATCAGCTAGTTGATTATCTGTTCTAACATATTCAAGTAAAATATCTTCTCTTTCTACATGCTCCCTAAGAAAATGATATTTAATTTCAATATGTTTTGTTCTACTATGGGATACAGGATTATTAGCTATTGAAATAGCACTAGTAGAATCACAAAAGAGTGGAGTTCTACTTACCTGAATTCCATAGTCCTCAAGCTGATGCTGTATCCATAGAAGTCTAGCACAGCAACTTCCTGTAGCCACATACTCTGATTCTGCAGTGGAGATAGCCACACTTGTTTGCTACTCCAAGAAATCAGTCTTCCTCCTAGGAATTGACAGGTTCCAGTAGTGCTTTTTCTGTCTTCTTTGCATCCTGCAAAGTCTGCATCTGAATAACCTGTTAGATCAAAATCCTCATTCCTAGGGTACCAGAGGCCTAGATAAGGAGTGCCCTTTAGATATCTCAATATTCTTTTGACTGCTGTCAAATGAGACTCTTTAGGGCAGGCTTGATACCTAGCACAGACACATGTAGCATACATGATATCTGGTCTACTTGCAGTCAAGTATAATAGGGAGCCAACTATCCCTCTATACAAGGTTTCATCCACAGGTTTCCCTGCATCATCCTTGCTAAGAGACATACTTGACCCCATAGGAGTCTTCATGGTGCTGGATGAATCCATACCATACTTCCTTATGAGTTCTAGGGTGAACTTGGACTGGCATATGGATAAACCACTCTCAGTCTGTCTTACTTGGAGACCCAAGAAGAACTTTAGCTCTCCCATACTACTCATCTCAAATTGACTTTGCATTAGTTTTGCAAACTTTTTGCAAAGACTACTTTCAGCAGACCCAAATATAATGTCATCTACATATATTTGGACTAGTATTACTTTGCCTCTAGATTCCCTAAGGAATAGAGTCTTATCTATTTTCCCCCTTGAGAACTTGTTCTCAATGAGGAAACTAGATAGGGTTTCATACCAAGCTCTAGGGGCTTGCTTTAACCCATATAAAGCTTTCCTAAGTCTATAGACATGATTAGGTAGAGTTGAATCAACAAAACCTGAGGGTTGTTCCACATAGACTTCTTCTTTAAGATTACCATTTAGAAATGCTGACTTGACATCCATTTGGTAAACTTTGAATCCTTGATAGGTTGCATAGGCCAGGAACATTCTTATGGCTTCCAGTCTGGCTACTGGAGCAAAGGTTTGATCAAAATCAATACCTTCTCCTGCCTATATCCTTTAGCAACCAATCTTGCTTTATTCTTAATGATGACACCTTGTTCATCCATCTTATTCCTGTAGATCCACTTGGTTCCTATTATATTGTGGTCTTTAGGTTTAGGAACAAGTTCCCAGATCTTGCCCTCTTGAACTGATTCAGCTCTTCTTGCATTGCTTCAGTCCATTGTGGATCTAGAATGGCTTCTTCAAACTTCTTTGGTTTAACTTGAGATAGAAAACTGGAGTAGATTGCTGCATTCAGATTTCTACTCCTTGTTTGTACCCCTTGTCTTGGATCTCCAATAATCTGCTCTACTGGATGATTTATAAGATGCCTATTGGCTGGAGGCATCCTGACTTCTGCTTGAACCTCTTCAGTTTCATCATCTTGCTGTACTCCTTGTACTTCTTTTGTATTTGGTACATGTAGTACTCCCCCTGGACAACAGCCACTGTCTTCTATTTGCTGTCTTGCAGTAGATTCTTCTTCTAGAGTGAGCTTGTCCATCTTCTTTGTTAAACCTGTGGGGCTGCATACACTACTAGACAACTCATTGTTAATAAGCCAAGTTTCATCAAATACTACATGTACAGTCTCTTCTACAACTTGAGTAGACAAGTTGTAGACTCTATAAGCCTTACTATTATTGTTGTACCCAACAAAAATTCCCTCTTGGGACTTGGCAGCAAACTTAGTCAAGTAAGACTTTCCATTGTTAAGTATGAAGCACTTACAACCAAAGATCCTGAAGTAGGATAGATTTGGTTTCCTGCCTTTCACAACCTCATAGGGGGTCTTGTTGAGGCCTTTAGTTATGGTAGCCCTATTGATAACATGGCATGCAGTATTTACTGCTTCAGCCCAGAAGTATTCTGGTAGTGATGTATCACTTAACAGGGTCCTACCAGCCTCAATCAAGGTTCTATTCTTCCTCTCAGCAATGCCATTTTGCTGAGGTGTTCTTGGTGAAGAAAACTCTTGAAATATCCCAAAGTCTTCACATAGTTTTGCCATACTCTCAGACTGAAATTCAGTACCATGGTCACTTCTAATCTTGACCACTGTACTGTCTAGTTCATTCTGAATTTGCTTGACAAAGCTATATAAGACATTAGGTGTTTCAGATTTCTGTCTTAAGAAGAACACCCAGGAAAACCTTGAGTAGTCATCTACAACTACAAAGGTATAGACCTTCCTACCTAGGCTGTGAACTGGCATTGGACCAAAGAGATCCATATGCAAGAGGTATAAACACCTCACAGCATCTTTGTTTTCTATGCTTCTAAAGGTGGATCTAGTCTGCTTGCCCTTTTGACAAGCTGAGCAAATACCATCTTTAACACACTTAACTTGAGGACCATTCCTCACTAACTCTTTGCTAAAGAGTTTGCCAATTATCTTGTAGTTTAGATGGGCTAGCCTCTTGTGCCATTTGACACAATGAGAGACTGTCTCATCAGCTACAAGACACACTTGAGAACCATTGGTCTCATACATAATGTCTAGGCAGTAGACATTCCTCTTTCTATAGCTAGTCAAAATGATCTCTTGATCAGTTGACCTCTTGATATGACAACCATTTTTAGCAAATGAGATGTCATACCCTACATCACTTAATTGACTTATACTTATTAGGTTGTGTTTCAACCCTTTAACATAAGCCACTTGAGTAATGGTAACTAGGTTACTAGAAATGTTACCAAATCCTTTGATGATTCCTTTTTCAGAACCACCAAAGGTGACTTTTGGACCATCTTTGATTGGAATGTAGTCCCTTAGTAATCCCTTTGTTCCAGTCATATGTCTGGAACATCCACTGTCCAAGTACCATATTGGGGCATGGCAACTTGGACTTACCTGCAAAACAGATTAATGAACCTTAGAACCCAAAGTATTCTTGGCTCCTTGGTATTTGTTAGTTTGCATCCTGACAAGACTACCTGCTGGTTTTCTAACAGCCAGTTTGCTACTCACTTTGGCACTAGCATTGTGCCAACAGTCCATTGCAAAGTGGCCAACCTTGCCACAACACCAACACTCAAACTTATTGTACCTTTGCTTAGGTACAGTCTTAGCTATTTTATCCACAGCTGGCTTGTTGAGTGTTGGGGCTTTGCCCTTGAACTTGGACTGGACAGTCCTTGCAGGTTTAATAAAACCCAGTCCAGCCTTGCCTTTGAGATGAACAAATTCATCAATTAAAGGTAGAACTGACTTAGGTTTAGAAAACCTAGCAACTAGATCTCTCTCCTTCTGAAGATTAATCTCCAGACTTTTGATTTGATCATTCTTATATGTGATAGTCCCCATCTGAATCACAGTTATGTGCTTCAGTCTGGCTATCTCATTTAGCTTTTGATCAAACAATTTCTCAGAATCTGTTGCTGCAGCTTTGAGATTTGCAATTTCCTTTGCCTGACTTTTGGCTAGGGACTTGCTCTTCTTGTAAGCTAGCAACAGTACTTTATATTCATCTATCAGCTGATGAATATCTTCTTCAGACTCAGATACACTCTCATCACTTGATGAAGATGAATCTGATTCTGTACTGGCACAAGAAACTGAACTGGAAGTTGAACTTTGTACCTTACTGGGTCCTGGCTGCTCCAGGATTTTGTCACTTTCTATCAATGCCATTAGCCCTTGACATTGACTGTCTTCTTGTTCATATATAGACTCCATAATCTGCATGAACTCTTCTTCTTCTTCCTCAGCAAACAGTCCAATATATGCCTCAGCATCTGACTCAGTTTCTGATGAAGAGATATCTGACAGGGTCTTCTCCTTTTTGGCAACAAATGACTTTTCTTTCTTGCCTTTGAAATGAGTCTTCTTCTTGTCAATAGACTCCTTTCTCTTCTCAGGACAATCTGCAACAACATGACCTTGTCTATTGCAGCAATAGCACACTATTTTTGAAAGTGTTGCCTTGCTAGACTTAGTCTTTTTCCTGTCCTTCTTTGAAGCCTTTTTATTCTGATAAAAGTCTTCTTTTCCCTGTGAAGTAGAAGGCCTTGTCCTCCACTGTTTCTTCTTCAAGAACTTCTGAAAATGTCTAGTGAAGGCAGCAAAGTCCTCATCACTTTCACTGCTTTCAGACTTTGTACTTGCTGACTCATCTGACTCAGTTTCAGCAACCTTTGGAGGTGGAGTTGGTGACTTACCTCTGTACCTTCTGGGGGCTTCTAATTTGAAGGCCACTGTCCTTTCCTTGTGTTCATTTCTTGTGGATTTCTCCTCTTCTTTCCTCACTGTCAACTGCATTTCATAAGACAACAGTTTGCCAAATAGTGTAGGTGGAGGAATTTCTGCCAACTTAGCCATTTCTCTAATGGCACAGATCTTGGTGTCCCAATCTTTTGTTAGGGACCTTAGAAAATTGTCATTGAGTTCATAATTACTGAACTCTCTGCCAAAGGACATGAGTTCATTCACTATCCTGTAGAACTTCTTATAGCACTCAGTTATGCTATCACCCTTTCCTTGTCTAAAACTTTCATACTCTTGATTTAGCAAGGATTTTCTGTCTTGCCTAACTTCTTCAGAACCTTCCATATACACAATAAGATTATCCCACATCTCTTTGGCTGTCTTACAATGTATTAGATTCTGAAAAGTTGCATCATCTATGGCACTCACTATTATGTTCTGAGCCCTCTTATCCATAGTGGCAAGAACAATTTCATCTTTTGTCATTTCAGAGAAATCCTTAGGTGTTCTCTGATTGGCATCCAAGACTGAAACCGTCATGGGCACATATGGCCCTTCCTTTACTGTGATATAAATTCTAGGGTCTGAGGCCTCCATAAACAGCCTTACCCTTTCCTTCCATATGCCAAAGATTTCCTTCCTACATATAGGTAGTTTCATGGATCCCAATTCCTTGTGATTTTCAGTGGAACCCATAGTTCTTGATTTTCTTGAATCTGTAATTGACTTAACCTGAATCTGCCAACAGGATCTCCTCAGACTGTTAGTCCTTTTTGAGGAACCTCCCTCTGATATCACTTGAAAGATATAGTACCTAAACACCTAGAGGGGGGGGGGGTGAATAGGTGACTTGAATCTTTTTAACTTTTTAGGCAGCAAACAGATAATATCACAGAATTATATCTAATCTATCACAACACACATTCACCAATCACAGCAATCCACAAACACATAGTAGACATAAAGTTTTATAGTGGTTCCCCAATCTTTGGGTACATCCACTTTCCCCCTTCGCCTATCTAGCAGTGTACTAGATTCGGCCAAACTTCTCCACTATCTCAGAACCCAAAACAGGCTCCTACATCTCAGGCCCAATGCCCTACAACTCAGCTTTTACACAAAGCTTACACTCAGCCACAAAGGCCTACACTCAGCCACAAAGGCCTACACTTAGCCACCAAGGCCTACACTCAGCCACCAAGGCCTACACTCAGCCACCAAGGCCTACACTCAGAGATTTAACTCTCCTACCCTCAGCCTTTATAATTGCAGGCTTACAATCTCAGATCCCTAAGGATCCTACAAGTTATAATGAATACAAAATGTATAAACTCAACAACTTAGATGAAAAAGAGATAAGTTGTGAGATTCTTGATGAGTTCTTGGAAGAACTCAGCTGGACTCAATCTGACTTAGCTTTCTTCAAAGCTTCTTGAAAGTAGAACTCAATAAGATTGACTCCTTCTGTAGTTGATCCTTGATCTCTGCTACTTAAGATTCAGACCAATCTGAATCCTTCTTCTCAGCTGGGTTCCAACAGCTGATTTCTTGGATGGAGCTCTCTCTCTCCAACTTCTTAGATCTTCACTTGATAGCTAGATCTTCTTTAGATCTGAACTTGGACTTGTGTTCAATCTCTTCAACAACTTGTTGATCCATCTCTTCTGTAGACAGTATAGGCCTATTTATAGGCCTTCTTCATAGTAACCGGCTGGCCCGGTTCATAACTGAATTCTGAAAACTCTGACAGGTGCTGTAGACCGGCTGGAATGGCAGCTGTCAAGTCATCCAGTCAGTTCTTGAAAATTCTGTAACTGTCTTTAAGTGTCGAGACTTTCTGCCTTTAAGTGTCGACACTTATAGACTAAGTGTCGACACATGTTGTCTAAGTGTCGACACTAGTCTACAAGGTGTCGACACAACTCCTTGTGTTGTTGATTCTTTATCTCGACACTGCTTCTTCTTCATGTGTCGACACTGATAATGTGTGTCGACACAAGTACTTGTACTTCAGTATCTTGCTGAATTCTTCTAAGTGTCGACACAACACCTTTGTGTCGACACATCTTCATGTGTTGAATCTGTTAAGTGTCGATACCGCTTCTTGGAGTCGACACATACCTTCAGTG
This sequence comes from Platanthera guangdongensis, assembly GCA_039583875.1. Taxonomy (NCBI): domain Eukaryota; kingdom Viridiplantae; phylum Streptophyta; class Magnoliopsida; order Asparagales; family Orchidaceae; genus Platanthera; species Platanthera guangdongensis. Next base: position 49,315,369 of record CM077153.1, on the reverse strand, counting down.
TTGATACTTGTTGAGTGTCGACACATTGCTCTGGGTGTCGACACTTTCTTCTTCTGTCAAGACTCTGACTGAGTGTTGACACATTCCCTTAGCGTCGACACTTGTACTTAGTATATTTTGTTGAATTTTGCTGATCTTTGCTAAGTGTCGACACAGCTCCTTGTGTCGACACTTTCTTCAAGTGTTGAGTCTTCAGCTAAGTGTCGACACATTGTTTTGGGTGTCGACACTTACTTCCAGTGTTTACTCTTCTGCTAAGTGTCGACACATTATTCTGGGTGTCGACACTTACTTCAAGTGTTGACTCTTCTGTTGAGTGTCGACACATTGTTCTGGGTGTCGACACTTGTACTTAGTCTTTGCAGACTTTTGCTGAGTGTCGACACAGCCTCCAAGTGTCGACACTTTCTGATGTAGACACAGTTTTTCTGGGTGTCGACACAACTGCTAAGTGTCGACACAGCTTCACTGTCTTTTCTTCACTGAGTGTCGACACAGCTCCTTGTGTCGACACTTTCTGTCTGGTGTCGACTCAGCATCCCTGGTGTCGACACAATGACTCCAAGTATCGACACTGCTTGTCTGGGTGTCGACACAAGTCTTCTTAAGTGTCGAAACTTTCCCTCTGGGTGTCGACACATGGACTTAGAAACTTTTCTTCTTTCCTGCAAATACTTAGCCTGCACAAGTAAACTCAAAATACATCAAATACATTTTGATGTATATCATTGAGTTGGGTGATGCTTCTTCAAATCATGTACATTTAAACCAATGTACCCAACAGAGTTGCTTCTTGAGGCATCAATTGCCATGAGGCAAACCTCTTTTGCTCTTTCTTCTTCTTCATATTCACTAGAGCTTGAAGATGTTGACTCTTCTTCAGTCTCACTCCAAGTCTCAGCTACAAACCCCTTTTCTTTCCTCATGTGTTTGCTGGAAGAGGGTTTGCTGGTGAACTATTTTCTGGAATCCTTTTCCTTTTCTCTTATCTTCGCTTCTCTTTCTTCTGGTTCTCTGGACACTCAGAGAGAAAGTGCCCAGGCTTTCTGCATCCATAACACACCACTTCCTTTGTTGGTGTCTTGTCATACTTTGGCATGTCATCCTTTCTTGCTGATTTCCTCCTGAATTCCTTTCTAGCCATCTTGAAGAATCTCTTTGCAAAGAGACTCATGAGCTCTTCATTTGATGCAGTGGATTCTGATTCTTCTGAGGCTTTAAATGCTATGTTCTGATCTCTTCTGGTTGCAGGAGATGTTCTTTGTTCAGTAGCCTCCCTTGTCTTTATTAACTGCTCATAAGATTTCAGTTTGCCCAGTAGAGATTCAGTTGAAATCTCATTTAGGCATTTGGCCTCCTTGATGGGCCAAATTCTTGTGTCTCATGAGCTTGGGAAGCACATTAGAATTTTGTCATTCACTTCAGTGAGAGTGATGACCTTGTCCAGAGTTTTTAGCTCATTAATAATTGAGCTTAATCTGTTATACATCTCTGACACTGTCTCATCTTCCTGTTTCTTGAAATTCTCATATTGGGATATGAGATTTGATCTCCTATCCTTTCTTTCATCAGCTGATCCATCAACCATTTGGTTTAGGGAATCCCAAATGGCTTTTGCTGATGTGCACTCAGCAATCTTCTGGAAAATGTCATCAGACATTGTTTGTGCCAATATGTTCATGGCTTTTGCATTAGCCATCTTGGCTTTCCTATAAACATCATTATAATCTGGAGGAGGTACTGCAGTCATATTTGTAGAAGTGCTTGGAGGAGCTGCAAGTGGTTGAGGTACTCCTGTTAAATGGAAGCAAAAATATCTTCATCAATAGAATTCATATATAGCTTGATTCTTGCCTTCCAGATTCCAAACTTTTGCAAGTTGCAAACTGGAGGTCTGGTGCTTGCATAATCTTTGTTATGTTCCATGGCTGTGTTTCTAAGTTAAATGTGAATAAAGTGATGTGTAGATCTAACGCAGGAGCTTTGGTTCAAGGGTTAACTTGTCCAACCAAAGGAACCTTGCTCTGATACCAATTGAAAGTGAGGGTTAAGTCTACAATACTCTAGAGGGGGGTGAAAAAAGTATATTTAAAATTTGTTAGGCCCCAATAAAGGTGCTGTTACAGCTTTTGCTGTAAACTGAAAATGTGCAGTAATTAAGAAACTAGAAAACAACAAGTAATAATCCTAATCACAGCCACACAGCAAGAATAAAAAGAAATAGGCAACCAGACGACACAAGAAATTTATAGTGGTTCCCCAAATCTAGGTAGTTCACTCTTCTACCACCCTTGGTAGGAGTACACTCAGGTTTTTGATCTGGTGCCTGACACCAATGGGTTTTGATCAGGTCCCCAAAAACCAACTCAAGTCTTTTGGTTAGGAGACTTGCAAACAGGAATCACTTTTGAAGGGAGATGACAACCCTTTATATAGGAGGGCGTGAGAGAGTGATTATGTCTTCTCTTTCTCAATAAACTGAGAAGACTATGTGGATTGATGTTTAGCAAAAGCTCCCCCTGAATTATTGAATGGTTTAGGAAGATTTGGAAGCTTTGTTGTAGGGTGATAGGTCTTCAATCAGAGTTCTTGACAAGCAGTGATGCAGGAACTTCTTGACTGATTTGATATCTGTTGCCTTTGGAAGTCCTAGAAAGAATATTGAAGAAGAAGACTCTTAATATAATATGATTGTTCTTCTTCCTCTGAATGAAGATCACTGCCTGTCACTGTGAGTTTCAGTATGATTTGCTTGTGTGAAGCTTTTCTGCTACTGTGTGAATTCTTGCAGTCAGTCTATATGTGTATCTTTTTCTGACTGAGTATTTTCTTGTTCTCACGACTCATTGTCGATCTTCTTTTCTTCTATATCTTTTAAAAAATTTGAATCCTCTGTAATTAATGCTGACGGCCTGAGAATAATCGGCATTAATGTCTTTCCTCAACTATCCCGTGGAAAATCGGCAAGTAATATTCCTGAGGAAGACTGTAATCAATGCTCCTTCTAACGGATACATTCAGAGAATGTAGAGCATTAATTACTCAGGAATTTCTGCATTAGAATGGGGACAGAAGGCCGGAAATGGCTAAGTCTGAAGTCGTCAAACAGTTGGCAGAATTTGTCGAACTGAATTACCAATTCGTCGAGCTGAGATATTAAATTTGTCGACCAGACGGCTTCTGTTCGTCGAGCTGAGTTCCAAGTTCGTCAAGCTGATAACAGAACTTGCATGCTTCAGAACCTTTGCCTTTTCTGTCTGAAGTTCGTCGAGCTGACAATTGCATTCGTCGACTGGAGTTCAGCAACAATTCTGGACTTAGTCGAGTATTTTGTGTTGACTGATATTTTGTGTGTCGACATGAATCTTCTGGTGTCGACACAAGTTTTCTAGTGTCGACATAAGTGGGTGTCGACTGATTAGTTTAGGTGTCGACACAAATCTTCTGGTGTCGACATAGTTGGTGTCGACACATGCCCTAAGTGTCGACACAAATCTTCTGGTTCCAGAATTCGTCGAGTAGAGTACTGAGTTCGTCGACCTGAGAAGTTGACTTCGTCGACTTGAGAAGTTGTGAACTTGAGATCCAAGTTCATCGAGCTCATAATCTTGTTCGTCGACCGAAGTCTGAAGTTGGACTTAGAATAATCTGAAGTTATCCTGACTTAAGTTTGTTGAAATATCCCAGTTTTCGTCGACCAGAGAATGAAGATCGTCGAGCTCAGCTCAGAGAAATATCTCAAAATCGTCGAGCTGAGAACGTCTTTCATCGACCTGAGTTCGACGAACGTCGAACTCATTTTACTTAGTCTTGAAATCTTCTAAGTCTTGAGTCTCTGAAAGTCTTGTTGATAGCTGGTCCATCTGACGTTGACTCTAAGGACTTGGCCTAGACTCTAGGACACAACTATGACCCTGACTATACATATTGGGTCACATCATCCTAATTTAGTGAACCTAGCCCAAATCAACTAGGGATTCAACAGAATTTCACTGTGTAACGTGATACAAGGATCATGATTATTAGACAACACCAGATCACTGCTATCCAGTTATTAGGTAAGACGGCTTAGCATGTAAAGCTCAGGATCGACACACATTTTCACTCCCCTTATGTTATTACCAGAATGTGTTTGGACCCCCTCTAACTCTTTTGAATGGCTTAAGCAAAGATCATCAGGATGCCGACCCTCTCCACAGAAGCGAAATGCCCTATTACCCATCACCCTAAGACCACTAAAATCACCTTCATCTAAGATACTCGTGATCTACATATGTCGTCAGTGCATGACGATAAACAAGATGACCAGCTTTGCATCAGTAAAGGTGTCGCTACAGTTATGGGCACCTCACTATGTGCAAGCTCCAGGTAACAGGTGATTCATACCCGAAGGACATGTTCGTTTGTCACTTGTGTAGGAGAACCATGTGGATCTCATATGCCTAATCGGCCATTGTAATCTATGATAATGGACCCCTTAGTGTGAGTAGTGGATGCCTTAACCCCCTGGGACGTCCTTTCGTAGGTGTGCTCTGTCTTTGGACACCCATAACCCCACCGAACAACCCCAACCGAGGGAACCACCAAGAGCCTTTTCTCCTATCACTCGTGGGTTTTGTGATTATTCATATTGGCAAGTGCCTGCATGTAAATTCGTGCATTGCAATTCTTGTTGTCCTAATAGGCAAAAACCCGAAGTGGGGTCGCCTGGCTGGTTTTCTCTCAAGATTGCTTATATTGGAGAGTGCCCACAAGTAAATTTTCATAATTCGCCCTGCTTGTTGTCCTAACATATGAACACATAGAGTATGGTCTCCTAGCTAGTTTTCTCTCAAGATCGCTCATATTGGTGAGTGCCCGCATAAAACTTTACGCACTCCACCCTCCTTATTGTCCTAATAGGTGTACCCCTAGAGTGGGTTCGCCTAACTGGTTTACTCTCAAGATCGCTCATATTGGCGAGTGCCTGCGTGTAAATTTGCACACTCCACCCTATTTGTTGTCTTAATTGGCGGACACCCGGAGTGGGGTCTCCTGGCTAATTTTTCCCAAGATTGTTCATAATGGAAAGTGTCTGGCCCGCATGTAAATTTGCACACTTCAACCTACTTATTACCCTAATAGGAGGATACCAGGAGTGGGGTCACCTTACTAATTTTCTCTTATAAGATTATTCATATTGGTGAGTGCCTGCATATAAATTCACACATTCCCCCCTGCTTGTTATCCTAATGGGAAGACACCCTGAGTGGATTCTCCTGGCTGGTTCTCTCATTAAATTGCTCATATTGGTGAGTGACCACAAGTAATTTGTATACTCCACCTTATTTATTATCATAATAGGTGGACACTTGGCATGGGGTCTCCTAGTTTGTTTTCCTAAAAACACTCAGGGCAACAAATGCTCACAAAAATGAGTGTGCTCATGCATGCCCGTCACTCTTCATTGTCGGATATCTTGCAATCAATATATAACCTAAAGAATTTCATGTGGGCGAGGTATGAAGTAAATTATAAATATATCTTTTCAATAGTTAACACAACAATTCAAGAGGCAGAAGAAGCAAAAAATATATAAGAAATATGGCAGCGGTTCGGCAACATGAGTGCGGTTGCGAGACCTTGAACTCAAATAGATGTGTTGTTGGTAATCAGTCTCCATTGGATTCATCTTCCAAACTTGAGATCGCGACATCTTAATGACAAGCAAACAACATTGTTTGGTTGTTATTTGCATACTCTGGTTTCATGGAGACTTTCTCCTTCAGGAGATGTATTTTCATCTTCGTTGAATGCTTGCTAACCCAGAGCAACTCCTGGTAAAACCTCGAATTGTCTGGTGCCATTCTCACCAACATCAAGAATGCTCGCAAAACCATGACTCCATGTGCGGGTAAGGAAAAAGGTATTATAGGAACTCATCAATTCATACCTTTAATGATGCAGGACAAGTTAAATCAAGACGGTAGAAAAAGTTGACGTCACATGCATGATGTTAATGAACCTTCAAATTAAATCTGTATTTCTATTATGTATTTTATTTTGAGCATACTTATGAGCTCACTCGCATTTTAAGCCTTATGTATTTTGGGCTATTACTTATGTAATATGGGCTTTTCATATTGTATGATATATTACAGATCTTGAGCAAGGCAAGTCCAATACCATCCAAACCCGACATAACTTAACCCATATGTTAAACCACCCCTTTTTCACATATAAACTACCTTTTTTCTTTATATCATGATGACCACCATAAACCACCCCCTTTTCACACAAACCACTTAATTTCTACAAGTCATGAATGGCCACCAAAAACCACCCCCTTTTCACAGATAAATCACTTTATTTGCTACACGTCATTATTAGCCACCATAAACCACCCTCTTTTCACACATAAAGCATTTTATTTTCTTCATGTCATTACTATCCAACACAAAGTTCTCCCCTTTCACACATAAACTACCTTATTTTTATCATCATTCAAACATGTGACTAAAGAGCACCATAATGATGGCCCAACCTCCAACCAAATACATGGACTCCAAATTCATTCCCTCCTCACCTTTCATGGCTCTTAAGGTTTATAAATAGGCATGAATGCTCTTATTGTAATCATCCTTTGAATGAATGAAAATTGTAATTGTTACATATTTTTACATTGTTCTTCTTTGTACTTTTTCCTCTGAGTGAAGGACTACTAAGAGTGAGAGTGTACGGCCCTTGAAGAAGGACTTTCAAGGATGGATTAGGCAACGACCCGGCGAAGGACTGCCCGATCGGTACTAGCTCGAGTTATCCCTCAACTGAAATACAAAAGTAGTTTGGCTACGGTATTTCTCTTTCCAAGCCTTAATTTTATTCTTCTACATGGTTGTAAGATTAGACATTATCGGTTAACAACTCATCACACGAAACTAATCGTTGATGATCACATTTTCGTCTTGTTATTTTTTTACGACCAACTTTCATATAACCCAAGTGTTTAACGTAAAAGAACATCGAATCTCCAAAGTAACTCAAATTTCATATTAAATCACCACATAAAACCCCTTAGTCTACATCAAATTGGTGTCATAGGGAGGTTTCCCAAACTCTTGTCTAGGGAACATCAAAATAAAGAAATTTTGTGTTGCCTAATGCATGATTATCTATAAAAATTTATAAAAAATAGTAAATCAAAGTATTTTGTGCTAAAATTTTAAAAGTAAGATCTTTTAATCTTGATAAATATCTCACAAAAGTTTGAAGCTCAATTAAAATTTGGTATATAAAAAAATTCTAATCATTGACTTATTTTATCTTTTTTTCTACATTCATGCAAACAGTGTTAGCTTAACTTTATTTGCAAAAACTCTTTTAAAAAAAGCCCAAAAACAATTAAAACACTCCAGATCATAACATTAGTGTATTCCCTAAAAACATCCAAAATTTGAGCTAGAAACTCAAAGATTAGATATAAATCTCGTTATTTCTTCTAAATTATGCATTGCTAAATTCTGAAATTCAGCTTGCTGCTTATTTTATTAAAAAAATCACTACTCCTAGAATACTTCTTCAAAAATTATGAAATAAATTTTTATCTCTTTGTTTTGAAGTCCTCTATAACTTTCAAGAAGAAAGTATGCCTTAATATAGAACTCATAATCGTCTAGAAATTATGGTTTGTGGCTTGATCATAGTTTAGTATTTTTCGCCCTATAAAGTTTTCATCAATGTCTACTCGCAGTGGTGCACAATATGCTATAAATACATCTAAAAGCATCGAAGACATGTTACAAAACATAATAGAGAGGTTGGGAAGAATGAAAACTTCTAACCAATTTTGGTGGATCGAGTAGAGACGCTTGAAAATAATAGTGGACACAGTCCCACTAAGACACCCAAACACCCGATTAATCAATATAAGCCTAAACAAAGGCCTAACATTCAAAATCCTGAACTCATAGGAAATCATTTTTCTGATTTTGAGTTAGATGATCGTCTTGATCAAGAACCAAGAAGATTTATAAGACAACCTTACCATCAAGAAGACCAAAGGTTTGGCCATAATCATGTTATTCCGAGGAATCAAAAAAATATATTGATGATGACCTTACTCGTAGAGCTAAAATTGAAGCTCCAACCTTTGATGGAAACATAGATCCTAGAGTCTTTTCTGATTGGCTCACTAATATTGAACAATATTTTGATTAGATTAATATTCGAACAAACTCTAAAGTTAGGTTTGTTAGGTTAATGTTAAAAGGACCCGCTCAAACTTACTGGACGACTATGGAAAGGAAGGAGGAGCATAAAAATCAAGAGGTAGGAAGTTGGATGGAGATGAAAGAACTTTTATCTAAGAAATACCTTTCCAAGTCATATAATGATCAACATTTCTCAGAATTACATGATTTTAAGTTAGGAACCTTAACCGTGGCTGAATATTTAGCCCGCTTTGATGATCTAATGCTTAGATGTTTCATATTTGAAACTCCTATGGCATCCATTGCTCGATTTAAAGCTGGGTTATGAATAGATGTCAAAGTTGAAATGACCATTCGAGATGTGAACATTTTAGAGGAAGCTTCTCACCTGGCAATTCGAATTGAGTCTTACCTAAAATACCCAACAACAACATAAATTTCATGCCTCCGCTCAACGTAACCAAACACCAAGGATGGCACCGTCCTTGCCCACATCAGCTATTTCTACATTACTCTTTGATCCTAAAGGAAAGACCATTGTAGGGACATCTGGCTCAAAGTAAACTAACGGAAATACCAGTCCCAAAGACACAAATATCACATGTATTAGTTGCAAACAAATAGAGCATTATGCATCTAAGTGCCTGCGTAACCTTCATGTAGGATTTAAAACCATTCAATCATCGCAAGACTTAGAAGATAGTGAAGTAGAACCATTAGAAGAAGACGGTGAGTCTGACGAAGCACTTGATTCTAATTAGTTAACAGTTGTACAGTGTATGCTTACAACACCATAGACTGATGAAGATTGGAAGCGCACAACAATATTTACTACAATTACTAAAATAGGAGAGAAGACATGCAAAATTATTATTGATAGTGGTAGTTGCATGAATGTTGTCTCAAGTATAGCTCTTATTAGACTAAATCTTACTACTGAACCTCACCCTAGACCATACAAAGTTTCTTGGATAGATACAAGGTCCATATCTGTCTCTCAATGTTGTTTGGTGCCAATACAGTTAGGTCGTTATAGAGATAAGATATGGTGTGATGTCCTCCCCATGGATGTTGCACATATACTTTTAGGATGACCATGGTTATAAGATTTGGATGTGACATATCATGGCCGATCAAACACATATACATTTGTTTTTGGAGATAAGCATGTAATCCTAAAACACATTAAATATAAAGAAGATGCACTAAAACAACCACTGACTTCATCAGCCCCTATTGAACATAAGTCTCTTCATATCATTAATAGACATGAGTTCAAAAAGGAAATAGACCATCCTCTTATATTTGCTCTAGTTATATTAAATTCACCTAGTATGGTACTTATGAACACATTAACATCTGAGGAACATGCAATGGACCTCGTTCCTGGATCTACGCTTCTAAATTTACCCCATTATCGGATGAGCCCTATTTAGCATGGTGAGCTAAAATATCAGGTTGATGACCTCTTGAGTCGAGGTTTCATTAGGGATAGTATGTCTCCTTGTGTAGTACCTGCCCTTCTAACCCCTAAGAAGGATGGACCATGGCGCATGTCCATTGACAGTCGTATGGTAAATAAAATTACAGTTAAATATAGATTTCCAATACCAAGACTTGATGATATCTTAGATATGATGTCAGGAGAAACCACCTTCTCGAAGATTGATCTTCGAAGCAGATACCACCAGATCCGCATGCGAGAAGATGATGAGTGGAAGACTGCCTTTAAGACAAAAGAAGGGTTATTTGAGTAGTTAGTCATGGCATTCGGGTTAACTAACGCCCCAAGCACATTTATGTGATTCATGACCCATATTCTTCAAACACATATTGGGAAATTTCTTGTCGTATATTTTGACGATATCTTAATTTTTTGCAAATCCAGGATGATCACCTTTCGCAGCTTCGACAAGTATTTGAGATTCTACAATGAAATAAACTTTATGTGCACTTAAAAAATGTTCATTTATGACCACCTCGACTATATTTTTAGGCTTTGTTATGTCAAGTGAAGAAGTCTTTGCAGACCCTGAAAAGATAAGAGCCATTCAACAGTGGCCAGTACCATCATCTATTCATTAAGTTCATAGTTTTCATGGATTAACAACCTTCTATCGTCGATTTATTCGTGGATTCGACACTATAAAGGCACCTATCACTCAATGTCTCCAAAAAGTGAGTTTAGATGGACTACCGCAACCAATAAGGCCTTCTTAGAGATTAAGAATTACTTATCAAGATCCCTTATTTTGAGGCTTCCAGATTTTACTAAGGTTTTTGAAGTGTCCTGTGATGCTTCGAGAGTTGGCATTGGTGGCATCCTAAAGCAAGAAGGTCATCCTATTGTATTCTTTAGCGAAAAATTAAATATGGCATGACAAAAGTATTTAACCTACGATAAAGAATTTTATGTTATTATTCAATCACTTTGTCATTGGAGACATTATCTTCTTTTTAAAGAATTTGTGTTGTATTCCAACCATGAAGCACTAAAATATATAAACTCTCAAAAGAAGCTTAGCTCCCGACATGCTAAGTGGATTCAATTTTTACAGGAGTACACATTTGTCATTAAGCATACATTTGATGCTAAGAATAAAGTGGCAGATGCACTAAGTCGAGTATGTACTACTATGAGGGTCATGAGCACTACAGTCATCGGGTTTGATAAAATGAAGAATGATTACATTAATTGCAAGGATTTTTGTCATATATATGCATCTTTTGATGTCAAGTCCCAAAGTCCTCACATTGAATACCAAATAAGAGAAGGCTATTTATTTCAGGGAACACATCTTTATATTCCTTATTCTTCGCTTTGTGACTTACTCATCGAGGAAATGCATGCAGGAGGAGGTGTTGGACATTTTGGCCGAGATAAGACCATTGATATCATCAAAGATATATTCTTTTGTCCTAGCCTTAAGAGTGATGTGGCCTGTATTGTTTGGTGGTGTCATATTTGTCAATTGGCAAAGTGATGGAGTCCTATGGCTGGTTAATATACTCCCATACCCATACCATAAAGACCTTGGGAGGACATTAGTATGGATTTTGTGGTAGGGTTTCCATGCATGACACATCGCTATGACTCCATATTCGTTGTCGTTGATAGGTTCTCAAAAATAGCCCAATTCATTCCATGTCATAAAAAATCTGATGCCACACTTTTCATGAAGGAAGTAGTCTGTCTACATGGATTACCAAAAACTATTGTATCTTGTAGGGATGTGCACTTTGTTGGCTATTTTTGGAAAACTCTATGGAAGAAATTAGGAACTAAGTTAGCCTTTTCTACTACATACCACCCCCAGACTGACGGTCAAATAGAAGTTGTGAACCGTAGCCTTGGAGACCTTCTTAGGAGCTTAATTGTTGAACATTCTGCTACTTGGGATTTAATTCTACATATCGCTGAGTTTTCTTATAATAGTTACGTTAATAGATCCACGAGTCTGTCACTTTTTCAAATTATTACAGTATATGACCCAAGAAAGCCCATTGATCTCATTGATTTACCTTCTACTTATAGGACATCAACATTTGCATCATCATTTGTCGAACACATACATGAGTTACATAAGGAGATTTGATAAAAACTTACGTTAAAATATGAAAGCTATTAGAAAGCAGCTGATCAACACAGGCACCCCGTTGAATTCGCAGTCGGAGACATGGTGCTTGTGAAGGTGAGACCAAAAAGAATGCCCTCAGGCACTCTTAAGAAGCTAACTAGTAAAAGAGCTTGTCCATACAAGATCATTAAGAAGATTAATAATAATGCTTTTGAATTAGATATACCTATAGATGTTGGTTATTCATCGGTATTTAATATTGCCGATCTAACTAAGTATTATGGTTTCTATGTGGATACTCCAATTAGTACTAACATGCAGGAACTAGCTGGCAGACAACTGCCAACCCATTCCTCGAGACATCTGAGGCCTCATCGGCCAGTGCAAATACTAGATGAGCAGGTGATATGTTCAGTTGATGTTGTTACTCAGTGCTTCCCTGTTAGTTGGAAAGGTCTATCCCAAATTGATGATTCATGGATTACTATTAAAGAGCTACAATAGTTGGATTCAGAGCTCCTACAGGTTTACTTAGACTCACATTCGACAGAGTTGAATTCTTTAATGCCTGAGGGAGCTGATGCATGATAAGTTAAATCAAGACGGTAGAAAAAGTTGACATCACATGCATGATGTCAATGAACCTTCAAATTAAATCTGTATTTCTATTATTTATTTTATTTTGAGCATACTTATGAGCTCACTCGCATTTTAAGCCTTATGTATTTTGGGTTATTACTTATGTAATATGGGCTTTTCATATTGTAGGATATATTATAGATCTTGAGCAAGGCAAACCCAATACCATCCAAACCCGACATAACTTAACCCATATGTTAAACCACCCTCTTTTCACATATAAACTACCTTTTTTTCTTTATATCATGATGACCACCATAAACCACCCCCTTTTCACACAAACCACTTAAATTTCTACAAGTCATGAATGGCCACCAAAAACCACCCCCTTTTCACACATAAATCACTTTATTTCCTTCATGTCATTATTAGCCACCATAAACCACCCTCTTTTCACACATAAAACATTCTATTTTCATGTCATTAATAGCCACCAGAAAGTTCTCTCCTTTCACACATAAGCTACCTTATTTTTATCATCATTCAAATATGTGACTAAAGACCACCATAATGATGGCCCAACCTCCAACCAAATACACGGACTCCAAAGTCATTCCCTCCGCACCTTTCATGGCTCTTAAGATCTATAAATAGGCATGAATGCTCTTGTTGTAATCATCCTTTGAATGAATGAAAATTGCAATTGTTAGCTATTGTTAAATTGTTCTTCTTTGTACTTTTTCCTCTAAGTGAAAGACTACTAAGAGTGAGAGTGTACGGCACTTGAAGAAGGACTTTCACGAAAGGAGTAGGCAATGAGCTGGCGAAGGACTACCCGATCGGTACTAGCTCGAGTTATCCCTCAACTAAAATACAAAAGTAGTTTGGCTACGATATTTCTCTTTCAAAGCCTTAGTATTATTCTTCTACAAGGTTGTAAGATTAGACATTATCGGTTAGCAACTCATCACACGGCACCAATCATTGACGATCGCATTTTTGTCTTGCTATTTGTTTACGACCAACTTTCGTATAACCCAAGTGTTTAACGTAAAAAACATCAAATCTCCAAAGTAACTCAAATGTCATATTAAATCACCACATAAAACCCTTTAGCCTACGTCATTTAACTTCTCTCGTAGACGAGAGTTCACCACCAAAGCATCATCAAGGATGTTCCATTCCACGATATTTAAAGTCAGTGCCCTCAGGCTCACGGTTCTAGCCATCACGAGATGGTCCTCCATTGGAACTACCTCTATCTCCTGGCAATCCATCGGGCGACAACTGATGACAAAAATTGCTAGTGCTTAGGGATAACTCACTCGAATTCCCTCCAGGATGAAATCCCAAAGATAGGTGTCATAGACTCAGGTCCCCAAAGGATCAACAACTTCCGTGCTGGTTAAGAAGATCTCCTTTTGGAGCAAGCTAGGCAGACATATTGTTGGGTCCATTGTTCCCAATGTTCCAGATTTGTAAGAAGTCAAACAAGTCAATGGTATACACATTGTTGTATTTGATGTTGTGCAAACACATCATGTGTAGGATGTTCCTTGGAATAGTTTGGATATATAGCCTAAGTGGCTAGGACAGGTGATGTCTAGGCAAGCTTATGGAAAGACAAGAAATCAGATAAATTCCACAGGTGTTGAGTGAAGTTAACTCACTCATCTCCAGATGACTAAAAGCTATGAGTACAACATGCATAGTCAAAGCCAAGCTATTGGCAAGTTGAAAATGTGTCTAAGTCCACAGCCATTGAGTGAAGTCTACTCACTCAACAACATATAATAAAAAACTGTGAGACATGCTGAGGGAGTAAAAGCCTAAGAATAAATGGGCAGAAATGTGGTTAAGACCACAGGCATTGAGTGAAATCTATTCACTTAATGTCATAACTTCATATTCGCTGAGTATTTCTCAGACAATCTAAGCCACAGGAAATTTGTGTGGATATTTGACTAAATCGACATGCGTTGAGTGAATCCTATTCACTAAATGCCTAGTGATAAAAAGCGTAGAATTTTGTCTAAGGGCAAAAACGTTGAGTGAAGCTTACTCACTCAACGCCACGTCAATATAATTGATAGTTGCTAAAAGTGTTGAGTGAAGAAGCTACACTCAACCCTTCTCAGGCAGGAGAATTGGCTAAGTCCAATAGCATTGAGTGATGATCATTCACTCAATGCCTTATGATAAAAAACTGTCTAAGTGCTTTGGCATTGAGTGATGGTCACTCACTCAACGCCTAATGACAAAAATCTTTTCTAAGTGTTTTGGAGTTGAGTGAAGCTTACTCACTCAACGCCTAGTGATAGAAAATTTGCCTAAATGTTTTGGCATTAAGTGAAGCTTTCTCACTCAACGCCTAGTGACAAAATATCTGCCTAAGTGTTTTGGCATTGAGTGAAGCATACTCACTCAATGCCTATACTAAAGATGCTTGATTTTGGCTAAGTCCATAGATGGTGACGTCAGCAAAGTCAACAAGTCAACAAATTTGAATTTGTTGCGGGAAAGGTATAGTACGCGACAAATGTCGCCACTTGCCTTCCGTACAGCCATTAATGCAAAAGCTGGTAGCAGCCAACAAATTCAAGGTGGGGCCCACTACTCAAAGAGCCGTTGATGGGCTAATAATAAAAGGCAGAGATCGAGGAAGAAGTAGTAGCTTTTGGGAAATTACTGTTGGACTTCATCTTCCTACTCCCCATTATTTCAAAGCTTAGAGAACCAGTTCAAAGTGTTGATCTAAGAGAAAAATCAAGTTAGTATGTGACTCACAGACAGTTAGCCATTGAAGAAGCTATTCTATGAAGAATCAAATCATCTTCAACATCAAGATCAGAAATTCCTCTTTCTGAGTAAGAAGAAGAAGTTGAGTCATCTGGTTTCAGCAATCTGTAAGATAGGACTGAGTTTATCTCATATTGAGAAGTTGTTAAGGGAAAACTCCCCAATAGCAGTTACTTCACAGATCCTGCAAAACATTTCCTAAACATAAAATTTTGGAGCTGTGAAGAAAAGAGAGTTGAGCTTCTAGTTCAGTTCAGCAAGGTGTAGAGTAGCAGATATGCAAAGTTGCTTCCAGCTCAAGATTCTTGTTACTATGAAGAAGTTAAGGCTGAGGATATCTTAGCTTAGGAAGAAGAAGGCTCAGAGAAATCTCTCTATTTTCATAGTCAAACCACCCACACTCACACCTTGTAAGATCTTAATAGATCTGAGTTGTAGGCCTAAATATATAAAGGTTGAGTGTAGGATCCAAGTGTGGATTTCAGTGTAGGATTTAAGTGTGGATCTGAGTGTAGGATCACTGGTTGATCTGAGGTAGGATTCTATTGAGAATCTTAGTGGTAGGGCCTTTATGCCTGAGAGGTAGGAGAGTCATTCTCTCTGACTGGTAGGGCATTTGTGCCTGAGTTAAGGCCTTTGTGCCTGATAAGTAGGAGAGTCATTATCTCAGAGATAGGATCCTTTGTGGATCTGAGGTAAGGTTGTCCTCCCAGCCCGAGTTGTAGGGCCTTTGGCCAGAGGTAAATGACCTTTGGATCACTGAGTTGTAGGGCCTTGTGTCAGAGCTGTAGGTCTTGGAAGAGACTGAGAGATCCTGAGGTATCTGAGTCTTAAGCTCTTAGGAGCTAAGATTGGAGAAGTGTCTTGTCTAATAAGTAGTTAGAAAGGTGGGAGGGAAAGTGGATGCACCCATAATTTAGGGAACCACTATAAATTTGTTGTGTTGTCTGTGTAATTGCCTTGAAAGCACAATTAAACTAATCACATCACTCACATAGGTAATTAAGTTTTAAAATATAGCACTAGGAATCGATAACCTATTCACCCCCCTCTTGGTAATTTAGCTTTCCTTAATACTAAAGACTTTCAAGCGGTATCAGAGAGAGGTTACTCAAAAATGACTTAATAGTATGCCTGATCTCCAAGGATAGCTAAAAGGTTTGTGATTTTGAGTCAAGTAGTGAAACATAAGGAGTGGAGCTCAATGAAGCCTCATGTCTGCAGAGCAGAAAAGACATACAATGGGTTGTTGGCAGTTGTTGTAGATAATGAAGACTATCCTGCTGCCAGGATAGGAATCAGAGCCCCACTATCCTCAATGCTCGGAGACTGTGGTAAAGTTAATGTCTATCCAAATGCAAGGTTAAAGATCAGGGCCCCTCTTTCATACACAGACTGTGATTCATAGGTGGATGATGGTGAGGAAGTTGACTGCAGATGTTATGGGCTGATGGCCATGATAGAAGAAGAATCCTGCTAGGATCATCCTGGTTCAGATCAGGTTCACTCCCTATCTAGCACATCCTTGGTATCTATGTATGAGACCAATCCAGACTTTGATGCATCCACATCAAGTGATGATAAGAAACCTGTATCAGAGGAAGATGTCAATCAATTGATTGACACGTATAGTGCACTTCTGAAGACTTTGAAAAGGAGCAAGATGTTGGCTAAAATGCAGGTAGATGAGATAGTTTCTCTTCAGCTAGCTGCTTCCCAGCATATTGAGACAACAACCCTACTGGAACAGAAGAATAAGGATGTCAGCCAACTAAAGGCCAACTCAGTCATCCAAATGGAGACTATAAGCCAGAAGAACAAGATCATCTTGGATCTTGAAAAGAAACTCCTAAAAGAAAAAAGGGTTGTGGATGATTTCAATAAGCCCAAAGTTGTGTTGCCACTGATTGACTCATTTGCTTCTCAAAAAGATGAGAGATGTTTAGGGTCTAAGTGGAATTATAGAGTTGACCTTTCCAAAGGGAAAGATAAAGCTCCTGTTAAGCCTCAGTCAAACTTTCACAAGGTAATTCTTCTATCCAACAGGTATGACCAGTACTGTATGTATGGTCACTGGAGGAATGAGAATCTTTCTTTTAAGAATACAAATGTATCTTACAATGGAAGAAGAAAGTGTAGGTAAATGAGTTACTTTAAGGATTCCCATGAAGAAATTCAAATGGCCCATCCTGAACCATTTGTATTTAGTGCACCATCCCCCTCATACATGAGTAAGACAGTGGCCTTTTCTCAAGATCTCCCAGCACACACTCAGAACAAGGGCAAGTCTGTCAGCAAACTAGACTTGGGAATTTATGGAGCCATCAATAGTATGTGTTCCGCAAAGAAGATCACTATTGGTAGAATTCAAGAAAAAACAAACTCTTCTACTGCCAGACCTATCTTTAGTCAGATTGTGGCTGAGAGAACTAAGAACAAGGAAGCTACTCTTCCTTATGTTTTGTCTACAGTTAACCCAACTATCAGACCTTCTCAGAAGAGAAGGTATAATATCCATGAGTGCTGGTGTTATGGCAAAGTGGGCCATTTTGCCCTAGATTATTAGCACAATCCAAGAGTGCCCAGAGCTAATGTTAGTCTTCCTGTCAAAAAATCTACAGGAAGACTGATTGTGATTCAAACTAACAAGAGCCTAGGACCCAATAAAAATTGGGGTCCTAAGGTGGGATAAACTTTGTTTTATAGGATAGTCCAAGTGCCCATCCCCTACATGGTACTTGGATAGAAGTTTGTTCCAGACTTAGGATTGGAACAAGGAAGCTATCTTCAGGATCTCAAACTTATAGATGATGTGGATAGGCTGATCAACAAGTATATGTTCCTATTGAGGGGGAGCTAGTATAGTCTGATATGCTGGACTAGATTGTATCTTATCAAAAAGATTGACTTCAGAGTGCAGGGAAGTTGTTGCCAATCCAGCAACTACTTTAAGTCTTCAATATAAAGATAAGTAGAACTCATTTATTTTGTGATTATACTAGTGCAATCTTAATTGCTAGGAATCTTATCTCTCACAGCAGGAATATGTATATTGAGGTTAGGTATCCTTTTAAATTAGAGAGCATGAGGAAAAGAAAGACATTAGTCTTAAAAATTATCTCATCTAATAAGCAATGGGCTCATATACTGACTAAGCCACTAGATGGAACTAGGTCAACACCTTCAAGTTTGACAATGGTATGTTGAGTTTAGTTCAGCTTAAGCAGCTCTCCACTAGATATATACATTGTGTGTATGTTGCAGGCCATGTTAATCCCTTCAAGGTTGATTAGTCTAATAAGACTAAGGATAAAGGAGAAAATCGGCTATTTGCGGCTAAGTATCGAGAATTAATCCCAACCGTTGATCAAAGCATTGATATCAAATAGGTATGCGCCTCTTCCACTTCTAAAAATAAAATAACATTATAGATAGAAGGAGACGTGCATAAAACAAACCACATTATTCCTTGCCCTTCACTGTCTGATACTGCCGAGACAATAGAACTGTTTCGCTCGCTCTCAGAAATTCGCAAGGAATATGGCTCCCAAGGGACTCAATTTCCTATTTGAAGGCTCGGAGTTGGTTCGAAATGGATTCATAGATGCACTAGAGGAGGTGCAATATGTTCTCCATCTGCTTCAAGCTTCTGATCTAGATTTTTGTCTTGATGGATCCCTGTTTGTTGTGGAAATGGGTGGTCCTAGAATTATTTTCAAATGCCAAGGTAGATGCGTCTGCGGGCAAAATCAAGACTTTGGTAAGTGGAACGAAGATCAAAATCACCCCAAAGAGGCTTAGCAAGGCGCTCCAGTTTGTGGGGCCTGATGATGAAGACAACCTAGAGCTGTCTGACATCAAAGCTTCAATGAAGTGGGTTGGTCTATCAAAACACACCAGTGGTTTAATCTTAAGGAAGGAACTGAACCTAAGGAGTAAGTTCCTAGCCAACATAGTTGGGAAAGCCCTGTTGTGCAAAAGAGGCTCCTACGATAAGATTTCAAAGAAAATGTTTGAGCTAATGACAAGGATTGTTCTGTCCAAGAAGACAAACTAGGGAAGAATCTTGTTTGACAGGATTATGGAGTGCATTTCTGAACCCAACTTAGGGAGAATTCTTTCTCTATTTATTCTACAGACTATTCCATGGATCCTCAATATATGGCTAGGAATAAAGATCAATCATATGAGGAGGATGGACATCGGAATGCTGGATAGATGGGACAGGGTCCTTCATCCCCATGGATAGCCTATTACCAAGAAAAAGCAAAAGGAAGTTCCAGTTCCAGCATAGAGCAGTTCAGGTAGTTCTTCTGAAGAAGATGAGGAAGAGCCTCATGACCCCAGTCTGACTGTGTCTGAGGATATGACCAGGAGAGACACTGCTACCCAAGTGTTAGTATCTTCTGAACTTGATGTCAGAAATCAGTTGAGCAGGGCTCAATCTGAAGATGTTCCAGAATATGATGTTGACTTGCCTTAAGCTGAGGATGTTGGGCAAGTAGCTGAAGATATTTTCAACAAAATCTCTACTAGGTTGGAGGGGGAGACTTCCAGGCCTGATGCTACTGCTAAAAACATTCCATATCCAGCTCATGTAACCAGCCCTCAGAGTGAGGGGTGCAACTCCATTATCAAGTAAAGCAGGATGTATTTACATAGGGGGCAGTTTCCAAATTATCCGGAGATAAATCAGGATGCTGAGAAAATTGGTGTTGTTGCTGATGATGTTGTACTACATGCTAAAGAGGGCATGGCAGATATTGAGGGGGAGATTCAATCTGAACTCCCTGCTCAGGTTGAAGTTCACAATATAGACTCTTCTATATTAGAAAAAGGACAAGATGCTCTTGTAGATCCACCAAGAACTCATTCTTCTAAATTCACAGTGGGTGATTCTGCCAACAGGGAAGAGGTCAGTCCAATCCAAAGAGCCAATGATAAAGGCACCATTGCAAGGATAGATCAAATTCCTCCTATGTTTCTTGCCCAGCTGAAGGGCTTGTTGGATGAGCAGAGGAGATCCTTGGAAAACTTTGTGGATGATGCTATCAAAGAAATCAGCAAGGAGCTATCTACTGAAATTAAGTAAATCATATTTGAAGTGAATCTTCTGAAGGGTAAAACCATCCAATTCTTCAAAAGGGCAGCACCAGCTGTGGATTACACTCTAAACAAGCTGGATGTAGTTGACTCAAATATCACTACAGTAATTGCAAATCAAACAATTCAGAATGAAAACATGCTTGCTATTCATAATGCTAATAATTTCTGAAGGAACAATAGAATAAAGCAATCTTTAATAAGATGGATGGTTGTACCGAGATGTTAGATAATCATATGTTGGAGGTCAAAAATCAAGTAACAGTAGGGGTTCACTATCTAGAAACTGAAAGGAGTAAGGCATGCCTCTCCCAGACCAAAGAGCTTATTGAAGAAGTTAAAAGGGGGAGAGTAATGTCATAGGAACAAATACTGAAAATATAGTTTAGGCTACTAATGTGATGAGGGGATCTTATGGGATTTAACCTATCCAGTATGACAACTTCCCTATATTTCCTGCTCAAGTACAAGAAGCATTGAATCCTAAAATGTATGCTCAGCTAGAAGGCCAGCTGCAAGATGATCTCAATAGAGAAGATGGTGCTCAATGGCATGATTCATATGTTGCTCCTGAATTCAGCCCCTATGCAGAATAGCTACAGAAGTCAAAGGGAAGGACTGCTGATGAGGAAGAGGAAGAAATTAGATTAAGTAAAAAGATGTACAAAGAAAAGATGGAGAAGAGAGATGATTTTGAATAATGGAGTCCACTGTCCAGAACCATTATTCTCTCAGCTTGGGACCATATCAAGTCAAAGAATACTGATAGGGAAAATTTGTATACCTCCTTTAAAAGATCTAAGCAGGATCAGGATGAAGCTGAAATGAAAGCGTATAAAAGAGATAAAAAGGCTGGCACACTACAACCTAATGTAGTGGAGCCTATAAGAGACTTTCCAAAGCCTTACAATTACTTCCAGAGACATAGAGACAAGAAGGCTAAAGCTGAAATTGAAAAAGCAAATAAGGCAGAACATAAAGGGAAAAGATAGCTGATGGAGCTGAGAAGGAAGAAAGATCCAAAAAGAAGCCTAAGGGCAGTGGCATTGTGATAAGGGAACTTGAAACTTGAAATGTTTCTTGTTCTGCTTAAAAGGGCTTAAGGAATATGTCATGTTTTATTATCTGCACAAAAACATTTACACCTTCTAAGATAAATGAAAATCATTTTTGATTATGATTCATTATTTTCTCAAAGTTATGCAATGTGTCTTTTACTATATGTGTTGCATATTTATGTTAGTGTATAACATTGTCTTAGGTTTTGACTTTTTCAAATAGGGGCGAGATTGTTGGGTCCATTGTGCCCAATGTCCCAGATTTGTAAGAAGTCAAACAAGCCAATGGTATACACATTGTTGTATTTGATGTTGTTCAAACTCATCATGTGCAGGATGTTCCTTGGAACAAATTTGGACAGATAGCCCAACTGGCTAGGACAGGTGATGTCTAGGCAAGCTTGTGGAAAGACAGGAAATTTGTCAAAGTCCATAGGCATTAAGTGAAGTTAGCTCACTCAACGCTAGATGACTAAAAGCTGTGAGTACACCATGCAAAGTCAAATCCAAGCAATTGTCAAGTTAAAAATGTGGCTAAGTCCACAGGCGTAGAGTGAAGCCTACTCACTCAATACCATACAACAAAAAGTAGTGAGACAGGCTAATGGAGTAAAAACCTAAGAAAAAATAGGCAGAAATGTGGCAAAGTCCACAGACGTTGAGTGAAGTTTATTCATTCAATTCCATAACTTCATATTCATTGAGTATTGCACAGACATTCTAAGCCATAGGAAATCTGTGTAGATATTTGACTAAGTACACAAGCATTTAGTGAAGCCTATTCATTCAATTCTTAGTGATAAAATGCATAGATTTTTGTCTAAGTACAAAAGCGTTAAGTGAAGCTTACTCACTCAATGTCATGTCAATATAATTTGCAGATGCTAAAAGCGTTGAGTGAAGATACTACACTCAACGCTTCTCTGCCATGAGAATTGGCTAAGTCCAATAGTGTTGAGTGATGATCATTCACTCAATGCCTTATGACAGAAAACTGTTTAAGTGCTTTAGTATTGAGTGATGGTCACTCACTCAATGCCTAATGATAGAAATCTTTTCTAAGTGTTTTGGCATTAAGTGAAGCTTACTCACTCAATACCTAGTGATAGAAAATCTGTCTAAGTGTTTTGGTGTTGAGTGAAGCTAACTCACTCAACGCTTAATGACAGAACATTTTTCTAAGTATTTGGTGTTGAGTGAAGCTTACTCACTCAATGTCTATGCTAAAGATGCTTAATTTTGGGCAAGTCTACAGATGATGACATTAGCAAAGTCAACAAGTCAACAGAATTTTAATTTGTTGTAGAAAAGCTACAGTACGCAATAAATGTTGCCACTTTCCATCAGTACAGTCATTAATGCAAAATCTGGTATCAACCAACAAATTCAAGGTGGGACATACTGCTCAAGGAGCCGTTGATGGGATAATAATAAAATGCAGAGATCGAGGAAGAAGTAGTAGCTTTTGGGAAAATACTGTTGGAATTCATCTTCCTGCTCGCCATTGTTGTAGAGCTTGGAGAACTAGTTCAAAGTGCTGATCTAAGAGCAAAAGCAAGTTAGTATGTGACTAACAGATAGTTAGCTATTGAAGAAGCTACTCTCTGAAGAATCAAATCATCTTCAACATCAAGATCAGAAATTCCTCTTTTGAGTAAGAAGAAGAAGTTGAGTCATTTGGTTTCAGCAATCTGTAAGATATGGCTGAGTTTATCTCATCCTGAGAAGATGTTAAGGGAAAAAGGCCAAGCAGTAGTTACTTCACAGATCTTGTAGAATATTTCCTAAAGATAAATTTTTGGAGCTATGTAGAAGAGAGAGCTGAGCTTCTGGTTCAGTTCAGCAAGGTGCAGGCCAGCAGATCTGCAAAGTTGCTTCCAGCTCAAGATTCTTATTGTTGTGTAGAAGTTAGGGCTGAGACTATCTTAGCTCAGGAAGAAGAAGAAGAAGGCTCAGAGAAATTTCTTTATTGTTATAGTCAAACCACCCACCCTCACACCATGTAGGATCTTAACAGATCTGAGTTGTAGGCCTATATAAAGGTTGAGTGTAGGATGCAAGTGTGGATCTAAGTGTAGGATCACAGGTTGATGTGAGGTAGGATTCTATTGAGAATCTGAGTGGTAGGGCCTTTGTGCCTGAGAGGTAGGAGATTCATTCTCTCTGAGTGGTAGGGAACTTGTGCCTAAGTTGTAGGATCCCTTTGGATCGGAGGTAGGGCCTGTGTGCTTGAGAAGTAGGAGAGTCATTCTCTCTGAGGTAGGATCCTTTGTGGATCTGAGGTAGGCCTTTCCTCCCAGCCCGAGTTGTAGGGCCTTTGTCCTGAGGTAGGTGATCTTTGGATCACTGAGTTGTATGACCTTGTGCTTGAGCTGTAGGTCTTGGAGGAGACTGAGAGATCCTGAGGGATCTAAGTTGTAAGCTCTTAGGAGCTGAGATTGGAGAAGTGCTTTGTCTAATAAGTAGTTGGAAAGGTGGGAGGGAAAGTGGATGTACCCATAATTTGGGGAACCACTATAAATTTGTTATGTTATCTGTGTGATTGCCTTGAAAGCACAATTAAACTAATCAC
This sequence comes from Platanthera guangdongensis, assembly GCA_039583875.1. NCBI lineage: Eukaryota > Viridiplantae > Streptophyta > Magnoliopsida > Asparagales > Orchidaceae > Platanthera > Platanthera guangdongensis. The sequence continues at coordinate 49,291,491 of CM077153.1, read as the reverse complement.
ATCACTCACATGGGTAATTAAGTTTTTAAATATAACACTAGGAACCGATAACCTATTCACCCCCCCCCCCTCTCGGTAATGTAGTTATCCTTAAAACAATAGACTTTCATGTGTCAACATCCGCTTTTCGTAGATGTCGGGCACGCCGCTTTTCGACTTCAATCAAAGTGATTTTGGGTGGTGTGTATGAATTTGTAAAGGGCACCATCAGAATGACTAAAAATGAAAAAGAAGTTGGCCCAGGTATGCGCGAACACAATATCTAAATTTTTATGCTTATATTCTAAGAAAGGCATACTTTGCACCTCTCTTACAGTAGAGGATGTAATGATGGGTATCCAAGCATTCTAAGAGATTGGTAATATTACTATAACAAGATCAGGGAAAGAAGATCTTTTATGGGAGGGATGGATCATGGATACTCACTTAGATGCCTTCGTCGTTCTTCTAAACCATCGTAAGAGTACATCCCTAATCTTGGAAAAATTTTCTCTTTGTCACATACTCTTGCATTAACATTTCTTCATATTGTATTTCACTTAATTTCTATATTATCTTAATTTTATTGCCCTAGGTTTTCTGTTCAATGATCCATACATACAACACTATAAAAGCTGTAATTTGCCTCTACATAATTTGTTATCTCAAATCACACCCTCCAATGTCCAAGCTGTCGAATTAATTTTGATGCATATCAATGTGCAAAGTCACTAGACATTATTAATCTGTAATTTAAGGTAACACTGCTGGTATTTTATGATTCAATATTAAGCAAAATGCACCAGTTCACATTGTCATCATTGGAATATTCAGTTTAATAACTTTGATTTATAATTTGTAAATACTATTTTTTAAGGTCCATTATTTTTTCGCAGATAAGCAGTCTGCACAAGGATGCCAAGAAAGCACTTCTAGCAGGGTTGTTAGATTAGGAGATAATAATTATAGGTGACGCAACTAGTCAAGAAAATGTCCACCACTACGGTAGTATGTTTGTGTTGAAGTACATGGAAGTCGAAACTAGCAAGAAGACTATTAGTTGGTCAAGTTGGATCTATAGGTGCCCTTAGGGGGGTAAATAAGGGTTTTAAAAAATTTAAACTTTAAAACATAATTGAGATGAAAACAGAGAAAGTGTAGCTTCTCTTGCTACTGCCAGCAATAATAACTACCGCTTTGCGCTAGTACGAATGGTAGAGTTAACGCCTTGCGGTAGCACCCAATTCAATATTCTTTACTTCGTTCTAGATTGTCGGTACTAGCACCAGAGGTATCAATAATGCTCTATATTAATAACTGATGGAGCAGCATCTTCACCATTCTGAGTTATAGTCCAAAGAGTATTGAACTTGTGGTTCTTGCACACTATAAACACATAGCTAGCAAGATCAAATACAAACTGTGATTTGGTATTCTCAAACCAAGAGATGTGGAACGCATATTCTAATAGGTCATACTACCAAGGGTGGTAGAAAAGTATGCCCAGATTTAGAGCCGAGATTTCGGCTGAAATGTTATAGTGTTTTTTGTTATGACCAGTAGATAATATTGATGTTATTTGAACAATATTTTCTTGGTATTGTGTAACCAGACAACATGTTTTGTGGGTAAATGATTGCCCAGCTAATCTCCACCAATTTATTGCCAAAGATATTGAAATTTGCCAATTAGTGATTATGCATCAGGCTAACTTAGAGGATGAATATGATAATAAATTTACTACCTTTATAATTAACCTGCAATGTTTAAAATGGTTGTTGGCATAATATCTTGTTCAAATTTTAGCATCACGTATATTATACTTGTAATATATTGTTGAAATTTTAGCATTGTGTTTATGACACTTGTAATATTTATATGATTTTTGGTATAGTTTTGTTTGAAAAAGGTGATATCATTTGATTTTTGGTTTATCATCCACACATTATTTTCCGAATGTGTGCTCTAATGTTTCATGGCTAATCCATACCACTTTGATTATAAATGTTATGTGAGTTGTGGGAATCCTTACTACATAGTCTAATGTTGTATTTATTGTGTTGTAAAAGTTTAAATCATTTGTATGATATTTATAATTGTTAGCACATGTACATTTATCTCAAAGTTAGTCACCTATAGAGGGAGGGGCCCAAATCCTCTAAGCACCTTTTATTGCTTTGGATGAAATTGAGGTGGAGCTTTATTCATGAAATTAGCTTGAAATTATTTGATTCATGATAGGATGTAACTTTTATACTAATACGACATATATATGAATAATCATATATTTATCATTACACGGTCTTTCTGACCTTCATCAACATTTCCTTAAAACAAATTTACAAACTGTAATGCATAATTACTACGCAACACAATAGAACTGATCATCTCTAATTCACCAACAAAGCACATTAGGGACTCTACAAAAATTAAATGGACTGGATAGAGATAATTCATCATTTAGTTCACTGAATATGGTAGCGTGCACTGAGGCATATCATTTTTCAAAACTAGCACTTCCTATGAATTTGATATCCTTCGGCTCTTCAGACACTAGCTTCGTATTAGCAATAGTCTTTTGCTTCATCTCTACATGATATACACAGAGACTAAATTAATATTTATTTGACCTATCAAAACACCAATCTTCAAAGTAAAATCATTATTCAAATAACATATTGCAAGCTTATTGTTTCTTTGATGGCTTTTCAAAAAGACTCTTTAAATGAGCATTTGACAAACCTTTATGATGTGCTGCCTTTGGATCCCTTAACAAGCCTATACTTTGGAAATTTCCTTCAACAAATCCCTTCTTCAACCCATCATCTTTGTCTATTATTTCTTTCATACCCCTCCTCAATTCACTCATGACAGTCAATACATGTTGTTGGGCTGGTTGGCAATTATCTATTATCTAAGCTAACTCATATGTGACTCTCAGAAGACTATTTATAAACACCAAGCTTGATTGGGCCTCTTTCATACATGTGCTCTTTGAGATATACAAATCTTTTTTTGTTGCGAGTATGAATCTCTTTAGTAGGTATTTAGAATTAATTTGTTTTGCATTCTTGGAATTGTATACTCATAATATGTGGTTACAAAAGATTTCTTTTGTTTCAAAAACCTTGCACGAGCACATAATATTGTTTGTATTAGAATAAACTTTAACTAATCATTATTTATCGTCCATGGATGGATCACAATGTCTTGTAGCATATAACATATGATCATCTTCATAGCTAACTTCCTCGGTTATACTCACACTAACTGCCCCATCCATAAAAAATTATTCAAAAATAGAGAACATTTTTCTTGTGTAATCATTTGAAACTTATTTTAATAAGAGACACTTTTTAAATTTTAAATTAATGTAACCTTGCTTACACTTGAAATCTTCATTATGTTCAAATCTCTGCTAAGTTGAAATCATTTTTTTCATTCCAGTACAACACTCAACAAGAGAACATGTAGCTTATGTGCACTTGTGTAACACATTGTTAGCAGATTCTCTTCTTTGAGTAGATAGAATGTCTAGATCTAGAATGTCTTTATTAAATGATGTAGATCATTTATTTCTAACTTTGTGTAGATCAAAAAGTCATATATTGCACTCTAAGTTACTTCTTGTAATCATTTCACTCCAATGTTAATTAAACGCAGCCTCAATGTTGCATTTGTTTATACATTGATAAAATAAAGCTCTAATACTCTTATCATTATTGAAAGTTAGAACCTTTGAAGATGTTTTCTTTGAAATGTATCACTGACATAGGCAGTGCAGAGTACTAGTAAAAACTCTCTCAATTGCAACAGTCATCACCTGATCTTGATCGATATATATAGTGTTTGGTTGCTTTCCACCATCAAATCTAAAAAATGTTTCAAAGACCCAGCAAAATGATCGGATGGTCTCTTTAGCAATGAAGGCTCCACCTACGAAGACATTTTTCCAGTGATAGTTTATGGTAATGAATGAAGCGCAAGCCAAATTATAATAAACATCGATAAACAAATCATAATCAATCTTGAGATACGTATTTATCCAACAAAAACTAGTATGCCTACTAAACTCGTCTATTTGGATACCATAACAAAACATGTTATCTTCCATTTGCTTTTCCTTGAATATTTTCAACAAGATCGTGACGTCATCGCTTTCTATCAATGTTCTTCGTTTGCGTAGAACATAATTATATGCATAGGTTTTATAGACATAATGTTTTCAAGCCCATTAACTTCATCTAATGTTTTCAAATCCACTAACTTCATCAGTTATTAACTTTTATGAATCAACTATTCTAATCCCAGCACCTGTCATATTCTTCAGAAGAATGCCTTCAACATAGAATATGTTCTGATGAGATCTCAACAAATGACTATCATTCTCTAGAGCAATTAATAAGATGATTTCGTTTCTCTACGAACCTTATCACCTCCTAATTCTTGCCCTCTCTATCAGCACTAAAATGCAAGCAAGCTAAGCAGCCAGTATGAGTATCAAGTTTGCCATATTTCCATTATGCAACATTCGCTGGATTTAATTGTTTAAACCCTGCATTTTCACATGAAAACTCTCTTGCCTTCACATTCTGAGTATGTGTCCAATATACGATATGTTCTTTGCACACACTGAATCTAATTATAAGTGCATACTCTTGGTACATCTGATATGCTTCCTCATCAGAATGTAGAGTCGAAAATACAACAACATCATTAGACTAGGGATAAATAAAAGACGTAATTAGTAGAAGAGATAGACCTGCAGTTTTGGATAGTATCTAGAAAATATATATCTAGAGAATAACCCAGTTATCCAAACACTATGCAACATATGACCATAAATAATTTTAGGAAAAAGTAGGCTTAAAAATAAAGTAAAGAAAACATCCAACCAAAGAATAAGAAAGTAAAGAAAAAAGGTGGGTAATAACCGTATGCAAAACAACAAAATAAATAAAACACCCAATTATTCAAACTATACAACATCTAATCATAAATAATGCTGGGAAAACATCCAACCAAAGAATAAGAAAGTAAAGAAAAAAGGTGGGTAATAACCGTATGCAAAATAACAAAATAAAAAATATATAGAAAATTCATAGTGTAATTAAACTCATAAAACATAATCATCATAAAATAGGAAAATATAAATCTAAGAGGAAAGATGATTACTATAATTGTACTAGAAATGATGTATAAGGTTGCTCTAGATTTGTCAATAGTGGCAGTGCTCCGTTCTTCCATGGTAGAAGTTGCTTATTAATGTCCATAGTAGCTCTGAATCAATTGATGACTGGAATGGCTGCTTTGAGGTTGCCTTCTTAGAGGAGATATGCTTCAACGAAGGAGGTGAGGCTGTTTGGAAGTGAGGTGCGCTTCTTTGCTATAGTTCAGTCTCCGGCGAAGCATTCTCGGCAAAATAGAAGTATGAGGGGAAAAGGGAGGAAAAAATGTAGCTCGAAAAAGAAGGAAAAATATAGCTCAAAAAAGGAGGGAAAATGCAGCTCAAAAAAGAGTGGGGCCCTGAATAGTACCACCTATTTATTGACCTTGCAATCCACAAATCCCAATATCAGCCTACAATAGTCTCCGTTTCTAATCTCGCGAGCCATCTGTTCTTCCTTTTTATCTATCATATATAGGGAACCCTCGTCAAGATCGGGAGGTAGGGAGAGATTTGAATACAAGATGCGGGGTTGAGAGGAAGGATATGTAATTGTGACATGAGGAGAAGAAGAAAAAATTTTAGTTTGGGCCCCAGACAAAGATCAACGTCTGGGACCTTCATGATTCTGACGTGTTGCCTTACTTTGATATTTTTCATGGGATTTCTGTCCTTGTTACCTATTAAAATATGTATGCATATATATTACAGATGTAATTAGCTATTAAAATAAATAAAATTTTGGGGAATGTTTCAAAAATATAAAATAAAATTATTTTGAATCGATGTGATAACTGGGAGAAAATTCTAACATCTCGCTTATTTTCCATATTAACTATGTTAAAAATAAATTATCTTAGATATTTCCGGTAATATCTGAGATAACAATGTAATCTCTTAACTATTTTCTATAATATCTAAGATAAATATGAAATATCTGAGATAAAAATATAATCTCTCAGCTATTTTTTGTAACACAACAACAACAAAAAAAAAACTCAAGCCTTTATCCCTCTATAGTGGGGTCAACTATATGTATCCTTTGTCACCATGTTCCCTATCTTTTTCCATAATCTCAGCAATGCCTAAGTATAGCATGTCTTTCCTTGTAGTTTCATTCCAAGTCTTTATTGTTTTATCCCTCCCTCGTTTACCATTCCTAGTAACTAGACTCTCACAACGCCTAATAGGTGCCTCTAATGGTCTCCTTTGTACGTGTCCAAGACATCTTAGTCTAGCTTATCGCATCTTCTCTACAATTGGTGCTACTCCCGTCTTATCACTAATATATTCATTCCTAATTTTATCCAGTCTTGTGTGTCCATATATCCACCAAATCATTCTTATTTTCGCAACTCCCATTTTTTGCTCATATACACAATTCACTGCCCGACACTCAGTACCATAGAACATCACTAGTCTAATTGCAGTACGGTAAAACTTGTCGTTATGTTTTAATGGTACTTTGCGATCACATAAGATCTCTGATGTGCCTCTCCACTTCAACCAACCCACTTGGATTCTATGTGTCACATCTTTATCAATACCTTTGTTCTTTTGAACTATCAACCCAATACATTAAAAACACTCACTATGGGAAATATCTTGATCACTCAACTTAATAATAAAGTCATTTGTCCTTCTTGCACTGCTAAATTTAAGCTCCATATACTTTGTCTTTGCCCTGGTCAACCTAAAACCCTTCTTTTATAATGTTTCTCGCCAAGATTCAAGTTTTGCATTTACTCCCTCGTGGGACTAATTGACCAAAATGATATCATTCGCAAATAATAAACACTAAGGTATTTCTTGTTGGATATGTTTGGTGAGCTCATCTAAGATAAGGGTAAAGCGATTAGGGCTTAAAACTAAACCTTGATGTAAGCCAACAGTGATAGAGAATTCTTGTGTTAATCTCCAGATGTCCTCACCCTTGTCACTTAATTTGTATACATATCTTTGATTATGTTAATGTATGATACATTTACACCTTTCTTTGCTAAGACTCTCCGTAAGATCTCTCTTCAAACTCTATCATATGCCTTCTCAAGATCGATAAACAATATATGAAAATCTTGCTCTCTTTCTCCATAGTTGTCAGCGAGTCTCCTCAAGAGATGTATAGCATTCATGGTCGACTGCCCTAGCATGAATATAAATTGATTCTCTGTGATGTTAGTCTCCCGTCTTACTCTTCTTTCTATTATTTGTTCTCATATCTTCATTATTTGACTCATAAATTTAATTTCTATTGAAAGTGCAACTAGATCTGATATACTCTAGAGGGGGGTGAATAGAGTATATAGTGCTTTAAAAACTTTTACAAACTTTTACAACAATTATTGTAATATGTGTGAGCAGGGAAGCAGAAATAAATCTAATCACAGTACTAAGCTATGCAAAAACTAAGCACAGAAAAATCAAGGCCAGAAACAAAAATGAAAGCAAGCAGAACCAGATGACACAAGGAAATATAGTGGTTCCCCAAACTTGGGTACATCCACTCTTCTACCACCCTAGGTAGGAATCCACTACAGGATGAGTTGATCAGGTGTCCTGGGCACCAATGAGCTTTTGATAAGGTGCTCAAAAACCAAAGCAGATTTTTTGATCAGGTGTCTTGCCACCAATGAGCTTTTGACAAGGTGCTCAAAAACCAGGTTCAAACTTTTGGAGGGAGTTTGAAAAACCCATTACAGAGTGGGGGTGAGAGAGTGATGGCAATCTTCTCTTTCTCAAACAACTGAGAAGACTATGTGGATTGTTGTCAAAGCTCCCCCTGAATCCTTGAAATCTTCAGGAAGAAAAGCTTTGCTGAGGGTGATAGGCCTTCAAATATTGAACTCCAGCAATGGATGATTTCAGCAAAAGGGACTGAAATGTTGAGTGTCTGGAGTCTGGAATATGTTGGCCTTGAACACTTTGAAAACTAAAAGAGATCTGAAGATTTGAAAACTTGATCTCCTTGGATGAGTGTTCTTCAGAATTCTTTTAGACAGAAGATTTTTGAGGTTGTCTCTGTAATCTGTATTGTGTGTGCTCTGTTGTGAGAGATTCAAAAATCCTGTCTTTTATTCTCTGGTACAGAATAGAATATTATTCTCTGTCAAGGATAGCCGTTGGTCTGCATTGATTGCATCCTTAATTGCATAATCTCTTCTGGAGGAAAGTCCACAGAGACATTCCTTTAAAAATCCCTTGAAACTTGGTCCAGAATTGAATGAAAAACGGCTAGCAAATCTCTGAATTAATTGCAGAATAACTCCTAACTGATTTGAATTTGAATTCTGGAAGTTATCTGAAATCGTCGAACTGAGCTCTGCTATCGTCGAGCTGAGCTCAGCGATCTGTAAAACTTAAGCAGCAAAAATAATCGTCGATCTGAGCACAAAGATCGTCGAACTGAGCTCAGAGATAAAGATCCAAGGCAGAGTCAAGATCGTCGACCTGAGCTCACCGATCGTCGAATGGAGTTCGACGATATTATGAAGTTGAGCTCAGCGATCGTCGAATGGAGTTCGACGATCTGTCGAACTTGAGCTAGACGATCGTCGATCGGAGTTCGACGAATCGTCGTGCTGAGCTCGACGATCAGACTTAGTCTCCAGACAGAAAAACTTGGTCTTCAGGGTAGCTTCCAAACCTAGACTTCTAACCCTTAGACTCAATTCTAATTGACCTTTTAAGCTATACAGGAGGTCAAGCAAAGGTTCCTAGAGACATAGTGATCCTGACCCAAATTAGTAATAGGGTGTTCCAACAATCTCCCCCTATTTGGGTTAGGATTACTATTTACAGACTTTGGAAAAATTTAAATAACAACATACAAGTATTAAGCAGAAAAACAACAGCTAGACAAGCAAAAACACAGAGATATATATATCATCCAGATAACAATCAGAATTCACAGAAACTGTCACCTTACAATGTCACTTCTTCTCTTTGCCTTTAACCATTTTAATTTCTCTGTTAGGGTTTAGGGCTTCTTTGTTGGACCTGGTGTCATCTGCTGCACCCAAATAAGTTTGCTTTGAAGGCCTGGGAACCACAGCTGCAGGATGTAACTCCATGTATCTGTCAGCATCAAAGAATTTACTGGAAGCATATCTTTCTAATTCTTTCTGTCTTTGCTCAGACATTGTAGAAATGTTGGAGGTATCCAATCCATGATCTCTGGCCTTCTTAATCTGATCCAGTGCAGCCAATTCCTTTAACCTGGCAGTCCAAGCAGCTGGGTTATTTTCAGGGTCCTCAAAAGGTACAGGTGGCTCATACCTGTTGGAAGGATTGTCTTGAGGAGGCCTGGCAGACACAGTCTCTTTTAGCTTGTAGGGGAAAGGACCTGATGATGTATCAGATGAAACATGTCCTCCCCTAGAATATGGGTGCTGCCTGGAATACCCTTTGGAATATACTTGTATATCTCTCTGATTGCCCCTGTATCCTCCTCTCCTAGAATATGAACCCCTGGATTGGCTTTCCCTTTGATAGGATCTGGCATGAGGTTGATAGGGAGCTTGGCTTCTAGCTGGGGGTTGACTTGCAGAGCTTCCACCTGCACCTGCATCAGGAGGAGGTGGTGGAGGAGGATGAGGGTGCTGGAATTGGGATGAGCCCTTCTCATATTTTCTCTTTTTCTTCATGGCTTTCAGCTGGTTCTTGGAAAACTGCATCCAATGTTCAGTGATGGGGCAATTATGAAGGATATAATAAGGAATATCATTGTTATCCTTAACTTTAGCAGGAGGAACCCTTTTCGTTGCCTTGCTCCTTGCCTTACTTTTCCTGGCAATGGTAGCAGATGAGTCATCAGATTCTGTTTTGAATTCATCAGATTCAGAACTCTGATCATCATATAAAGCATCTATTTTCTTCATAAGATCTTTCTTCAGTTGAACAGCAGCAGATGAGGCAGAAGTTGAGATAGCAGCAGCAAGGACAGCAGCAGAGACAGCAGCAGATGAAGGAGGTGAAGCAGAAACAACAACAGCAGCAGGAGAGGTGACAGCAGCAGTAACAGTCTCATTTACAGCAGAAACAGCAGATTCACTCTCAACAACAGAAACTGGAGAGTTGATAGCAGCAACAACTTCACTGACAGTAGCATAAGCATCATCAAAAATTTGGAATGCATTAGAATGCATTAGGTTAGAAAACCTAGGAAGAAGGATAGCTCACCCATGCTACACATCTCAAATTTAGAATGCATTAGGTTAGAAAACCTTCTGCACAATTTTGAGTCAGTAGAACCAAAAATGATATCGTCTACATAAATTTGTACTAGTAGGGTATGGGACTTATGGGTTCTAATAAAAAGAGTTTGGTCTACTCTACCCCTTATAAAACCATTTTCTAAGAGAAAGCATGCTAAGGTCTCATACCATGCTCTAGGAGCTTGCTTGAGACCATATAATGCTTTATTTAATCTAAAAACATAATCAGGATAAGTTGGAGAGATAAAACCTGGAGGTTGTCTGACATAAACTTCCTCTTTGATGTCTCCATTTAAGAAAGCACTTTTGACATCCATCTGATATACTTTGAAGCCTTTGTGAGCTGCATAAGCTAGAAAAATCCTGATGGCTTATAATCTTGCAACAGGTGCAAAAGTCTGGTCGTAGTCGATTCCTTCTTCTTGAGAGTATCCTTGAGCAACTAGCCTTGCCTTGTTCCTTATAATTACTCCTTGATCATCCAGTTTGTTTCTGAATACCCATTTTGTCCCAACAATGGAATGATCCTTAGGCTTTGGCACTAGTTCCCATACTTTGTTCCTCTCAAATTGATGTAACTTCTCTTGCATTGCAATGATCCAGTGTGGATCTTGCTCTGCATCTTGAATGGACTGAGGTTCAATTTGAGATAGGAAGCAGGTGTGCAACAGGTTTTGGTTGACCTGATTTCTGGTTTGCACACTAGCTGAGATTTATCCAATTATTTGGGAAATTGGATGGTCTCTTGATGTTACTAAATCAACAGGGGGTGTTGATTGTTCACCAACCTGTGTTGTTGTTTCCTCTTGTGGTACAACAACTGGCTCTTCAGTTTGTGCTTCAAAATGTTGATCATTTCCTTCATCTTCACTGCTTTCATCCTCTTGAGTAACCTGTAACCTGTTCAAGTCTTCAACTAGAGAATGTTCCTGCAAAGGTTCTATGGTAGAAGAATTCTTCTCCTTGAAAGACATGTTAGTTTCATCAAATGAAATGTGAACAGATTCCTCAATTTTCAAAGATGATTTGTTATAGACCCTATAGGCCTTGCTGATCATGGAGTATCCCAGAAACACTCCTTCATCAGCTTTGGCTTGAAATTTTGCTAAATATTTCTTGTCATTATTGTGAATGTAGCAAATACAACCAAATACTCTAAAATAGTCAACTTTAGGTTTCTTCCCTTTGAGTAATTCATAGGGAGTCTTTCCCTTTAGTTTATGTATCAGACTTTTGTTCAACACATAGTTGGAGGTGTTCACTGCCTCTGCCCAAAAGGATAGAGGTAGATGAGCATCTGACAATAATGTAGTGGCAGATTCAATAAGGGTTCTATTTTTCCTTTCAGCTACCCCATTTTGTTGAGGAGTTCTAGGAGCTGAGAAAGTATGCATGATCCCTTCACTCTGACAGAACTCTTGCATAAGAAGAGAATCAAACTCTGTCCCATGATCACTTCTGATCAGGGCAATGTGAGTATTGAACTCAATCTGTATACATTTGAGAAACTCTGTCAAACACTTAAAGTTATCAGACTTCTTCCTTAGAAAGAACACCCAAGTGAATCTAGAGAAGTCATCTATAATTACTAAAGTGTAGGATTTCCCTCCTAGGCTTTGTACTGTGATGGGTCCAAAAAGATCCATGTGTAACAGATACAATATCCTAGGTGAATCACTCTTATTAAGTGACTTAAAACTGTTTTTAGTTTGCTTGCCTAATTGACAAGCCTTGCAGAGTCCTTCCTTCTTGTAGGGCCCAGAAGGTAGTCCTCTAACAAGGTTGTCCTTGGATAGCCTAGCAATAGTTCTAAGGTTTAGGTGTCCTAATCTCTTATGCCATAAAACATTTGGTCTACAGACTGAATTAAACAAGCAGATATCTACATCAGTTGAAATAAAGTCTACCAAGTAGATGTTACCTTTCCTTTTACCTGTCAACACAGTTGTGTTGCTCTCTGACTTGATTTTGCATGAGGTTTTGCTGAAGGTCACCTGGTAGCCTTCATCACACAGCTGACTGATGCTAATTAGGTTGTGCTTCAGTCCTTCCACATAAGCTACCTTCTTGAAAGTTACTGATCCAATCTGGACTGCACCATATCCTTTAGTTTGTCCAAAGTTGGAATCACCAAAAATAACTTTGGGTCCAAGCTTGGCTCTGAAGAATGTGAGGTTGTCCTTATTCTCTGTCATGTGCTTAGAGCACCCACTATCCAAATACCATTACTGGTTAGATGTTGGATAGGTCTTCACCTGCACATAAGATAATTCATTTGTTTTTGACCCAGTTTACCTTGGGCCTAGGTTGATAACCTCTAAATTCAGAAATGAAAGACATCCCAGGTTGACTCTTATATCCTTCAGGATGATATCTCCTTGGAGGTAGAATCCATTCAGTATAAGGGTTATAAATTTGGGATGAAGGACCCTTAGGATTCAATTTTGATTTGCCTTTGAAAAAGTTTCCAGAGCTCTGACCTCTGTTCGACGATCTTTGAGCTGCGTTCGACGATCTTGGGTCAGATCGTCGAGCTCCGTTCGACGGTCGACTATGGCTGAGGTCAGGTATATGAGATCGTCGACCTGCGTTCGACGACTTTGGATGAGATCGTCGATCTGCGTTCGACGATTTTTCCTGAGATCGTCGAGCTGCGTTCGGCGATCGTCGATCTTCATTCGGCGATCGTCGATCTATGTTCGACGATTTCTGCTGGGACTTGGTTTTTTGAGGCAGATCAGAATTTTTCCTAGTAACCTCTACAACTCCCTTTCCCTTGTCAGAAATGAATTTGATGGGAGTTGTTAGGACTATAGGTTGGTTGGATGAAGCACCCAAGCCCAGTGTACTGTTAAATCTAGAGTTCACTGTGCTTGTGATGTCCATCAGCTTGATGCTTCTCCCATTAAGGGATTCTTCAAGCTTCTTGGCCTCAGAGAGCTCACTTTTCAGTGAAGCTATCTGTTCCCTACAGTTCTCCAACTCCTGAGAGAGTTTGAGATTTTCTGACTTTAAAACATTGTGTTCAGATAATTGATTTCTGAGAGAGATAATCTCTTTCTCAGACTTTAGCAGGTCTAAACACAGTGCTTTAAATTCAGATTTAAAATCTTCTGAACTAAAATCAAAAGAGCTAATTACCTGATCTTCTTCAGGTTGAGTCTCTGAGTCTGACTCTGACTCCTCTTCTTCTGAGTTATGCTGTGAGGCATTGATTGCCATCATGCAGAACTCCTTTTCTTCTACATCATCCTCATCATCACTGGAGCTAGAAGAGGCTTCTGACTCCTCTTCTGTCTCACTCCAGGATTCAACAACAAACTCTTTTCTTGTATGCTTATTTTTGCTTGAAGAAGGTTTGCCATTTCCATTCCTTTTGGAGTCTTTCTCCTTCCTTCTTTCTTTCCTGTCCCTTCTGTCCTTGTTCTTGTTCTCTGGACAGTCAGGAACTATGTGCCCTGGTTTCCTGCAACCAAAGCAAATAATGTCTTTATTGTTGTTAATGGACTTGTCATACCTTGGCTTGTCCTGCTCCTTGTATGATCTTCTTCTGAAGTCCTTTCTGGCCATCTTGTAGAATCTTTTGGCCAACAAGCTGAGTAGTTCATCATTGCCTGTAGCTTTATCTTCAGGCAGATCCTCAGTTGCCTTAAAGGCTATGGTCTTCTCTTTCCTTATGGCTGGTGAAGCAGCCTTCTGTTCTTCCTCTCTATTCTTGATGAGTAGCTCATAAGATTTGAGCTTACCCGGCAAAGCTTCAGTGGTGATCTCATTTAGACTTCTGACATCCTTAATTGGCCAGATTCTTGAATCCCAAGTGCTGGGGAAGCATATTAGGATCTTGTCATTAAGTTCTGTCAGAGAGATCTCTTTGTCCAATGTCCTTAGCTCACTGACAATTAGACTTAGTCTGTTGTACATATCTCCCACTGACTCAGTCTCTCCCTTCTTGAAGTTCTCATATTGAGAGATGAGATGGGATCTTCTGTCCTTTCTCTCATCAGCTGAGCCTGAGACTATTTCTGAGAGCTTGTCCCAAATTTCCTTGGCTGAATTGCATTCAGCTACCTTTTGAAATATGTCATCTGACATTGTCTGGGCTAGGATGTTCATAGCCTTGGCATCAGCTACTTTCCATTTTTTGATATCAGCATCTGTTCCTGATGGAGGTGGAACAGCATTTGTACTTGTGCTCTCTGGGGGTCTTGGACACACTGTCAAAACAGAATTAAAGATATCTTCGTCAATAGAAATCATGTAAAGTCTAATCCTTGCCTTCCAAAGTGCAAACTTGGAAAGATTGCACACTGGAGGTCTGGTGCTAGCATAATCTTTGTTTTGGGCCATGATTTGTGCAAACAAAATCTAATAATAGAATACCAAAGAAACACAGATCTAGTTTGGGATCTTGGGGTTCAGGTGTTAGCCTGTACAACCAATCAGATATGGTATGTTTAACCAACCTCGCTCTGATACCAATTGAAAGTGCAACTAGATCTGATATACTCTAGAGGGGGGTGAATAGAGTATATGGTGCTTTAAAAACTTTTACAACAATTATTGTAATATGTGTGAGCAGGGAAGCAGAAATAATTCTAATCACAGTACTAAGCTATGCAAAAACTAAGCACAGAAAAATCAAGGCCAGAAACAAAAATGAAAGCAAGCAGAACCAGATGACACAAGGAAATATAGTGGTTCCCCAAACTTGGGTACATCCACTCTTCTACCACCCTAGGTAGGAATCCACTGCAGGATGAGTTGATCAGGTGTCCTGGGCACCAATGAGCTTTTGATAAGGTGCTCAAAAACCAAAGCAGATTTTTTGATCAGGTGTCTTGCCACCAATGAGTTTTTGACAAGGTGCTCAAAAACCAGGTTCAAAGTTTTGAAGGGAGTTTGAAAAACCCTTTACAGAGTGGGGGTGAGAGAGTGATGGCAGTCTTCTCTTTCTCAAACAACTGAGAAGACTATGCGGATTATTGTCAAAGCTCCCCCTGAATCCTTGAAATCTTCAGGAAGAAAAGCTTTGCTGAGGGTGATAGACCTTCAAATATTGAACTCCAGCAATGGATGATTTCAGCAAAAGGGACTGAAATGTTGAGTGTCTGGAGTCTGGAATATGTTGGCCTTGAACACTTTGAAAACTAAAAGAGATCTGAAGATTTGAAAACTTGATCTCCTTGGATGAGTGTTCTTCAGAATTCTTTTAGACAGAAGATTTTTGAGGTTGTCTCTGTAATCTGTATTGTGTGTGCTCTGTTGTGAGAGATTCAAAAATCCTGTCTTTTATTCTCTGGTACAGAATAGAATATTATTCTCTGTCAAGGATAGCCGTTGGTCTGCATTGGTTGCATCCTTAATTGCATAATCTCTTCTGTAGGAAAGTCCACAGAGACATTCCTTTAAAAATCCCTTGAAACATGGTCCAGAATTGAATGAAAAACGGCTAGCAAATCTCTGAATTAATTGCAGAATAACTCCTAACTGATTTGAATTTGAATTTTGGAAGTTATCTGAAATCGTCGAACTGAGCTCTGCTATCATCGAGCTGAGCTCAGCGATCTGGAAAACTTAAGCAGCAAAAATAATCGTCGATCTGAGCTCAAAGATTGTCGAACTGAGCTCAGAGATAAAGATGCAAGGTAGAGTCAAGATCGTCGACCTGAGCTCACCGATCGTCGAATGGAGTTCGACGATATTATGAAGTTGAGCTCAGCGATCGTCGAATGGAGTTAGACGATCTGTCGAACTTGAGCTAGACGATCGTCGATCGGAGTTCGACGAATCGTCGTGCTGAGCTCGACGATCAGACTTAGTCTCCAGACAGAAAAACTTGGTCTTCAGGGCAGCTTCCAAACCTAGACTTCTAACCCTTAGACTCAATTCTAATTGACCTTTTAAGCTATACAGGAGGTCAAGCAAAGGTTCCTAGAGACATAGTGATCCTGACCCAAATTAGTAATAGGGTGTTCCAACATCTATAATTAACATAATTTTGTATATATCTTTTATTCTTATACGAAGCTACGAAGACACTTTCTCTTCATTGGTCTAACATCCTCTTTGACTTCAGTACATTATTAAAAAAACATATAAGCCACAAAAATCTTTTTTCCCTAGACATTTCCATACTTTGATTAGTATATCATTTGGCCCAACCATCTTTCTATTTTTCACCTTCATTAAAGAATCATTTACCTATAATACTTGAATTTTATGATAAAATGTTTCTATGCTCCTCCGATTTACTTAACCCTTCCAAGTTCAATTTATTATCTTTGGTTTCATTATAGAGTTGATAAAAGTATCTTTTAGATCGCTCTTCAATATTCACATCATCCGTTAAAACTATATATGTTGCATCATTTATACATTTTACTTGGCTTTAATCTCTTCTTTCTTTCTCTAACTCGATCAATTTTATATATGTCACGCTCTCCATTTTAATATCTGGTCCCTTAAAAAATTTTCATAAACTTGACTTCTTGCTTTACTTACTGTATATTTAGCTTCTTTTTAGGTGGATTTATACCTGGCTAAGTTTTCATCATTCTTATAAGCATAGAGTGATTTATAACTGACCCTCTTTGCCCTCACTTTGTCTTGCAATTCTTCTTTCCACCACCAAGATTCTTTATTTTGGGGCGCACAATCTTTTGATACCCCAAGTATGTTTTTTTCACTTATCTTTAAATGTGAAAACATAACTTCTCATGAGACACTAGGATCAACATAAAGGGTCATTAAATAGTTGTTCCAAAACAACTATCTTGAAAATAATCTGATTTTCCATCTTCAAGTTCCCCCATCAAATTTTTTGCAATATGTTTTTTCTTCTCTAAAATTTATTATATTTAATTTATATGTCTAACACCACTAACATATATTGTGTTGTCAAACTTTCTCTTGGTATGACTTTGCAATCCTTATATATCATTTCATCCATTTTGTGTGTCAAAAAATAATCAATTTATGACTTATCTGGTCTGCTTTTAAACATAATTAAATGTTCTTCCCTCTTTATGAGAAGCGTATCTATCACAATTAGCTCATGTGCTACGATAAAGCCTAAAATGGTTCATTCTTCTTCATTTTTTCTCCATATCCAGATCCTCCATGAACGGCTGTAAAATCTATATTCTCCTTCCATATATGTCCTTTTAGTCTCCTCTTATGAAAATCTTCTCACTTTGTGGGATTTCCCTTACCAAATCATCTAAGTCTTTCCAATTTGGCACTTTAATATCTTCACTTAATCCTATTTGTACCGTTTAAGCACTGATCACATTAATTGTTTCCTTTCATATGATCAACTTAAGAGCTAAGATTCTATCACATTTTCTACTTATCCCAACAACTTGAACCCTTCAAGTAGTATTCACATTAATACATCACTACTTGTTTTATTTTTTCCTATGTACCATAACTTAAAACCTGAATTATCTAAAAAATTAATTTTCTCACACACTCATCTAGTCTCTTGTAGACATAAAATATTTATCCTTCTCATAATCATCATATCCACTATTTCATCACTTCCGCCGTTAGTGTATATATATTCCAACTTCCAAACCTAAATCATTCATATTTCATATGGTATACTTCCCTAGCTAAAACGTCTAATATATGAGGACTTTTGCCTATTTAACATTACACCCAAGTCTCTTGAAGGTGTAGCGGTCCTTGCCAGGATGCCGCATTTGGACCATACGACGAGGACTCTTGCATATTTAATACTACACCCAAGTCCTAGAGATGCAACAGTCTTTGACAAGATGTCCAATTCGACCATGTGACACATTCCTTAGGGGAAACAACATTGCTTTTGCACAATTTCTCAAATAATCCATATTCAAAAGGGTAACTAAATTTTATGTTGGTCGTTCATTAGGAGGAACAACATTCCTTTTGCACAATTTCTCAAATGATCCATATTCATAAGGATAACTAAATTTTACGCTGTCTGTCTACCCAACACAACCCTCACCATTTTTCGTCCTGGTTTAGGATCAGTATAGGCTATTTTTTGTAATTTATGAGATGAAATGTATTCTCTCAATTTTTTTGTAATAATTTTGATAAAAATATAATCTCTCAGTCATTTCCCGTAATATCTGAGATCAATTTTTTTATTAATTGAAATAAGTATTCTTTGAGTTAATATATATAATATAAATAAAACCTATAGTTTAAGTAAAACCTATAATAACATTTATTTAGTTATTTTAATAGTCAACATAGATTATTTTATACAATATCTAAGATTTATTTATTTATGTAACATTGATTTATTTATTTCTCATATTATCAGAGTTCAAAATAGGTTATCTCAATTTTTAATGTAATATCTGAAATAACAATATAATCTCTGTGTTTTTCAATAATATCTGAAATACAAATATACTCTCTCAGCAATTTTATGTAATATCTGAGATAAAAATGTAATATCTCAGTAATTTTATATAATATCAGAGATAAAAATGTAATCTCTCAGTAATTTTTTGTAGTATCTGAGATAAAAAATATAATCTTTCAGCTATTTAGATGTGTTTATGCATACATATTTTAATAGGTGGCATGGAGAGATTTCCCAATAAAAAAATCAAAGTGTGGACAATAAATTGTTATACATCAGAATCAAAGCAAGGAAAATAAATATGCATACATATTTTAATAGCCGGCACGGAAAGAAATCCCTAGAAAAAAATCAAAGCAAGACCACGTGTCAGGATCATGTAGGCCCTAGACGACGATCGTTCGGGGCCCGGACCAAAAAATTTCATGGAGAAAAGATGGGTCGAGGGTTTAGGATAGGAGACAGAGTTGTTCCGTTCTGTTACTATTAGAATGGAGGTGAATGCTCTAATGACAGATTCCCATGAGACCAACTTTATTAATAAATGAAGGATTACAAAAAATGATTACAAAATGGTAGTATATAACGAAACAGAGTTTTCAAAGGACCTGAATAGACCAGAAAAGCTTCTGCACCAAATGTTGAGGTCCATCCCTAAAGAGTCAAAGGACTTGGAAAAACATAGGAGGTCTTGAGTTGTGCTACTAAAGGATTGGAGTTGTGCTGCTTAGATACAGGACTGGAGTTGTGCTACTTGGCATCGTGTTAACACGATGCCAGTGTCATTTTAACACAACGAGCATCATGTTGCGTCCTATTTTTGTAGTGGCATCATATATGTGGCATGGCGTTATGTGGAGTACTTTGATGTTGATGTGGTGGCGGATGACGACAACTTCATAAAGCTCATGATTTCAGCAGTCTATTCTTATTGGGGATTGATCTAATGCCAACATAGCCTTGCCTACTTGCCCTAAATAGTTTTCAAACTATTCTTGAAATATAACTCTCTCAGAATTTAGAGTCGTCAAGTGCAGAATGAAAGATCTCTTGGATTTCAGGAAGAAGACCTTGCTATCATTATTGCTGGATAAGTACTTCAAGGAGGAAGAATAGATTTCTCTCAGATCAGTGTCTTGTCTTTGTTATAAGGATATTTTTGATCTTTCTTATCTTTGTTTGTTATTGGGCTTGAGAAGAGAGATTTCAGTTTGTGACCCTTTTCTTGAAGAAAGTTTTTACCATGAGTTCTGAGAGAGGGATTCAATCTGTGAATCCAAGGGCGATTTAGGTTGGGTAAACCTAGAATACTTATTGTAATCCTTATTTTTCTAATAGTGTATTGTTCTGTGTGCCCTGCCCAGTGGTTTTTCCCTCATGTATTTGGAGGGGTTTTTACACATAAATCTGGTGTCCTCTGGTTGTAGATTTGTTGTGTGTATTTTCTTGTTGTTGCTGCATTTATTTTCTTATGATCTCATTGCTCAAGTGTGGAGTGTGATATTCTATTTCCCAATACAGTGGTATTAGAGGGAGGTTGGACGTCATGGGTTCGATCCCCATAGATGGCATTCCATGGGGAGTGTGTACGGTGTGGACCACCATCTAGGTGTTGGATGGGGCTCCTCTTAAGCGTACCCAGGTTAGCTCCTAGCATGGGTGCAAGGGAACTCCATGGTATGGTTTAGTGTAAGGGAGCGGGTTGGCTCTGGGTATGTGTACAGGGGAGTTTTGGGAATGGTTTAATACGAGGGAGCCATGAGAATAGTTTGACTGGTCGTGCTAAAATAATATAAAAGGAATTGGTAGCACCCTTCCTAACATTCCGGTGTTTTGCGAGAGCTGGTAGGCATTATTTCTAACAGTGGTATCAAAGGGAGATTTGTCTCAGACAGTCAGGCTATTGGAGAAGATGGAACAGATCTCAAGAATAAATGTATAAATGAAAAGAAATAGAGTATTTGAAAGATGCGGATGGAGGATCTTTTGAATTGCAAGGATATTTAAGCCCCGGTGTTGGAAAGGCTGACTATCGTGTTGGATGAGACAGAGTGGAAGAAGATGGATCAGAAGGCAGTGGGTTTCATTTGGCAATGTCCTGATGATTTTGTATTTCACACTATATCCACAAAATCATCGGCCCAAGCTTTATGGAGAAAGCTTGAAGTATTTTACGAGCGGAGGACTATGGGGAACAAGGCTTTCTTGATTAAAAATAGTAAATATGAAGTACACATGGGGTTCTCAGATGATAGAGCATTTGAACCTTGCCTAAACCATCATCAACCAGTTGGAGGCCATGAAGATCACTTTGGTGGATGAGCTGTAAGCATTGATGGTTCTTAGTTCTTTGTCAAAGAGTTGGGAAACTCTTGTTGTGTCATTGAGCAATTTGGCATCTGATGAAATTATGTCGATGGAGATGGTGACGAGCTATCTATTGATCAAGAAGCTAAAAAAGAAGGATTTTGGAGCCTCTATATCAGATGCCCTTATCATGGAGAGAAGTGGCATGCTGATGAAGAAATAGGGTACGTAGAGAGTCGGTTCAACAAGCAAGTCCGTATCTATGTCTAAGAAGGAGATCGAATGTTATTACTGCAAGAAGAAGGGTCACTTTAATAAGGACTGCATCAAGTTGCAATGGATCTGAAGGGTAATTCAAAGGTGACCAGATAATCTAGTGATGGTGTAGTTGCAGCCTCGATTATGAAGGATGATACATTGTGCTTACATTGCAGTGAGGACACTTACTAAGAGTGTATTGACACAGGTTGGGTAGTGCATGTTGGAGAATCCTACCATTACACTCCTCACTGAGATTACTTCTACTCATATGTTGTTGGAAATCTTGGCACTATCTGAATGGCAAATGTAGGTGTGTCGAAGATTGTTGGTAATGAAAATGTCCACTTGGAGACTAATCTATGGAAGGTTATCTTCAAGGATGCCAGGCATATTTCTAACTTGAGGATGTACCTCATTTCTATTGGCAGATTGGATAATGGAGGATTCATAAGCATTGAAGGTGGAGGTGCCTGAAGCTTAGTGAAGGGATCCTTGGTGGTGGCCTGGGGCACAAAGTGATGCGGTTTGTACCAAGCAAAGACCAAGATCTGTTGTCTGAGCGAGAATGTAGGTGAAGGTAACTCTATGGAATTGTGGCATCATAGACTTGGCCACATTATCGAGAAGAACTTAAATATTCTTATGAGTAATAAGGTTTTTCTAGAGCTGTTAGGGGAGCTATCTGACATATGTGTTCACTGCTTGGCTGGCAAGCAGAAACAAGTTTCCTTCACACTGGCTGAATTGAAGAGGAATACAGAGTTGTTAAGCTTGAAACACATGGATATGTGTGGTCTGATTGAGACCATGTTTGTGGGAGGAGCATCATACTTTATGAAATTTATAAATGATCACTTCATGAAGGTATGAGCTTATTTCTTGAAGTAGAAGAGTGATGTTTTGGCAAATTTCACAGAGTTTAGTGGGAAGGCAGAGAAGATGACCAGGAAGATGATCAAGTGAGTTCAATCAGACAATGGGGTAAGTATATTGGAGTCCATAATGCCGACTACAAGGCACATGTCAACGTGCATGTGAAGATAGTTCCGAGAACGCAACAATAGAATGGGTTGACAGAGAGGATGAATAAGATGATTGTGGAGAAGATCAGGTGCATGATCTCTCAGGCAGGTATTTAGAAACAGTTTTGGGCAGTGGTCATATGGACTGTAATTCATTTGATCAATTTGTCCCCCTCTGCATCATTGGATGGAGATATTCCATATTGTGTTTGATCTATGAAGGAGGTGTCTTATGATATGTGTGTGGGTTCAATTATAGGGCCCATGATCATATTACCAAGGAGGAAAGATTGAAGCTTTAGAAAAGTAACATCTTGCTTGAATTCTCGCATGAGGAGTTTGGCTATAAACTCTGGGACCCGTAGAGGAAGATGATAGTCTTTGTGGAAGACTGAGTTGTTAGTGAGTAAGGGATTGTTGAGGCACAGATCCTACCGAATGTAGAGGTTTTTGATGTCATTCCAAATCAAGAGCGAGTTGGTGCTGATGGAGGGCATGTCGAGGAGGAAGCTATGTTGATTCCAGATCAACAGGAGATTCTAGATGGAGTGGGAGCTTTGCATGTAGATGTTCTACCAGTTGCGGAGGTATCCCTCGGGAGATCTGATAGAGTTCAGAGGTCGAGGACCAGTTATCCACCGCAGGACTACGTCTTGCTTACTAATGGTGGTGAGTCTGACATCTTTCGAGGAAGCTTAGAGGGATGAAGATAGGGAGTCTTAGGTTGCAGCATTGGAGGAGGAGTTAGACTTACTCCAAAAGAATGGGAACTATGATTTGGTCTGGCTACTAGAGGGGAAGAGAGCATTGAAGAACAAATGGGTATTAGGGTTGAAGACTGATCAAAGCCTCTCCTGGATGAGGTACAAGGCAAGGTTGGTAGTCAAAGGATTCAATCAAAAGTACGACATAAATTTCAATGAGATATTTTCACTGGTGGTGAAATTGTCTACTATCATACTAGTTTTAGGATTTGTTGCCTCCAGGGTTCTTGAGATTGAGTAGATAGATATCAAGACAATATTCTTGTATGGAGAGTTGTAGGAGGAGCTATATATGCATCAGCCCGAAGGCTTTGAGGCCAAGAGGAAGGAACACTTAGTCTGCCGACTCAAGAAGATCCTTTATGGGCTGAAGCAGGCACCCAGGCAGTGGTATAAGCAGTTTGACTCATTTATGCTAAAGTGAAGGTTCTAGATGACTAGGTTTGATCATTGTATCTCAATTAGGAGGACTAAGAAAGCCCTTAATATTTTGTTACTGTACATAGATGAAATGCTAATTGTTGGTGATGACAAGTCTAACATTGCTGAGATGAAGAAATATCTTAGTGAGTCCTTTAAAATGAAGGACTTGGGACTAGCAAGGAAGATCTTGGGGATGAAGATCACCAAAGATAGGAGTGCAAGACAATTGTGCCTATATCAGACTGAGTATGTGGAGAAAGTGTTGATGTGGTTTATAGTGGAGACGGCAAGCTGGTAGCTACTTTGTTATGTAGACACTTCAAGTTATCATGTTATTAGTTTCCTTCATCTGCAAAGGAAGTGGAGGAGATGATACAAGTCCCCTATGCATTTATGGTAGGGAGTTTGATGTATGTTATAGTCTACATGAAGCTAAAGATAGCTTATACATTGAGGGTAATGAGAAAATACTAGGTGAACCCAGGGAAGGTCCACTGAAATGTTGTGAAGTAGATACTTTGATATCTTAAAGGTACCTTAGGCTATAGTTTGTAGTATGGTGGAGGGTCACCAACACTTGTTGGGTACTCTGATTTAGATATGGTAAGAGATAGTGACTCCTGGAGGTCCATATCGAGGTTTGCAGTTATATTTGCAAGGGGTACAGTGTCATGGCTGTCAAAGTTGCAGAAGTGTGTGACATTGTCGACAATGGAGGTAGAATACATTTCTCTGACAAAGGCGTCAAAGGAGATCTTGCGGATGAAGAGGTTGTTGGGTCCATTACCCACAATGTCCCAGATTAGTAGAAGGCAAACATGTCAATGATATACACAAAGTTGTATTTGATGTATGTTCAAGTTCATGCATGCAGGTTGGTCCATGTTTTATTGGACAGGTATACCAAGTGGTTGTGATAGGTGGTCACAAGGTAGAGAAGTGGAGAGAAAAAAATTGCCCAAGTCCATAGGCATTAAGTGAAGCCAGTTCACTCAACTCCAGATGCCAAACAGCGCTGAGTAAGGTGTGGACAGTAAAAGCCATGCAGTCGGCAATGTAATTCTGCAGCTTAGTCCACAAGCATTGAGTGATTATAGCTCACTCAACGCCATATATCAAGATTTATCGAGTATAGCTGAATCTGTCAAAGCCTCGGTGTTGACAAGCTGAAAATTCAACGAAGTCCATAGCTGTCGTGTGGTTACAGCTCTCGACGCCATATATCAAGCAGTGTTGAGACAAGCTCAATCAGCGGCAATTTATGTCAATGAAAATTTGGCTAAGCCCAGATTTGTTGAGTGAGGACAGCTCACTCAATGCCAAAGAAGGAGGCTTCATGTAATGATAAAGCTCTAAAAGATAAACAGAAAATCTAAGTCCAGAGGCATTGAGTGATGACAGCTCACTCAACGCATTCAACACCTCAGCAGCTGGCAGTCTAGAGGAGCGGCCAAGTACAAAAACATTGAGTGATAAAGGTTCACTCAATGCTCTCAACGCCAAGCAGATAAAGATAGTTGTGGCTAAGTCTGGGCGCATTGAGTGATGTCAATGCACTCAACACCTAGCATTGCAGAAAGATTGGCCAAGTCCAGTGGCATTGAGTGAAGCCAGTTCACTCAACGCTCTCAACGCCTGATAGTGCAGAGATTTTGTTTAAGTCCAGATTCGTGGAGTGAAGGTCGTTCACTCTACGCACTCAACGCCTAGAGTGGATCTGAGAAATTGGCCAAGTCCATAACTGATGATGTCAGGCAAAGTCAACAAAGTTCAAATTACTTTGTGCAAAATCTACAGAACACGCCAAATAGCGTCAGAGGCCTACTGTACTTCTTCCGTTAAATTAAGTTGCAGTTATCAACTACAAGGGGTCCCCACTGTTTATTGGAGTCATTAATCGGTGGAAGATAAAAGGACAGCTTCTGATGGAAGAACTTAACTTTTAGGGTTTCATTATTTTCACCAAGTTGCGGTTGAACTTCATCTTCCTCGCCATTGCTGTCGAGCTAGAAGAATGAAGTCGATCTAGTTGTTCTAAAAGTTCATTCTAGATAGTTGTAGTAATTTCTTCTGCTACAGCAAGGTCAGATAAGCTTCTGATAAAGAAAGAGAAGAAGAGCCTTTAGTTTTCTGCAGGTTCAGGTTAGCTGTTTGAAGAACTTAAGATCTATCAAGTCTTCAGTCTCCTTCAGCAAGTTCAGAAACAAATTTCTGAGATTCTTCCAGCACTAGCAGTAGCTTATTGAAGATCAGGTTCTAGGTGTTGAGAAGAAATTTAGGGCTGAGATAACTCAACTCAAGAAGCAGACACAGAGAAACATCTCTGTGTCAAATCAACACAAACAAACCCCTTTCATTTCTGTAGGATCCTTTTTGGATCTGAGCTGTAGGGACTTTGTGCCTGAGGTAGGATAGATTTGTCTGAGTGTAGGATCTAGTCTTGGATCTGAGTGTAGGACCATTGGGCCTGAGGTAGGATCCTGTGTTGATCTAAGTTGTAAGGTTTTTGAGCCTGAGGTAGGGCAGTTTTGCCTGAGCTGTAGGATAGTCGTACTCTCTGAGTGTAGGACTTTGGGCATGAGTGTGGGATCCAAATTTGGATCTAAGGTAGGGCCTTGTACCTGAGTTGTAAGAGAGTCATTCTCTCTGAGGTAGGGCTATCCTCCATAGCCTGAGTTTTAGTACTTGGATTCAAGTCTGAAGTAGGTGATCATTTAATCACTGAGTTGTAGGAGCAAGTTTGCTCTGAGGTAGGGCTTTGAGCCTAAGTTGTAAGTCTTGGAGGAGACTGAGAGATCCTGAGGGATCTGTGGTGTAAGATTTAGGGAGCTGAGTTTTCGAGAAGTTCCTTATCCAACAAGAAGTTAGAAAGGTGGGAGGAGAGTGGATGTACCCATAAGCTGGGGAACCACTATAAATTCTTATGTGTTCTTTGTGATATGTCTTGAAAGCATTTAACTACTAACTATACACTAAGTTAAAAGATAATAATAAAAGACTAGAGAACCTATTCACCCCCACCCCTCTAGGTGTTTAGTTACTTTGAAATTAAATACTTTTAGAAGTTTATGCTCGAATTTGGACTCCAACAAAAGTTGTTCACTATATTTAGTGACAGTCGGAGTGACATTTTTTGGCAAAGAATCCCGCCTACCACTCCAAGACGAAGCAAATTGATGTCAGGTATCATTGGATAAAAGATGTCGGGGAAAAACCTTTGAATGTGGAGAAGGTCCATATAGATGTTAATCATTTGAACATGATGATGAAGGTCGTGCCAAAGCAGAAGCACCGATTTTGTCGGTCATTGATCGACATGATGTTTATCTGAAGATGTCAGGTATGGAAACTCCACTTTATAGTCTGGAGGGGGAGTTTGTTGGAGTCCAACCCTAAAGCAAATAGGAACAGGTCTAGAGTTATGCTGCGATAGGACTGGAGTTGTACTACTTGGCTACAGGACTGGAGCTGTGTTTCTTGGCATCGTGTCACAACTCCAGCGTCGTGTTGTGGCTTCGTGTATATGACATGGTGTCGTGTGAACTACTTTGATGCTAATACGGTAACGGGCGACATCAATTTTAGAGCCAATGGTTCACATATCCTTAGTTTGATAATATCAACTCCTAGGTTGTATTTGATTACGTCGTGTGTTTGGTAGAGTGCGTAGGTTTATAGGTCCAAGAAATTCAAGGAACCCTTCTCAGGAACCTACCGCCGAGCGATAGTAGCTAACGTCGGGTGGTTGCCTGAATTAAATGGACAAAGCGCTCGGGAATTTACCGCATTGCGCCAGTCCTACCACTCATGCTAGCTCGATGAATTTAATAGTACAGGCTCTCAGGAACCTACTGTGCGGGTGCTAACTTTATATCATGCCTCACTAGCGCAGGAATTGAGAGCGTTGAGAGCATCGATACAGAACCTACCATTGGGCGCTAGCTTGGTACCGTCCCACAGAAACACAATTAATGCTCATTGAGACAGAGGCATTGAGATAGTGGCATTGAGTGCGTTGAGACAGAACTACCACCTGGCGCTACCTACCGCGTCGCACTAGCATTGGAAAAAGGAAAATAATTGTTTTAAATATTTTTCCAAATTTGGAGGATTGCTGTCAACATCAAGCGTGCGAATCTACCGCCGAGCGCTAGACTTGCCGCCATTGGTAGCCTATTTTTATGAAGACGTATATAAAGGCGCCTCATTTTTTGTATTAAGACCTAAGACGAAAAGAGACCGAGATATGCGACTACTAGGGTTTGTCTGCATCTTTGTGGTCTGTTCCATCATCTTCGTTGAAGGAAAAGAAGACCACCTCCCTCCCGTTCACGCATGAAGAACTCTGACAAGCCAAGAACTACGTCGACTACGAAGAGATGACCGGTTGCAAGCACACGAAGATCTAAAGAACCGGTCATGGATCGCTCGACGGAGGAATCGTTAAGAGGGAGATTTTAATCTCTTTAAATCCTTTAAACTTTTGTTGCATTCTTTCTCTATTTTTCTTGTGGTGAAGCAAATCTGTCGGGGAAGGTCATCGGAATCCGAGGAAGGATTCTGTGAGAAATCGTCCCAGGGAATGGACGTCTAGATCAGGTGATCTAGTGGGGCTCTAAGACCCTTCCTTGCATGGAGATGAAGAGCCGGCTCGAAGACCTTTCTTGGAGGGAAATGGAGACAGCCAACCGGTCCGTGGAGCGGGTCGGTAAAGAAAACCCAAAGTTGTTTCTATTCACTGCCTTCGATCTTCGGCGTCATGGAGATCAAGTTTTGTAATCTTTAAAAACAAATTGTTGATTTTAGTTTTGGAAATAAATTTCATTTCATGTTTCTTTACCTGTGTGTACTGTAATAGTTGTTAGATTGTACTGTTTTGAAGACTGCATAGATCTCCAAAGGAGAATCTGTCCAATAAAATGAGTTCAGAGACATGTCATCGCGCGCTAGCAACCTAGCGCCCCGCGGTAGCTTCCTGAACTATTTCTCTGGGTTAGAAATATTTCAATTTTTTTAATAAACGCCATTTAAACCATATTTACCCCCCCCCCCCCACCTCTAAGGTTGGCTATATCCAACAAGTGGCATTAGAGGAGTTTATTCCAAAACGGTTTCACCATCGGGAATAATGGCCAACCCTGATCTCGAATCGACTAGTGGGGACGGAAATTCGTACACTGAAAAGTCACTAGCACCACAACTATTTTTAGGTAAACACTATGATGGTTGGAAAGTGTTGCTGAGAAAATTCCTCATAAGTCTAGACATAGAGGTGTGGAACATGACGTGTATTAAGCCGCCAAGTAAGTTAACCAAGCATGTGTGTCATATAAATGCTAAAGCTATGAATAGTTTATTCTGTGGGCTTGGTCAAGAAATTTTTAAACTCATCTATTCTTTTCCCACTGCCTATGACATTTGAAAATTTCTTGAGTCTACTTATAGTCCTCTTTCTGTAGTTGACGAGACTGAGTTGTTTCTTATGGATCCGAGTGAAGAACCAAGTGGAGATCTGCTCCTAGAGAAAGACATTACAATCACATCACAAGAGAGGGAAGTTGTAATCTCAACTATGGATGAAGCAACTCACAAAGAAAGAAAAGAAACTCAATGCTCCAATCTTGCCCCATCCAAAAGCACTATAAGAAAGTCAAACTCCACTCTTGTATGCACTTCTACTTTTACACTGAATATGCTAGATGCTGCTAAACGTAGAATTAGGAAACTGAAAAATATCAACTCAAAACTACGTGTAGAAACAACCATCTAAGAGCAAGTGTAAATGTAGAGTCTACCACTATCGTGCCTATTTCTCCAGCATGCTCTTTAGATAACAACCCTATACTTTATATAGATTGTAATAAATCATATAAAATAAATAGGGTTTGCGGAAAAGAGTCTCTCTCTGCAAAAGAACAAACTAAGAGTCTATGTCTAGAAGGATCATAATTAAAAGGAGATTGTGCTAGATGCAATGATTATAAAAATGAGATTAAGGAGATGGATGAGACGTTTGACGAATTTAGAAGTAAGTATGAAGCCCATATTGAATCTGTCATCTCCACTCTTAAGAATAGCACATTCACGTACATTAGAGCTAGACAGAATCTCAAAATTAAAAATAATGAATTAATTGCAAAGATCAACATGCTTAAGGAAATTGTGCTTAACAGTTCACAATACACAACCCACAAGCTTCAAGAAAAACTCGAAAGCATGTTGAGAATGAACAGTCATATAATAACTAAGTTAATCAACGAGAGTAGAGAACGTCAAGCGCGGGTAAATAAGATTCCAAAACAGAAGAACCATCCTCAATTACAAACTCTAGTCACTCCAAAGTTTAGATCAAATGAATGTAAATTTCCTCCTAAGAATCACTACGCTATGAATCCTTACGTCATGAAACATAAACCTAACTCAGAGAATAATATTAAAAAATCTAGACCTCTAATGCAATATTGTTCAATTGAAGTTCGTCATATAAGTTCTTGTAGAAATGTAAATGGGAATTTGCTACATAAACAGGAGTGTAAACCAATATATAAATGGAGACTCATCCTTTAAAATAGAGCACACATTCCACTCAAAAGAGTCAATTCACCGTAACCTCCCCATGGTATATCACGATGTGTTTGGGTACCCAAAGGAACCATCACCTCTGGCTCCTTTTGGATACCTAAATATCTTATCTTTTAGCATCCACAATCTGCGTGAGATAAGTTCCAATAGAACTACACGATATTTTACTTCACGATATGCCTACTAGGTTGTCTTTTTTTTTCTTTTCTTATTTTTGTAATTTGATTTATCGTAGAGCGTTTCTTTTATTTATGTTCTATGTTTTGAAATAGCACGATAGATAATCTCACGAGAATAAGAAGAACAATATTAGTCATGAAAAGCAGAGGTGTTGACACAAATCCAATCAATAGAAATAAATCTAATTCCATAACTGATATTTTAGTTCAACCCGCTTTATTACAAAATAAAATATGTAAAAATAAAATGAAGAAAGCTATTCATCTAAAGAAGTAGGAGAAATGTTGAACTTGCTCATTATCTTCTTGAGCATCTTCTTCATTCCCTTTACTTCTTTTGTCATTTTCTTGATCTCCCGTCCATGATCCTCCACCATACTGTAGATATCCCTGCTGGTTTCCCGAAAGGACCTGCTACGGTGTAACAGAGGTTGTGGTGCAGGTGGCCGCGCCCGTGAGGAAATAGGAATCTCACCTACTTTGTAGATCAGAGGGTAGCTATCTATAGGGTACGCCGACCAACCGATAGCCGGGTACTTCTCCACCAGGATGCTCTGGATCGCACGGCCCAAAGGCAATGTGTTCACCCGCTGGCGGTCGGGGATTTGAGGCGATGGGTGTAGTGAATCATAAAGAGGATGAGATCTAATACACTGAAGGCTTTCTCAGTTAGGATATAGTATGTCACCATTGACAGTTGGGTCGTGATTTTCCTAGTGTCCCCATCCTTGAACATGAGAGTGATATAGGACATCCTAGATGATGCGGGCGTCGGGAGTGAGTGTATCCATCGAAATGATGAGATCTGAACGCCCGTCCACACTGTGGAGAACTCCGTTTATCTCTCTCTAGTTCTGGGTGGTTCTGAAGGACTCCACGATGTTGAGGTATGGAGAGTTAGGCATCCAGACATATTTCCTCTCGAGATCCGAGTGGAGTATCATCACTACTTCAGCCCGGATATAGGACTACACACCTCCACCCAGTTGCGTGTGTGCGGGATCTCTGAGATTATTATAGAACTCCCAAGTGAGGACCGAGGAGAATGGAGTGCTAGAAGAGATCACGAAAATCATGTCTACATTCTCCAAGTATCCATAAATATGAGCGTACCGATCATCGATATCGATGATCATGGGCACGGTGTAACACCCCGGATTTTTGATTGCGTATGCTTGATGGGCGTTACGTTGGCTTTGACCGTTGTTCGAGCATGGTTTTTCCCACGGGCTTGCGAGTGGCTGTTTTGGTAGCCGAGTTGCATGATTCCCCAGCAAACCGGAGTCCAAATTGGTGACTCGGTGAGGCCTCTTAGGGAATGTTTGCACTTTTTCGCGCCCGGGTAATGTTGTTCAAAATGGGTTGCTTGTACAGCAAACAAAAAAAGGGTAAAAAGTTCTTAAGGAAAAAATGGTCTAGGACGACACAGAAACATTTTTCAAAACAGGGAAAAATAGTCATTTTTGTGCGTGACACGCCCCCCGACACGGGCGTATCGGGGCGTGACCCACGGCGTGACTTGGGCATGACCTCCTTGACTCGATGATTTTCCTGTGTCGAGTTGAGCTCGACGAATGGGGTACACGCCCCGTGACACGGGCGTGTCACGGGCCGTGTCCCGCAGTGTCGAGTGTCGAGTGTCGAGTGTCGAGTGTCGAGTGTCGAGTGTCGAGTGTCGGGTGTCGAGAGAGGGGACACGGCCTGTGACACGGGCGTGTCACAGGGCGTGTCCAGCTGTGTCGAGTGTCGACACTTTGGGTCGACGAGGTGTCGAGACACGGGCTACACGCCCTAGGTCGCGGGCGTGACTGACCCGTCACGGGCGTGTACCCGGCCGTGTACCGTGTGGATAAACTTGGATTTGCCGACTTTCTGCGCCGCTTAAGGTACACGCCCGGCGTCACGGGCGTGACACAGGGCGTGACAGGGCCGAAAATCGATTTTTTCCAGTTTTTTTGTGTCGTTCATTTCCTTGGTTCTGCATCTAACGGTCCAGCTCTGTTCTGGAGAAAATAAGGCCGAAACAGAGTTTCTCCTCCTCACTTCACCTTCTCTTCATCTTCTTCCTCATTCCAAAAGGAACTCAAGGGAGCAAGGCTCAAGCAAGGCAAGGAAAGAAAGGAGCAGCCGTCGCGGCGTCGTCTCGGGTCAGGCAAGCGGTGTTCTTCACCCTTGCCAATCTTCTTTCTTGTCTTTGATTGTGCAAAATAGCTAGTTTTTCTCT
Organism: Platanthera guangdongensis; assembly: GCA_039583875.1. NCBI lineage: Eukaryota > Viridiplantae > Streptophyta > Magnoliopsida > Asparagales > Orchidaceae > Platanthera > Platanthera guangdongensis. Next base: position 49,259,011 of record CM077153.1, on the reverse strand, counting down.
TGCAATTTCCTAGCTTGTTCCCCTTGTTTTGTGTTATACCTCACTAGTCTTATGATGCTTTTGAATTTCCCTATGCTCCATGAATATGATTTTCCATGCTTAGTTTTGTTTAGGATGATTTATGTAGTTTATCTTGTTCATGTGATTCATGTAGCTAAGTTGATTCATGTTCATGTAGCCTTGCTCATTTATGTACTTCTTTCTTGTTCATATCAAAAGTATGTAATTCTTTCTTGGTATGTCATGAAGTTAATCAAACTCTATCAAGTTTGACATAACTTTGGCCATTTGTAGTCATGTGTGAGGATGAAGGAAGGGAATGTGTGTACTTGGGTTATGGTGAGATTTGCTTGTGGTGTTAAAGGTAGGTTCGTTTATGGTGCGTTTTGCGAGGCGAATGGTGAACCATGGCAGAAGCGTCTGTGTGAGGATTCGGTAAGGGGTGGTGTGGGTTAAGCCTTTGTGGCCACCGGGTTTGGATTTGTGGTGTAGAGCACCATTTTGGCCCCGATTTGGGCTGGCTTTTATTGGTGCGTTCCACTTTACGGCTGCCACCAAAAGACCCTTGCTGAATCGCATTTAACCGCTGCTTATGTTTCACTCATATAGTTGTTTCTTGTACGAAGGATGATGAAATGGGCATGTGTTTTGCCCTTTTGCTCCTGCGGGTTGAGCAGGACTTAATGACACTTGTACGCACTTGGTGCGTTTAGCATGTGTTTTGGTGCGTTTTCCACTTATTTTGTTCACTCTTTTTACTTACATGAAACATTGCTACGGGGTCAGTAAGCCGCTTCGTCATATTTTCTAAACTTCCTACTATCTTGTGTAGCTTTGATGATTGCTGAGGTGTTCTTTCTTGAATGCCTCAGGTGCAGGTTGTAGCCGGTTGAGCGGCTAGTGCTTGGATCGAGTTTCTTGGGAGCTAGCCGAGCTTACTGAGCGAGGTAGTTCTTTTCTTTGTTGTACAGACATACATGTGCCCCAATGGGTTCGTGTCAGCTTGTTGGCGCCCATTGGTGGCTTAATTTACTTGTGATATATGAATACTAGACTGCTAATGTGACTCATTTGGATGAGATGATGTCTTCTTGCTCTTGGGAAGAATTTATGGTAGGTTGCATTAGGTATTTTTAAGCTAAACAAACCTATTATTGTATCCATGCATAACATGTTTTGGTTACCAAACACGTATTTTCCAAATGACGTAAACAAAGATGATTTCTTATAGTAGTATCACTATAGACTGCATATAGGAGATCGTCATAAATAAACAAAGTATTTCCGCCGCGTACAAATACAGTTTTTGATACCTAAGGCCGAGGGATACGACCTTTAAATCCAAAGGTTTTCTTGCATTTAACTGTTGAATTTCAACTCATAAAGTAAGCGTCAAGGGTTGCCTGAGCGTGTGTAGTTATCCCCTGCACGACGTGGCATCATAATCTGTAGTTCCTCTTGCTCTGATACGAGGTACTCGTTGAGGAAATGCGGGTTGTGACAGTTGGTATCAGAGCGAGGTTTGCTTGCCAATTGGTCGGGCAAACTTTCTTGTTTGGTTGTAAGCATCATATCATACACACACCGAGGTGCCATCAATATGTCTTGGCCGACGCACGCACACTACACTCATGGCATGACAAGAAGTATACGGGGCATATTATGTAGTATGGGATGCATAATATGTGGTTGTATATGAATCCACCATAGGGGCAACATGTGCAGGTTATATAGTATGGGATGCATAACCTTACCACATGGATGCGACTAGCACGTTTTCTTTTCTTCGTTGCATGAAATGCTATGTAGTATGGGATGCATAGCATTGTGATGCGTACGACCGCTCATGGCATGCATTAAGGCCTTTTCTAGAATGCATAGCACAGCACGCATAACATAACATTGCATGAGCACAATGTGCCAAGCTAAAGATGTACATGATGACACCTGTACACTCATGGTTTTGGGTCAAATAAAGTCATGCATTCATCGGTTAGGCACAAGTTAGTGGGATGACGGTGAGTCATCTTTAGGTTAGGCATACCATCATCCTCAAACTCCCAGAGCAAGTTAGCAGTTGATATTCATATTTATAGATGTATGGTCTGTACATAGCCGTTGTGTGTTTTGTTGGGTTTGAGCTTGATCAGAGTGAACGTGTTTCTAGGATGTCGAAGCGTCCAGTGACAAGGCAAACTCCCCAATTCGAGGGCGAGTCTTCGGGCGCGCAGAATAATGCCCTGATGGATAGTCTACGCCAAAGTAATGAGGCTTTGACGAGGCAGGTGCAGGAAGTGCAGTCCCAGCTCCAAGCTATGTCCTCAGCGATGTCTGGACTGGCACCAAGAGGGCAAGAGACGGTCCGAGGCCCCACCATTTCTACTCCTTCCATGGCAGTGATACCCCCAGTTGTGGTTCCTCCTGCGATGACTTTCATCTCGCAGTTTCAGCGACTTGGACACCCGACTTATGATGGAAAAGCGGACTTTGTGATCTTGGATGATTGGGTGATCACGTTGGAAGAAATGTTTGGTTATTCTGGCGTTACTGAGGACCAGAAGGTGATGCTTGCCGCCTATCAACTCAAAGGGTTGGCTAAAGGTTGGTGGTTGCGCGAAAAGGAGAGCTTAGGGGCGGGATGTTCATGGGAAGCCTTTAAAGAAATGTTATGGCGCAAGTTTCTACCGTCAGTTGAAAGGGACCGCCTGATGAATGACTTCTTGTACCTGAAGTAGAGGAAACTCACAGTTAGTGAGTATGAAATTAAGTTTAGCAAGTTAAGTCGGTTCTCTCCGAGCTTGGTGACTACGGAAGCTGACCGAGTAAAGAGATTTCTTAGCGGACTCCGCAGCGACGTGCAGCAGTTCGCAAGTGCTTATAGAGCGACGAGTTACACCACTGTGGTGGGGGCTGCTTTGACGGTTGAAGCGATAGAAAATGCAAAACAAAGAGGACAACTGATGAGGAAGGATAAGAGGAAGCTGATGGGAGGGAAAAGCTCCCACAAATCAGACGTAAGGAAGAAGAACAAGGAGACGTGTAGCTTCTGTGGCCGGTCAGGCCACCCATTTGAGAAATGTTTCAAGCGGTTGGGGATGCAAAAGAAGGAGCAGGTGCACGCCATTCAGAGTGCGCCAACCAGAGACTTGGAGTGTACAGCTTGTGGGGGAAGAGGTCATGATATGAGTCGCTGCTGGGTCAAGGACAAGGTGTGCTTCCAGTGTGGCAAACAGGGACATCTGAAGGCAAGGTGCCCACAAAACCAGCTCGTGCTGCAGCCAATGCCACTCCAGGCTTTGCCTCCGCCTTCGCGTTTGGACAAAGGAAAAGGGAAGTTAAATGTGATCTCCTCAGAGGAAGCTCAGATGTCACCCCAGGTTATCTCAGGTTTGATTCATTCCTCTGGTTCACGTTTTGTTTATGCCTCTTACACGTAGTTCTTAGCTACATATATACCCTTATAGGAAACTTTAAGGTAAAGAACCGTTGGGCGCGTGTTCTCTTTGATTCTGGCGCGACCCATTCATTTATGGCTCGAACCTTTCTGGATCGGTATCATTTGACACCAGATCGAGTGGGGAATGCCTTTTTGGTGAAGTTCCCTTCCGGTGCTTCTGTGGTGGCAGACTGGGGTCTTCTTAATTGTCCCATTTTGTTGGGCGATTTCTTAGCAAAGGCTGATTTCAAGGTGATCGATTTGGAGGATTTTGACGTCATTCTGGGCATGGACTGGTTATCCCGCTATGACGTCGTCATCCAGTGCAAAGGGAAGCGCTTGGATTTTATCAAGGACAATGGTCAGTCGGGAAGTGTTTATGGTGATTCATGCCAGGATACTCCAGGGATATCGGCGGTATATGTTCGGACGTTGTTTGTTTCCGACTGTTTTGCTTGTCTAGTCTCAGTTGTGGGGACTAGTGTTGTTTTGCTGCGTTTGGAGGAGATTCCGGTTGTACGTGAATTCCCAGATGTTTTTCCTACTGATCTTCCTGGTCTTCCCCCTGATTGTGATGTCGATTTTGTGATTGATTTGGAACCGGGTACGCGGCCTATTGCGAAAGCGCCGTACAGAATGGCCCCACGTGAGCTATCAGAGTTGCGTACCCAGCTGGATGACTTATTGGCAAAAGGGTTTATCAGGCCGAGTTCATCACCTTGGGGTGCACCGGTGTTATTTGTGAAGAAGAAAAATGGGTCGATGCGGCTTTGCATCGATTACCGGGAGTTGAACAAGGTGACGATTAAAAACAAGTACCCACTGCCAAGAATTGATGATTTGTTTGATCAACTGCGTGGCAGTTCAGTATTTTCGAAGATTGATCTCCGCTTGGGCTATCATCAGCTCAAGGTCCGGGAGTCTGATATTCCGCGGACTGCATTTCGATCAAGACATGGTCATTTTGAATTTCTGGTGATGTCATTTGGTTTGACCAACGCACCATCAGCCTTCATGGATATGATGAACAGGGTGTTCAAGGACTACTTGGATAAGTTTGTGGTGGTTTTTATTGATGACGTGCTTGTCTACTCCCGCAGTACTGAGGAGCATGAACAGCATCTGCGATTGGTATTGGCCACTTTGCGAGACCAACGGTTATTCGCCAAGCTAAGCAAATGTGAGTTTTGGTTGCCTCAAGTTTCCTTTCTGGGTCATGTCATTAATCACCATGGCATTTCAGTGGATCCCGAAAAGATTGTTGCAGTCATGGAGTGGAGAAGACCGGAGACACCCAAGGAGATTCGAAGCTTCTTGGGATTGGCCGGCTATTATCGCAGATTTGTTGAAGGTTTTGCGACGTTGGCCGCACCTGTGACTCGCTTAACCCAGAATCATGTGGCGTTTGAGTGGAATGGCAAGTGTGAGGCGTCATTCCTTGAACTCAAGAACAGGTTATGTACCGCTCCTGTGTTGATCTTGCCGACAGAAGGGATAGATTATGACGTCTTTGTGGATGCGTCGCACGTTGGACTTGATGTGTTTTAATGCAAGACAAAAAGGTGATTGCGTATGGGTCTCAGCAGTTGAAAAGTCATGAAAAGAACTACCCAACGCATGATTTGGCGTTCGCAGCGGTAATCTTTGCGTTGAAGTTGTGGAGACACTTACTTTATGGCACACAGTGTAAAATCTTTACGGATCATAAAAGTTTAAAGTACGGCTTCACGCAAAAGGAACTGAATCTGCGCCAACGGCGATGGCTTGAATATGTAGCTGATTATGATGTGGACATTCAGTATCATCCGGGGAAAGCGAATGTTGTGGCCGATGCTTTGAGTCGGAAGACGGGGAAATTATTTCATCTTTCAGTCGACCGTCTTGTGGAGGAATTTCTATTTATGGATATTTCCGTGGGCAAATATGACCCGCAAAGTCATTCGATGGTAGAAGAACCTTCATGGCTGGTGCTTCCAAGACAACATCAAAAGGATGATCCTGATCTTTTCCATTTGTTTCTACGAACAGAAAAGCGTGAATTACCAGATTTTTCTATTGATGAGGGGGGCACATTAAAGTATCGTGGTCGATTTTGTATTCCCGCAGTTGGAGACATTCGCGAGATGGTGTGCCGGGAAGCACATGGCTCAAGTATGGCCTACCATCCAGGCTCAACAAAAATGTACCGTGATTTGAAACAAATTGTCTGGTGGTATGGAATGAAAAGAGATATAGCGCAATTTGTATCTGCATGTCATACCTACAAGCGGGTGAAAGCTGATCATGGGAGGCCTGGTGGCAAGTTGACACCATTGGAGATTCCAACATGGAAGTGGGAAAGCATCTCAATGGATTTTATTACAGGCCTACCAAGATCTCCACGAGGACATGACTCCGTGTGGGTGATCGTGGATAGATTGACCAAGTGTGCTCATTTCATACCATTTAAGGTCAACTACCCGATGAAGACAATAGCGGAGCTCTATTTGAACGAGATCATCCGGCTGCATGGTGTGCCAGTCAATATCATATCAGACAGGGATTCCCGATTTACTTCTCGTTTCTGGAAGAGTCTACAAGAGGGTTTGGGGACGGATTTGCGGTATTCCACTGCTTACCACCCTCAGACGAATGGCCAAACAGAACGAGTAAATCAAATTGTGGAAGATATGATTCGCTGCTACATTCTTGAGTATGACGGAGCATGGGATGAATGTTTGCGGCTTATGGAATTCACATATAATAATAGCTATCAAGAAAACTTGCAAATGGCTCTGTTCGAAGCTTTATATGGGTGTCGATGTCGGACGCCTCTCTTTTGGACTGAGGTTGGCGAGCGGCCTTTGTTGGGCCCAGAGGCGCTCGAGGACATGGAAGTTGCCGTACGACTTATTCGGGAGAAACTCCGAATCGCCCAAGAGCGATATGAAAAGTACGCCAACCGACGAAGGTCGGAATTAGAGTTTGCGGTGGGGGATTCCGTTTTCTTGAAAGTCTCCCCAATGGTTGGGATTAAAAGGTTTGGAAAAGAGCGCAAATTAGACCCAAGATTTGTGGGTCCCTTCAAGATTCTTGCGCGAGTTGGTGCATTCGCTTACAAAGTAGAATTACCCGTGAACTTTCCTGGTGTTCACGACGTGTTTCATGTTAGCCAACTTCGCAAGTGTGTGCGACATGACACGCAAGTGTTGGACGTGGTGCCGCAAGTGGCGCCAAACCTTTCTTATGTGGAGATGCCCATCCGGATATTGGACTCCCAAGATCGCGTGTTGCGGAAAAAGAAGATTCCTATGGTCAAGGTGCTATGGAAAAATCAGAATGTGGAAAGCGCGACGTGGGAGCTCGAGTCAACGATGAGGGCGGCTCACCCTCATTTGTTCCCGTAAATAAGTTGGTATGTGAATTGGTGTTTTTGTTGCATTACTGTTTTTGGTTTGTTACCTTCTTTGATTGAGATCAAAATGATTGAAAAGTTTCGAGGCGAAACTTTTTGTTAGGGGGAGTGACTGTAACACCCCGGATTTTTGATTGCATACGCTTGATGGGCGTTACGTTGTCTTTGACCGTTGTTCGAGCATGGTTTTTCCCGCGGGCTTGCGAGTGGCTGTTTTGGTAGCCGAGTTGCACGATTCCCCAGCAAACCGGAGTCCAAATTGGTGACTCGGTGAGGCCTCTTAGGGAATGTTTGCACTTTTTCGCGCCCGGGTAATGTTGTTCAAAATGGGTTGCTTGTACAGCAAACAAAAAAAAGGGTAAAAGTTCTTAAGACAAAAATGGTCTAGGACGACACAGAAACATTTTTCAAAACAGGAAAAAATAGTCATTTTTGTGCGTGACACGCCCCCCAACACGGGCGTGTCGGGGCGTGACCCAGGGCGTGACATGGGCGTGACCTCCTTGACTCGACGATTTTCCTGTGTCGAGTTGAGCTCGACGAATGGGGTACACGCCCCATGACACGGGCCGTGTCCCGCAGTGTCGAGTGTCGAATGTCGAGTGTCGAGTGTCAAGTGTCGGGTGTCGAGAGAGGGGACACGGCCTGTGACACGGGCGTGTCACAGGGCGTGTCCAGCTGTGTCGAGTGTCGACACTTTGGGTCGACGAGGTGTCGAGACACGGGCTACACGCCCTAGGTCACGGGCGTGACCGACCCGTCACGGGCGTGTACCCGACCGTGTACCATGTGGATAAATTTGGATTTGCCGACTTTCTGCGCCGCTTAAGGTACACGCCCTGCGTCACGGGCGTGACACAGGGCGTGACAGGGCCGAAAATCGATTTTTTCCAGTTTTTTTGTGCCGTTCATTTCCTTGGTTCTGCATCTAACGGTCCAGCTCTGTTCTGGAGAAAATAAGGCCGAAACAGAGTTTCTCCTCCTCACTTCACCTTCTCTTCATCTTCTTCCTCATTCCAAAAGGAACTCAAGGGAGCAAGGCTCAAGCAAGGCAAGGAAAGAAAGGAGCAGCCGTCGCGGCGTCGTCTCGGGTCAGGCAAGCGGTGTTCTTCACCCTTGCCAATCTTCTTTCTTGTCTTTGATTGTGCAAAATAGCTAGTTTTTCTCTTGCAATTTCCTAGCTTGTTCTCCTTGTTTTGTGTTATACCTCACTAGTCTTATGATGCTTTTGAATTTCCCTATGCTCCATGAATATGATTTTCCATGCTTAGTTTTGTTTAGGATGATTTATGTAGTTTATCTTGTTCATGTGATTCATGTAGCTAAGTTGATTCATGTTCATGTAGCCTTGCTCATTTATGTACTTCTTTCTTGTTCATATCAAAAGTATGTAATTCTTTCTTGGTATGTCATGAAGTTAATCAAACTCTATCAAGTTTGACATAACTTTGGCCATTTGTAGTCATGTGTGAGGATGAAGGAAGGGAATGTGTGTACTTGGGTTATGGTGAGATTTTCTTGTGGTGTTAAAGGTAGGTTCGTTTATGGTGCGTTTTGCGAGGAGAATGGTGAACCATGGCAGAAGCGTCTGTGTGAGGATTCGGGTAAGGGGTGGTGTGGGTTAAGCCTTTGTGGCCACCGGGTTTGGATTTGTGGTGTAGAGCACCATTTTGGCCCCGATTTGGGCTGGCTTTTATTGGTGCGTTCCACTTTACGGCTGCCACCAAAAGACCCTTGCTGAATCGCATTTAACCGCTGCTTATGTTTCACTCGTATAGTTGTTTCTTGTACGAAGGATGATGAAATGGGCATGTGTTTTGCCCTTTTGCTCCTGCGGGTTGATCAGGACTTAATGACACTTGTACGCACTTGGTGCGTTTAGCATGTGTTTTGGTGCGTTTTCCACTTGTTTTGTTCACTCTTTTTACTTACATGAAACATTGCTACGGGGTCGGTAAGCCCCTTCGTCATATTTTCTGAACTTCCTACTATCTTGTGTAGCTTTGATGATTGCTGAGGTGTTCTTTCTTGAATGCCTCAGGTGCAGGTTGTAGCCGGTTGAGCGGCTAGTGCTTGGATCGAGTTTCTTGGGAGCTAGCCGAGCTTACTGAGCGAGGTAGTTCTTTTCTTTGTTGTGCAGACATACATGTGCCCCAATGGGTTCGTGTCAGCTTGTTGGCGCCCATTGGTGGCTTAATTTACTTGTGATATATGAATACTAGACTGCTAATGTGACTCATTTGGATGAGATGATGTCTTCTTGCTCTTGGGAAGAATTTATGGTAGGTTGCATTAGGTATTTTTAAGCTAAACAAACCTATTATTGTATCCATGCATAACATGTTTTGGTTACCAAACACGTATTTTCCAAATGACGTAAACAAAGATGATTTCTTATAGTAGTATCACTATAGACTGCATATAGGAGATCGTCATAAATAAACAAAGTATTTCCGCCGCGTACAAATACAGTTTTTGATACCTAAGGCCGAGGGATATGACCTTTAAATCCAAAGGTTTTCTTGCATTTAACTGTTGAATTTCAACTCATAAAGTAAGCGTCAAGGGTTGCCTGAGCGTGTGCAGTTATCCCCTGCACGACGTGGCATCATAACCCGTAGTTCCTCTTGCTCTGATACGAGGTACTCGTTGAGGAAATGCGGGTTGTGACACACGGTCACTGTGGCGTCATCTATAGCGGGGAAGGTCTATGCAGGCACTGTTGAAATTTCTCGGACCTTGGAGTGAGCAGGGGTTATCTCAACTTAAGTCAGTCACAACCAGAAACACATGCAGCAACAAAAGTCTTTATTGATTAACAGCAAACTTCTTTACAAGGCGAGACATACATGGCGAGACATGATTCACCAAAACCACCAAAGGGAAAGCAGAGACTACAAATACAAGACAAGTCAAACACAAGCCGCGCGGACTCAAACACCAAGCCGCTGGTCTAGGGTTGTGGAGTCCGCACAATCCGCTAGGTCGCCAGACCGCAACCCAAGCCGCGCGGACTGCCTGTTATTCCAATGCTAAGCTCTAGTCGTCGATCTGCAACCCGCATAACCGCAAGGTCGCCTAGCCGCCAGACCGCACAAGTTATGATGCCAAATAGAACAACCCGCCTAAAGCGGGTGACTTATTGAACCCCAAACCAAGTTGCCAAATAGAAGACCGTCTGGTCGCAGTCCGCGACCTGCTGTTTTCTGTCTGTTGCTTAATCGCAGAGTCTGCACAATCCCTGACCGTAATCAGAGCCAAGTCCTGGATTTCCAGCGCTATCCGCACAACCTACACAGCACAACCCGGTCAACTCAATCGTGGGCTCACTTACTATTCATTCGCTCTCTTGTGTTTTCTATTCCTGATGTGACATGAGTCCTATTTATAGGCATGATGAGGAGTGTGGTCACCGCCCTAGCTGGTAGGATTACCGCCACATCCCGCAACAAGAACATGTGTACGCAAAACCCGTGGATACACACCAATCCGCCGCTACCTATGCAGGATAGTTAGTCTGCCAAAGCTTCACCAAGGCCGGACACATCGCCAGTCCGCCTTGTCGCCACAGGCCAAGCCAACACCAAGGCTCCACCAAGGCCGGACACATCGCCAGTTTGCCTTGTCGTCAAAGGCCAAGACCGCCACAGCCGAACTCTGCAACAGCAGTCTGCCTATCCACAGACACAGCTCCAGTCCGCTTATCCTGAGCCCTCAACATTGCCACCAAGGCAACTGTAGGACTCAGCGGACACAGCTCTAATCCGCTTATCCTACGGACAGCTCTAGTTCATATATCCTTGCAGATAGCACCAATCCGCATATCCTGAGTTCATAGCCTCATCACCAAGATACCTACCGGACTCAGCAAACACTGCTCCAGTCTGCTTACACTGCAGACACCTCCAGTTTGCATATCCCGCAGACTACTCCAGTCCGCATATCCCGCAGACTGCTCCAGTCCGCAAATCCTGAGTCCACGACCATGCCAGCAATGCAACTGTCGTACTCAGCGGACCCAGCTCCAGTCCACACACAGTTGCGGACACAATCTCCAGTCCGCTTCCACCAAGCTCGCAATCAAGGCACACGACACTTCTGCCGAGCTCAGCGGACTGAGAAGCAGTCCGCTCTCCACTACGCGATCTCCCCGGACAGAGCCAAACCTGGACTTGGTTCAGAACCAACCAAGTCCACACCACTGGCCACAAGGGCCAGTCCGCGCTTGCTGGCAGACACTGGAAACAGTCTGCCAAACCCGGCGACCTCCAGAACATGTCCGTACTGACTGGCGATCTCTGCGGCTTTCACTTGCCGCTTCACCAGAGCAAGACCAAGGCTTTTGCCAAGACGGTCTGTCGAGCTCCAATTCTTCTGTCCGCTTCTTGTCGGACTCTGCGGATAGAGTATCTATCCGCCCGGTTACCTTCTAGGATCCAACTGCTTGCAGAGCATAAGCTGGCCTGGCAAACCGCTGATGCTGTCCGCATAGTCTGCGCGAACAGACCGCCCAGGCCGCCACAGAAAAAGCCGTCTGCACCAGCCCCGTCGACCTGACTGTCATCCAACCCTGTCCGTGTAGTCCGCGCGGATATGTTGCGAAAGTCCTCCATTCACCCACTTTCACTTCACAATTTTCAACACTCCCCCTTGAAGTGAGAAGTGGTGAATAACTCTAGCAGCTCTCGTAACCTTGAACCTGGTCCCTCCAATAACACCTACGAGGAGATGTTCAAGACATATTCCCCACCCCACATTTCCTGGACCATGAGGGATCCCTCCAGCATCTCCCAAAAGGAGCCATGCTTCCCTTTACCTTCATCTTCAGCTTCAACCTCCACTCGTGCATTACAGGAGTATCGCCACCAACCTTGGGCACAAGGGCCAAAGCCTCATCACCTCTGAGAGTAATCACCTCCTCAGCTCTGGTGTCATCAACCTCCTTGACTGTAGTGGTGTCATCACAGCTAGAAGTCACTCGCTCGATCTGAGGGCTTGCAAGGAAACATGGGACCAAGCTCGTCGTGTTTCCTTCACTATATCGAGTTGGTGGGTTACTGATCCTCTTTGATCTTCGAAGAACCTGATCACATATAACCACCTCCGCTGCTCCTCCTGAACCAGCTCCATTCCTAGGCAAACCCGGAACAATATTCCCCTTGCTTCCTGAACAAGACGCCACCTTACTAGAACCAGGAGCACCTGGAGCAACGCTCCCCCTGCTACCTGAACTAGAAGCCTCCGCTCTCAAACAAGAACTACCTGGAACATCGCTCCTCCTACTTCCTGAACCAGAAGTCTCCGCCTTCGAACCAGAAGCACCTAGAGCATCGCTCCCCCTGCTTCCCGACCCTGATGACTTTGCCCCGGAGCTAGAACATCCTGGAGCACCTGGTGACTCAGGCAGCTCCAAATAAACCTTAGCAGCAGCCTCCTTCATCCCACCATCTGACCTGCTCATCTCTAGCTCTACATATGAGCTATCCCAATACGACGTTAGCTCATCGAAGACAATGTCTCTCGACACGATGAGCCTCTTCATCGTAGGATCCATACACCTCCATCTTCTCCTCTACTCATCATACCAAACAAAGACTAGCTCCATCTTGAGAGCATCCGGAGCATGTACATAGCAGGTAGATCCAAACACCCTTAGGTGCTTTACACTGGGCTTCATCTTGAACATCATCTCATATGGAGTCTTCACATTGATCGGACTAAGAGGCATTCGATTGATGATATGTGCCGCACAGGCCATTCCTTCCGCCCAAAAGGCCATAGGAATGCCTTTGCACTGAAGCCAACATTTGCAGGTCTCCGTCAATAGAAGGATCATCCGAGCTGCAACATCGCCTTGCTGTGAAGTATGTCCACAAGAACGCTCCCTTCGGATCCCATGATTTCTACAAAAGTTCGAGAACTTGGTTGAGCCAAACTCACCATCGATGCTTGTCCTCAACTTCTTGATCTGTTGGTCAAGCTAGCCTTCCACAAGCTTCTTGAACTCCACAAACAAGCGGAACATGTTCGACTTCTCCTTCAAGAACTATACCCAAGTATACCTTGAATTGTCATCAACCAATATCAGCATGTATCTGCTGCCTCCAAGACTGGCGGTAATGATCGGTCCAACCAGAGCACAATGGACAACCTCCAAAGGTACTTTACATCTGGATTGTGCCTTAACAACCGTAAAGCGATAAGCTTCACCGTTTTGACATCCCGCACACCCCTGACCATCGCCATAGGATGACAAACTAGGCAAGCCTCTTACGAGTCTTCTTACTGTCATTGCTTTCAGTTTGTCCATCCCTACATGCCCAAGTCTTTCATGTCAGATAGCGGCACTATCATTGGCCTTCATCCGATCTGCACCTGAACTTGTTGAAGTCCCAACTAAGTTCTTCTCCTTACTCCCAACATGAGCTACGTTCGCCAAGAGCAAGATAACCTTGCACTCTTTCCTGAGATGACCATGCAGCTTGCATCTATAACACATTGGTCCTTCCTTCCTCTTCCCATCACGCCTAGGAGAAACACTCCTTTCTTGCTAATATGAAGTAGAAGGACCATCCTCTACAACAACCTTCACCTCCTTCCTGAACAACCCATCAAGGGAAGTCCAAACCTCCGCATCTGACCGACATCCACTGATGTGGTCCAAGAGCTCTGATGAGATCACCTGCTTGAGAATAGACTCCGCTTTTGCATTTGTCTCCTTCCATGCTCTCATTTCTTCAGCATTGCTAGCAGTAGCCTCTTGTCTTTCTGCTCCGCATACTACCTCCCAAAGGTCCTCACCAAGAAGAAAGCTCTCCATACAAGACTTCCACCTATCAAAGTTCATCTCTGTAAGGAGTTCAATTCCAAGACCACTTGAATCTTCCACTGTCATGGTTCTACAACTGGTTCCCTATTCACAAGAGCAACAATGACTTCAGTTGATCACTGCTTATCCACTCCAATCCAGCTCTGATACCATGTTGAAATTTCCTGGACCTTGGAGTGAGCAGGGTTTATCTCAACTTAAGTCAGTCACAACCAGAAAAACATGCAGCAACAAGAGTATTTATTAATTAACAAAAAACTTCTTTACAAGGCGAAACATACATGACTGTTGGGTACATTGGTCAAATGTACCTGATTTGAAGAAGCCTCACCTAACTCAATGATATACATCAGAATGTATTTGATGTTTGTTTGAGTTAATTGTGCAGGTTAGACATACACTGGACTGAAGCTGAAAATTTCTAAGTCCATGTGTCGACACCCAGAGGCAAAGTGTCGACACTTGAGAAAGCTTGTGTCGACACCCAGACAAGCAGTGTCGACACTTGGAGTCATTGTGTCGACACCTGGGAAGAAGTGTCGACACCAGTCAGAAAGTGTCGACACTTGGAGCTGTGTCGACACTCAGTGTAGAAGGATGCAGAAAAGCTGTGTCGACACTTAGCAGAAGTGTCGACATCTTGAAGAGCTGAGTCAACACCAGACAGTGTCGACACTTGGAGTTGTGTCGACACTCAGCATAATTCTGCAGAGACTAAGTACAAGTGTCGACACTCAACACAATGTGTCGACACTCAATCTAAAGAGTCAACATATGAAGAATGTGTCGACACTCAGCACAATGTGTCGACACACACTCAAAAGAGTCAACATATGAAGAATGTGTCGACACTCAGCATAATGTGTCGACACACACTCAAAGAAGTCAACACTTAAAGAATGTGTCGACACTCAGCACAATGTGTCGACACATAACCAGAAGACTCAACACTTGAAGATAGTGTCGACACAAGGAGCTGTGTCGACACTTAGCAAAGAACAGAAAACTTGTAAAATATTCTAAGTATAAGTGTCGACACTAATGGGATGTGTCGACACTCAGCTGAAGAATCAAGAATGAAGACTTGTGTCGACACCAAGAAGCAGTGTCGACACTTGACAGTTTCTACACATGAAGATGTGTCGACACAAAGGAGATGTGTCGACACTTAGAAGAATACAGAAAGAATGAAGTACAAGTGCTTGTGTCGACACTCAATTTCAGTGTCGACACATGCAGAAGAAACTGTGTCGAGACATACAAGGGAATGTGTCGACACCTTGTAGACTTGTGTCGACACTTACACAACATGTGTCGACACTTGGTCTATAAGTGTCGACACTTAAGAACAGAAAGTCTCGACACTAACTGACAGAGAATTTCAAGAAGTGACTGGTTGACATGACAGCTGCCAATCCAGCCGGTCTACAGCAACTGTCAGCAAAGTCAAAAGACTGTTATAAACCGGATCAGCCGGTTACCATGAAGGAAGCCTATAAATAGGCACCCACAGTCTACAGAAAAGGAGTGGAGATAATAATTAAGAAGTTCACAAACATTACATGGTGTGATTGAAGTAGTTGATCAGACTAAATCAAGAAGTGATACACAGAAGATCAACACAAGAAGATCAGGCAGTCCAACTGCAGATCTAAGTAGTTGGAGAGAGAGAGCTCCAACCAAGGATTCAGTCTTTGGAACTAAGGCTGAGAAGAAGAATTCAGAGTCATCTGGATTTCAAGAAGCAGAGATCAAGGATCAACTGCAGAAGATTCAGACTAATTCAGTTCTACTCAAGAAGCTTTGAAGAAAGCTAAGTCAGTTTGGATCAAGCTGAGTTCTTCCAAGAACTCTCCAAGAAACTCTCAACTCCTCTCATTCCTTCTGAGTTGTAGAGTTAGAATTTGTAATTTCTATTATAACTTGTAAGATCCATTGGATCTGAGTGATTGTAAGCCTATTTTATAAAGGCTGAGGGTAGGGCTTGGTGCCTGAGTGTAGGAGTTGAAGAACTCTGAGTGTAGGCCTTTGATTGGCTGAGTGTAGGCCTGGGTGGCTGAGTGTAGGCCTTTTGGCTGAGTGTAAGGCTTTGGGCCTGAGGTAGGAACCTTGTTGGGTTCTGAGCTAGTGGAGAAGTTTGGCCGAATCTAGTACACTGCTAGATAGGCGAAGAGGGAAAGTGGATGTACCCAAAGATTGGGGAACCACTATAAAATTAGTGTGTCTGCTGTGCTGTGCTGTGTTGTGGCTTTTCTGTGTGATTTCTGAAATTGCTGTTAACTGTAATAATCTGTGATAAACTGTTGTGCTGTCAAACAAAAGTTAAAAAGGTTTAGGTCACCTATTCACCCCCCCCTCTAGGTGTTTAGGTACCATATCTTTCAAGTGGTATCAGAGGGAGGTTCCTCAAAATCAGGACTAACTGTCTGAGGAGATCCAGTTTGGCAGATTCAGTTAAGTCAGGAAACAGGAAACAGTTTCAAGAAAATCAAGAACATGGGTTCTTCAGAGAATCATAAGGAGTTGGGTTCAATGAAACTACCTATATGCAGAAAAGAGATCTTTGGGATCTGGAAAGAGAGGGTTAGGCTGTTTATGGAAGCCTCTGACCCTAGAATATACATCACAGTCAAAGAAGGGCCATATGTGCCTATGAAGATTTCAGTTTTGGATGCAAATCAGAGGACTCCAAAGGATTTCTCTGAAATGACCAAGGATGAGATTGTCCTAGCAACTATGGACAAAAGGGCACAGAACATCATAGTCAGTGCAATTGATGATGCCACCTTCCAGAACCTTATTCACTGTAAAACTGCAAAAGAAATGTGGGATACCC
Source organism: Platanthera guangdongensis (assembly GCA_039583875.1). Lineage (NCBI taxonomy): Eukaryota > Viridiplantae > Streptophyta > Magnoliopsida > Asparagales > Orchidaceae > Platanthera > Platanthera guangdongensis. The sequence continues at coordinate 49,242,516 of CM077153.1, read as the reverse complement.
TCATTGTCTACATGGAAGGTTCTGAAGAAGTAAGGCAAGATAGGAAGTCCTTGCTTAATCAAGAATATGAGAGTTTTAGGCAAGGAAGAGGAGATAGCATCACTGAATGCTATAAGAAATTTTATAGAATTGTAAATGAACTCATGTCATATGGAAGAGAGTTCACAAACTATGAGTTGAATGACAAATTCTTAAGGTCCCTAACCAAAGACTGGGACACCAAGATTTGTGCCATCAGAGAAATGGCAAAGTTGGGAGAAATTCCTCCTCCCACACTTTTTGGCAAGTTGTTATCCTATGAGATGCAATTGTCAGTAAGAAAAGAAGAAGAAAAGTCAACAAGGACTGAATACAGAGAAAAGACTGTTGCCTTTAAGTCAGATGTACCTAGAAAGAGCAGGACCAAGTCATCAACTCCTCCTCCTGAGGTAGTTGAATCAGAATCTGAAGAATCTGAAAGTACAAAATCTACAAGCAGTGAAAGTGATGAAGACTTTGCTGCATTCACCAGACATTTTCAGAAGTTCCTTAAGAAGAAACAGTGGAGGTCTAGACCTTCATCTTCCAAAGGGAAAGAGGTTCAGTATCTGGAAAAGAAGCCTTCAAAGAAGGACAAGAAAAGGACCAAGACAAGTAAGGCAACTGGATCCAAGATAATTTGTTACTGCTGCAATAGACAGGGCCATGTTATTGCAGACTGTCCTGAAAGAAGGAAGGAATCCAGTGACAAGAAGAAAACACACTTCAAAGGAAAGAAGGAGAAGTCCTTTGTTGCAAAGAATGAGAAGACTCTTTCAGATATGTCTTCTTCAGACACAGAGACAGATGCTGAAGCCTATATTGGGCTATTTGCTGAAGAAGAAGAAGAGTTCATGCAGATCATGGAATCTATCTATGAGCAAGAAGACTGTCAAAGCCAAGGACTGATGGCTTTGACTGAAAGTACCAAAAACCTGGAGCAGCCAGGACCCAGTCAGGTACAAGGCTTAACTCAAAGTTCTGATTCCAGTTCAAGTTCAGAGTCAGAGTATTCTTCATCAAGTGATGAGAATATGTCTGAGTCTGAGGGAGATATTCATCAACTCCTAGATGAATATCAAGTACTATTGCTAGCCTATAAGAAAAGCAAGACCCTAGCCAAAAATTTGGCCAAGGAAATTGCTGATCTCAAGACAGCTGCAATAGATTATGAGAAGAATTATGATCAAAAACTAAATGAAGTGGCCAGGCTGAAACACATTACTGTGATTCAGATGGGTACCATTACATTTAAGAATGATCAAATTAAGAAACTGGAGATTAATCTTCAGAAGGAGAAAGAGCTAGTAGCTAGGTTTTCAAAACCTAAATCAGTGCTACCCTTGATTGATGATTTTGTTCATCATAAAGGAAAGACTGGACTGGGATTTGTTAATCCAGCAAGGACTGTTCAGAATCAGTCCAAGTCCAAGGGCAAAGCCCCAACATTCACTAAGACTGCTGTAGTTAAGACAGCCAAGTCTGTACCTAAGCAAAGGTACAACAAATTTGAATGTTGGTGCTGTGGCAAAGTTGGCCACTTTGCTTTGGACTGTTGGCACAATGTTAGTGCCAAAGGTAGTAACAAGATACCTGGTGGAAAGCCAGTAGGTAGCCTTGTTAAGTTGCAAGCTAACAGTTACCAAGGACCCAAGAAACCATTGGGTTCTAAGGTTCAGTAATTTGTTTTGCAGGAGAATCCAAGTGGCCATACCCCAACATGGTACTTGGATAGTGGATGTTCCAGACACATGACTGGAACTAGGGGACTACTGAAGGATTTCATTCCAATCAAGAATGGTCCAAAGGTGACCTTTGGTGGTTCAGAAAAAGGAATCATCAAAGGGTTTGGTAACATATCTTCTAACTTAGTTACCATTACTCAAGTGGCTTATGTTAAAGGTTTGAAACATAACCTCATTAGTATAAGTCAATTAAGTGATGTAGGGTATGACATCTCATTTGTTAAAAATGGTTGTCATATCAAGAGGTCAAGTGATCAAAAGATCATTTTGACAGGTTATAGGAAGAGAAATGTCTATTGTTTAGACATTATGGTTGAGAACAATAGTTCTCCAGTTTGTCTTGTAGCTGATGAGACAGTCTCTCAATGTGTCAAGTGGCACAAGAGGCTTGCTCATCTAAATTACAAGACTATTGGCAAACTCTTTAGTAAAGAGTTAGTGAGGAATGGTCCTCAAGTTAAGTGTGTCAAAGATGGCATTTGCTCAGCTTGTCAAAAGGGCAAGCAGACTAAATCCACCTTTAGAAGCATTGACAACAAGGATGCTGTGAGATGTTTATATCTCTTGCATATGGATCTATTTGGTCCAATGCCAGTTCACAGCTTAGGTAGGAAGGTCTACACCTTTGTAGTTGTTGATGACTACTCAAGGTTTTCCTGGGTGTTCTTCTTAAAGCAGAAATCTGAAACACCTAGTGTCTTCCACAGTTTTGTTAAGCAAATTCAGAATGAATTGAACTGTACAGTGGTCAAAATTAGAAGTGACCATGGTACAGAGTTTCAATCTGAAAGCATGACAAAACTATGTGAAGACTATGGGATATTTCAAGAATTCTCTTCACCAAGAACACCTCAGCAAAATGGCATTGCTGAAAGGAAAAATAGAACCTTGATAGAAGCTGGTAGGACTCTATTAAGTGATTCTTCACTACCAGAATATTTCTGGGCTGAAGCAGTAAACACTGCATGCCATGTGATAAATAGAGCTACCATAACTAAAAGGTTAAACAAGACCCCCTATGAAGTAGTGAAAGGCAGGAAACCAAACCTATCCTATTTCAGGATTTTTGGTTGTAAATGCTTTATACTTAACAATGGGAAGACTCACTTAACTAAGTTTGCTGCCAAATCCCAAGAGGGAGTGTTTGTTGGGTACAGCAGTAATAGTAAGTCTTATAGAGTCTACAACTTGACTACACAAGTTGTAGAGGAGTCTGTGCATGTAGTTTTTGATGAGACACTTCTTATTAACAATGAGTTGTCTAGTAGTGTGTGCAGCCCCACAGGTCTTTCTAAGAAGATGGACAAGCTAACCATAAAGATGTACCTGCTGCAAGACAGCAAGTAGAAGAAGATGGCTTATGTCCAGGGGGAGAACTACATGTACCAGGAGCTGAAGAAGTTCAAGGAACTCAGCATGATGAAGATGATGAAGAAGTACAACCAGAAGTAAGGATGCCTCCAGCCAACAGGCATCTAAGAGATCATCCAGTGGAGCTGATCATTGGAGATCCAAGACAAGGTGTTCAGACAAGGAGCAGAAATCAGAATGCTGCAATATATTCAAGTTTTCTGTCTCAGATAGAACCAAAGAAATTTGAAGAAGCTATACAAGATCCACAGTGGACTGAAGCTATGCAGGAAGAGCTAAACCAGTTCAAGAGGTGCAAGGTTTGGGACTTAGTTCCTAAGCCTAAAGATCACAATGTGATAGGAACAAAGTGGATCTACAGAAACAAGTTAGATGAACAAGGAGTCATCATTAAGAATAAGGCAAGATTGGTTGCAAAAGGATATAGGCAAGAAGAAGGTATTGATTTTGATCAAACCTTTGCTCCAGTAGCCAGACTGGAAGCCATAAGGATGTTCTTGGCCTATGCAACCTACCAAGGATTCAAAGTATACCAAATGGATGTGAAGTCAGCATTCCTTAATGGTAATTTAAAAGAAGAAGTATATGTGGAGCAACCTTCAGGTTTTGTTGATTCTACTTTTCCACATTATGTCTATAGACTTAGGAAAGCATTGTATGGGTTAAAGCAAGCTCCTAGAGCTTGGTATGAAACCCTATCTAGTTTCCTCATTGAGAACAAGTTCACAAGGGGGAAAATAGATAAGACTCTATTCCTTAGGGAATCTAGAGGCAAAGTAATACTTGTCCAAATATATGTAGATGACATTATATTTGGGTCTACTGAAAGTAGCCTTTGCAAAAAGTTTGCAAAGCTTATGCAGAGTCAATTTGAAATGAGTAGTATGGGAGAACTGAAGTTTTTCTTGGGTCTCCAAGTTAAACAGACTGAAAGTGGTCTTTCCATATGTCAGTCTAAGTTCACCCTAGAACTCATAAGGAAATATGGTATGGATTCCTCCAGTACCATGAAGACTCCTATGGGGTCAAGTATGTCTCTAAGCAAGGATGATGCAGGGAAACCTGTAGATGAAACCTTGTATAGAGGGATAGTTGGCTCCTTACTATACTTGACTGCAAGTAGGCCTGACATTATGTATGCTACATGTGTTTGTGCCAGGTATCAAGCCTGCCCCAAAGAGTCTCACTTGACTGCAGTCAAGAGAATCTTGAGATATCTAAAGGGCACACCTTATCTAGGCCTCTGGTACCCTAGGAATGGAGATTTTGATCTAACAGGCTATTCAGATGCAGACTTTGCAGGATGCAAGGAAGATAGAAAAAGCACAACTGGATCCTGTCAATTCCTAGGTGGAAGACTTATCTCTTGGAGTAGTAAGAAGCAAACCAGTGTGGCCATCTCCACAGCTGAGTCAGAGTATATAGCTGCAGGAAGTTGCTGTGCTCAACTTCTATGGATTCAACATCAGCTAGAAGACTATGGATGTCAGGTAAGTAGAACTCCACTTTATTGTGATTCTACTAGTGCTATTTCCATAGCTAATAATCCTGTATCTCATAGTAGAACTAAACATATTGAGATAAAATATCACTTTCTTAGGGAGCATGTAGAAAGAAATGATATTGCACTTGAATATGTTAAAACAGATAATCAGATAGCTGATATGTTCACTAAGCCCTTAGATGAAGCTAAGTTTAATAAGTTCAAAATTGAACTAGGTATGATAAACTTAGACTAAGTATACAGAACAAAAATTGGCTAAGTAAAAAGGTGTCGACACATAGACAAGTCTATGTCGACACAGAATAGTAAGTGTCGACACTTCAGAAAAATGGTGTCGACACATCTAGGAAGTTAGTGTCGACACTTCAGAATGTTAGTGTCGACACATGTCGAGTAGGTGTCGACACATCCACTAAGGTGTCGACACTTAAGTTTTACTCAGAATTTTTCTAAAGTAAAGTCTCGACACATGTCGAGTATAGTGGTGTCGACACTTAACCAAGTGTCGACACATAGAATCTGTTAACTAAATTTGTGTCGACACATGAGTGTCGAGACATTATAGGTCAGTGTCGACACTTATTGACAGTGTCGACACATCATTAGAAATTCCTCCCGCCTGTTCGTCTTCAAACAGGAAAGGTATAAATAGGGTTCTGTCTTTGATTGTCGACACGCTTTCAAAGTTTCGAGACCTAAACTCTTGTGTCGACATTTCTCTCTTCTCAAGACTAAATCTTCAAACCCTAATGGCTCCCAAGCTGGAAGAGAACGTCAACGAGGGCTATGAGCTCGTGCGAGGCGCATTTGACGACAGCGATCAGGAATTCAAATCGGTGATTACCCTAGTCAGCGATTCAGGACTGGAATTCTTGGTTTCAGAACCAACGAAAATCTGGAAGAAAGAAGTAATTGAATTTCTTACTCAAGCAACTGTGGACGACTCTGGATTCAGAATCAAGTCCAGGGTGCATGGCACCAAAGTCAAACTATCCCCCAAGTCTTTGAGAAAGGTACTTCAGCTACCTAAGATTCAAGAAGAAGAGGAGGTAACTGCTTCTAAGACCAGGGAAGCTCTTACTTGGTGTGGACTGGATTCACAGATGAAGGTGGGATCAGTCTTCAATAGGAAGGGGATGAACAATCAAGGCAAGTTCTTGTCAGAAGTAGTGGGCAAGGTAATTCTGTGCAAACCAGGAGGGCATGACAGGGTGTCTGCCTCCATGTTTGAAGTAATGACCAGAATCATCTTCACTCTGAAGACAGATTGGTCAATGGTGGTTTTTGAGAAAGTGAAGGAAAGCCTGAAGAAGCCCAATCTGGGCAGGATTATAAGTCTCTACCTGGCTGGATCCATTCCAGAGGTAATGAGCACTGCTGCAGGAACAAAGATAAATCATATGAGGAGAATGGACTCCAGAATATTCTCAAGATGGGAAAGGGTGCTGGTGTCAAAGGACTTGGCCACCCCTGAGAAACAAACTTCTAAAACAGACTCTCCTCCCAGGAAGAAAAGGAAGACAGCTGCTGTGCCTCAAGAGTCCTCAAGCAGCTCAGGCAGTGAAGAACAGGTGGTCTTCACTCCTGAAAGTCCAGTAGATGTGACTGCAGCAAAGTCACCTGCTCCTCAGGAGCCAGCTGATATCCAGGGGGAGCCTCCAGCTGTAGAACATCCATCTACACTGGATAGTGAGCAGGCTACTCTCATCATTCAAGAGGTACTTGTTGATCTTAACACTTTGAATTTTTGTATAACAAATTCTGATTTGTCTGATGATCATCAGCAAAATCAGCCAGCAAACCCAGAACCAGATGTTGTTCTTCCAGACACATCTGTTGTGATACCTGATACAGTGGTTGAAGAACCAAGTACATCTCCTGCACAGTCTCCAGCAGAGTATACCATGGAAGATCTGTTTTTGAACTTAGATCAAGATGATTTTGATATGGAAAAGACTGCTGCTGATGCAGTGAAGGATGCTGTTGCTGAGGGGGAGACTTTGGATAGTCAAGAAGAGCCTATAAGGCTAGATTCTGAGAAGGCACAAGATGTGCATACTGAAAGACCATCCAGCCCTAAGGATAGGGTGGATATAGCAAGTACATCTGAATCTGAAGATGATGAAGCTGAGCAAGCTCAGAAAAAGAAGTTCTTTGTTTTCAAGAGGAGGAGCCAGAGCTATAAGAAGGCTCTCCAAACTGTTGCTCAACATTCATTAGTTCAACAAGCTCCATCCACTGATTATAGTGCTCTACTGCTTGCAATGCAAATCAAGATGGATGAACAAAGGAAAGCCTTAGAAACTTATGTTGATGAAGGGCACAAGGCACTGCAAACTGATCTAGGCCAGGAAATCAAGTCTATAAGGTTTGAAATGAACCTTAATAAAACTGCAATGACTGATTGTTTTACCAAGGGTGCTAATGCTGTGGTATATCTGGCTAAACATCAAGAAGCAATTAAAGAGAAAGTGGATGATATAGCAGTCAAACAAGGCTATGTGCTGGAGAATCAGTTGAGGATGAATGATAACTTGACTGCATCTCACAATGCAATTGTCACTGAAATTAAGAATAAGTCAGATGAACCTTCAACTTCCTCAGCTGCTGCCAAAGCTGATTTTGATAAGCTATTTCAAGCAGAGATTGCTGCTGTTAAGAATGCCATTACAGATTCACAGAAGGTCATATCAGAACAGCTTACAAAGCTTAGACCTTTCTTTAAAGAGGGCATAAGATATTTGGATAGCCAAATCCGGTTTCAGAAAGATGATGTAAGGGATCATATGGCTCAAGAAGTCATAAAGGGGGAGAGAGTGTTAGTCAAGGCCAGTTCTGAGCATGCAAAATGGATTTCAAATTCTATAAGGGCTACACTTGGATATCCTCCCCTGTGTGATGACAATGAAGTAGGTGAATCTGGTATTCAAGGAACATTTCTTGGAGGTGAGCAACAAGCAGTGGCTGATGTCATCTATCCACCTCCAGACTTTGAAATGATTCATGCTGATGTAAGCACTATGTATAGTCCAACTGCTGGCAAGCCAAATGTTATTCTGGAAAAGGTTGTTCAACCTATCACAGCTGCTATGCAAGAGGCATTGGATAAAGAAGAAGAAACTAGGCTGTCAAAGAAGAAGTTTAGGGAAATTGCTGAGCAAAAGCCAGATTTTGAACAATGGAGCCCTACTTCTAGAAACATAATTCTTACAGCCTGGAAAGCAGCCAAGGATAATGCCCATGAGAGGAACAAGTGGTTCTCAGAGGCTGAATGGAGAAAGCATGAGATTAGACAAGAAGCCATTGTCCAACACAGAAGGAAGGCCAAGTTAGGAAAGCTACCTCCAACAGCTGTGGAGCCTAGCAAGTACTTTCCCAAGCCCTATCATTATTTTGAAAGGCAAAAGATCAAGGCAGATAAGCAAGATCTAAAAGGGAAGAAGACTGCTGAAGCTGAGCCTGCTGCTGCTGCTGCTGCTGTGAAAGCTCAAGTTAAAGCTGGAAAAGGGATTGTCATCAAAGAACCTGATCAGCACTAGATTAGGGATTAACTTGATGCTTATTGTAATCTGTTAAGAGAAAAACATTGTAATACTTCATTGAAAATGTATAAGAAACATTATTGGAACAGTATATGATAAATATAGTTTGAATGTTCTGAAATATGTGTGTTTCTTAATTGTTCTGCAATGTTTAATAAGTATACATGTGTGGTTTATTACATGTTCAAGTTTACCCTGTTGTCATTTATATGTTTTACATCATTTTGTAATTTTTAATTATGAGTGGTGTATATCATTGACTAAGGGTTATGACTTCTCCAAATAGGGGGAGATTGTTGGGTACATTGGTCAAATGTACCTGATTTGAAGAAGCCTCACCTAACTCAATGATATACATCAGAATGTATTTGATGTTTGTTTGAGTTAATTGTGCAGGTTAGACATACACTGGACTGAAGCTGAAAATTTCTAAGTCCATGTGTCGACACCCAGAGGCAAAGTGTCGACACTTGAGAAAGCTTGTGTCGACACCCAGACAAGCAGTGTCGACACTTGGAGTCATTGTGTCGACACCTGGGAAGAAGTGTCGACACCAGTCAGAAAGTGTCGACACTTGGAGCTGTGTCGACACTCAGTGTAGAAGGATGCAGAAAAGCTGTGTCGACACTTAGCAGAAGTGTCGACATCTTGAAGAGCTGAGTCAACACCAGACAGTGTCGACACTTGGAGTTGTGTCGACACTCAGCATAATTCTGCAGAGACTAAGTACAAGTGTCGACACTCAACACAATGTGTCGACACTCAATCTAAAGAGTCAACATATGAAGAATGTGTCGACACTCAGCACAATGTGTCGACACACACTCAAAAGAGTCAACATATGAAGAATGTGTCGACACTCAGCATAATGTGTCGACACACACTCAAAGAAGTCAACACTTAAAGAATGTGTCGACACTCAGCACAATGTGTCGACACATAACCAGAAGACTCAACACTTGAAGATAGTGTCGACACAAGGAGCTGTGTCGACACTTAGCAAAGAACAGAAAACTTGTAAAATATTCTAAGTATAAGTGTCGACACTAATGGGATGTGTCGACACTCAGCTGAAGAATCAAGAATGAAGACTTGTGTCGACACCAAGAAGCAGTGTCGACACTTGACAGTTTCTACACATGAAGATGTGTCGACACAAAGGAGATGTGTCGACACTTAGAAGAATACAGAAAGAATGAAGTACAAGTGCTTGTGTCGACACTCAATTTCAGTGTCGACACATGCAGAAGAAACTGTGTCGAGACATACAAGGGAATGTGTCGACACCTTGTAGACTTGTGTCGACACTTACACAACATGTGTCGACACTTGGTCTATAAGTGTCGACACTTAAGAACAGAAAGTCTCGACACTAACTGACAGAGAATTTCAAGAAGTGACTGGTTGACATGACAGCTGCCAATCCAGCCGGTCTACAGCAACTGTCAGCAAAGTCAAAAGACTGTTATAAACCGGATCAGCCGGTTACCATGAAGGAAGCCTATAAATAGGCACCCACAGTCTACAGAAAAGGAGTGGAGATAATAATTAAGAAGTTCACAAACATTACATGGTGTGATTGAAGTAGTTGATCAGACTAAATCAAGAAGTGATACACAGAAGATCAACACAAGAAGATCAGGCAGTCCAACTGCAGATCTAAGTAGTTGGAGAGAGAGAGCTCCAACCAAGGATTCAGTCTTTGGAACTAAGGCTGAGAAGAAGAATTCAGAGTCATCTGGATTTCAAGAAGCAGAGATCAAGGATCAACTGCAGAAGATTCAGACTAATTCAGTTCTACTCAAGAAGCTTTGAAGAAAGCTAAGTCAGTTTGGATCAAGCTGAGTTCTTCCAAGAACTCTCCAAGAAACTCTCAACTCCTCTCATTCCTTCTGAGTTGTAGAGTTAGAATTTGTAATTTCTATTATAACTTGTAAGATCCATTGGATCTGAGTGATTGTAAGCCTATTTTATAAAGGCTGAGGGTAGGGCTTGGTGCCTGAGTGTAGGAGTTGAAGAACTCTGAGTGTAGGCCTTTGATTGGCTGAGTGTAGGCCTGGGTGGCTGAGTGTAGGCCTTTTGGCTGAGTGTAAGGCTTTGGGCCTGAGGTAGGAACCTTGTTGGGTTCTGAGCTAGTGGAGAAGTTTGGCCGAATCTAGTACACTGCTAGATAGGCGAAGAGGGAAAGTGGATGTACCCAAAGATTGGGGAACCACTATAAAATTAGTGTGTCTGCTGTGCTGTGCTGTGTTGTGGCTTTTCTGTGTGATTTCTGAAATTGCTGTTAACTGTAATAATCTGTGATAAACTGTTGTGCTGTCAAACAAAAGTTAAAAAGGTTTAGGTCACCTATTCACCCCCCCCCCCCTCTAGGTGTTTAGGTACCATATCTTTCAATGACGAGACATGATTCACCAAAACCACCAAAGGGAAAGCAGAGACTACAAATACAAGACAATTCAAACACAAGTCGTGCGGACTCAAACACCAAGCCACCGGTCTACTGCTGTGGAGTCCGCACAATCCGCCAGGTTGCCAGACTGCAACCCAAGACGCACGGACTGCCTGTTATTCCAATACTAAGCTCTAGCCGCTGATCTCCAAGCCGCCTAACCGTGAGGTCGCCTAGCCGCCAGACCGCACAAGCTGCGATGCCGAATTGAATAGTCTGCCTGAAACAGGTGACTTATTGAACCCCGAACCAAGTTGTCAAAGAGAAGACCGTCTGGTCACTATCCGCGACCTGCTGTTTAATGCATGTTCCTTAACCGCAGAGTCTACACTGTCCCTGACTGCAATTAGAACAAAGTCATGGCTTTCCAGCGCAATCCGCACAACCTGCACTGCACAACCTGGTCAACTCAATTAAACTGCACTGACACCAAAAGTCAGTCCGCAGCAACTTATCGCGGGCTCCCTTATTGTTCACTCGCTCTCTTGGGTTTTCTATTCCTGATGTGACATGGGTCCTATTTATAGGCACGATGAGGAGTGTGGTCACCACCCTAGCCGATAGGATTACCGCCACATCCCGCAGCAAGAACACGTGTCTGCAAAACCCGCGGATACACACCAGTCCGCCGCTACCTGTACAAGATAGTCAGTCCGCCAAAGCTTCACCAAGGTCGGACACATCACCAGTCCACCTTGTCGCCACAAGCCAAGCCAACGCCAAGGCTTCACCAAGGTCGGACACATCGCCAGTCTGCCTTATCACCAAAGGCCAAGACCACTGCACCCGAACTCTGCAACAGCAGTCCGCCTATCCGCGGACACAGCTCCAATCCACTTATCCTGAGCCCTCAGCATCTCCACCAAGACCACTACCGGACTCAGCAGACACAGCTCCAGTCCGATTATCCTGCAGATAGCTCTAGTCCGTATATCCCTACAGACAGCACTAGTCCGCATATCCTGAGTCCATAGCCTCATCACAAAGACACCTACCGGACTCAGCGGACACTGCTCCAGTCTGCTTACACTGCAGACACCTCCAGTCCTCATATCCCGCAGACTGTTCCAGTCCGCATATTCCGCAAACTACTCCAGTCTGCATATCCCGAAGACTACTCCAGTCCGCAAATCCTGAGTCCACAACCATGCCAGCAATGTAACTGTCGGACTCAGTGGACCCAGCTCCAGTCCACATGCAGTTACGAACACAATCTCCAGTCTGCTTCCACCAAGCTCGCAATCAAGGCACACGACACTTCTGCCGAGCTCAGCGGACTCAGAAGAAGTCCGTTCTCCACTGCGCGAACTCCCCGGACTAAGCTAAACCTGGACTTGGTTCAGAACCAACCAAGTCCACGCCACTGGCTACAAGGGCCGGTCCGCGCTTACTAGCGGACACTGGAAACAGTCCGCCAAACCCGACGACCTGCAGAACCTGTCCGCACTGACTGGCGATCTCTACGGCATTCACTTGTCGCTTCACCAGAGCAAGACCAAGGCTTCTGCCAAGCCGGCCTGCCGAGCTCCAGTTCTTCTGTCCGGTTCTTGCCGGACTCCGTGGATAGAGTCGATATCTGCTCGGTTACCTTCTGGGATCCAACTGCTTGCAGAGCATAAGCCGGTCTGGCAAACCTCTACTGCTGTCCGCATATTCCGCGCGAACAGACCGCCTAGGCCGCCATAGAACAAGCCATCTACACTAGCCCCGCCGACATGGCTGTCCGCCAACCCTGTCCACGTAGTTCGCACGGATAGGTTGCCCAAGTCCTCTATTCACCCACTTTCACTTCACAATTTTCAACAAGCACTTAGGAGCATTTTGAGAAACTACGTTCAGGAGGCTGGGAGCTTGATGAAGCCATGACCTGAAAAGAAAACACGAAAGTCTTCAGTCAAGAAAAAAAAGGGGCAGAACAATCGACTTCTGGAAGATACCACGGCGCGGTAATCTGTTACCGTTGTGCGGTAGCGTGACAGACCGCAACCCGTCTCCCTCCGCTGGATTATTCCCAAAACTCCATTTTTCAATTTTTACTCAAAAACGGGAAGAGGAGGTACATCTAAGCTCTGGTAAAGTAGATCTGTAAAAAACAAACAAGATCCGTGAAGGAAAATCACAAATCAAACATGGAAAATAGTTGAGATCTCCCTGGCTTAGATTCCAAGTCCGGATCTCACAAAAACTCAAGCTTTACGAAAATGTTTCACTTAAAAACGCTCAATGAGGCAAGATCCAAGCTTAGACAAGGGAGATCCGTGAAAATGATCATGATTCGTGGAGGAAATTCGCATATCACACATGAAAATATTCGTGAAACCACCACAATTGCGTACAAAATGATGTGAAATCAACTAGTAAATACAATAAAATGATGAGGAAAGGAGACTACCTTCAGCTATAGGTGGAAGCACCAGAAAGGATGTAGGTGGAACTAGATCTGAACTCTAGAGAGCAAGCAAGCAAAAGTGAGGAACTGGATCTGTACGCATGTTATATATATCCTAAAGCTACCGCGGAGCGGTAACTATACCGTCGGCGATAGCACTCCTTTTCGTGTTACTTTCTGACTATTGGTATCAGCCCCATTATCTTCATTAATTTTATAATATAAATGTCAACACACGACTCACTGTGGTGTGTCTCACAATAGCAGGGGCGTAGGTGTGTCGTCATTAAGATTACTAACCTGTAATTCACGTCTTGCCCTTAACCGAGGAGGAGTTCCAGTGGGTCCTTGTGTGATGCTGGGGGGAAAGAGTGTTAGGTTGAGTAGGTTCTTGTGTGGGCATATGGGATTGACACCCCACCCTACGACACTTCTGCAGCTCCTCACGCCCATCCGTCACTGAGTACGGGGCTAGAGTGATGACACAATGCTCTCACACACAATTTTTATTCATGACTTGTATAATGTTCCTCTGCATTAATTCTATAACTCTTGTAGCATCGTACTCTACATCGTTATGTGTTTAGTCTACTAGTGTTGTCAAATCTTTTGTAACTCTGAATGATTATTTAAAAAAAACCATTTCTACGTACTACACTCATCCATGTGACCACTATGCTTAATATTCTCTAATTTCATGCTTAGTCACCCCTATTGTTTTTCGCCTCTCGCTTCACTTTCTATACACGTGCACTATTTACCGTCTCTCTCATGCTCATTATATATTGCATTTCATTTCTCCCATGCATGAGTATGTGTGTTTATGGTCTGGCCCACCCCTTTCGATAATATCAAAGGGGGAGAACAGATGGTTCATGAGTCATGGGTAAGTGTAGATCACATGTAGGGGGAGCTTCGTTCACTGTGTGCATGTAGATAGGGGGAGCATGTAGAACATATATATAGGGGGAGCATGTGTGTATGTGAGCTATATAGAACATAAAACCCAAGATTATTTTTTATATAAATACGTTGTATCATGCACTTCATTATTATATATCATTAACGGGACTTGATATTATCAAAAGGGGGAGATTGTTGGAGCCGATGGTTCACATATTCTTAGTTTGATAATATCAACTCCAGGGTTGTATTTGATTACATCTTGTGTTTGGTAGAGTGTGTAGGTTTATAGGTCCAAGAAATTCAAGGAGCCCTTCTCAAGAACCTACCGTCGAGCGGTAGTAGCTAACGCCGAACAATAGCCTGAATTAAATGGACAAAGCGCTCTGGAATCTACATCACTGTGCTAGTCCTATTGCTCATGCTAGCTCGATGAATTTATTAGTGCATGCAAGCTCTCGAGAACCTACCACGCGGGTGCTAACTTTATATGGTGCAGCGCTAGCACAGGCGTTGAGAGCGTCGAGACAGAACCCACCCTGGGCGCTAGCTTGGTACCGCGCTACGGTAACACACTCAATGCTCATTGAGACAGAGGTGTTGAAACAGCGGTGTCGAGTGCGTTGAGACAGAACTACCGCCTGGTGTTATCCACCTACCGCGCCGCTCTAGCATTGGAAAAATGAAAATACTCGTTTTGAATATTTTTTCAAATTTGGAGGGCAGCTGTCAACATAAATCACGTGAACCTACCGCCGGGAACTAGCCTTACCATCGGGCACTAGCCTTACAACCGGAGGTAGCCTATTTTTTATGATGATGTATATAAAGGCGCCTCATTTTCTGTGTTAAAACCTAAGATGAAAAGAGATAGAGATCTACGACTACTATGGTTCGGCCGCCTCTCTATGGTATGTTCCATAATCTTCGTCGAAGGAAAAGAAGACAGCCACCCTCCCGTTCGCGCACGAAGAACTCTGGAGAGCCAGGAACTACATCTACTAGGAAGAGATGACCGGTTGCAAGCATACGAAGATCTAAAGCATCGGTCGTGGATCGCTCGCCGGCTCGAAGACCTTTCTTGGAGGGAAAGGGAGAGAGTCAACCGTTCTGTAGAGCGGGTCAGTATAGAAAACCGAAAGTTGTTTCTATTCACCGCCTTCGATCTCCGGCATCACGGAGATCAAGTTTTGTAATCTTTAAAAACAATTTGTTGATTTTATTTTTGGCAATAAATTTCATTTCCTGTTTCTTTACCTGTGTGTACTACAGTATTTGTTAGATTGTGCTATTCTAAAGAGTGCATAGATCTCCAAAGGAGAATCTGCCCAGAAAAATGAGTTCAGAGACATACCTCCACACGTTATCTACCTAGCGCCCCGCAGTAGCTTCCTGAACTAGTTCTCTGGGTTAGAAATATTTCAAATATTTTTAATAAAAGTCGTTCAAACCTTATTCACCCCCCCCCCCCACATTCTAAGGTTGGCCACTAGATCCAACAATCGATTTCATAAAGCTAATGATTTTAGCCGTCTGATCTTTTTGGGGCTTGATCTAGTGACCAAGATAGCCTCGCCTATTTGCCCTAAATAGGTCTCGAACTATTCCAGAAATATAACTCTCCTAGATTTCAAAGTCGTAAAGTGCAGAATGGAAGAGCTCTCGGTTTTGGGAAGAAGACCATGCTGTCATTATTGCTGGACAAGTTCTTCAAGGAGAATAATAGGTTTTTCTCAGATCGGTGTCTTGTCTTCGTTGTAAGAGTGTTTTTGTTCTTTCTTGTCTTTGTTTGCTATTAGACTTCAAAAGAGAGATTTGAGTTTGTTACCCTTTTCTTGAAGAAATTTTTTCATTGTGAGTTTTGATAGGGGGATTCAATTTGTGAATCCAAAAGGGATCTTGGTTGAGCAAACCAAGAATACTTGTTGTAATCCTTATTTTCCGATAGTGGATTGTTCTGTGTGCCCTCGCCTCGTGATTTTTCCCTCATTGATTTGGAGAGGGATTTTCACGTAAATCTTGTGTCCTTTGGTTGTGGATTTCCTGTGTTTATTTTTTTGTTGTTATTACATTTATTTATTTGTGGGCTCGATGCGTAGAAAATTTTTTTGGTACCCATGATATACCATCCTTTATGTGCAAATGAGTTTTTTTCAATCTAATTCACATTTTTTGTAGCAAAAAATAATTTTGGTAAAAACAATATGGAATATAAATTATGATAGTTTTACAATCATTTTAAACACTCATTTGCTCATATTCTAAACATTCCTAAAAACCTACAGTTGTAGTTTTTGGTTTTGACTGGAAAATTCCAACTGGAATTTTGAAAAGTTTTTCAGTAAAAACCAAAAAATATAACTATAATTTTTCAAAACTATTCCGAAAATATGCTGATGAGGACATCTTAGAATGTATAAGGAAGTGGTTGTTAATATCGCACCCCCCATGATTGCCACTAACTTAGTTTTATCATGGGGTAACTTCCACGTGCGCCATTGGCGCGCCTGATCCCCCGCATGTTCCACATACAGATCCCACTACGTGCACCTTTCACGCAACCACCGCGTTCGGACGCTGACACCGCAATCACCGGCGTCGAGTGGTCTTTTCCCGGCTGGCCCCACTAAGATCGGTGATGCTCTCACGCAGTCACCTCCTGCGGCCATTAGGCTGCTCCCGAAAGGGGCGTTCGTCCTACCGCGACCATCACCCGCGACCACCACTCATGGTTGTGGCTTCTGTCGCCATGGTCTACATTTCCGCTGGCCACAAATCCTCCCCTGACAGCTGATCATCGCCGAGTTGGCTGCTTGTTTATGGCTTGTCTTCGCCACCGTCTGATCATCCTAACGAAATCACCACCGTCTATTACGTATGTAACCACCCGCGTAACTACCCACTAACCACCATGTTTAGTGGGGAATATTATTTATTTAATTAATAGCATGCAGGTATCCAAAATCATGAAAATAATATACACTTGAGACTATACTTGATGTGGTCTTCAATTAGTGGTTTTGGTAGTTATGGTGTGTGGATACCGCGTAACTGTTGTTGTTTCCATGGTGATCTGTAAGTGATCAAACATGTAGTCTCACTGCCAATGAAATATGAGCCTATGGGGTCGCACATAAGAGCATTGGAGAAGTTGGAAAGATTTGTGTTGGTCTTGCTCATATTTGATATAAGTGAATGACCAAGCCTATGACGTTCTGAATGTGTAGAATTTTCATTCCGGAACCTATATTGTGAATATGGGTCATCAAGTTAGTGGTCAGAAGAATTTAAGGGAAATTCGTCGAGTATAGTCTTGAGGTTTCGATGAATGGTTTTGAATTCGACGAGTATAGTCATGACATCTTAACGAGTCCGTTTGAATTCATCGAGTATCGTAATGTTATCTCGACTAATTGGACTTGGTTCGTCGAGTATTATAATGACAGTTTCGACGAATTAGACCCTAATTCATTTTATATCGCCTTGTTGCTTATATGGTTTGCTCCATCTCGATTCGTCGAGTATATACGTGCTATTTTCGACAAATAGTTTTGATTCGTCGAATATCGACTTATATATATGACAAATTCTGTTTCCACTGGTTTAATTCCTTTAAGTCCAATTCGGCGTGGTCTGTGGGTATTGAATGGTTCGTTATTATGTATATATATGATATGTGCAGTAAACCGAGCGATACGCGATTACGCTTTGATCTAATCGAGCGAGATGAGAACGGCTATGATAGCTGATCTCATCGCCGACCGTTTGTCGATCTACTATTGTCGCCGAAAAGTGTTTCCTAACACTTCAACTTCATCGTTGTCGTCTCTCCTTTAACGATTCTAACAAGTCGTGGAGACGTTGAGGGAATACGTTCTTCCAACCTAGATCTTATGTAACAAGAGTCTAAGGGTTCTTTGTGCTTGTGTGGATATCCGTAGAGGCGTGGACAATATTCTACGCTCGGAACTCCAGCCGTTAGCGTTCATTGGACTTCTTTAGAGCACTTAGTTTAGTATTAACTCAATCCCGCAAAGGTATATTTTATTTACAATAATGTATTTTCTTGATCAATGTTCATCGCTAGATCCACATTTCTTTTGGGTTTTTTTGTTTCTAATTCCGCTGCGCACAAGTGTTGTGACGTATAGCAAAACCCAACAGTGGTATCAGAGGGAGGTTTCTGCGATGATCATTGTTTCAGAAGTTGTTAGTGAAATATGGATGCAAAACCCTTGGAACCCCTCCAGGAATGCATATGATTTTGTTGTGATATCTTTGTTTCTCCTTAATAATAATTGTCCCTCTTGTTGGTTTGTGAAACCAATTGTGTCAGATTTTGAATCTCTCACAGAGAGACGATCTTGTCTACTATGTAAGTGGAGTTTGTGTTGCTCATGTCCAATGTATGTAAATCTGAAGATTTAGAAGGGTTTTAGATGTTCAGATTTAATCCAGTTCATCAAGTGTTGATGATTTTTCTTATACACATCTGGAAAGCATTTGGATTATGAATGTTGTAAGTTTTATTTTGTGAATGTGCACATTGGTTAATTGTTAACCATAATTAAGTGTTAATCAATTATCTAAAATCCCTTACGTAATATTAAGTATTTAGATGCCTTCTGATGGATGACACTCTTCCTGCCTCGATCGATGAAGTGTGGGCTTGCCAAAGAAAGGTGCATTAATCTATCTTAGTAAGGGTGCAAGCTGATAATTATGATATCTCACTGTTGACATCGGGTCAAACTTAACAGGGTGACCTCAATGGTTGAGTGCCCAGAAGGATAGGGTTGGCATGCACCATATGATGGATGCGAATAAGGATTTATTCACCAACCATACAAGAGTTGCATGATGATGCAATCGACAAGTGTTACCTACCTAAATAACTGAATTGTGAGAGAAAAGCCAAAGCTGACTCATAGTGTTGGTGAAATACTGATCTTGTCCACTAAGAGAGAAGCTCGTATAAACTCTCCAAATTGATATCGAGGGTTATCAGTTTGACTAAAATAATGGTAGTAATTTTAATTAAAGTTCTAATTGAAATAAAAATGTATTTTGAAATGTAGTACTGATTTTTTTCTTTTCATGAATCATTGTAGAATTTCCATGGCAAGTGGATCTCATCCACCATGTCCCTCAATGCCATTCTTGAGAAGGAGGAACTCAGTGGGATGAACTATTTGTACTGGTACAGGAACCTGGGAATTGTTCTCAAGTAAGAGTGTAAGCTCTATGTTTTTGAAGAGGAATTCCCTGATGAACCGGTCAAGAATGCATCCCGATCTGATAAAGATGCTTATAAGAAGTATCAAGATGACTCCTTGGATGTCGAATTCCTTATGCTGGCAACTATGAACTCTAAGCTTCAGAAGCAATATGAGAACATAGGTTGTAAAGAAATTAACGAGCATCTTTAGAAAATGTTTAAATGGCAAGCTTGGCAAGAGAGGTTTGACGTCACCAAGGCGTTGTTTCAGTGTAAGATGGGAGCTCGAGACCTGGTAGGGACTCACGTACTCAATATGAGTGGGTATATAGAGAACCTTGATAGACTAGGTTTTCCTCTGGGCCAAGAGTTGGCTACAGACCGGATCCTGCAATTGTTGTCGGACAGTTACAAGCAGTTTGTCTTGAACTACAATATGAATGAAATGGACAAGACATTGCCCGAGCTCCTAGGCATGTTGAGAACTACTGAAATCAATATGAAGAAGGTCGGTCCTATTAGCAACATAATGATGGTGCATAAAGGCAAGGGAGGGGGCAAGGGTTTCAAGAATACGAAGGTTGGACCTAAGTCATCTCTTGAGCCCAAGACTTCGGCACTAAAAAAGAAAAGCTTGGCAAAAGAAGGAAAATGCCACCACTGTGGCAAGGCTGTTCATTGGAGGAGGATATGTCCTTCTTATATTGAGGACCAGCAGAAAATGAAGTGAGATATGGCTTCTGATTCAAGTATTTATGTTATAAAGATAAACGTTTCTACTCATTCATCTTGGGTATAGGATACCGTATATGGTTCTCACATTTGTATAAATGTGCAGGAACAGGCAGGAGAAGAATGTTGAGTAAAGGAGAGGTAGACCTGCGTGTTGGCAATGGAGCAAGAGTTGTAGTTGTCGCCGTAGGAGTTTACCGTCTTTCTTTACCCAATGATCTTGTAACAGAACTGGATAATTATTTTTATGTGCTTCCATAACTAGAAACATTATATTTATTTCATGTTTGGACATGATTGAATTTTCTTTTATTATTAAGAATAATTATTGTTCTATATTTAAAAATGATGTTTGTTATGATATAGCTCAGATGTTTAATGATTTATATGTTTTGAACGTAGACCGTATGATCTATAATATAGAAAATGCTAAAAGACTGAAAATGAATGACTCAAACTCTACGTACCTTTGGCATTGTCGTTTGGGCTATATAAATGAGTAGCGCATATCCAAGCTCTATAAAGATGGACAACTGGACTCATTTGATTATGAATCATTTGATATATGTGAGTCCTGTTTATTAGGCAAGATGACTAAAGTCCCTTTAACTGGTTTCAATGAGAGGGTTGATGATCTCTTTGGTATAGTATATAGTGATGTATGCCGACCCATGAGTTCTATGACTAGAGGTGGGTACTTCTACTTTGTTACATTTATTGATGATTTTAGTAGATACGGATACGTGTATCTTATGAAGTGCAAATCTGAAACCTTTGAAAAGTTCAAAGAATTTAAGAACGAAGTAGAGAACCAGCTGGGTAGGAGGGTTAAAGCACTCTGATCTAATCGACGTGGCGAATACATGAGTCATGAGTTTTGTGATCATCTAAAAGATTGTGTTATTGTATCACAGCTCACTCCACTCAGAATGCCGCAGCATAATGGTGTGTCTGAGCAGAGGAATCGTACTCTATTAGACATGGTACGGTCGATGATGAATCATGCAGATCTGCATGTTTCCTTTTGGGGTTTTGCTCTAGAGACTGCTTCTTTTACACTAAATCATGCTCCAATGAAAATGATTCTAAAGACACCATATGAGATATGGACTGGGAAGCATCCTGATATGTCTTTCATTAAGATTTGGGACTATGAGGCACACGCGAGGCGTCAAATGCCTGATAAACTAGAACTCAAGTCAGATAAATGTTATCATGTCGGGTATCCTAAAGAAACTAAAGTTTGTTATTTCTACCTACAGTCTGAGGGCAAAGTGCTTGTCGCGAGGACTGGAGTCTTTCTTGAGAAAGAGTTCTTAAGTAGAAAGACTACCAGGGTAGAACTTGAAGAAGTTCAAGAACCACAAATCATGAATGAACCTAAATTAGAACCTGAGCAAAGACTACAAGTTATTGTAGCTAGAGAGCCTGCTCAAGAAACACAAGTTACACGTAGATCTGGTAGACTAATGTTTGAGCCTAAGAGATATGGATTTCTCGTGTCTCAAATAGGTAATGTGTTGCTTATGAATCATAATGATGAGCCTGCAACCTACCAAGAGGCTATGAGTGGACCGGACACTGAGAAGTGGCTTGAGGCCATGAAATCTAAAATGGAATCCATGTATGCAAACCAAGTTTGGACTTTGGTGGAACCACATGAAGAGGAACGACCCATAGAGTGCAAGTGGGTCTTCAAGAAGAAAACCGACATGGATGGGAATGTATAGACATTCAAAGGGCGATTAGTGGCTAAAGGTTTCAAGTAAATTTATGGTATTGACTATAATGAGATCTTTTTCCCTGTTGTCACGGTTAAGTCCATCAGAATTTTGCTTGTTATTGTTGTGTATTATGACTATGAGTTCTGGTAGATGGATGTCAAAACGGCTTTCCTAAATGGAAACCTCCTTGAGGAAGTGTATATGACAACCCGAGGGTTTTGTATCTCCAGATAATGCCACTAAAATATGCAAGCTACAGAGATCCATTTATAGGTTAAAACATGCCTCTAGAAGTTGGAATCTTCATTTTGATGAAAAATCAAAGAATTTGGTTTTATCAAGAATGAGGATGAACCGTGTGTTTACAAGAGGATTAGTGGGAGTTTTGTTCTCTTCCTGATATTGTATGTAGATGACATACTATTGATCAGGAATGACAAATCGACCCTACAAGTTGTTAAGAACAACCTAGGGAACTACTTTTCTAAGAATTACTTGGGCGAATCGACTTATATACTTGGTATTAAGATCTATAGAGATAGATTGAAGAAATTGTTGGGTTAGACCCAAAGTTCATATATTGAGAAGGTGTTAAAATGGTTCAACATGCTTGAGTCCAAGAAAGGATTCTTACCCATGTCTCATGGTGTGAGTCGCTCTAAGGACCAGTGTCCTAAATCTTGTGAAGATAAGGACCGCGTGAAGTTGATTCCATATGCTTTGTTAATTGGATCAAACATGTATGCAATGATATGTACTCAAATTTATGTCTCTTATGTTTTGAGCATGACTAGCGGGTATCAGTCTAATCCTAGTGATGGTCATTGGATAGTTGTCAAGAATATTCTAAAGTACTTGAGAAGGAATAAGGATACATTATTGATATTTGGTGGAGAGGAAGAGCTTGTTGTAAAGGGTTACACACATGTTAGCTTCCAAACTAATAGGGATGACTCAAAATCTCAGTCAGGGTTTGTATTTTTTTTAAATGGAGGGGTTGTTAGATGGAAGAGTTCCAAGCATGAGACAGTTGCTAATTTTACAACTAAGGCCGAGTATATCGTCGCTGCGAATGCGGTGAATGAGTCTGTATGGATTAGGAAATTCATCGACGAGCTAGATGTAGTTCCTAACATTGTTGATCGCATAGTTCTCTACTGTGATAATAACGATGCAATTGCAATTGCTTCGGAACCCAGATCTCATTAGCGCTCCAAGCATATACTTCGGCGGTTCCATCTTATTTGAGAGATTGTCGATCGAGAGGATGTGAGTATATACAGGGTTTCGACTAAAGAAAATATAGCTGATCTATTAATAAAGCTTCTAGCTTAGAGAAAGCATGATTGTCATGTTAGATCTATGGATATATGATACCTTAATGATCAGCCCTAGTTGAAGTCTTGTGAATTGTATGTTTGTCAGTTGTAATAATTTATTTGATGAATAGAGTACTATACATTTCATTTTATATTTATGACAAGTTCTTTTATTATGTAAATTTATTTCTATTGTGATAGATTAATTTAACGTAATAAATGCTCTTAGAATGTTTGCTTCCATAGGATTCAAGTGGTGACTTGAATGTGAGAGCCTATATTTTAGAAGCTTCATTCTTAAATGGTTTATGGTCTGTGTCATCTTAGAAGCTAAGGGCAATGGTGATACATTAAGACTAGCATGTGTGTTGACTGATGACTGGTTCTCACAGGTCATGATATTGTGATATCAAGTCATCACATGGGTACTTGTTAGTGAACAAGTTATACTGGACAGACCCACCATGAGAATACTTTGTAGATAGTTATAAGGACGTGTCACAAGTATGGTTCAAGTGGCAATGGTGTTTGTGGTTCTTTGACCTGAAGTCACATCATTCATCAATTGAGAAAGAGTGTGCTTTGATGCTATCAAAAATCCAGTTTTGAGAAAGTTGGATGATAAAGGTGGTTATTGGGCACGTTCTGAATCATTTGGGTGTTGCATGTGGATAGAAATGGGATTTGTCCTCCTATATGATAGGAGTTGCATACATGGGCCCTTGATGGAATAGGACTGAGAAATGCATGTTTATGCTTGGTTGAGTAAATATGTGATATTGGGCTCACCAATTTTTGGAAGTCCATTTTAGACCAGGAAACTAGGATTGAACAATTATTAGGGTGACATGGTCTATACCTCTAGTTCTATCGGATGCAAGGGACGAGGGGACATGACAATACTGGTACATTATTCATAATGTATTTCGAGTTTTAAACTCCTATTGCTTAGGGATCAATGA
This sequence comes from Platanthera guangdongensis, assembly GCA_039583875.1. Lineage (NCBI taxonomy): Eukaryota > Viridiplantae > Streptophyta > Magnoliopsida > Asparagales > Orchidaceae > Platanthera > Platanthera guangdongensis. The sequence goes on along the minus strand of CM077153.1, from coordinate 49,218,637 downwards.
TGCATTGCTAGATGTCGCTCATTATTTATGAAGCTATTGTTTGATACTTTCAAGATCAAGTGAGAGACTGTTGGTGTTACCATGGTGATCTAAAAGTGATCAAACATGTAGTCTCACTACCAATATAATATGAGCCTATGGGGTCGCATATAAGAGCATTGGAGAAGTTGGAAAGGTTTGTGTTGGCCTTCCTCATATATGATATGAGTGAAGGACCAAGCTTATGACTTTCTGGATGTAAAGGATTTTCATTCCGGTACCTATATTGTGATTATGGGTCATCAAGTTAGTGGTCGGAAGAATCTAAGGGAAATTCGTCGAGTATAGTCTTAAGGTTTCGACGAATAGTTTTGAATTTGATGAGTATAGTCATGACATCTCAATGAGTTTGTTTGAATTCATATCGTAATGTTATCTTGATGAATCGGACTTGGTTCGTTGAGTATCGTAATGATAGTTTCGACGAATTAGACTCTGATTCGTCGTATATCTCCTTAATGCTTAGATGGTTTGCTCTGTCTTGATTCGTCTAGTATATACGCGTTATTTCGATGAATAGTTTTGATTCGTCGAATATCGACTTATATACACGACGAATTTTATTTCCTCTGGTTTAATTTCTTTAAGTCTGGTTCGGCGTGGTCTGCAGGTATCGACTGGTTCGGTACTATGTATATATATGATATGTACAGTAAACTGAGCGATACACGATTACGCTTTGACCTAATTGAGCGAGACGAGAACTGCGATTCTTCTTCTCCCGACGGAACAGTTCCTCCTAGGTCGTGATAGTCGATCTCATCGCCGACAGTTCGTCGATCTAATGTTGTTGCCAAAAAGTGTTTCCCAAGGCTTCTTCTTCGTCATTGCCTCCTCTCCTTTAACGGTTCTAACAAGTCGTGGAGACATTGAGGGCATACCATCTTCTAACCTAGATCTTGTGTGACAAGAATCTAAGGGTTCTACATACTTATGTGGATATCCGTAGAGGCGTGGACACTATTCTACGCTCGAAACTCCACCTGTTAGCCTTCATTGGACTTCTTCAGAGAACCTTGTTTGAGTATTGACTCAATCCCGAAAGGTACAATTTATTTACAGCAATGTTACTTCTTGATCAATGTTCATCGCTAGATCTGCATTTCTTTTGGGTTTTCTTATTCATATTTATGTTGCACATAAGTGTTATGACGTATAGCAAAACCCAACAATAACCACTGTAACCACCTACTAGAGCCTATAAAAAGGCCCCAGGACCCCCCCTCATTTTTATCTTTTCCTCCTCCCATACTTCTTCTTCCTTAGGTCGAAGCTCTGCCGGAATCCTCCTACGTGCCTCCTCCAGCCGTCGTGCTATCCAAAAATTCGCCCAAGTCGACAACGCTGCTGAGAATAAGGTGCTCTACTCGCCATTCCTTAAAGCCTCCTACATGTGCAATGTTCCTCGAGTCACCGACAACGCATCTCTATGCATCCCGCTACGAAGATTGCCTGCCAAACAGCTCCGAGAATGCTCATCCTCATCTGAAAATAAAAAGTAACAAGCTTTATATGAGGCAGCTTGTTGCCCATCGAGCATAGTACAATCTCCCATATCAAAGTTGTAATGAGGAGCGGCGTGCCATCCTCGATTATCTAGACATTCTGTAAATTATCGTCAATAGTGAAGTTTGACTGGCATCATATCAGTCACGTGGTTTTTTACCTAGTTGAGGGGTTTTTCCACGTTTAACTTGACTTGTATACTTCTGCTTATTCTATGACTGTATGCACGCGCAACCGATCAACTGGCTATGGAAGCTAGTTTAGTCCTGTCTACTAGGAGGGTTGAGTTGGGTGAACAGTTTGGCGTTGTAAGTGGGAACCGTTCCTCCGAATCTTGATGAAGTTTTCTGAAAATTTTGAAGACAATATCTACTACTCAACAATACTCGTAATTTAAAAGGTCGTACAAATAAGAGGAAAGACCATCTCAGAGCCGACTCAAGTATGCATTATAGAGGAATCTCAAGGACCGTAACCCAGGAAAAGACTCAGGTAAAATTCTACCATCATCTTCGGGGATGAGGATCTCATTTGGGTACACACGCCACACAATGATCCTCTTATAATAAGTGCAAGATTGGGGGATCCATGTTATGAAGTAAGAAGGATCCATGTTGATAGTAGAAGTTTAGTCGACGTCTTGTTCCTCTCTGCACATCATGGAATTAAACTTTTTAGTGATCACCTCAACCCCGTGTTTGGGCGCATCCATGGCATCGACAATCATTCTATTCACGTACAAGGAATGGTGTCTCTTCCAGTCACAATATGTAAACCTCCAAGACAAGTGACACATCATATACAATTCATGGTTGTGGATTGTTTCTCGCTCTACAATGCATTTTTTGGATGGCCACTACAATCAATATTTAAGTCCATCCCATCAATCCCGCATTTGGTTTTAAAGTTCCCCACTAACACTAGAGTCAGGGTTGTGCGGGGCGTTCAAGAAGCTGTGTGTATGTGTTGCTTAAGGGTGAATAATGAGGCACAACTGACTACCTTCGACATTAATAACTTTGACTTATGCAATGAAGCTACACTTTGAAGAGGGATTCAAGTAGAAACGCTAGAGAAGGTTGTCCTTTACCCTCAAAACCCATCCCGTATGGTAAAAATTGGGTCTCTCCTACCTCCGACAGAGAGGAAGCTGGTCATAGCACTGCTCCGAGCAAATAAGGACATTTTGGCCTGGAGTCCAGAAGAAATGCCAGGATTAGATCTGGATGTAATCACACACTCCCTCAACATCAATCTTTCCTACCGCACGGTTATCCAAAAGAAAAGAAATTTCTCACCAGAGCGACTCCATGCTATCGAGGAGGAGGTAACCAAGATTTTAGAAGCAAGATTTATTCGAGAAGTGGGATACCCGGTTTGGGTAGAAAATGTCGTTATGGTAAAAAGGTTTTGGGTAAGTGACCAATGTGCGTTGATTACACCGACTTGAATCATGCTTGTCCAAAAGTTAGTTTTTCACTTCCAACTATCGACCAACTCGTGGATACAACTACCAGTCATGTGCTTCTTGGCTTTATGGACGCCTATTCAGGATACATCCAAATCTGGATGAACCCGGCCAAGAAGAACACACTATCATTCGTACGAACAAAGGAGTTTACTACGACAAGATGATGCCCTTCGGTCTCAAGAACGCAGGATCAACCTATTAACGCCTTATGAACAAAGTATTTAAAGATCTTATCGAAAGAACCATGAAGATATATGTTGATGACATGCTAGTAAAAAGTGTTAATCGCCAAGACCATTTCCAAGATCTAGAAAGATGTTTCCAAATTCTGTGCTAATACAAAATGCAGCTCAACCCCATCTAGTGCGCCTTTGGGGTCACAACAAGAAAGTTTGTAGGCTTTGTAGTAGCTTATCTAGGAATCGAATCTAATACTAAGAAGATTAAAGCCCTCAAGGAAATGTTGCCTCCAAGCTCAATAAAGGAAGTGTAACGACTTAATAGGATAATCACATCACCGTCTCGCTTCTTGGCGTAGATGGGAGATAAGTATCTCCCCTTCTTTAAGATTCTCCGGGGAGCACGAAATACAGGTTTCCAATGGACCGATGAGTGTCAGAGTGTTGTTGAAAGCCTTAAACAATATCTGGAATCCACCCACTGCTATCGAAACCAGTTCCTGTGGACGATTTATTTTTGTACCTAACAGTAACCCCAACTGCTCTCATCTCGGTCTTGGTAAAAGACGAAGGAGGCGTCCAACATCCGGTTTATTACATCAGTAAAATCCTGACAGAAACAAAAACCAGGTATTCAATAATAAACAAGGTGGCCATAACGCTAGTATTCTTGGCAAGAAAACTCTGACCATACTTCCAAGCTCACACCATAAAGGTGTTAACGTGATTACCACTGCGAGCCATTTAATAGAATCCTGAGGTTTATGGAAGTCTGGTCAAGTGGGTTGTAGAACTTGGAGAATTCGATATCCAGTTTCTTCCCAGGTCAGACATCAAATCTCAAGTTCTCGCAGATTTTATTGTATAATGCACCATTCCTCCAGAATGCTCCCCTATGGAAGATTTCAACACTGCCAATTGGACTTTCTTCATAGATGGCGCATCTAGCGTAGAGGGGCAGGAGCTAGGCTACTCCTAATTAGACTGGAGAAAATAATTCTTAAGTAGGGTATTCGACTAAAGTTCTCAGCCACTAACAACATTGCAGAATATGATGCACTAATTGTTGGGCTTCATCTCGCTATCATCTATAAGGTGGACAACTTGGTGATCCACACCAACTCTCAGTTAGCAGTATCACAGGTAAAGGGAAACTATGAGGCCAGGAACAACCAGTTAATTCAGTACCTGATAATGATAAAGTCTTAGCTACAAAAGATACCTACATATAAAATACTACGCATTCCTCAAGAGCAAAACACAAAAGCTGATGCTCTTTCAAAGATCGTTATTTCCACAACTGCATATCGAATGGGGAGGAAGGTCGAGGTTATCAAGATCCCCAGTATTCATGGACCTTGGGAGATCTCTACCCTTGATCATGGAGATTCAAAATGGATGATGCCAATACAAGCCTATCTCGAACATGGAAAACTTCTTGAAGATCAGATAGAAGCACAAAGACTAAGAATACAAGTTGCAAGTGTTGGGTCCATTGATCCCAATACCATAGATTTCTAAGAAGTCAAACAAGTCAATGACATACACATAGTTGTATTTAATGTGTGTTTAAGTTCATGCATGCCGGATATTCCTTGTCACATTGATTGGACAGGTGGACACAAAGAAGGATGCTGGAAAGGCAAGAAATTGCCTAAGTCTATAGGCGTTGAGTAACGTCAATCACTCAATACCAGATGTCAAGGAGAATGTTGATAATGAGCAGGATTCTGGTTAAGTCCAGAAGCATTGAGTGAGGACAGCTCACTCAATGCCAGATAAGCTAAAGCGGTTATTCAGGTTTGGATAGTCAAAGCCAAGCTTCGCCAAGTAGAAATATCGATTAAGTCCACAGGCATTGAGTGATGTCAACTCACTCAATTCCATGCTGCATATTCGTTGAGTAAAGCTTAGTATATCAAAGCCACAGAGTTCCTAGAAAATGAAAAGATTCTAAGTCCAGAAGCGTTGAGTGAAACTAGTTCACTCAACGCCGTACTGGTTCTATCAAAGCCAAAGAAGATAGACAGAAAAATCTATATAAGTCTAGAAGCATTGAGTGAAACCAGTTCACTCAATGCCATATGACAGAAGTGTTAAGACAATCTCAAGCAGTCAAAGCCAGAAGTAGTGACAGGATTTGACTAAGTGCAGAAGCATTGAGTGAAGCCAGTTCACTCAATGCCTAGTCAAAAGATGAGGCTGAGGCAGGAAGCGTTGAGTTAAGTCAACACACTCAATGCCTCCATTCAGAAGAAAAGTTTCTAAGTACACAAGTGTTGAGTGAAGCTAGTTCACTCAACGCCTCAGTAGTTGGTAGAGTTCAGAAGGAGCTAAGGCAAATGGCATTGAGTGAAGGCCAACCACTCAACGCTCTCAACACCATGGATGCAGAAAGAGCTGAAGAATAAGCTAAGTCCAGAGTCATTGAGTGAAACCAGTTCACTCAACACCTGGAGTGATTCTGTGAATTTGGAAAAGTCCAGAATGGCTTACGTCAGCAAAAGCCAACAAAGTCAACACAATTCAAATTCTTTGCGGGAAAGCTGCAGTATGCCTTTAATGGCGTCGTCGGACAACTGTTGTCATTTTTTGCAAATGGAAGGTGGTAACTTATCTTTTTTAGGACGGGCCCACAATATAAAGAGTCGTTGATCAGCTGACTATAAAAGGATAAGATTAGCTGAAAGGAAAGTAGCAATTAGGGTTTTCTGATTACGCATAGCGGCAAAAATTCTTCTTCCTTGCCATTAACATCGAGCCTGAAGCACAAGTTCTGATCAGTTGACATGAAAGCAAAAAAACAAATAGATGTTGTGATTCTCATCAGTGACAACAAGTTCAGAATCGATTTCTGATTGAGAAGAGAAGTAGAGCCCTCAGAGTCTGCTAGTCCTGGTAGCTGGTTAAATAAGATACAAAACTTTCAGATCCATTGTCTTCAACAGTAGATCAGAATATTGATTCTGAGTTACTTCTAGCACAAGGAGCCCAGTACTGAAGATCTTTTCAACTTTTTATTGTGAAGAAGATAGGGTTGAAATATGCTCAGCCCAGGAAGACAGACACAAAGGAAGTTCTCGGGTGTCTAACTGTTTCACAACATTTTTACTTTTTGTAGGATCCAGTCATGGATCTGAGTGTAGGATTCCTGTGAGAATCTAAGTTGTAAGCCTGTGTTATAAAGGCTGAGGTAGGATCATTTGTTGATCTGAGTGTAGGATCCATTTTGGATCTGAGTGTAGGGCTGTCCTCCTAGCCTGGGTTGCAGGGTCATTGGCCTGAGGTAGGTGATTGTTTAATCTCTGAGTTGTTGGGCCTTGTGCTTGAGCTGTAGGTCTTGGAGGAGACTGAGTGGTCCTGCGGGATCGAGTTATAAGCTCTTAAGGAGCCGATTTTTGGGGACGAGCCTTGTCAACACACTGTTAGAAAGGCGAAGAGGGACAGTAGACGTGCCCATAATCTGCGGAACCATTATAAAACAACTATGTCATCTGTGATTAATCTTGAAAGCTAAAATAACCAAATCATTAATACAGCTCAATCGGGGAAGGTCTAACAGACTTAAAGAAATACAAAACCCTATTCATCCCCCCACCCCTCTAGGTGTTTAGCTGAGCTAAAAACAAAGACTTTCAAGTGGTATCAGAGGGAGGTTGCTCAAAGAAGGCTTAATAGTCTTAGTAGATCTCCAAGGTTAGCTACAAGTCTATCCTTATGGGTTCAGGAGTGAACTATAAGGAGCTGGGTGGCATGAAGCTTTCAATCTGCATGAACGAAGGGTTTGGCATCTGAAAGGAGAGGGTCAGGCTATTCATGGAGGCAGTTGACTCTTGAATCTTCATTACTGTCAAGGAGGGATCTTTCATCCCCATGAAAGTGTCAGTTATGAATGCAAATGATCAGACACCTAAGACTTATGCAAAGATGACAAAGGATGAAGTCTTCCTAGACACCTTGAACAAGAGGGCTCAGAATATCATTGTTAATGTTATTGATGATTCTACCCTTCAGAATCTGATCCACTACACAACTGCAAAGGAGATGTGGGACACACTGGTGATCTATATGGAGGGGACAGAGGAAGTTAGAAATGACAGAAAGTCCATGCTCAACCAAGAGTATGAGATTTTCAGGCAGAGCAAGACTAACAGCATAGAAGAGTGCTATGAGAGATTCTGTAGGATAGTCAATGAGTTGAGGATCTATGGCAAGATTTTTAGCACTTATGAGCTGAATGACAAGTTTCTTAGGTCTCTAACTAGATACTGGGATACTAAGATCTATATCATCATAGAGGTGGCAAAGCTTGCTGACACTCCACCAGCAACACTATTCAGGAAGTTGCTGTCCTATGAAATGCAGCTGACTGTCAGGAAAGAGGAGGAGAAAAACAATAAGTCTCAGGCCAAAGAAAACTATGTGGCCTTCAAAGTTAAAGCCTCAAGGAGGAGCAGAAGGAAGACTCCTTCTCCATCAAGGAGGGATGTTGAGTCTGACTCAGAAAGGTTAGAGACAAGCACATCAGACTGCCACATGTCTGATGAGGACTTTGTTGTATTCTCCAGACAATTCCAGAAGTTAATGAAGAAGAAGCATTGGAAGAGCAGGCCTTCATCCTCCTCTCACCACAAGAAGAAATCCTCCAAGGAGTACAGGTATGGTTCTAAACCTAGTAAACAGATTTCTACTAATGTTATTTGTTATTGATGCAGCAAGCCATAGCATGTGGTAGCTGACTGCCAGTAAAGAGAAGTGAGAATGGTGAGAAGAAGCATCACCATAACCACAAGGGTAAGAAAGAAAAGTCCTTTATGGCTAAAAAGCAGAAAAGTTGGACTGAGTCTTCCTCTTCAGAGTCAGAAAATGAAGAAGAGGAAGCCTACATAGGTTTGTTCTCTACTACCGAAGAAAATTATGAAGATTATCTTGCCTCCAAGATTGAAATCAGGGCCCCTCTATTACAGCCAGATAATGATTTAGAGGTGGATGAAGATAAAGATGAAGACAGTTGTTGTTATGGACTAATGGCCATGACAGATGAGAAATGTGGCCAGGATCAGCCTGATCCAGTCAAGGTACATTCTCAGTCAAATCACTCTACTGAAACTGGTTATAAAACTAATCATGAGTTAGAGGCATCTCCATCCTGTGATGAAGATGGGTCTGAATCAAAAGAAGATGCCAATTCTATCATTGATAAGTATGGTGTCTTGCTGAATGCCTTCAAGAAAAGAAAGTTGTTGGTTAAGAAGCAGGCTAAGGAGATTTCTTTTCTTCAGATTGCTGCTTCCCAGCATGCAGACTCAGCTTCCCTACTGGATCTGAAAATAAGGGAAATTAGTGAATTAGAAACTATTTTCTTCATCCAGTTAGGCACTATAGAGTACCAGGAAAACCGAATAAGGGACCTGGAAGTATTGCTCGAGTGGGAGAAAAGGATAGTGGCTGGCTACTCCAAGCCCTATTTAGTACTGCCCTTGGTAGATTCCTTCTCCTCCCAAAAGGGCAAGAAGTGTTTGGGATTCAAGGGACCTATGAGAGTTTCCAATCTCAAAGTAAAGGGCAAAGCACCAGTACAGTCACTAGCATCCAAGCCTCTTGTTCCATTCAAGAGAGTGTTGCTACCTTCAAACAGGTATGACCAAGAAAGCATCTATGTCACTGGATGAATGGTAGATCCACCAAAGGAAACAAAGATGTTCACCACTATGGTGTGGGAGGGGTATAAGTGCCTTCAAGGCCCCCATGAGGAGATTCAAATGGCCCATCATGGACCATTTGTGTTTGGTGCACCAGCCACAACACTCAAGAATATAGCAGTAGCTTTTTCTCAAGATCTCCCAATCCACAATCAGAACAAGGGTAAGTCTGTCAGCATAGCATACTTCGGTATATCTGAGGCCATTAAAAGTATGTCTTCTGAATGGAAGTCTACTACCTGTAGGAATCAAGATAATCCAAGTACCTCTACTGCCAGACATATCCCAAGTCAGACTGTGGCTGGGAGATATAAGAATAAGACTGTTGTTGTACCTTCTGGATTGAGAGCTGCTATCAGCACAGCTACAATACTAGCTCTAAAAACAAGGTACAACATTTATGAGTGTTGGTGTTGTGGCAAGGTGGGTCACTATGTTATTGATTGCTGGCACAATCCTAATGTGCCAAGAGCAAGAAAGAGCTTACCTGTCAGAAGAACTGCAGGTTGGAAGGTTCATTATCAGACTAATTTGCACCTAGGACCCAATAAGAATTGGGTTCCTAAGGTTAACTGATTAATGTCTTGCAGGTTAGTCCAAGTGGTCATACCCCTATATGGTACTTGGACAGTGGATGTTCCAAGCACATGACTGGAACAAGGAGCATTCTAAAGGATTACTCTCCAGTAAAGAATGGACCCAAAGTCATCTTTGGTGATTCAGATATGGGAGTAACTAAAGGGTGTGGTAAGATAACAAATGGCATAACCAATATCACACAGGTAGCTTATGTGAAAGGTTTGCAATACAACCTCATAAGCATAAGCCAATTATGTGATCTTGGTTATGACATTTCATTCTTCAAGGATGACTGCCAAATTAGGAGGTCAAGTGACCAAGGGGTCATCTTGATAGGCATTATTAGAGGAAATGTCTATTGTCTTAACTTTTTTATGTGAAAGCAAGGACTCTCCTATATGCCTAGTTACAAATGAGAAAGTCTTATATTATGTCTAATGGCACAAGAGGCTGGGTCATTTTAACTACAAGATCATAAGCAAACTCTTTTGTGAAGAGTTAGTTAGGAATGACCCCAAAATTCAAATACACTAAGGATGGTATCTGCTCTGCACGTCAAAAGGGCAAACAGACCAAGACCTCCTTCAAGAACATTGGGGTCAAAGACTCAGTGAGGTGTCTATTCCTCCTGCATATGGACTTGTTTGGTCCTATGCCAGTTCAAAGTCTAAGTAGGAAAGTCTACACCCTTGTGGTTGTTGATGTCTTTTCCCGATTTGCTTGGGTGTTCTTTCTTAGGAAGAAATCTAAAACCCCTGGTAACTTCAAGACATTTGTCATGTGAATTCAGAATGAATTTGACAGTATCGTGGTCAAAATCAGAAGTGACTATGAGACTGAATTTTAGTCTGAATGCATGACAAGATTATGTGAAGAGCAAATGATTCATCAAGAATCCTCCTCTCCTAGAACACCACAGCAAAATGGGATTACTGAGAGAAAAAAATAGAACTCTCATAGAGGCTGGAAGAACATTGTTAAGCAACACAACTCTCCCAAAATACTTCTGGGCTGAGGGAGTAAACACTGTATGTCATGTCCTTAACAGGGCTTATATCACCAAAAGCCACAAAAACCCCCTATAAGATCTTGAAAGGTAGAAAACCAAACGTACCCTACTTTAGGATCTTTGGTAGCAAGTGTTATGTGCTGAACAATGGGAAGTCCTATGTGACTAAGTTTGCTGCCAAATCCTATGAAGGGATCTTTGTTGGGTACAACAACCACATCAGGGCATATAGAATCTATAACTTGACAAGTCAAGTTGTAGAAGAGTCAGTTCATGTGGTGTTTGATGAATCAAATATGATTAATAGTGAGCTTCCTAGCTCCTCTTCTAGTACTGCAGGCATAGAACAGTTGTTGGACAAGCTTACCATCAAGGAAGATAATCTAGTTTTCTAAGATAAGGATAAAGATGAGTGATGTCCAAAGGAAGCACGATACTTACAAGTTGTGGATGAAGAACTGCTAACTGAAGACAATGAAGAACACAAGCTGAAGCTAGATTGACTCCAGCTGTCAGGCATCTGATAGATCATCCAACACACCAGATCATTGGGGAGGCAAGCCAAGGAGTGATGACAAGAAGCAGAAGTCTAAATACAGTCTTATACACAATTTTTCTATTACAAGTAGAGCCCAAGAAATTTGAAGAGGCCAACATAGATCAATTATGGATTGGATCAATGTAAGAGGAACTAAACCAGTTCAAGAGATGTAAGGTCTGGAAGTTGGTTCCCAAATCACAAGAACATAATGTCATTGGAGTCAAGTGGATCTACAGGAACAAACTTGATAAAATGGCATTATAGTTAAGAACAAGGTTAGACTAGTGGCTAAAGGATACATACAAGAAGAAGGGATCGATTTTGATCAAACATTTGCCCCAGTAGCCAGTTGGAAGCTATAAGACTCTTCATTGAATTTGCTGTATACCAAGTATTCAAAGTCTACCAGATGGCTGTGAAGTCAGCTTTCCTGAATGGAGACTTAAAGGAAGAGGTCTATGTTGAACAGCCTCCAGGTTTCTCCAAGTTTTGTTGACTCTAACTCTCCTGATTTTGTTTATATACTTAAGAATGCTATATATGGGTTGAAGAAAGCTCCGAGAGCATGGTATGCGACTTTGTATAATTTCCTTATTAAGAACAAATTCTCAAGGGGGAAATAGACAAGACCTTATTCCTAAAGGAATTTAAGGGCAAGATCATCCTAATCCAGATATATGTTAATGACATTATCTTTGGATATACTTATGACAACCTTTGCAGAAAGTTTGCTAAACTTATGCAAGGGAAGTCTGAGGTGAGCAGTATGGGTGAGCTCAAGTTCTTCTTGGGACTCCAAGTTAGATAGCCTGATGATGGCTTGTCCATATCCCAATCAAAGTTCACCAGGGAGTTGATTAAAAATATGGTATAGAGAGTGCCTCCACCATGAAAACTCTCATGGGGTCAAGTATGCCTATAGGAAAAGTTGAAGTAAGGAAATCTGTTGATAAGACTTTGTATAGAGGGATAATTGGCTCCTTTATATATCTAACTGCTAGTAGGTCTGACATCATGTATGTTACATGTGTATGTGCTAGGTATCAGATCTTTCCTAAAGAATCTCATTACTCTGCTGCAAAGAGAATCTTGAGGTATATTAAGGGCACACCAGATCTTGGCCTATGGTACCCTAGAAATAGGGATTTTGAACTAACAGGCTATTCAAATGCAGATTTTGCAGGCTACAAAGAGGACAAGAAAAGCTCTTCAGGCACCTGCCAGTTCTTGGGAGGAAGACTAGTGTATTGGAGAAGCAAGAAGTAAACAAGTGTTGCAATATCAACTGTAGAGTCAGAGTACGTTTCAGCAGGAAGTTGTTATGCTCAGTTGCTGTGGATCTAGCAATTGCTCTAGGATTATAACCTCTAGATAAGTAGAACTCCTCTTTATTGTGATTCTACTAGTGTTATTTCTATTGCCAGGAATCCTGTCTCACACAGTAGGACTAAGCACATAGAAATTTGGTATCATTTTATTAGGGAGCATGTGGAAAAGGAAGACATCAGTCTCGAGTTTATCCCTATAGACAAGCAAGTGGCTGATATTTTTACTAAGCCACTAGATGAGACAAAGTTCAACACCTTCAATTTTGAGTTGGTTCTGATGAACTTAGCATAGCCTTAGTTACTTCCTTGGGTATTTTTGGTGCGTGATTTGTTTTTCTTACAGGTGATGAGGACCTCAAGTGTCAATGGAGTGAAAAGTGTCTATCGGGAACATAATGATAGAAGATGCTCCTATTAAGGGGGAGCATGTCTAGCAGCTATAAGAGCAAATTCAACCTCATATAGAGACGAAGCTGGCAGCTGCACAAGTGGTATCATCTACAATCAGCTAGGGGAGAAGACAATCAAGGCAAACTAGCTCCTCCCTAACTATTCAGAATTCAAAAGGGGGAGAGAAGAGATTGATCAAGTAGCATCAGAGGTTGATCAAGTAATCAAGTGCATCAAAGGGAAAAGAAGATGATCAATGTCATACAGTAAATGAAGGGGGAGAAAAAGATGCCCCCATACAGGGTAATGGGGTGAACATAATCAGGGCCAGTGGTATCACATACCTTGCAGTAATTCAGGGGGAGTAGGTGATGCTCACCATACAAGCAGGGAATGTGGATCTTCCATATATGTTCTCTCATTATAGTATATTTTGTTGTTGTATATGTTGTGTATGTCATTGACCAAGAGAGTTGATAGTGGGTTTTGACTTCTTCAAATAGGGGGAGATTATTGGGTCCATTGATCCCAATGTCGCAGATTTGTAAGAAGTCAAACAAATCAATGACATACACATAGTTGTATTTGATGTGTGTTTAAGTTCATGCATGCAGGATAGTCCTTGTCACATTGATTGGACGGGTGGACACAAAGAAAGATGCTGGAAAGGCAGGAAATTGCCTAAGTCCACAGGTATTGAGTAAAGCCAATACACTCAACGCCAGAGGTCAAGGAGAATGCTAATAAAGGGCAGGATTCTGGTTAAGTCCAGAAGCGTTAAGGGAGGACAGCTCACACAACGCCAGATGAGTTAAAGCGCTGATTCAGGTGTGGATAGTTAAAGCCAATCTTCACCAAGCAGAAAGATTGACTAAGTCCATAGGCATTGAGTAATGTCAACTCACTCAATGTCATGCTGCATATTCATTGGGTAAAGCTCAGTATATCAAAGACACAGAGTTTCTATTAAAGGAAAAGATTCTAAGTCCAGAATCATTAAGTGAAGCCAGTTCACTCAACGTCATACTGGTTCTGTCAAAGCCAAATAAGATAAACAGAAAAATATGTCTATGTCCAAAAGTGTTGAGTGAAACCAGTTCACTCAATACCATATAACAGAAGCATTGCTCAAGCAGTCAAAGCCAGAAGGAGTGACAGGATTTGACTATGTCCAGAAGCGTTGAGTGAAACCAGTTCAATCAACGCCTAGTCAAAATATGAGGCTGAGGCAGGAAGCATCGAGTGAAGTTAATGAACTTAACGCCTCCATTCAGAAGAAAAGTTTTTAAGTACAGAAGCATTCAGTGAAGCCAGTTCACTCAACGCCTTAGTAGTTGGCAGAGTTTAGAAGGAGCTAAGGCACATGGCATTGAGTGAAGGCCAACCACTCAATGCTCTCAACTCCATGGATGTAGAAAGAGCTGAAGAATAAGCTAAGTCTAGAATCTTTAGGTGTAACCAGTTCACTCAATGCACTCAACGCCTGGAGTGATTCTGTGAATTTGTCTAAGTCTAGAATGGCTGACGTCAGCAATAGTCAACAAAGTCAACGCTGTTAAAATTTTTTGCAGGAAAGCTGCAGTATGCCATTAATGGCACCGAAGGATAACTGTTATCGTTTCCTGCAAATGGAAGGTGGTAACTCGTCCTTTTTAGGTTGGGCCCATAGTACAAAGAGCCGTTGATCAGCTAACTATAAAAGGATAAGATTGGCTGAAAGGAAAGTAGAAATTTGGGTTTTTTGATTACGCATAGCGGCAGAAATTCCTCTTATTCCTCGCCATTAACATCGAGTCTGAAGCATAAGTCCTGATCAGTTGACCTGAAAGTAAAAAATAAATAGTTGTTGTGATTCTCATCAGCGATAGTAAGTTCAGAATCGATTTCTGATTGAGAAGAGAAGCAGAGCCCTCAGAGTCTGCTAGTCCTAGTAGCTGGTTGAAGATGATACAAAACTTTCAGATCCATTGTCTTCAACAGCAGATCAGAATCTTGGTTCTGAGTTACTTCCAACACAAGTAGTCCAGTACTGAAGATCTTTTCAACTTGTTGTTGTGAAGAAGATAGGGATGAAATCTGCTCAGCCTAGGAAGACAGACATAGAGAAAGTTCTCTAGTGTCTAACTATTTCACAATATTTATATTTTTTGTAGGATCTAGTCTTGGATCTGAGTGTAGGATTCCTATGAGAATATGAGTTGTAATCCCATGCTATAAAGGCTGAGGTAGGATCATTTGTTGATCTGAGTGTAGGATCCATTTTGGATCTGAGTGTATGGCTGTCCTCCCAGCCTGAGTTGTAGGGTCGTTGGCCTGAGGTAGGTGATTGTTTAATCACTAAGTTGTTGGGCCTTGTGCCTGAGCTGTAGGTCTTGGAGGAGACTGAGTGGTCCTACTGGATCGAGTTGTAAGCTCTTAAGAAGACGAGTTTTGGGGAAGAGGCTTGTCTAATACACTGTTAGAAAGGTGAAGAGGGATAATGGACGTACCCATCATCTGGGAAACCACTATAAAATAATTGTGTCATCTGTGATTAATCTTGAAAGCTAAAATAACCTAATCACTAAGTACAGCTCAATCTGGGAAGGTCTAAAAGACTTAAAGAAAGACAAAAACCTATTTACCCCCCCCCCCCCCGGGTGTTTAGCTGACCTTGAAAACAAAGACTTTCGGCAAGGTTCACGATTATAGTTGGGGACCTTTATAGGTGATCTTTCTTCGGATCTTTTTCTAAAGTGATTGCCAATGCATGAAGTAGAATATGCATTATGCGAGGTTCACGAAGGAATTTGTGTCGAACACCTAGGCGGAAGAGCCTTAGCAAGAAAAAGTCTTCATCAAGGGTTCTACTGGACAACTATAAGAAACGATATGGTGGACTTTGTCCAAAATATAAGAGTTGTCAACTCCATATGACCGCATCTCATCTGCCACCCATATCTCTCAATACCCTTCAAAGTCCGTGGTCATTCTCCCAATGGGGAGTAAATATCTTAGGACCTCTTCCCATGGCAACTTGCTAAAGAAATATTTTTACAATGGACATAGATTTTTTACAAAATGGGTGGAAGCGGAGCCTCTTGCTAAAATAACTAAGGAAAATGCCAAACAATTCTTCTAGAAAATATCGTCTACTGGTTCAGCATTCCGACAATAATCATTACACATAATGGAACTCGATTCACCAAGAAGAAGATCCCCAAGATATGTGACAATTAAAAGAATGACCTCCGCCACACAGCCATAGTGCATTCTCAGGCCAATGGGCAAATAGAAGTAATAAACCACACTATCCTAAAAGGGCTAAAAACCTGCCTCAAAGAAGTAAGAAACCCTGTTCAATCTATGTTACGGCACCTAAGTTATCCTCCTAGTCGATATTAGCATACCAAGCACTCGTGTTCAAACCTTCGATCCAGAGAAGAACGAGAATTACTCCGAGAAAACCTCGATTTTGTTTCCAAGATACATGAAGAGGCGGCGTAGCACGTCGTATACTATCAAGACCATGTGGCTCACTACTATGATAGAAAGGTGAAACTAAAGCCCATTATCATTGGAGACCTCATCATATACATTATAGAGGTAGCAGGCAAGGGGCCACAAAAAGATAAACTACTGCCAGCATGGTAAGGACCATTCATCATCTCCAAAACTGTTAAACCCATAACATACAAATTCAGGGCAGTCGAGGGAAAGACTTTTCCCTGTGCGAACAGACAAGAATAAGCCAGAAAATGGAATAATAGAAATCTTTATTATCCAAAAGAGGTGTGTATTACAAGGTATAGCCTCCCTTTTATATAATGGAGGAGATGAGAAAGATTATAATTAAACAATATGGGACTAAATAATTACATGTACAGGTAGTTTAACATAAATACAAGCCGACCAAGCTGCGCGGTTAGATGAATAGGATAACCGCTCGGCAACCACCATAAGGAGAGAACAAGATGTCACGGGAGACTGCATGATCGCACGATCTCCAAGTCACCTAAGACAACCCGGCAGACCGCTAGGACACCAACAGCAACAGTCCGACAACCAAACCACTGGAGAGAAACTGACAGACCACACAGTCTATAATCCGCCAGAGTCAGACCGCCAGACCGCCCGATCCCTATTCTACAACACTCCCCCTCAAGCTGGAGCATATATATCGATCATGCCCAGCTTGTTGCAAATGTGATTAAAGGAGGCGGATACCGGCTTGGTGAAAATACCAGCCAACTCTTTATCGGAGGTGACGAACGGAGTACAAATTTGTTCATTCAGAATTTCTTTCCGAATAAAGTGACAGTCAACTTCAATGTGCTTTGTTCTATCATGGAAGACCGGATTTTTGGAGATGTATATAGCGGCGTTGTTATCGCAAAACATAGGTAGAGGATGGTTGTAGACCTCTCCTAAGTCAAGCATGAGAGCCCGTAACCACTTCAACTCACACGTGGTCGACGTCATACTTCGATATTCTGCTTCTGCACTGGACCTGGAGATGACAGACTGTTTCTTGCTCTTCCAGCTCACAAGGTTTCCCCCTACGAAGGTGCAAAAACCCGATGTTGACTTGCGGTCTCCTTTGTCATCAGCATAGCTTGAATCTGAGTACTCTTCAACCCGCAAATGACCATTCTTCTGACAGAGTAGTCCTTTCTCAGGCGCTGATTTAACATACTCCAATATCCTCATGGCAGACTGTAGATGGTACGCCCTAGGAGCCTGCATGAATTGGTTAACCTTGCCTACAGCATAGGCAATATCGGGTCTGGTCACCGTGAGATATATAAGTTTACCAACCAGACGTCTGTACCTTGTAACATCTGAAAGAAGAGGAGAGTCATCCTTCCAGGTTTTATCTTCTCCTGTCGACATGGGGCATCGGGCAAGTTTAGCCCCAGTCAGCCCTACCTCTTTTAGCAAATCAAGAGCATACTTACGTTGAGAAAGGACAAGGGAATTGGGCTTCCGAGAGATTTCTATCCCCAAAAAGTATTTGGAGAGCTCATATCCTTTGTGACTAGGTGTTGACAAACATGCTTCTTTGTCAAGGTTATCCCAGCTTGGTCATCTCCAGTGAGAAGAATATCATCCACATATACTGTAAGCACCACTAGACCCAGGGAGGTTTTGCGAATAAATAAGGAGTGATCGGCAAAACTTCTCGTAAAACCCACGACTGCCACAATCTCGCTAAACTTGTCAAACCAAGCCTGAGGGTTTTGCTTTAGGCCATAGATAGACTTCTTGAGTCGGCATACTTGTGTCTACCCCTGAGCAACATCCCCTGGAGGTTGCTTCATGTAAACATCCTCCTGAAGATCCCCATACAGAAAGGCATTCTTGACATCCAGCTGTGAAATGGGCCAATCCCTGTTGACAGCCATAGAGAGGAGGACCCTGATAGTGCTGAGACGAGCAACTGGAGAGAAGGTGTCAAAATAGTCAAACCTCATAAGTCTGGGTAAAACCTTTGGCCACAAGCCGGGCTTTGTAACGATCCACACTACCGTCAGGTCGGAACTTTACCACAAAGACCCAACGACAGCCAACGACATATATGCCGAATGGAGGAGGAACCAGGGTCCACATACCCCGTTCAGTGAGAGTAGCAATCTCCTCATCCATGGCAATTTTCCAATGTGGAATAGTAAGGGCCTCCTGATAGGAATGGGGAGTGGCAGTGGCAGAGATAGCTAGTGCAAAAGCTCTGTGAGAAGGTGTATGACGATCATAGGAAACAACAACAGCAAGCGTGTGCTTGGTACACTCCCGAACCCCTTTGCGAAGAGTAATGGGAAGATCCAGGTCAGTGGGTTTCTCAGCATTCAGAGCATCCGTGGTGGAGAGAGCTGGCCCGGGAGTAGAGAGTGATGGCGGCAGAGAGGAGGGAGATAACGGAGGTGGAGAGAGAGGAGGAGACGATGGAGACGGTGGAGTAGTAAATACATCGGTAGGTGTCGATGGGCTGGAGGGAACAGTAGGAGAATCGAAAACTGCAGGAAGAGGAGAGGAGTCGTCAGAGAAATAGGGAGCATTCTCGAAGAAGGTAACATCCCCTGAGACGAACTGCTTGCGAAGAATGGGGTCAAAACAACAACAGCCTTTCTGAGTGATAGAGTATCCCAGAAAGACACATTTGGTGGAGCGAGGGGAGAGTTTATTGCGAGTGGCAAAGGGAGCGTGCACAAAGGCTGTGCACCCAAAGATGCGTAGAGGGAGAGGAAAGGGATCCTTGCCCGGATAGAGAATGAAGAATGGGGTTTGACCATGGAGAACCGTGGATGGAATGCGATTGTTGAGATAGCAAGAAATGAGAACCGAATATACCTAGTAGGAGCGAGGGACATGCATCTGCGTTAGCAGAGTGCGAGCGACATCAAGGAGGTGACGGTTTTTGCGTTCCGCCACTCCATTTTGTTGCAAGGAATAGACGCAACTTGTTTGATGAACAATACCATGTTGCATACAGAAAGATGAAAAAGCTTCACTAATATACTTGTACGAACAGAAAAAAGACAGTTTGGAAATTGGACAAACAAAAATTTTTGTATTCCAAAAAAGGTATCAATTACATGGTATAGCCTCCCTTTTATAGAATGGAGGAGATGGGAGAGATTACAAATAAACAATGTGGGACTAAAAAATATCATGTACAAACGGTTTAACATAAATACAAGTCGTCCAAGCCGCGTGGTTTGATGAATGGGCAAACTGCCCGACAACCACAAGAGGAAGACACCAAGCCGACACATTAGACCGCCAGGTCGTCCGGTCTCCAAGTCGCCATGGACTGATTGACAAACCGCTAGAGCACCAACAACAATAGGTCAGCAACCAAACCGCAGGAGAGAAACCGACAGACCGCTTGGACTGCAACCCGCCAGAGTCAGACCGCCCGGTCTCTAATCTGCAACACCCCCCCTCAAGCTGGAGCATATATATCGATCATGCTCAGCTTGTCGCAAATGTGATGAAAAGAGGCGGATACTGGCTTGGTGAAAATATCAGTCAACTCTTAATCAGAGGTGACGAACAGAGTACAAATTTATTCCTTCAGAATCTCCTCTCGAATGAAATGGCAGACAACTTCAATGTGCTTGGTTCTCTCATGGAAGACCGGATTTTTATATATGTATATGGCGTCTTTGTTGTCACAAAACATAGGTAGAGGATGGTTGTAGACCTCTCCTAAGTCAAGCATGAGTTCCCGTAACCACTTCAACTCACACGTGGTTGATGTCATACTTCGATATTCTGCCTCTGCACTGGACCTGGAGACTACTGACTATTTCTTACTTTTCCATCTCACAAGGTTCCCCCCCCCCATAAAGGTGCAAAAACCTGAAGTTGACTTGCGGTCTCCTTTGTCATCGGCATAGCTTGAATCGGAGTATGATTTAACCCTTAAATGGCCATTATTCTGAAAGAGAAGTCCTTTCTCAGGAGCTGATTTAATATACTCCAATATCTTCAGGGCCGACTGTAGATGGCACTCCCTAGGAGCTTGCATGAATTGGCTAACCTTGCCAACAGCATAGGCAATGTCGGGTCTGGTCAGTGTGAGATATATGAGTTAACCAACCAGATGACTGTACCTCGTAACATCAAAAAGAAGAGGAGAGTCATTTGTCTATGTTTTATCTTCTCCAGTCATCATGAGACATCGGACAGGTTTAGCCCCAGTTAACCCTGCCTCTTTTAACAAGTCAAGAGCATACTTCCGTCGGGAGAGGACAAGAGAAGCGGGCTTCTGAGAAATTTCTATCCCCAGAAAGTATTTTGGAGAGCACATGTCCTTTGTAACTAGGTGTTGCTGAAGATTCTTCTTTGTAAAGATTATCACAGCTTGGTCATCTCCAGTAAGAAGAATATCATCCACATATACTGCAAGCACCACTAGACCCAGAGAAGTTTTACGAATAAATAGGGAGTGATCAGCAGAACTCCTCGTAAAACCTACAGCTGCCACAATCCCGCTAAACTTGTCAAACCAAGCATGAGGACTTTGTTTTAGGCCATAGATAACCTTCTTGAGCCGGCAAACTTGTGTCTCCCCGTGAGCAACATACCCTGGAGGTTGCTCCATGTATACATCTTCCTGAAGATCCCCATAAATAAAGGCATTCTTCACATCTAGCTGGGAAATGGTCCAATCTCTGTTGACAGCCACGGAGAGAAGGACCCGAATAGTGCTAAGATGAGCAACTGGAGAGAAGGTGTCAAAATAATCAACATCATAAGTTTGGGTAAAGCCCTTGGCAACAAGTCGAGCCTTGCAACGATCCACACTACCATCGGGGAGGAATTTCACCACAAAAACCCAGCGAGAGCCAACAACATATGTGCCGACAGGAGGAGGAACCAGGGTCCAGGTACCCCGTTCAGTGAGAGTAGAGTTCTCTTCATCCATGGCAGCCTTCCAATATGGAATGGTAAGGGCCTCCTGATAGGAACGGGGGGTGGAAGTGGAAGAGATAGTCAGCACAAAGTTCCTACGAGCAGGTGTCAGAGGATCATAGGAAACAACGGCAGCAAGCGTATGCTTGGTACAAGCTCGAACCCCTTTGTAAAGGGCAATGGGGAGGTCCAGGTCAGCAGGTTCCTCAGTATCTGGAGCATCTGTGGTGGAGAGAGCTGGCCCGAGAGGAGAGAGCGATGTCAGCGAAGTGGAGGGAGATTGCGGAGGTGGAGAGGGAGAAGAAGATGATGGAGATGGTGGAGGTGGAAAGACCTCGGTAGGAGGGGACGGGTTGGAGGGAAGAGGAAGAGGAAGACTGGGTACCACAGGGAGAGGAATGGAGTCGTGAGAGAAATATGGAGCATTCTCAAAGAAGGTAACGTCCGCGGAGATGAACTGCTTGCGAAGAATGGGGTCAAAACAACAGTTGCCTTTCTGAGTGATACAGTAGCCCGAGAAAGACACATTTGGTGGAGTGACGGGAGAGTTTGTCGCGGGTGGAGGAGGGAGCATGCACAAAGGATGTGCATCCAAAGATACATAGAGGAAGAGGAAAGGGATCCTTTCCTGGATAGAGAATGGAGAAAGGGGTTTGACCGCGGAATACAGTGGAGGGAATGCGATTGAGGTAGCAAGAAATTAGAATAGCATAGCCCCAGTAGGAGCGTGGGACATGCATTTGTGTAAGTAATGTGCGAACAACATCAAGGAGGTGACGGTTTTTGCGTTATGCCACCCCATTTTGTTTGGTAGGTGTAAACGCAACTTGTTTGATGAATAATCTCATGTTGCATACAAAATGAGGAAAAAACTTGACTAACGTACTCTTTGGCATTATCAAAGCGTCATACTTTAATAGAAAAATCAAACTGATTTTTAATTAAATGATAAAAAGATTGTCATACATCAAAAAGTTCAGAGCATTCTCATAAGAGATACACCCAAGTACATCGAGAGAAATCATCAATGAAAGTAACAAAATAAGAGCTACCCCGACCAACGGTGAGGGTAGGAGTAGGGCCCCATATGTCGGAGTGAACAAGATCAAAAGGACGGGTAGAACCATGAGCTTGCCTGGACGGGAAGGAGGAACGGTGATGCTTGTCAAGCTGACAGGCATCGCAGTTGAGAGGATAACTATGCGTAGGGAGGTGAGGCAAAAGCTAATGAAGATGTCGTGGAGGAGGATGCCCAAGGCGGAGATGCCATTTTAGGTGATCTGTAGAAGAGGAGGAGAAGGTGGACAGAGCAGAAACATTGTCGAGGAAGTAGAGGTCGCCGCTCTCAGTCCAAGTAGCAATCGTCTGTTGGGAGCTAGGATCCTGAAAAGAGCAAGAAGTGGGAGTAAATGTGATGGAGCATTGAAGTTGCTTGCACAAAGATGTAACTGACAACAAATTATAGAGAAACTTGGGCACATAGAGAGTGTCGGCCAAGCGAAGATACGGAGTGACATGAACCACTCCCGTCCCATGAATCGGGGAGGTAGAGCCGTCTGCAACAAGGACCGGGGGCAATCGATCATGTGTTTCAAGGAGAGAAAAGCATTGCGGATTGCCCGTCATGTGATTAGTGGCACCAGAGTCGATGAGCCATTTACCTTGAGTAACCACATGAGCACTACCTGAGGAAGTGACCACCGAAGCGGATGGCTTGGAAGAGGAGCTGGAAGAGTCACCAGAAGGGAGAAGATGTGGATGTTTCATCCAGCATCGATCCACAAGATGCCCGGTGCGGCCACAGTGAGAGCAGAGGAAGAGGGAAGAACTCCGACCACCGGAATGGTGGTTGCGACTACCAGAGCCGCTCTGTTGAGTCTGGTGAGCATATTATTCTAGAGGAGGAGAAGACAGAAGCGGACGCTGAAGAAGAGATGTAACTGCGGTAATGCGTGCAGCAGTTGTATCCAAGTTGGGAGATACTGCTTCAACCAAGATTTGTTGGCGGATCATGTCGTAGGAATCAGGAACCCGAAGGAGGTAGCACACAACAAGTAGTTCTTGAAAGTGCTTGTGCTGTTCGGCAAGATCCACAGAGAAGGGGCGATGTTGAAGAATCTCAGCCCCAAGAGCTTGAACCTGTTGATAAGCGGCAGTAGGAGACATAGAAGGACGGGCAAAGAGGTCTGCATACAAGGTATAAATGTGGGACGTCTGAGCCCCTTTGAGTACAGAGCAGCAAGATGAAGTCATGCCTTCTTGACCATCTCATCATGACGGATAACAGGAAGACATTCATCGGAAAGACTGTTAGCGAGCCAAGTGCGGACAAGCGCATCGCTAGCATCCCAGTCGTCAAATTCAGTAGAAGTGGTGGGAGGAGGGTCATCGATAAGGTGGTGGCGTTTGCATTGTGAGCGGAGGAGGAAGGTGAAGGAGACGCTCCAATCCGAGTAGTTGGAACCAACTAGCTTGGAGACGGTGCCAAGATTCCTAGAAGGAATGGGAGGAGGAGGCGGAGTTATCACAGGAGTAGCGATGGTGGTAGAAGAGCTGGAAAGGGCCATGGAAGAAGCTGCGCGGGTAGAGGGAAGAGAGAAAGGTCGCGCGAAAAGAAAGTGGTCGCGGCAGATAAAAGGCCGCTAGGTAGAGAGAAGACCACAGCGGACGCAAGTAAAGGACTTGCAGCAGATAGAAGAAGAATCTGCAACAGAGAAAAGGAAAGAAGTCGCGTTGGAAGAGAACAGGTCGTGCGAACAGAAGACCGAGAAGCCGTGAAAGCAGTCTGTGGATAAAGAGCAAGAATAAGAAGAAATCCGCACAAACAAAGAGCTGCGACAAAGGAGGAGAGGCCGCGTGAACAAAAGGCAAGAAGGAGATCAAGTCGCGCGGACAGAGGAAGGCACTGAATCAGGCGGACAAGATCGCGGGCTCTGATACCATGTACGAACAGAAAAAAGACAGTCCGGAAATTGGACAAACAGAAATTTTTGTATTCCAAAAAAGTATCAATTACATGGTATAGCCTCCCTTTTATAGAATGGAGGAGATGAGAGAGGTTACAAATAAACAATATGGGACTAAAAAATATCATGTATAAGCGGTTTAACATAAATACAAGCCGACCAAGCAGCACAGTTTGATGAATGGGCAAACCGCCCGACAACCACAAGAGGAAGACACCAAGCCGCCACATTAGACTGCCAGGTCGCCCAGCCTCCAAGTCTCTAGGGACTGATTGACAAACCGTCAGAGCACCAACAGCAACAGTTCAGCAACCAAACTGCAGGAGAGAAACCGACAGACTGCCAGGACTACAACCTGCCAGAGTCAGACCACCAGACCTCCCGGTCTTTAATCTGTAATAATACTCCTTAGCATTATAAGAATGTAAGATTTTAATTGAAACACCAAACTGATATTGAATTAAATGATAAAAAAATTTCCATACATTGAATAATTCAGAGTGTTCTCTTAAGAGATACACTCAAGTACATCGATAGAAGTCATCTATGAAAGTAACAAAATAAGAACTACCCCGACCAACGGTGAGGGTAGGAGCAGGGTCCTAGATGTCGGAGTGAATGAGATAAAATGGATGGGTAGAGCCACGACCTTGCTTCGGCGGGAAGGTGGAACGATGATGCTTGCCAAGCTGACAGGCATCGCAGTTGAGAGGAGAACTATTCGGCAGGAGGAGGGGCAAAAGCTGACGAAGAAGTCATGGAGGAGGATGACCAAGGCAGAGATGCCACTGTAGAAGATCTGTAAAGGAAGAGGAGAGGGCAGACAGAGAGAAAATGTTGTTGAGGAAGTAGAGGCCGCCGCTCTCAGTTCCAGTAGCAATCGTTTGGTGGGAGCTCGGATCCTGAAAAGAAAAAGAAGTTGGAGTGAATGTGACGGAGCACTGAAGTTGCTCACACAAAGAGGTAACCGACAATAAATTGCCCAGAAACATGGGCACATAGAGAGTGTCGGCCAGGCGAAGAGACGGAGTGACATGAACCACTCCCGTCCCATGAACAGGGGAGGGAGAGTCGTCTGCAACAAGGACTGGGGGCAACTGATCATATGTTTCGAGGTAAGAAAATCATTGAGGATTTCCCGTCATGTGATTAGTTGCACCAGAGTTGATGAGCCATTTACCTTGAGTAACCACACGAGCACTACCTGATAACGTGACCACCGAGGCAGACGGCTTTGAAGAGGAGGTGGAAGAATCACCAGAAGGGTGAATATATGGATGTTTCATCCAACAGCAATCCACAAGATACTCAGTGTAGCCACAGTGAGAGCAGAGGAAGCATGAAGAGCCACACCCACCGAAATGGTGGTTGCGACTACCAGAGCCACTCCGTTGAGTCTAGTGAGCATAGTTGTCTAGAGGAGGAGAAGACAGAAGCGGACGCTGAAGTAGAGAGGTAATTGCGTCAATGCATGCAGCAGTTGTATCCAAGGTGGGAGAGTCAGCTTTGCCCAAGAATTGTTGGCAGATCATGTCATAGGACTCAGGAAGTCGCAGAAGATAGCACACAACAAGAAGTTCTTGGAAGTGCTTGTGTTGTTCGGCCAAATCCGCAGAGAAGGGGCGATGTTGAAAAATCTCAGCCCCGAGAGCCTGGACTTGTTGATAAGCGGCAGCAGGAGACATGGAAGGACGGGTAAAGTGGTTCGTATATAAAGTATAGATGCGGGACATTTGAGCCCCCTTCGAGTGCAGAGCAGCAAGATGAAGTCAAGCCTTCTTGACAGTCTCATCATGACGGATGACAGGAAGACATTCATCTGAAAGGCTGTTAGCTAGCCAAGTACGCACAAGTGCGTCGCTAGAATCCTAGTCATCAAACTCAGCAGAAGTGGGAGGAGGAGGATCATCGGTGAGGTGGTGGTGTTTGCGTTGTGAGTGAAGAAGGAAGGTGAAGGAGACACTCCAATCCGGGTAGTTGGAATAGATAAGTTTGGATACGGTGCCAAGATTCTCGGAAGGAGTGGGAGGAGGAGGAGGATTGCCACAAGCATAGTGGTGGTGGTAGAGGAACCGAAAGAGCCATAGAAGAGAGGATGTGCGGGTAGCAAGCCGTGGAGACCGCACGAATAGGAATGGACAAGAACAATGCAAACCACGACAGATAAGAGAAGAAACCGCAGCAGACACAAGCTGAGGTTTTGCAGTGGTCACGGTGTCAACACACCAGTGGCTAGATAGGCCACGACCAAGCAGCAGAAGAAAGTAGAGGGAAAAACGTCGGGCGGGTAGATAGAAGGCTGCACGAACAGGAGACAGAGAAACAGCGAAAGCAGGTCGCGGATTGAGAGAGAGAGAGAGAGAGATGGAGCGAGAAGAGGGTCGTGCACACAAAGGGCAGCGACAAAGTAGAGAAGGGAAGAGAGGTCGCGCGAACAGTCAGCAAGAGGGGGATCAAACTGTGCGGATAGGAGAAGGCACCGTATCATTAGAAAAAGATCGACTCCTCTGATACCATGTGCGAACAGACAAGAATAAGCCAGAAAATGGAATAATAGAAATCTTTATTATCCAAAAGAGGTGTGTATTACATGGTATAACCTCCCTTTTATAGAATGGAGCAGATGGGAGAGATTACAATTAAATATTGTGGGATTAAATAATTATATGTGCAGGCGGTTTAACATAAATACAAGCCGACCAAGCCACGCAGTTAGATGAATAGGCTAACCGCCCGGCAACCACTAGTAGGAGAGAACAAGCTGCCACGGGAGAACACCTGATCGCCCGGTCTCCAAGTCACCTGAGACAAACCGGTAGACTGTCAGGACACCAATAGCAACAGTCCGGCAACCAAACCACTAGAGAGAAACTGACAGACCGCACAGTCTGTAATCCGCCAGAGTCAGACCGCTAGACTGCCCGGTCCCTATTCTGCAACATTCCCGAACATGAAATATAGGAGCTTGCGATGATTCTATTAGTAAACACTTGTTCGGGAAATAGTAATAGTTCTTTAAATATAAGTAATGTCTATATACACTTGTTATAGATGCTCGAAGTTCGTCTATTCAACCATAAACAGTCAACATCACAGTAGTCCTTATTTTCCCCGGAACGAAGGTGCGCCCTTCTCCCCCACGGTAAGGACATGATGTAGGGCCATGACCTGAATGACATCTCACCTCCCTGGGTTAGAGGTGTTGTTGGGTCCATTGCCCACAATGTTTCCTAGATTGGACTTGAAGAGGCATCACCATCAACACTAAGATCATGGTTGTATTATAATGTTGTTTAAGTTCATCATGTGCAGGATGTTTCATGGAACAAGTTTAAACAATTTTTCAAGTGTTTGTGACAGGTGGTCACAAGGTAGAAAGGTGGACACATAGATAGTTGCTGGATAGGCAGGAATTTGCCCAAGTCCACAGGCATTGAGTGAAGCTTACTCACTCAATGCTAGGTACAGGAATTCAGTTAAGTCCACATGCGTTAGGTGAAGTCTATTCACTCAATGCCAGATGCAAGGGAAAATGCTGGATAGGCTGAAAATCGCCTAAGTGCACAGGCGTTGAGTGAAGTCCAATGTGTGAGTAAACTACAGTCAATGTCATACAGCAAAAAACTGTGAGACAGGCTGATACAGTCAAAGACTTAAGAGTAACTGGCTGAGAAGTGGCTATGTCCAAAGGCGTTGAGTGAAGTCCACTCACTCAATGTCATAATATCAAAATCGTTGAGCATTGCTCAGTCAGTCAAAGCCACAAAAATTCTATGTAGAATTTGG
Source organism: Platanthera guangdongensis (assembly GCA_039583875.1). Lineage (NCBI taxonomy): Eukaryota > Viridiplantae > Streptophyta > Magnoliopsida > Asparagales > Orchidaceae > Platanthera > Platanthera guangdongensis. The sequence goes on along the minus strand of CM077153.1, from coordinate 49,190,744 downwards.
CTAAGTCCACAGGCATTAAGTGAAGCTTACTCACTCAACTCCATGAGACAGAAAATCTGTCTAACTGGTTAGGTGTTGAGTGTAGCTTACTCACTCAATGCCATGAGACAAAATATGTCTAAGTAGATAGGCATTGAGTGAAGGTTACTCACTCAATGCCATGGGGCAATAACGTTGACTGATTCTCATCTAGTCAGAGCTAGTGTTTTCAGACACAGAAAATTGGCTAAGTACAAAAGCGTTGAGTATAGCTTACTCACTTGATGCTAGATAACAGAATAAAATCTGTTAAGTAGTTTGGCATTGAGTGAAGCTTACTCACTCAACGCCAAATAGAAGAAAACCGCTCAAGTGCTTTGATGTTGAGTGATGAAGGCTCACTCAACGCCTAAGAAGCATAAATATTTACTAAGGAAAAACGCGTTGAGTGATGAAGACACACACAACGTTCTCAATGCCTAGTGGCAAAAACGTTGTCCAAGGCAAAAAGTGTTGAGTGGACTCAACGCCTCAACTCCTTAAAGGCTGAAGAATAATCTAAGGCAAAAAGCATTGAGTGAGGCTTGTTCACTCAACACTACCAATGCCTAGATAGACAGAATTCTATCTAAGTGTTTTGGCGTTGAGTTATGCTTACTCACTCAATGCCTATGCTACTGATGTTTGATTTTGGCCAAGTCTAGAGGTGTTGACGTCAGCAAAGTGAACATAGTCAATCGAAATTCAAATGTTGCGTGAAGGATGCTAGAGGCGCTGACGTCCAGCTATCATCATTTTTTACACTAGGAAAGAGATTTATCGTTGGGGCCTACACAAAGCAAAGAGTCGTTGAATCAGCCATTAATAGAAAGAAAGTGCTGAATGGCGAAATCTCAGCCACCAATTCTGGTGGGGCCCACTGCTCAAAGAGTCGTTGATCGGCAGAAGATAAAAGGTGTCGGATCAGATCAAGAAAGTAATCTTTTAGGTTTTGGTCTTTTCAAAAAGCGGTCGAACATCTTCGTCCTCCTCGCCATTGTTGCAGAGGTCATGGCCGAAGTTCAAATCGAGAAATCTGAAAGGTCTTCAAGTTAGTTGTTGACATCTCCATCATCAACAACAGGTTCAGAGATATTTTCTCTGAAGTAGAAGATATAGCAGGTTTAACCTAGCTGTAGCAGATTTGAAGCTGATATAAGATAGCTGGTGTCATCTTCATTTGCACCAGCAAGGTCAGAGATATCTTCTCTAAGAAAATAAGGTAGCAGTCAAGGAATAACCTAGTTGTAGTTTCTAGGTGATTCAGACAAGATAGCTGGTGATCTTCTCCAGCAAGGTTACAGCAAAGGAAGAATCCCCTGCTGTAGAATACTTCACAGATCCTACAGAACATTTACAGACGATTAATTTTTCGAGTTGTGAAGAAGAGAGAGCTGATCTTCTGGTCCAGTTCAGCAAGGTGCAGAACAGCAGATCTGCAAGGAAACAGCAAGGTATATTGCTGTAGTAGCTGAAAGCTGAAGAAAGATAGCTGGTGTCTTCTATCACTGCACCAGCAAGTACAGAGGAAACCTCTGAGGAAGAAGAAGCAGCAAAGAGACAACCCTAGCTGCAGTCACTACACAGTTTAGGCCAAGCTTTCCTGAAGACATTTTCTGGACTGTGTAGAAGTAGTCTGGACTGAGATATCTCAGGACAAAGGTAGATAGGCTTAGAGAAATTTCTTTGTTGTCATAGTCAAACCACCAACCCACTTCCACCTTATAGGATCCTTTTGGATCTGAGTGGCAGGAGCCAATTAGCTCTGAGGTGTAGGATCCAATTGTAGATCTGAGTTGTAGGGCTATTTAGCCTAACTGTAGGATCTGCATGCAGATCTAAGAGTAGGATCCTTTGTGGATCTGAGAGTGGGGCTCTGGCCTGAGTAGTAGGATTCAAGTTTGAATCTGAGCTATAGGATCCAGGTTGGATCTGAGGTAGGTGATCAGTTGATCACTGAATGTAGGATCCTTTGTGTATCTGAGGTAGGGTCGTCCTCCCAGCATGAGTTGTAAGACCTCTAGGCCTGAGGTAGGTGATCTTTGGATCACTGAGTTGTAGGGCCATGTTGCTTGAGTTGTAGGTCTTGGAGGAGACTGAGTGGTCCTCTGGTATCATGTTATAAGCTCTTAGGAGCAGAGATTGGAGAAGTGTATTATCTAACTATAAGTTAGAAAGGTGGGAGGGAAAGTGGATGTACCAATAATTTGAGGAACCACTATATATCTTGTGTGTGCTTTTTATGTGTTTCTTATTTGCAAGTTGTGTATGTCTTGAAAACCTAAAACATCTAACAGCCATAACACTTAAAGAAGGAAAATTTAAAGATGCACAAGTAACTAGGAAACCTATTCACCCCCCCCCCCCCCTCTAGGTGATTTAGTTATCCGTGAAACAAAGTCTTTCAAGTGGTATCAAATAAAGGTTACTCAAAAAAGGACTTAATAGTCTGAGTAGACCTCAAAGGATAGCTAAATGGTTTGCATTTATAGGTTCAAAAGAGAACCATAAGAAGTGGTGCACAATGAAGCTTCAAGTCTGCAGTAAGGAGAATTTTGGGAGTTGGAAAAAAAAGAATCAGGTAGATCATAGAAGCCATTGATCCTAAAATCTTGGCATCAATTCAAGAAGGACCTTTCATTCCCATGAAGGTCTCTACATCAAATGTAAGTATCCAGATCCCAAAGAGCTATGGTGAAATGACTGAGGATGAAGTCATCCTGGCTTCTATGGACAAGAGAGAACAACACATCATGGTAAGTGCCATAGATGACTCCACCTTCCAGATGTTGGTCCACTGCAATATAACCAAAGAGATGTGGGATTCTCTCACTATCTATATGGAAGGGACAGAGAAAGTCAGTCTTTCTGACAGTGATTCCGAGTCTGAATAAGAAGAAGAAGCCTTCATTGGGCTACTTGCTACTATTGCAGATGAAGCAGAAGATAATCTAGATGCAATGATAGAGTTCAGGGCCCCTCTATCACAATCAGAAAGTGATTCAAAGTGGATGTTGATGAGGAAGATGACTACAACTGTTATGGGCTAACTTTCATGACGGAAGAAGAATTCTGTCAGGATCAGCCTGGTCCAGATCAGGTACAATCTTTGTCTAGTTCTTCTTATTGCTCAGGTTATGAGACCAGTCTAGATTCAGAAGCTTCTTCATCCAGTGATGACGGTGACTTTGAATCTGAGGTAGATGTCAATCAATTTATCGGTAAGTATGGTGAAATTCTGGAAGCTTTGAGAAGAAGCAAGAAGTTGGGCAACAGGCGGGCTGAGGAGATTGCTTCTCTTCAGCTAGCTGCTTCCCAGCATGTTGAGACATCAACCTTGCTAGAACAGAAGGCAAGGGATGTCAGCCAACTAAATGCTATCTCAAATCTCCAGATTGAGACCATAAGCCAAAAGGACAAGATCATCTTAGATCTTGAAGAGGAGGTCCTTAAGGAGATAAGGATAGTGGCTAGTTTTTCTAAGCCAAGTACTATATTGCCCTTGATAGATTCCTTCTCCTCTCAAAAGGGTAAGAAGGAGTTGGCAGTCAAGGGAAGAACAAGAGTTGACCTTTTCAAAGAGAAAGGCAAAGCGCCTGTATGTAGTGGCACAGTCAACCTTTCACAAGGTAATCCTCCCCTCTAACAGGTATGACTAGGACTGCATGTATGGTCATTGTAAGAATAGGAATTCTTCTTGTAAGAATACAAGTGTATCTTATAATGGGAGAAGAAAGGGTAGGGGAATGAGTGCCTTTAAGGCTCCCTATGAAGAAGTACAAATGGACGATTCTTGACCATTTATATTTGGTGTCTTATCCCCAACTTTCAAGGACAAGGCAGTGGCTTTCACTCAAGTCCATCCAGCAAGGACTCAGACCAAGGATCAATTGGTGATGAGAGTTGAAAGAATTCTATAGTTAAGTGTGCTCGGGTTGGAGTAGTACTGGGATGGGTGACCTCCTGGGAAGTCCCTGTAGTGTGGGATTGACTATCGAGTTCACCTAATCAAAGGGAGGTTGTGGCCACCAACAACCCGCCTGTGGAGGTAGAGGGGTTGGGGTGTTTGGGCTGCAGCCCGGTAGCGTCGCCTAGAGTGGAGGCGTGATATTATCACATTGTATCGGCTAGGTTCGTTTCATAAAAAGTGCAATTTTTGTAACGGCCTCCCCAGCCCGTGCTCGAAAGGACGGCCGACGGTACCCCCAACACCACGCTCAAAAGGGTTCAGCCTAACCAGATCATGCACCCCAACCCCTCTCCATCCATAGGTGGGTTGTTAAGGCCAGGGATCGAACCCGATACCTCCTTGATAAGGAGTGTTCAAACCACTCCTCATCACCAACTGAGCTGCAGATCAGTTGGTGGTGAGGAGTGGTTTGAAAACTCCTTATCAAGGAGCCCTCGGGTTCGATCCCCGGCCTCAACAACCCGTCTGTGAATGGAGATGGGTTGTGGTGCATGGTCTGCAGACCTAGTTAGGCTGAACCATTTCGAGCGTGGTGTTGGGGTGCCGGTGGCCGTCCTTTAGAGCATAGGCTGGGGAGGCCATTACAGTCAGTCTACTAGTAAGCCTGACTTTGCTATTTCTGATGATATAAACAGCATGTCATCCGTAAAGAAGACAACTGTAAATAGCATTCAGAGCAACCAAAGGAAGCCTGTTGGAAGACTAACCTTCAATCAGATCCATGCTGAAAGGAACCTAAAGAAAGCCGCTACTCCTCTTCCTTTTGTTCAGTCATCAGTTAACCATACTGCAGGACCTGCTCAGAAAAGGAGATATAATATCAATGAGTGTTGGTGTTGTGACAAGGTGTGGAATTTTGCCCTAGATTGCTAGCATAATCCTTCTCTTCCCAAAGCAAGAGTTAGCCTACCTGTCAGAAATATTGCAGGTAGGCAAGTTAGATTTCAGACTAATCAGAACCTCAGACCCAATACCTATTGGGGTCCTAAGGTAGGATGAACTCTATCTTGCAGGTTAGTCCAAGTTCACATTCCCCCTATATGGTACTTGGACAAAGGATGTTCCAAAACTTGGACTGGAATAAGAAAGTCATCTTATGGATCATACTCCAGTGAGGGAAAGATCTAAGATCTACAGTTGGGAAGTTGGTGATGGATATTGACCATCTAAGATACTCCTCTTATAGCCCAAGAGGAAGAGAATGTTGAGTGAAATCCTGAAGATGGACAAGTGCACAGTCATGGATGAAGACTAGCTGAATCCATCCATTAAAGATAAAGATGCCTGAGTAATGGGACAAAGTGTAGCTGCCTCCTTAGCACACAAAGTGTTGCACAAGTCTTGTGCAAAGGCCTGCTGGATCCAGCCAGCAGGAATGTCTGGTTGGACAAATCTTGCTGCCACACCAGCAAATCAGTGAAGAGATATGTATGCTCAGTGGTCTGTATCATCTGAACCTGTAGCAAGGTATTTCCATGTTAGTGGCTACAAATCAGAAATCTATCTAGCTAAGGTAGCAGAAGTGGTAATTGAAGGTAAAGTTGTACAAGATCTGTGAAAACTCTAAGGGAAAGCTTGTACAGGTTCGTAATCTGGAAAGCTTAAGTCTTGTCTAAAACATTGGTGTCTGAGAATCTTCAGCTCCAAAAAGGTCAGAAGAATACTTCTGAAGTTCAGAATGTCCCCATGTCCAATGCTAAGGATGAGAGGGGGACTATCCAGATGATTGCAACTGGTGTGAATGAGCAAGTTCACAAGAACTGCTGGTTTACTCCAGCTAATGTTGATATATAAGGGGAATAGTTGGATGCAATACTTGACATGATCAGGTCATGTTGAGTCGGTGCTTCTAGTGGTGCTCCATTTAAGTATTAGGTGGTATAAAAGAGAGTGCATGTTACTTGAGCAATTGTTCAAGTGATATGAGGATGCATTGACTTAACTTGTTGAGTCAATACAGTTAAATGGAGTACATTTAATTGATATGCTAAAATTCATATAGCTTAAGCTAGAAGATGTAGCAGATATAACCTACAACTACATGAAATTAATCTGCTTATTATGTTAATATTTCTTAGTATTGCTAGGTGTTCTGCCTTCTTCAAATAGGGGGAGATTGTTGGGTCCATTGCCCACAATGTTTCCTAGATTGGATTTGAAGAGGCATTATCATCAACACTAAGAGAATGGTTGTATTTGATGTTGTTTAAGCTCATCATGTGCAGTATGTTCCATGGAACAAGTTTAGATAATTTGTCTAAGTATTTGTAATATGCGGTCACATGGTGGAAAGATGGACACAAAGATAGATGCTGGATAGGAAGGAATTTGTCCAAGTCCACAGGCGTTGAGTGAAGCTTACTCACTCAACGCTAGGTGCATGAATTTAGTTAAGTCCACAGGTGGTGTAGGGATGTTTGTGAGATGGACGTGCTTACGCTAACGGCGGGTTACCCATCACAGAACATAGAACAAATAAGAGAGTGCTCCGACCAAAAGCGAACGAAAAGGGGTCGGTTGGCTCCCAAAAATACGGGACTCGATACAACGTCCTTAGGACCTACTCTCCAACAAGCACACAACTCGCGCCTAGCCGGACTCGATACCACGACCTTAGGACCTACCTCTCCAACAAGCACACGTCTCACCGCACCTACACAAGCATCTATTCTTTTCACAATAAGTCGTCAATCGCAGCAAAAATATATTTAGGAGCGGCGGTAAACGAAAAGGAGGGATCAAGAACAAGTTGAGATTAACTCCCTTGTTAGCACCAAAGCGTGCCCCATCTTGGAGAACAAGTCAAGGCTAGGCCTAGTTTGTACTCCAGCGGATCTTCCAATCCGAAAAAAACAAGAGGGTCAATAACAACGTTCGATTCAGATTTGCAAGCGAAAACACTTTAAAATCGCGGAAAAGACGGTTGAATAACCTCCACAAAAATCTCACAGCAAGAAGCACAAAGATAGGGAAGAGATTACCCAACCAAGAAGAAGATCACATAATATGTGTGGGAGAATCACTCTCTCCACGGTTCCACCGGTTTCACACCGAAGGGGGCTGCTTCCTTCTTCCACGGAGTCGCACCGAGAGAAGTCACGCCAGAGTCGCACCGAACGGGGATGGAGGAGGCAAGGCTAGGCTTCACACCAAAGGGGGGGGGGCGGCTATTGGAATCTCTCCATGGCCGAAATTTCTCTTAGGGGAGTTTAGGTTTTCTTCATCCAATGCATAACTCATCATAATATCCTCCTTTAAATAGGAGTTACAAAAGAGATCCAACCATCCATGATGGAGATGAAATCTCATCCATCCGGGCGGTTACATACACACCAAGGGTTTAATAGCACACCAACATAAAAATAAAAATAATACAAGCCAAATGTTTTAAGCAATTAAAACAAAACTAAGTAAAAGTATTAAGCAAGCTTTGCGCGCCGCGGACGGAGGTTGTATCGCAGCTTTCCGTTAGCGTCCGTGGCATTGTCATGACGCCGCAAATCTTTAACTTGTTGCGCCGCAGCAACCGGGTCATCATCAGGAAGTGTTGGAGGGGCCGCGCCATCAATCCTCCCCCACTCAAAATCTCGCATCTCTGATGCGTGGGCTGATAGAAAGCGGCAGAGAAGCTCGACATCCAAACGTTGAAGCTCTGTCGCGAGTACCCATGAGTCGTCCGACGGTGGGCGGTCACGCCAACGGATGAGGAAGCGGTAGGTAGCACCGTGTAACACCTCCCCTGTAATAGACGTATAATATGGGTCCGGCCGGGGCCCCACAACATACGAACACCACAGCTTTAGTATTAAAAGTTGATATAGCTACCCAAACTCAAAACACTTGCACAACACAGCGGAAAACCAAGCACAACTAGAAGTTATCCACTAATCCAAAAGAGTAAACAAATGGCCTTAAGGCCTTACATCAAATGTCCAAAAGGGGTAAACAGTACAACCAAACATGAATGTGCTCAGCACTCCTAGTCTACCTCGGCATGCAAGCCGGACAAAATAGTCTCAAACATACATCATCAAAAGTAGTGCTACAAAAGAGAAAACACTTCATGGGCTTAGGCCTTTTTGGCCGGCGTGCTAGCTCCTGCGTGCGATCCTTGCCCTGTAAAAATTATTAGTAACGTGGGTCAGCAAAGGCTGACCTCAAACTGTGTAACAACACATCTCCTCCCGGCCGCCCCTAACGGACCCCGGGGAACCCTCCAACCTGCAAGTCAGCACTTCATATGCAATATAAATTTCTATAAATAGAAATACATTAAAACAGGCTTGGATGTCTCAATCAACAAACATGTTCTCTACTGGTTGAGCATATAAAGAAAGGGCCTACTATGCAACATGAATGCAACACCCGGGCTTCACCCAAGGTACCCTAAACCGTATGCATCTAGCACAACATCACAACATTTGGGTACTCACATTTCCCCAATTGGCATAAAGCCGCAAACATTGAGGGAGACACAACTCCCTCACACGGCGCACAGGCCGCCACATGGAAATCTTGCCAAGGCCCCACCCGCTCGTGGGCTTAGCCCCGGGCTTGCCTGCAAGCTCTGACGTCTCCTGTCAGGATTCCAACAACCACAGACTGACCGATTCTAAGAAGCCTTGCTGGACCCCACCCGCTCATGGCCTCTTTGCCCGGGCTTGCCCCAAGCTTGGCATTCTCGTCAGTCTCACAGAAGGGGACTAGTCTCGCCGGGACACTCTCCACACATGACGCACGTGTCACGGGATAGCTAGCCGACCACGGAGACATAGCCACGCCTTGGCACAACACAACCAAGACTAAACACATCGCAATCCCTCTTTGTACCGCAGCGTTCCCGCGCACCAAGGAAAACATCTCCAACTCGTGCGGAGCTAACCTTGTCCACCAAGGAAACCATCTCCATTCTCATTTGGAGCTAACCTTGTCAAGGAAACCATCTACCACCACGAGGAGCTAACCTTGTCCGGGTTCGACTACATGTACTCTTTTCAAGCAAACGGGACAATCACCACCACAACACAAACGGCATCTTGCCGCATCGGAAACCTCTACGAATCCCTAAGTTCGTATGCAACATCACCGTGTCGGACTAACGGTCGCGACTACGGCTTCACCCACCATGCCTAATCCACTAGCGAAGCGGATCTCTAATGCAAAATATGCCGGGGACGGACTCAATCGACCCGGAAGTTCCTCTTGAAACTTGGCAAGCCAAAACCCCTCTCATTTGAGAGTTTGGTGCCCAAAAATTAGAGAAAAGAAATCTAGAGGATGCTAAAACGTGCATCCTAAAGACCGAGAGGAGAGATGTCGTTACCTTCCGACTCCTCTTCCTTGCCATGGCAAAAAAATAGCCGGATGGAACACTTCGCAATGCTCCAAGCTTCACGGATCCGGACTCGGCTCGCGATTCGGAGCTCCGACACCCTTCCTACAGCCCAAGAGTTCTTCTTCTTCCTCCTTGCTCTAGGTTTTCTCAAGATCTTAGAAAGAGAGAACTTGGAAAAGTGAGGTTCTGCAGCCCTAACTTCGGGCTTAAATCCCCAGGAGATGGCCTGAACCGTTAGATCCCAAAACCAGAAAAAGACTGCCTGCGATTCGCTTGGAAAATAAAAGATCTGGGCCGAACACGGCCTGGCACACGCCCGTGTCCAGGGCCATGTGCCTCATTCGCCGTCTCAAATCGACGCGCCTGGAATCAGACACGGGCATCCGACACGCCCGTGTTCAATCTGACACGCCCGTGTCCCCAGTGACACGGCCGTGTGGCCTGCCGTGTAGCTCCAACGACACGGCCCCAACACCAACCCGAGAGGTGACACGGCCTGGGACACGCCCGTGTCCCAAGCCGTGTGCCCCAGTTTCGACACACTGTCGAGCACAAAGTGTCGACACTTGGGCCGAGTGTCGACACGGCCTCGACACGCCCTGCGACACGCCCGTGTCGCAGGCCGTGTGCCTCACTCTCGACACTTTGTCGAGCACAAAGTGTCGACACTTGGGCCGAGTGTCGACACGGCCTCGACACGCCCTGCGACACGCCCGTGTCGCAGGCCGTGTGCCTCACTCTCGACACTTTGTCGAGCACAAAGTGTCGACACTTGGGCCGAGTGTCGACACGGCCTCGACACGCCCTGCGACACGCCCGTGTCGCAGGCCGTGTGCCTCACTCTCGACACTTTGTCGAGCACAAAGTGTCGACACTTGGGCCGAGTGTCGACACGGCCTCGACACGCCCTGCGACACGCCCGTGTCGCAGGCCGTGTGCCTCCTGCCAGAACCCAAAAATTTTCCAGAACAGCAGATTGAACCTCTTGCAAAAACTGGGGTGTTACAACTCTCGCCCACTTAACTGAATTTCGTCCCGAAATTACAAAACAAAAGGGTACACAACTTAAATTGTACCTGACAAAAATAGTTCTGGATAGTCTTCTAGCATGGCCTGTTCTCGCTCCCACGAGAACTCCTCACGACCGCAGTTGTCCCAACGAACTTTCACAAGTTTAACTTCTTTATTCCGCAACTGCCGAATCTCTGAATCTTCTATAGCGATTGGAAGGACTCGCGTCCTCAAGTCTTCCTCAATCGGCACCGATGCCGGCTCAATCACCACGCTAGACTCCACCAAGGCTTTCCTCAACACGGAGACGTGGAAGACGTCATGTAATCCACTCAAATCTGCGGACAATGCCAACCGATAGGCTGCTTCTCCTATCCGCTCAACAATTTCAAAAGGCCCCAAAAACCTTGGACTCAACTTCTTGAGTCGGCGAATCCGCGAGACGCCTTTGAACGGCTTGACCTTCAGATAAACCCAATCACCAACTGCAAATTCTAACTTCCGGTGACGAGCATTAAAATATTTCGCTTGCCTGTCTTGTGCCACCTTCATACGCTCTTGGATGGTCCGTACCATCTCACAAGCGTCAACTACCGCATCCTTTCCCAGAAGTTTGGTGTCTCCCGCCTCTGCCCAAGACATTGGCGTTCGACACCGCCTTCCATACAAAGCTTCGTATGGCGCCATCTTTATACTAGCTTGAAAACTGTTGTTGTACGTAAATTCTACCATGAAGAGGTGATCCTCCCACCTCTTGCCAAAATCAAGAACGCACATCCTCAACATATCCTCCATAGTACGGTTCGTTCTCTCCGTTTGCCCATCAGTTTGAGGATGGAACGCCGTACTAAACTTTAGCTTCGTGCCCAAGTTCTTCTGAACCAGTCTCCAGTCCTTGGACGTAAACCGTCCATCGCGATCACTGACTATGCTCTTAGGAATTCCGTGCAGTCGCACAATGTTGCGAACATACAACTCCACCAGCTTCTCCACGCTGTCCTCTTTCCGGTTCGGGATGAAGTGAGCCACCTTGGTTAGGCGATCCACGATCACCCAAATAGCATCATTCCCATGCTGCGATCTAGGCAAACCATGCACAAAGTCCATGGAGATGTCCTCAAATTTCCATTCAGGAATTGGAAGGGGCTTCAGGAACCCACCCGGTTTCTGACATTCGGCCTTCACCAAGGCACATGTTTGGCAACGACTCACATACAAAGCCACATCTCGCTTCAACCCCGGCCACCAAAAGGATTTCTTCATATCCAAGTACATCTTTGTACTGCCTGGGTGAATGGAGTACTTTGAGAAGTGAGCCTCGAACATCAACTCCTCACGGAGATTGCCAAACTGCGGTACACAAACCCTTCCATCCTTTCTCAAGATTCCCCCGGTCATCTCCCAGGTGCTGCTCTCGCCCATTTGAGCCTCCAACACAAAAGGTTGAAACTCCACATCTAATCGAGTCGCTTCCCGAATACGATCGGACAAGTCGTTTTGCACTTCAATCCAGTTCAACCGAGCCACGCTAGACTCGCCTCTCGCAACACATTCCAATCCAAGGGACTCCCATTCCCGTACCAACCGCTCATCATGAGCTTCGATCCAATTTCCTAGCCCCGAGTACTTTCTACTCAACGCATTCGCCACCACATTGGCTTTACCCGGCGTGTACTGAATCGCCACTTCGTAGTCCCCAAGAAACTCAACCCATCTGCGTTGCCGCATATTCAAGTCCTTTTGATCTAAGAGATACTTCAGGCTTTTATGGTCCGTGAAGATCTCCACTCTTGCGCCATAAACATAATGCCGCCAAATTTTCAGCGCGAAGATTACCGCCGCCAACTCCAAGTCATGGACGGGGTAATTCCTCTCATGAGGTTTCAGCTGTCTAGACCCAAAGGCTATCACCTTCCCATGTTGCACCAAAACGCAACCCAGACCGCATCCCGATGCGTCACTGAAAATTTGAAATCCATCTGTCCCTTGCGGTAAACTCAAGATCGGAGCCATCATAAGCCTCTCCTTTAGTGCCTCGAATGCTTGACCGCACTCTTGGGTCCACACAAATTTATGGTCTTTGCGAGTGAGAGAGGTGAGGGGTAGAGCTATCTTCGAGAAATTCTCCACGAATCTCCTATAATACCCGGCTAGTCCAAGAAAACTTCGGACTTCCGCCACGGTCCTCAACACCGGCCAATCTCTGATGGCCTCCACTTTCGCTGGATCCACTGCCACCCCATCACCACTAATCACGTGGCCCAAAAATGCCACCTTCTCTAACCAGAACTCGCATTTGGAGAATTTTGCATACAACTCATTCTCCCTCAACACTTGCAAAACTATTCTCAAGTGGGTCTCATGCTCCACTTCCGATTTGGAATACACCAAAATGTCATCAATGAAAACAACCACAAAAGAATCCAAGTATTCCCGGAATACCCGATTCATCTGATCCATGAACACCGATGGTGCGTTCGTCAGCCCGAACGGCATCACCGTAAACTCAAAGTGTCCATACCTTGTCCCAAAAGCAGTTTTGGGTATGTCCTCATCCCGAATTCGTAGCTGATAGTAGCCCGACTTCAAGTCCAACTTCGAATATACCATCGACCCCACCAATTGGTCAAATAAATCATCTATCCGAGGAATCAGATACTTATTCTTGACGGTCAACTTATTAAGCTCTCGGTAGTCTATGCACAGGCGCATGCTACCGTCTTTCTTCTTCACAAACAACACTGGTGCGCTCCACGGTGAAGAACTGGGTCTAATATACCCTTGCTCCAACAGTTCCTGTAACTGAACCTTAAGTTCCGCTAACTCCTTTGGTGCCATCCTAAATGGAGGACGTGACACCGGTCTAGCCTCCGGCACTAACTCGATCGAGAAGTCGATCTCCCGCCGAGGAGGCGCTCCAGGAAGTTCATCCGGAAACACATCCTTGAACTCTGCCACCACAGGCACTTCCTCAATCGACAGTTGGGAGAGACGAACCTCCAATAACGCTACAAGCGCTACGCCACCCTGGTTAACCGCCCGCACCAACTGCATGGCCGATATCAGGGAACAGGCCACTCCACCAAGGCCCTCAAACTTGACTTCTGTTTGCCCTTTACTCCTTAAGGTCACCACCTTAGAAAGGCAGTCAATACTGGCGCGCTGCTCTGCAAGCCAGTCCATACCCAAAATGACATCGAACTCTACTAATGGTAACACTGCCGCTTCCAGAGCGAAGACAACTCCGTCTAGCTCCCAACAAATGCGCCCTTTAGCCCCGGTGGTCATAGATGACCCATTGGGCATGCGCACTTTCAGCTCTGCACCCGACGAGAAAGACTCAACTCCTATTCTCCGGATGAAGCTCTCCGCAAGAAAGGAGTGCGATGCTCCTGTATCAAACAATACCCTAGCGGGTATCCGGAAACTAACACGAAGCCTACAACATAGACATTACACAAAAGTCTAAAAGGATGAAGCACAAAATTTAAACTTAAATTCTCTTCATACCTGTCACCACATCCGTCTGGCGGATCGCTTCTTGCTGTCCAAGGTTGTAGGCCCTTGGTTGCACCGGTTGGAACCGAGAAGCGCTCGACTCCGCCATCTTTCCTTTCTCTGCAGCACTGGGGCCCGAGCGCACAGACTGCTCCTGCTTTGACTCTTGCCCCGCTCCCCCTTGCTGACAAGCACGGGCTATGTGCCCAACCTTTCCGCAGTTGTAGCACGTCGGCGGTCCCCTAGAGTGGGAACCCCCAGGCGTCCAGTTGCTCCTCTCACCAGATCTGGAAGTGGAAGGCTTCTTCCTCCACCTACTCCCATCAGACTTTCCATGAGATTGGGAAGGCTTCCCTTCCCCTTGCTTGGGAGTAAAACCCTTACGGCGTTGGGTTCGCTCCAAATCATTCTCCAAACTCCTGGCGGCTTCAACCAACTCATTAAATCCCGCCCTCTTCATGGAGATGAGGGGCTGCCTCAGATTCTCCCTCAAACCTTGGTAGAAGAGGTTATCCCTCTCTACATCATCAGCCATTGTCGTTCCCGCATAACGACCCAATCGGGTGAACTCTTGCACGTACTCATCCACTGTCTTGTCTCGCTGCATTAGATGCAGAAACTGCCTCTGCAGGGCCAACCGAGTTGAAACTGGGATATACCTCTTAAGAAAAGCGTCCCCAAACTCTTCCACTGACGGGGCGCGTCCCGGAAACTGGCGGCCGCTATGGGCCACCCACCATAACTTGGCATCCCCTTCCAACATGAAAGCCGCATACTCAGCTTTCTTTTCCTCTGGCGTCTCTGCCGCCCTTAACAGTTCTTGAATACGAACCCCACCAGTCCTCCGCATCCGTTGGCGTTCCAATACCCTTGAAGGACGGGGGATGGAAACTCAGGAAGTACTTCATGTGTCGATCTCCATGTCCAACAACTACTCTCTCCGCCAAATGGCTCCACTCGCCTGGCTTCTGTTCCTGGCACGGCCGTTGCCGTATCTGGTGTGGCAGGGGCTGCCACCTGAGCCGCTGCTGCAGCCTGAGCTGCCACCATCGCTTCTGCAAGCATGCGGCAGAAGTCGGCCGGGTCTACACCCGTGCCCAAAAGACCTGGAGCAGTAGCACTGCTCGCCGAGAGATCATCCCTTGCTCTTGAAGTGCCCGCCTCGTTGCTTGCACTCTTCAGGAAGACAAGAAATAAGGGATTAGTCTCCAATCTCAAGACTAAAACATAAGGACACTCATGGTCCCGCGTTACTCTTATGTGGATAACTTCTCTACGCACTGACCTTGAATCTAACCTGGCTCTGATACCAAATTGTAACACCTCCCCTGTAATAGACGTATAATATGGGTCCGGCCGGGGCCCCACAACATACGAACACCACAGCTTTAGTATTAAAAGTTGATATAGCTACCCAAACTCAAAACACTTGCACAACACAGCGGAAAACCAAGCACAACTAGAAGTTATCCACTAATCCAAAAGAGTAAACAAATGGCCTTAAGGCCTTACATCAAATGTCCAAAAGGGGTAAACAGTACAACCAAACATGAATGTGCTCAGCACTCCTAGTCTACCTCGGCATGCAAGCCGGACAAAATAGTCTCAAACATACATCATCAAAAGTAGTGCTACAAAAGAGAAAACACTTCATGGGCTTAGGCCTTTTTGGCCGGCGTGCTAGCTCCTGCGTGCGATCCTTGCCCTGTAAAAATTATTAGTAACGTGGGTCAGCAAAGGCTGACCTCAAACTGTGTAACAACACATCTCCTCCCGGCCGCCCCTAACGGACCCCGGGGAACCCTCCAACCTGCAAGTCAGCACTTCATATGCAATATAAATTTCTATAAATAGAAATACATTAAAACAGGCTTGGATGTCTCAATCAACAAACATGTTCTCTACTGGTTGAGCATATAAAGAAAGGGCCTACTATGCAACATGAATGCAACACCCGGGCTTCACCCAAGGTACCCTAAACCGTATGCATCTAGCACAACATCACAACATTTGGGTACTCACATTTCCCCAATTGGCATAAAGCCGCAAACATTGAGGGAGACACAACTCCCTCACACGGCGCACAGGCCGCCACATGGAAATCTTGCCAAGGCCCCACCCGCTCGTGGGCTTAGCCCCGGGCTTGCCTGCAAGCTCTGACGTCTCATGTCAGGATTCCAACAACCACAGACTGACCGATTCTAAGAAGCCTTGCTGGACCCCACCCGCTCATGGCCTCTTTGCCCGGGCTTGCCCCAAGCTTGGCATTCTCGTCAGTCTCACAGAAGGGGACTAGTCTCGCCGGGACACTCTCCACACATGACGCACGTGTCACGGGATAGCCAGCCGACCACGGAGACATAGCCACGCCTTGGCACAACACAACCAAGACTAAACACATCGCAATCCCTCTTTGTACCGCAGCGTTCCCGCGCACCAAGGAAAACATCTCCAACTCGTGCGGAGCTAACCTTGTCCACCAAGGAAACCATCTCCATTCTCATTTGGAGCTAACCTTGTCAAGGAAACCATCTACCACCACGAGGAGCTAACCTTGTCCGGGTTCGACTACATGTACTCTTTTCAAGCAAACGGGACAATCACCACCACAACACAAACGGCATCTTGCCGCATCGGAAACCTCTACGAATCCCTAAGTTCGTATGCAACATCACCGTGTCGGACTAACGGTCGCGACTACGGCTTCACCCACCATGCCTAATCCACTAGCGAAGCGGATCTCTAATGCAAAATATGCCGGGGACGGACTCAATCGACCCGGAAGTTCCTCTTGAAACTTGGCAAGCCAAAACCCCTCTCATTTGAGAGTTTGGTGCCCAAAAATTAGAGAAAAGAAATCTAGAGGATGCTAAAACGTGCATCCTAAAGACCGAGAGGAGAGATGTCGTTACCTTCCGACTCCTCTTCCTTGCCATGGCAAAAAAATAGCCGGATGGAACACTTCGCAATGCTCCAAGCTTCACGGATCCGGACTCGGCTCGCGATTCGGAGCTCTGACACCCTTCCTACAGCCCAAGAGTTCTTCTTCTTCCTCCTTGCTCTAGGTTTTCTCAAGATCTTAGAAAGAGAGAACTTGGAAAAGTGAGGTTCTGCCAGCCCTAACTTCGGGCTTAAATCCCCAGGAGATGGCCTGAACCGTTAGATCCCAAAACCAGAAAAAGACTGCCTGCGATTCGCTTGGAAAATAAAAGATCTGGGCCGAACACGGCCTGGCACACGCCCGTGTCCAGGGCCATGTGCCTCATTCGCCGTCTCAAATCGACGCGCCTGGAATCAGACACGGGCATCCGACACGCCCGTGTTCAATCTGACACGCCCGTGTCCCCAGTGACACGGCCGTGTGGCCTGCCGTGTAGCTCCAACGACACGGCCCCAACACCAACCCGAGAGGTGACACGGCCTGGGACACGCCCGTGTCCCAAGCCGTGTGCCCCAGTTTCGACACACTGTCGAGCACAAAGTGTCGACACTTGGGCCGAGTGTCGACACGCCTCGACACGCCCTGCGACACGCCCGTGTCGCAGGCCGTGTGCCTCACTCTCGACACTTTGTCGAGCACAAAGTGTCGACACTTGGGCCGAGTGTCGACACGGCCTCGACACGCCCTGCGACACGCCCGTGTCGCAGGCCGTGTGCCTCACTCTCGACACTTTGTCGAGCACAAAGTGTCGACACTTGGGCCGAGTGTCGACACGGCCTCGACACGCCCTGCGACACGCCCGTGTCGCAGGCCGTGTGCCTCACTCTCGACACTTTGTCGAGCACAAAGTGTCGACACTTGGGCCGAGTGTCGACACGGCCTCGACACGCCCTGCGACACGCCCGTGTCGCAGGCCGTGTGCCTCCTGCCAGAACCCAAAAATTTTCCAGAACAGCAGATTGAACCTCTTGCAAAAACTGGGGTGTTACACACCGTCAGGAGTAGTAAGTGGCTCAGCAGCGAGTATCATATCTGGATGGAGAAACGTCTTGGGAAACCTGGGAAACATGTCAGCAGTAGGAATAAAAGAAGGCAACGTACCATCCGATGTTATACCTGCGGGGACCGGAGGAGAGAGTTCATCCAAACTACCACTCCCCAACCCATTAGAAATTTCAGTGGAGGGAGAAGACGACAAAGAAACCAACTCTTGTGGAGGCGCAACAAACAGCGTCAAATCCGAGACATTAAAAATAGGGGAGATACCCCATTCAGCAGGCAAATCCAATACGAAAGCGTTGTCACCTAGCTTCTTTATAATCTGAAAAGGACCGGCGCGTTTTGGAGCTAACTTTTTAACGGTGCCAGTTGGCATTCGTTCGGGAACTAACCGTACTAAAACCAGATCGCCGACCTTAAAGTGTGACACCTTCCTATGTAGATTAGCGTGCGCTTGATAAGACTCATATTGAGCAGTCAAGGTAGCTCGTATACGTGCATGTAAGTCGTGAATATGTTGGGCGAAGGATTGTGCAAACTGACTTGTTTTGTATGTGGGAGGTAAGGGGACCAAGTCAAGTGGCACAGGGGCCTTATACCCGTGAACAATTTCATTCGGAGACATACCCGTGGACCGATTTTTAGAATTATTGTAAGCCAGTTGTGCATGTGGAAGCAGTAAATCCCAAGTGCCTTTATGGTCGCTCACGAGACATCGAAGAAGATTTCCTAGGCTCTGATTGACTACTTCCGTCTGGCCATCAGTTTGTGGGTGATAAGCCGCGGAGAATAATAATTTTGTGCCCATAAGAACCCACAAGGTTTTCCAAAAGTAGCTAGTGAACTTGACGTCCCTATCTGAGACAATAGTCTTCGGAACGCCACGGTGACTAACGACGTCTTTAAAATACAGTTTCGCAATGTGAGAGGCGTCGTTGGTCTTACTACAGGGGAGGAAGTACGCCATCTTGGAGAACCTATCCACAACAACGAGTATAGAATCATGACGTCGCAGGGTGGGGGGAAGGCCTAATACAAAGTCCATGCTCACGTCTTCCCACGGGACGGACGGAATAGGTAGCGGAGTGTATAAACCTACATTGGACTTAGTACCTTTAGAAACTTGGCACGTACGCAACTGCTCACAACTTTCCCAACCATCGCCTTAGTTTAGGCCAAAAGAATTTCTCCTCTACGAGCGTTATCGTTTTGTCTCTGCCAAAGTGGCCACTCAAGCCACCACTATGTAACTCCCAAATGATGTGGAGTCGCAAAGAGGAGTGGGGATACACAATTTTCCGTCTTTGAATAAGTATCCGTCTCTAAGTGAATAGGCCGTGATGGTCGCGGGAGAGCTATCCTGGGCAGATAAGTATGGCTCCTGAAAATCAGGGCATGTGGCGTATTCATCCTTTATGCGCTCGAACCCTACCACGTGGACTTGCATGGAGGAAAGTAAGAGGGTGAGGCGACTGAGTGCATCGGCAACTCGATTGTCGGTCCCCTTAAGGTGCTTGAGAGTAAATGTGTATTCTTGCAAGAAGGATACCCATTTAGCGTGGCGCGGGCTGATTTTGTGCTGACCATTGATGAATCGCAACGCTTCATGATCAGAGAGGATCACGAACTCCTTATGAAGGAGGTAGTGCCTCCAATGATGCAAACATCTAATGACCGCATAAAACTCCCTATCGTAATTGGAATAGTTTAATTTAGCACCCGCTAACTTCTCACTAAAATAACTAACCGGGTGACCCTCTTGACTCAAGACACCTCCAATCCTACGCCAAATGCATCACAAGTAAGATCGAAGACCTTGGTGAAGTCTGGGAGACGTAACACCGGTGCTTCGGTCATAAGCTCCTTAATACGATGGAATGCAAACGTGGCGGATTTGGACCATGTGAATTCTCCTTTCTTCATGCAGTCCGTAATGGGTGTCATAATGCTACTAAAATCACGTATGAAACGACGATAAAAGGTAGCTAACCCGTGGAAACTACGCACCTCACGAAGGCTAGTGGGCTCGGGCCAGTCTCTAATCACCTGAACCTTTCCTGGGTCAACACGAATTCCTTCAGAGCCAACTATATAACCTAAGAATTCAACCTCCGAAACATAAAATGTGCATTTCTTTAGATTTAGATATAAGGTTTCAGTCCTTAAGGTGGAGAGGACTACTTTGATGTGAGAGAGGTGTTCGGCGGGGGAGGTACTAAACACTAGGATGTCATCAAAATACACTACAACAAACTTCCCCATATATGGCCTAAAGATGTGCGTCATCATCCGGGAGAAGGTGCTGGGGGCATTGGATAGCCCAAAGGGCATCACAAGCCATTCATACAACCCGTCCTTAGACTTGAACGCCGTCTTCAACTCATCCCCCTCTCGGATCCTTATTTGGTGGTAACCACTCCATAAGTCCAGTTTTGAGAAGATAGTGGCACCCGATAGGACATCCAAGAGATCATCTAGTAGCGGAATTGGAAACCTATATTTTATAGTAATTTTGTTGAGAGCTCGGCTATCAACACACATGCGCCAGGTGCCATCCTTCTTAGGGGCAAGAAGAGCGGGGACAGCACATGGGCTCATACTCGTCCTAATAAATCCCTTATTTAACAACTCCTCTATCAGGGTTTGTAACTCTATGTGGGCAGTTGGATTAAGCCTATAGTGTGGTTGGTTGGGTAAGGACGATCCGGGGATAAGGTCTATTGCGTGTTGTATATCTCTAAGCGGTGGTAACGACGAAGGCAACTCCTCCGGGTATACATCCCTAAACTCATCCAACAATACCCATAGCTCTCGGGGTAAATCTTCCAACACGCCACCATCAGTTTTTTCACTCAGAAGTACAAGAGCGTACATTATTCCCCCAATGAAGGGATCCTTCACAAATTCCTTCCTACCAACTAAACTCAAGGCTTTCCTCTCAACTGGGATGGTGGTATCCTTAGCCAACACTACCGGCTCTTTTGGCACAGTCGGTCTCAAGGTGACGATCTTGCCATTGAATTTAAACTCATAAGTGTTGGCACGACCATAGTGCATCACATCACGGTCGTATAGCCAAGGGCGGCCTAATAACACATGACAAACGTCCATTGGTAGGACGGCGCACCAAACCTCATCCGAGTAGGATTTGAAAGACAGGGGGACTAGGCATCATTGGGTAACCTTAATAGTAACCTTACTAATCCAAGCGACCTGGTAGGGGGTCGGGTGCGGCTCGACAGTCAAGGACATACGCTTAACGGCATTCTCAGAAATGGCATTTACGCAACTACCACCATCAATAACTAATTTGCAAAGTTTTTCTCCACTCTTAAAGATCAGGAAAAAAATGCCCGTCCTCTTCCAGTCGTCTACAGGACGAGGAGTGGTCATAATGCAACGCATCACCATAAGGCGGTGATCGTCCTCCAAGTCACTAGGGACTCCGTCAAGGTCGCTCTCCTCTTCGGCCTCATAGACATAATCGTCAGGGTCGGTAGTGGACTCTAGTAAGGCTATGGCCTTCGTCTTGGTGGGGCATTCGTAGACATAGTGGCCTTGAACACCGCATGAGTAACAAGTGGTGTTAGCCTTGCTAACCTTTCCAACGGGGATACGCTCACTAGCGGGGTTCTTGGTATTTCTCGCGGTAATCACAACGGATTTCGACTCGGAGGATCTAAATTTTCCTTTATCAGGAAAAGTGGAAGAAGATGCCCCAGCGGTGGACTTATTCTTCGCATTAGAATAACGGGAGTGAGCTTTAGATGCTAGGTTCTTTTCAATGTCCAAGGCGGCATTGAAAGTCGTATTCAAGTCCGTGTGACCATAACGCAAGAGTTTCCGCTGAATGTTGGGGTGAAGTCCCTTTCGAAATCTAGATAAAGTTACTTCGGGGATCTCTCGAAGGTCACATCGTACCATACGGTCCTTAAGTTCTCCCATATATTCAGCAACAGACATTGAGCCTTGCCGAAGGGTGGCAAGCTCATCGAACATTTGCGTCCGATGGTACGCGGGAACGTACTGATCGGTTAGCAGGTTCTTCATAACAGCCCATCCAATGAGTGGGACCCCGTGCCCAGCTCCTAACCTACGTTCTTCATTCAGCCAATAGGTTTTGGCATGTCCCATTAATTTCATCCTGGCAACTTGAACCTTTTGGGGGTCCGTGAGGTTGTGCCATTCGAAATAGCACTCCATGTCTATAGCCCAATGGAGGAAGATCTGGGGATCTCCCATGCCATCATAGGTGGGGGCATTTATCTTGATAGCCCTCGTGATATCAAAGCCTCGCTCGGGGCGGGGTTCTCGAGGGGGCATACGGGGAGAGTTTCCCTCAGAATCCGAATCAAAGTTCGGTTGGTGCCGGTTGGGCTGCCCAGCATTAACGGGAGGTGGGGGTGGCCTTGCTTGATTTTGTAGGATCTGGGCTAAGGCGTTCCTAAGCTCTATAATTTCGGCACGAAGACCTGCTATAGCCTCGGTGTTGGGATCACCATGCTCGTTCGCAGCCATCCTAGACGTAGACGGGGTTGCGTACTCCGTTCCTAGCCTAGTGCGCATTCAGGTTTGGGAGGCCCCGGGCAAGATGAATTTTCCTAGGACTGAAGCTATATAGAAAATACGATATTTTTATATACTCCCGATGTGAATAACACGTAGATCGTTAAAATTTTTTTTTTTGAAATTTTGCTGAAAAATAAAGATTTCAGCCCGCTATTTGCAGACCACAGAAAATAATTTTTTTGAGTTCTAACGATCGGATCTCTAACAAGGAACTCAGAGAGGATGTTTGCAACGTGAAAGTTGAAACGACCGCCTCTGATACCAAATTGGTGCAGGGATGTTTGTGAGATGGACGTGCTTACGCTAACGGCGGGTTACCCATCACAGAACATAGAACAAATAAGAGAGTGCTCCGACCAAAAGCGAACGAAAAGGGGTCGGTTGGCTCCCAAAAATACGGGACTCGATACAACGTCCTTAGGACCTACTCTCCAACAAGCACACAACTCGCGCCTAGCCGGACTCGATACCACGACCTTAGGACCTACCTCTCCAACAAGCACACGTCTCACCGCACCTACACAAGCATCTATTCTTTTCACAATAAGCCGTCAATCGCAGCAAAAATATATTTAGGAGCGGCGGTAAACGAAAAGGAGGGATCAAGAACAAGTTGAGATTAACTCCCTTGTTAGCACCAAAGCGTGCCCCATCTTGGAGAACAAGTCAAGGCTAGGCCTAGTTTGTACTCCAGCGGATCTTCCAATCCGAAAAAAACAAGAGGGTCAATAACAACGTTCGATTCAGATTTGCAAGCGAAAACACTTTAAAATCGCGGAAAAGACGGTTGAATAACCTCCACAAAAATCTCACAGCAAGAAGCACAAAGATAGGGAAGAGATTACCCAACCAAGAAGAAGATCACACAATATGTGTGGGAGAATCACTCTCTCCACGGTTCCACCGGTTTCACACCGAAGGGGGCTGCTTCCTTCTTCCACGGAGTCGCACCGAGAGAAGCCACGCCGGAGTCGCACCGAACGGGGATGGAGGAGGCAAGGCTAGGCTTCACACCAAAGGGGGGGGCGGCTATTGGAATCTCTCCATGGCCGAAATTTCTCTTAGGGGAGTTTAGGTTTTCTTCATCCAATGCATAACTCATCATAATATCCTCCTTTAAATAGGAGTTACAAAAGAGATCCAACCATCCATGATGGAGATGAAATCTCATCCATCCGGGCGGTTACATACACACCAAGGGTTTAATAGCACACCAACATAAAAATAAAAATAATACAAGCCAAATGTTTTAAGCAATTAAAATAAAACTAAGTAAAAGTATTAAGCAAGCTTTGCGCGCCGCGGACGGAGGTTGTATCGCAGCTTTCCGTTAGCGTCCGTGGCATTGTCATGACGCCGCAAATCTTTAACTTGTTGCGCCGCAGCAACCGGGTCATCATCAGGAAGTGTTGGAGGGGCCGCGCCATCAACAGGAGTTGAGTGAAGTCTATTCACTCAACGCCAGATGAAAGGGAAGATGCTAGATAGGTTGGAAATCACATAAGTCCACAGGCATTAAGTGAAGTCCATTGTGTGAGTAGAATACAGTCAATGTCATACAGCAAAAAGCTGTGAGATGGGATGAGAAAGTCAAAGCCTTAAGAGTAACTGGCTGAGAAGTGGCTATGTCCACAAACATTGAGTGAAGTCCACTCACTCAATGCCATAACATCAAAATCATTGAGTATTGCTCAGTTAGTCAAAGCCACAGAAATTCTGCATAGAATTTTAACTAAGTTCACAGGCATTGAGTGAAGCTTATTCACTCAACTCCATGAGATAGAAAATCTATCTAAGTGGTTAGGCGTTGAGTGTAGCTTACTCACTCAATTCCATGATACAAAATATGTCTAAGTAGTTAGGAATTGAGTGAAGCTTACTCACACAATGCCATGGGTCAATAGCGTTGACTGATTCTCATCCAGTCAGAGCCAGTGTTTTCAGACATAGAAAATCGGCTAAGTCCAAAAGCGTTGAGTATATCTTACTCACTCAACGCCAGATAACAGAAGAAAAGCTGTTAAGTAGTTTGGCATTGAGTGAAGCTTACTCACTCAACGCCAAGAAGCAGAGAACCGCTCAAGTGCTTTGGCGTTGAGTGATGAAGGCTCACTCAATGTCTAAGAAGCAAAAATATTTACTAAGGGAAAAAGTGTTGAGTGATGAATACACACTCAACGCTCTTAACGCCTTGTGGCAGAAAATTTGGCCAAGGCAAAAAGCATTGAGTGGACTCAACGCCCATAATTCCTTGAAGGCTGAAGAATAAGCTAAGGCAAAAAGCGTTGAGTGACGCTTGTTCACTCAACGCTCTCAATTCCTAGATAGATAGAATTCTGTCTAAGTGTTTTGGCGTTGAGTGATGCATACTCACTCAAAGCCTATGCTACTGATGCTTGATTTTGTCTAAATCTAGAGGTGTTGACGTCAGCAAAGTCAACATAGTCAACCAAAATTCAAATTTTGCGAGAAGGATATTATAGGCGCTGGCGGCCAGCTATCATCATTTTCGGCACTAGGAAAAAGATTTATCGATGGGTCCCACACAAAGCAAAGAGCCATTAAATCATCCATTAATAGAAAGAGCCATTAAATCAGCCATTAATAGAGCCATTTCAAGTGATATGAGGATGCATTGACTTAACTTGTTGAGTCAATGCAGTTAAATGGAGTACATTTAATTGATATGCTAAAATTCATATAGCATAAGCTAGCAGATGTAGCAGATATAACCTACAACTACATGAAATTAATTTGCTTATTATGTTAATATTTCTTAGTATTGCTAGGTGTTTTGCCTTCTTCAAATAGGGGGAGATTGTTGGGTCCATTGCCCACAATGTTTCCTAGATTGGATTTGAAGAGGCATCACCATCAACACTAAGAGAATGGTTGTATTTGATGTTGTTTAAGCTCATCATGTGCAGTATGTTCCATGGAACAAGTTTAGATAATTTGTCTAAGTATTTGTAATAGGCTGTCACATGGAAGAAAGATGGACACAAAGATAGATGCTGGACAGGAAGGAATTTGACCAAGTCCACAGGCGTTGAGTGAAGCTTACTCACTCAACGCTAGGTGCATGAATTCAGTTAAGTCCACAGGAGTTGAGTGAAGTCTATTCACTCAACGCCATATGAAAGGGAAGATGCTAGATAGGTTGGAAATCACATAAGTCCACAGGCATTAAGTGAAGTCCATTGTGTGAGTAGAATATAGTCAACGTCATACAGTAAAAAGCTGTGAGACGGGATGAGACGGTCAAAGCCTTAAGAGTAACTGGCTGAGAAGTGGTTATGTCCACAGGCATTGAGTGAAGTCCACTCACCCAATGCTATAACATCAAAATCGTTGAGTATTGCTCAGTCAGTCAAAGCCACAGAAATTCTGCATAGAATTTTAACTAAGTTCACAGGCATTGAGTGAAGCTTATTCACTCAACTCCATGAGATAGAAAATCTATCTAAGTGGTTAGGCATTGAGTGTAGCTTACTCACTCAATTCCATGATACAAAATATGTCTAAGTAGTTAGGCATTGAGTGAAGCTTACTCACACAACGCCATGGGTCAATAGCGTTGATTGATTCTCATCCAGTCAGAGCCAGTGTTTTCAGACATAGAAAATCTGCTAAGTCCAAAAGTGTTGAGTATAGCTTACTCACTCAACGCTAGATAATAGAAGAAAAGCTGTTAAGTAGTTTGGCATTGAGTGAAGCTTACTCACTCAACGCCAGGAAGCAGAAAACCACTCAAGTGCTTTGGCGTTGAGTGATGAAGGCTCACTCAATGTCTAAGAAGCAAAAATATTTACTAAGGGAAAAAGCGTTGAGTGATGAAGACACACTCAACGCTCTTAACGCCTTGTGGCAGAAAATTTGGCCAAGGCAAAAAGCATTGAGTGGACTCAACGCCCTTAATTCCTTGAAGGCTGAAAAATAAGCTAAGGCAAAAAGTGTTGAGTGAGGCTTGTTCACTCAACGCTCTCAATTCCTAGACAGACAGAATTCTGTCCAAGTGTTTTGGCGTTGAGTGATGCATACTCACTCAAAGCCTATGCTACTGATGCTTGATTTTGTCCAAATCTAGAGGTGTTGACGTCAGCAAAGTCAACATAGTCAACCAAAATTCAAATTTTGCGAGAAGGATATTATAGGCGCTGGTGGCCAGCTATCATCATTTTCGGCACTAGGAAAAAGATTTATCGATGGGGCCCACACAAAGCAAAGAGCCATTAAATCAGCCATTAATAGAAAGAAAGTTCTAAATGGTGAACTCTCAGCCACCAATTCTGGTGGGGCCCACCGCTCAAAGAGTCATTGATCGACAAAAGATAAAAGGCGCAGGATTATATCGAGAAAGTAATCTTTTATGTTTTGGTCTTTTCGCAAAGCGGCGGAACATCTCCGTCCTCCTCGCCATTGTTGTAGAGGTCAAGGCGGAAGTTCAAATCGACATATCTGAAAGGTCTTCAAGTTAGCTGTTAACATCTCCATCATCGACAGTAGGTTCAGATACATTTTCTCTGAAGTAGAAGATGCAGTATGTCTAACCTAGCTGTAGTAGATCTGAAGCCGATCCAAGTTAGTTTGTGTCATCTTCATTTGCACCAACAAGGTCAGAGACATCTTCTCTGAGAAAATAAGATAGCAGCCAAGGAGTAACCTAGCTGCAGTTTCTAGGTGCTTCAGACAAGATAGCTGGGGATCTTCTCCAACATGGTTGCAGCAAAGGAAGAATCCCCTTCTACAAAATACTTCATAGATCCAGCAGAACATTTATAGAAGATTAATTTTTGGAGCTATGAATAAGAGAAAGCTGAACTTATACTCCAGTTCAGCAAGATGCAGAATAGCAGATCTGCAAGGAAGCAGCAAGGTCTATTGCTGCATCAGCTGAAAGCTGAAGAAAGATAGTTGGTGCCTTCTATCCTCGCACCAGCAAGTTCAGGGGAAAACTTTGAGGAAGAAGAAGCAGCAAAGGGCTAACCCTAGCTGCAATCACTACACAGTTCAGGCCAAGCTTTCCTGAAGACATTTTCTATACTATGTATAAGTAGTCTGGACTGAGATAACGCAGGACAGAGGTAGATATGCTCAGAGAAATTTATTTATTGTCATAGTCAAACCACCAACCCACTTCCACCTTGTTGGATCCTTTTGGATCTGAGTGTTAGGAGCCAATTGGCTCTGAGGTGTAAGATCCAAGTGTGGATCTGAGTTGTAGTGTTGTTTAGCCTAAGTGTAGGATCTGGGTGCAGATTTGAGAGAAGGATCCTTTGTGGATCTGAGAGTACGGCTTTGGCCTGAGTAGTAGGATTTAAGTTTAAATCTGAGTTGTAGGATCCATGTTAGATCTGAGGTAGGTGATTAGTTGATTGTTGAGTGTAGGATCCTTTGTAGATCTAAGGTAGGGTTGTCCTCCCAGCTCGAGTTGTAGGGCCTTTGGTCTTGAGGTAGGTGATCTTTGGATCACTGAGTTGTATGGCCTTGTGCCTGAGTTGTAGGTCTTGGAGCAGACTGAGTGGTCATACGGGATCGTATTGTAAGCTCTTAGGTGCAGAGATTGGAGAAGTGTCTTGTCTAACTATAAGTTAGAAAGGTGGGAGGGAAAGTGGACGTACCCATAATTTGGGGAACCACTATATATCTTGTGTGTGCTTTTCTGTGTGTTTCTTATTTGTAGGTTGTGTATGTCTTGAAAGCAGAAAAAACTAACAACCATAACACTTAAAGAAAAAAATTTAAAGATAGGCACAAGTAACTAAAAAACCTATTCACCCCCCCCCCCCCCCTAGGTGACTTAGTTATCCTTGAAACAAAGACTTTTAGGTGCTCCCCCCCCCCCCCCCCCCCCCCGCGGTAGGTCATGGTAACAATAGGGTAAGCCCCCCTCGCATATGCCAAAATGCATGGTTGGTATGGTCTACCCCTTGTTGTCTCCAAGTGGCCTCTCACTACCCCAGATTGAAGGTGTGCCCTTCTCCCCCGCAGTAGGTCATGGCAATGTCAGGGCCTGCCCTGTAAGACCCCATTTTTTCCCTACGCTACCAGGTCTTACGCCCAGAACCGCCGCTTTGAGGTGACACAAACACACGGGAAGGTCGGCACTACAAAACGTTGATTCTGTCGGCAATGAAGATCATCATGAAATAGAAGTACAAATGAGATTAAGTCAAGTCCACTATCACATATAACATGAATTAGAAACCACAACAATGTCCTAATGATGAAAAATATACTGGAACAAATCAGTAAGTAGGAACATAACAGGCTTATGCTCGGTACAACAAATCCTCACTACAACCCTCTCGTGGAAGCTAAGCAAAATCTAATCACTCACATATCTAGAGACTGGTGCTCTCGTACTAGATTGGCCCACCTCCATGTGCACCGTGCTCCTCTGGTGCTGCATCTCCTGTTGCTGCTCCCTGTCTCCCATCCGGAGCCCCTGAAATGCTTGGTCCACCGACCATTAGTCATAAATACTAAGCCAACTATCATCCCTCCTTGACCCCGTGAATCATAGGCACCATACGGGAGGAAAGATAGGGAAGCTTTTGAGGGTGGAGAGTAAACAAAGCAGGTGATTGTGGTACTATCTAGCAAGTATAATATAACAACTACATAACTATAAAAGGAAAGGCAAGCTAGCAGTTCTATAAAAGAAGGC
Organism: Platanthera guangdongensis; assembly: GCA_039583875.1. Classification (NCBI taxonomy): domain Eukaryota; kingdom Viridiplantae; phylum Streptophyta; class Magnoliopsida; order Asparagales; family Orchidaceae; genus Platanthera; species Platanthera guangdongensis. Next base: position 49,161,733 of record CM077153.1, on the reverse strand, counting down.
ATTAATGTAAACAGGTAGAGAAGAGTAGTAAGTGTATGAAAAGTAAATTAAGAAATAGGTAACCTTAACTTATATGAATGTTCATACAAACTTATAAGTTAAGGGGTCTTTTGCAAGGATCTCATCGTATAAAAAGTCTCATACCAATTTATACGATGGGGCGTCAGGTTGTATCCAAGTATGAGTGAAGTGAAATGTTATGCCATGATTCATACAAGTGCAACACACGTACATGACTCTATGCCCACAGACCTTTAGTTCCCCCATTTTTGAAGCTAGCAACACTCCCAGGAGCCTCCGCCATGGAAAATGGAGACAATGGGTCTTGTCAGCCCACTCCTAGATAGATATTCACACTATCAGGCCTAACCCCTACGTACGCCCCTGAAGGACACACCAGGGTCTCTGCGTACTATGCTGACCCACATCCAAGTTTCCCTTGGCAACATGTAAACCACACCCGTCGAGTCATCGTATCGACATCGGTGTGAATAACCATCAAATACCGAAGACCCACCACCTTTATGCACATGCAACCATGAATTCCCGAGCCATCGGCTCCCCAAACTAACCTGTACGTTACAACTACCTTCCGAGCCTATCGCTTGGATAATCTAACCAAGCTAACCTCCCGAAGTATCGGGGTGAGTGAAAGTGAAGTCCTAGTTTTTTTTACTAGTTGCTCTTTTAACATTTATTGTTACAGTTTAGGTTAACCTAGACTGCATAGGGCATTCACTGTGAAGGCTCTCGGGGGCACTAGGAACTATGATGGGCTGAAGCCCAAAGCTCCTTTTCACAAGGCACTTACTATTATTGGTATCTACCCAAGTCCCAATCCCATTTAATGTTATACTAAACCTAACCCTAGTGTTTTTTGACTTTCTCACTCTCTCTCTCCGCACGGAAGACAATCTTTCGTCGACCCCAAGCACCAGTTAAGACTAGTCAACCACGTTCCCACAACCTGCCTTCTAATGGTGACCTTGCTCATTCTCAACCAGACCAGGAACACCAATTACCCTTTCACATAACAGGTTTCACATATTACTCTACTTTTACAGTTTCTACTATGTACAGACCAACTATCCTACATGATGAGTGAGAATGACGACCCCTTCAAATATTCATCTGATCGACCTAAGATTATTATTGGGGGTCCATCATGATGTTTTAGGAATAAATCCAGAATATAGTAATTTTCCTAATTTAATTATTATTTAATTTATTTTCTGCAAAATAAGACCAACAATGCTTTTGAACTACAAGTACACTTTTCTATCTAGGTATGGCCTTAGCAAAATTTGTAAGATGTATCTCATCAAAACAACAGTAAGTATTGAAATTATCAATTTTCCAATAATGTTTTGGCTTTGAAGCAAAATACTGAACAATCTACCATAATAGCAGGGTAAAGAGGGAAGTACTACATTTATTCATCCAAAAATTATAAATAAATTACCAGATACTAACAATGACTAGAAAGGTCTACTGACCAAAAATCATAATTTTCTAAGTCCATTTAGTCACATAAATAAATTATTTAATGATATTCAACATGGGGCACTATGTATTTTACTAAATGAAATACCTTCCAATAATTCTATAAAAATTACAGAATATTATAATGCCCTAAAAAGTCCTATGACCAAGTTTAACAATTTTCCAGTGAGTAATAAATTCATAATTAATTTTCTTACAATTAGGGCAATCATTGAGGTTGTGAATAAAGTACCAAATATATCAATCAAAAATTCTTAACAAAATTAACAGAGATCATTAACATCAAAATAGGCTCTCTGCCGAAGTTTCATGAACATTCAAGAATATTTAAACATGAAATTCTATATTGAAATAAAGTGCCCTAATTAATCCTTAATTAACTCTGAGGGGATAAATATTCCTAAAAATTCCAAAAAAATTATTTAGGGCAGATTACCACCCTATGAAGTAGTCTACAAATTTTCAAGTTGATACAAGGACATATGACTCCATGTCCTTGTCAATACTCAAAGGGCAACCCTGGGGTTTGTACTAGGGTTTGTGGGCATATCCACCCCAAACTACCCAAAATCACTTGTGTGGGGGTTAAAAGTGACGACAAATCAGTGGCCAAAGTTTCACAACATTTGGGTGAGGAATGGTCACTCACTCCACCTATTGCACTTTTGACCTAATTTACCCTTAAGGGACCAAACTTTGGTCACATCAATACCTACTCAAATCAACCCAAATGGGTTGCTATTTTTACCAGGGACATATATTGACCCTAAGGACCATCCACCAATTTTTTGATTGATTTTGAGGTCATTAGGCACCTTAATTAATTCATACCTATATTATTAAATTTTTACAAAAAACATAGGAAAATGTACTCCCTAAATTCCCATTTTCTATATGTTATAAGCATAGGTAATAGTGGCTCCCATCCTAAAGTTCAAGTCATTTGGACAAGTGGTTTGGTGGGGCACTCAATTTAATCTCTAACTAGCCATATGTATAGTATGCACCATTTTGAGTGTTGTGGTCAGACCACTGGCCCAAATGGGTTGAAATTAATTTTAAAATAAATTAGACATCAAGGGCTACAATTTTTGTATTGACCATTTTCCATAAAAGGCACTTAAGTATTTTTAATAATTAAATCTAACTACTGCATAATATGTGACAGAAATGAAATATTAATTTTATTAATCTTATTAAATAAAGGCGCGGCACGAATCTTGACGCACCATCCGGCGGCTGCCCGTCATCGTCCCCAGCGTGCCAATGGTCCCGATCAACCTGTACTGGAGCAAGTTCTAGGCCAATTTCCCGGCCACCTAGCCACCTCCCTGGCCGGCCGGCCACCGCCACCACCACCTCCGTTGAGGTGGGGGCTGTCGATTGGCGGCGACACGGCCGACGGAGGGGTCATTTCCGGTGAACCAGCAAACTCTCTATTTTCATGAAATTTCTTCCAAATTGATCACTGGATCGGGCTCAAATGAATAGAAAGAGAAATTGATAGAGGCGGCTGGACATTTTTCTTCCCGTCAAGCTTGAAAGCTAAAGTCCAGCCAAGATAGCCTGAAGGCAAAAGAAGGATAGCTGAAGCACTTCAAAGCTCATCAAGTTTGTTCTCAATAGAACAGTTTTAGCTGATTCATCTCATCAGCAAGGTGGAAGTTGCTCATCTGTGCATCAGTAAAAAGTGATTGCTGTAGAAGAAGGTTGATTCCTTCTATAGCAAGTGAGCTGGACTGATATCTGCTCAGTCCAGCAAAGTTGACTCAGAGTTATTTCTCTGAGTCATTTAGTTTATTTTCTTCAACATCCTGTTTTATTTCCTATAGGATTCTGGTTTCCTGAATCTGAGTGTTTGTCCTTATGCCTGAGGTAGGTGATAAATTTGTCACTAAGGTAGGATCCAAGTGAGGATCTGAGCTGTAGGGCTTAAGTGCGTGAGGTAGGAGAGTGTTGCTCTCTGAGGTAGGATCCAAGTGTGGATCTGAGGTAGGGCTGTCATCCCAACCTGAGTGTAGGTCCTTGTGCCTGAGGTAGGTGACTGAAAATTCACTGGGCTGTAGGTAACAAGTTTGTCACTGAGATTGTAGGCCTTGGAGGAGGCCGAGCTGTAGGTCCTTGAAAGGGTACTGAGTTGCAGGAGTGTTGTAGCACTCTGAGAGTAGGGTGGTGTGCCTGAAGATGTAGGGCTGAAGAGCATGAGTGTAGGTCTTAGAAATAAGGTTGGGGTAGGCGATTAGTGGATCACTGGGCTGTAGGAGTTCTACAAAGCTCTGAGGTAGGAACCCTTGTGGTTCTGTGTTGGATTCTGAGAAGAATCTGTGTGTAAGGCTGAGTGTCTGAGGTGTAAGCTCTGAGGAGCATAATTGGAGGAGTTTGTGTCGAGTCAAAAAAGTTAGTTGGACAGGTGGGAGGGAAAGTGGATATAACCAATTGGGCAACCACTATAAATCCTGGTGTTTGTTGTGTGTGCTTGTTTTTCTTTGTGATTGTAGGATTTAAGGACAAGCTCGAGATAGAACTACTTGAAAACAGCAAAAGATTTATAAAAATCTCAAAGACCTATTCACCCCCTCCTCTAGGTGATTAGTTATCCTAAAGTTAAATACTTTCAAGTAGTATCAGAGGGAGGTTACTCAAAAAAGATTTAACAATTTGAGTATACCTCCAAGGTTAGCAAAAAAAAGTAATGGGGTCTGGTGTAAATTACAAGGAATTAGGAGCCATAAAGTTACCAATATGTAGAAAGGAAGGGTTTAGGTTCTGGAAGGAAAGGGTCAGGCTATTCATGTAAGCTGCTGACCCTAGGATCTATATCACAGTCCAAGAGGGACCCTTCATCCCCATGAAGATCTCAGTTCTGGATGCCAACATCCAGACTCCTAAATTATATGAAGAAATGAACAAGGATGAGGTTCTCCTTGCCCCATGGATAAGAGAGCTCAAAATATCATTGCTAGTGTAGTTGATGATTTTACATTCCAGAATATGGTGCACTGCAAGATCTCCAAGGAGATGTGGGACACCCTAGTGGTGTTCATGGAGGGTTCAGAAGAGGTGAGGGATGATAGGAAATCCATGCTCAACCAGGAGTATGAGGCCTTCAGATAAGGAACGTCTGAGGGCATTGTTGAAAGTTTTGAAAGACTTTTTAGAACTATTAATGATCTGAGAACTTATGGAAGTGTCTTCAGCACCTATGAGCTGAATGACAAATTTCTCAGGTCCCTCATCAAGGATTGGGACACAAAGATTTGTGCCATCAGGAAAATGGGCAAGCTAGCTGATACACCACCTCCAACCCTGTTTGGAAAGCTACTGTCCTATGAGATGTAGCTTGCTGCAAGGAAGGAAGAAGAAGAGAAGAGCAGCAAGTCACAGAGCAAGGACAAATCTGTGGCTTTCAAAGCTGATGCTTCAACCAAGAGCAGAAGGAAGATCTCTCCGGTAAGGAGAACTGCTGTGTCAGAATCTGAGAGCTCTAGGTCCAGCTCATCTGACAACCATACATCTGATGAGGACCTTGCTATCTTCTCCGGGAAGTTTCATAAATTCATGAAGAAGGGGAATTGGAAGAACATAAGGTCATCTTACTCCTCTCAGCACAAAAAGAAATCCTCTAAGGAAGACAGGTATGCTCCTAACTCTAATAAGCAATCTTCCTCTAACATTATTTGTTTTTGCTGCAGCAAATCTGGGAATGTAATTGTTGACTGCCCGGTAAAGAGGAAAGAATAAAGATTGAAGAAGCATCACAAGAGAAAGAAGAAGGAGAAGTCCCTTGTGGCTAAGAAGGAGAAGACCTGGTCTGACTCTTCCACTGAGTCAGACAGTGAAGAAGATGAAGCCTACATTGGGCTTATTGTTGTTGCTAAAGAGGAACCTGAAGAGTTCCCTCTGTCACACTCGGATAATGACTCGGAGGTGGATGAAGATGAAGAAGGAGATGCTTAGTGTTATGGATTAATGGCAATGACAGATGAAGAAAGTAGTCAGGATCTGCCTAGTCAGACTCAGGTACATGCTAAACCACATTATTTTATTTCTAGTCATGAGGCTTATTTAGTCTCTAAAGCTCAATCATCAAGAGATGAAGGGGATTCAGACTCTGAGGATGATGTAAACTCCATAGTTGCCAAGTATGGAGAACTTCTTGAGGCATTCAAGAAATGCAAGATACTTGCCAAGAGTGTAACGCCCCCGGTTTTTCTGTGTTTTGTTTGATCTTTGGTTGGCGTTACGATGGCGCATTTCCGGCTTTTTACTGTTGTAGAGCGTGGTCTTAGCTCTTAGGGTTCCCTGTGTAGCCTGTTTGTAGCCTGTTAGCAAGATTCCCCAGCTAGTCGGAGTCTGTTTCATGACTCGATTGGGCCTCTTAGGGAATGCTTGTGTTTTGGCTTCGGGTGGTGTTATCTCGGGTTTTGTTCATCGAATGCTAATTTCGACTTCGCAGTTGTGTCCGTAGCGTGGGTTTTTAGCTGCGACGTGAATTTCGTCATTTTTCTGAGATGTTTCGGGTCTCGTGTTGTTTTGATTTTGCGTGTAAGTAATTAATATGTTGATTGTTTATTATTAAACTGCTGTATATATATATATATATATATATATATATATATATATATATATATATATATATATCCTTAGGTTAGAAATAGGGCTCGGTTCTTTTGTTTCCTTTCTTTTCTCTGTTTAGAAGTCGCCGCCTGTACGAGAGGAAGAGCACCGCCGGACTACCCTAGCCTTCGGACGCCGATTTCCTGGAGATTTAGCGGTCGAAATTCGATTTCGAGAGTGGATCTGGACTGCCCTCGCCTGGATCTGCATTCTTTCTGCTCCTCAGCTGGTGCTCTGCGGCTAGATCCGAGAGTGGGGGATGCCGCCGACCAAGCTTTTCTGGTATTGAGGCAAGTGATGTCCCCTCATCCTTGCCAAAGTTGATCTTTGTCTTTTTCCTTGATTTAATTTTATCTCTTTCCTACTTAGATCTTAGGTGTATGCTAGGGTTCGTTCCCGATCATACCGTGGTTAGTGTAAAAAGTTCCAGTTAAATCTCAGTTTTCCTGAGGGATTGTGTCTATTAGGGACAGATTTGGTTCGGTTCAGGTCGAGTAGTTGCTATTGTCGATGGATGTTGTTCCCTAGAGAGAGACCTCGTTCTCATTTCTGGTTGTTTGCTGGATCTGGTGCCTGTAGCCAGTCGGGGTGTCGACACCGTTATGTCGACACCGGCCAGTCATGGTGTCGACACTTGGTGTCGACACCAGCAGCGGCAGTGTCGACACCTTGTGTCGACACCGGCCGCAGTGGTGTCGACACTTGGTGTCGACACCAGCAGTGGCAGTGTCGACACCTTGTATCGACACCGGCCGCAGTGGTGTCGACACTTGGTGTCGACACCAGTAGCGGCCGTGTCGACACCTTGTGTCGACACAGGCCGCAGTGGTGTCGACACTTGGTGTCGACACCAGCAGCGGCAGTGTCGACACCTTGTGTCGACACCAGCCGCAGTGGTGTCAACACTTGGTGTCGACACCGGCAGCGGTTGTGTCGACACCTTGTGTCGACACCGGCTTGTCGTGGTGTCGACACATCGTGTCGACACTGGGTGCTGCGCTTGTTTTGGGGTCAGGAAGACTCGGGGTTAGTTCTTTTTAGGCGTGCAAGGCCGCGTCGGTTGGACCCGACATTTTTGCCTTGGGTTCGTGTGTTTCTTAGGATTGTTAGTGTGACCTTTCCCTAGGGGGGGCATTGGGTGTTCGGCTAATTTCTGCATGCCGACTCTTGGGTTGTGGCAGGTGGTGGAGTTTTGGTGGCCTCTGGAGGGGTGGTTTTATGTGGAGAGCTGTGGCCACCGCCTTTTGCCCCGGTTTGGGTTGGTGTGTGTGGGACCCTAAAGCTGCCACTGTTTGACCCCTTAGCCCTTTTTGGATCTGATTTTTGGTTAAGTATTCAGATCCATGTTTTGACCACTGCCACTTACCCACGTGTTAGGACTGTTAGTCCCTTTCCTGCTTATGCACTCTTTTCTTTTGGCGTATATGTATATGTCTTGTTGCTGTTGCAGACTCTTTTGGTATGGCATAATGGTTTTGATGCTCGCACTTGGTGTGCTCTGTTGTGCTCTAGACAATACTCTCTTCTTACTGTCACCCCCTTTTCTTTTGCTTATAGCTGTTGTTGCCGGGTTGGTAAACCCTTCTTCTTTTTGCTCTTTAATCTATTGCTCTATTTACCTTTTGATTGTTTCCTTGCTGAGGTGTTCTTTTCTTGAATGCCTCAGGTCCAGGTGGTAGCCAGTTCAGCGGCTAGTTTCTTTGGAGGGGCTTGTTGGTGGCCTCTTGGGTAGCTGATAGCTGATTCCCGATTTTTGTGAGGTAGTTCTTTACTTTTCCGTATAGACATGCATACTCGCCAGTGGGTTCGTGTCAGGTTGTTGACGCCCACTGGTGGCTTCTTGCGATGCTGGGTATGAATTTAAACTGCTGTTTTTGCCTAATTGTGGTTGGATACTTTCTTCTGGGAAGGATTTATGCTAGGTTGCATGTTAGATATTTTAAAACCTAAAAGCATTATTATATGTACCTCATGCATAACATGTCTCTAAAGCAAAGACACTATTTTTCCTCAGCGTACAACACTATCTTTCGTACCTATTATATTCACCTTAGAGTCGTGCATACCATGAGTCGTGCCCTGGGGACACTCATGCTCATTTAGGGTGTCAACTTAATTGAACCAAAGTATTTTCTGCTGCATATAGATATAATTTAAACTGTGGACTAGCTGATCCACCGTGCCGAGGGATACGGCCATTCAACATAACTGACTTTCTTTCACACTTAATCAACGATTTTCCTTAAAAAATCTAAGGTCTAGAGTTTTGCCTGAGCGTGTGCAGTTATCCCCTGCACGACGTGGCATCACGGCACGTGTTTTCTCCTGCTCTGATACGATTTCTTCATTGAGAAAATGCGGGTTGTGACAGTTGGTATCAGAGGGAGGTTGCTTGACAAAAGGTCGGGCAACCTTTCCATTGTCTGCATTAGTAGTTAGCATCATACCATACACACACCGATATGTCATCAGCACGTCTTGGCTAAAGCACGAACACTACACTCATGAGCATAAAGAAGTATACGGGGCATATTATGTAGTATGGGATGCATAATATGTGTTTGTATATGGATCCACCATAGGAGGCAACATGTGAGGGTTATGTAGTATGGGATGCATAACCTCACCACATGAATGCGGCTAGCACGTTTTCTTTTTTCGTTGCATGGGAATGTTATGTAGTATGGGATGCATAACATTTTCATGTGTACGCCGCCCATGGCATGCACTAAGGCTTTTTTTTAGAATGCATAGCACATCATGCATAGCATAACACTTCATAAGCACAACGTGCCAAACTAAATATTTGTAAGATGACATATGTACACACATTTTTTTGAGTCAAAAAGAATACAAATACATGCATTCATGGTTTAGGCACCTGAGTTAGTATGATGGTGGTGAACCATCTTAGGTTAAGCATAATATCATCATGGTAAAAACAACTCCCAGAGCAAGTTTTAGCAGTTGAAGTTCATATTTAAGTGTGTTTGTCTGTACCGGGTAGTTTTGTTCTAGCTGATGGGCTAGGTTTTGTCTAAAGTTTGTGCGATTTTAGGATGGCGAGATGTCCTGCGATGAGATCGACCCCCCAATCTGAGGGTGAGACATCAGGAGCGCAGAGCGATGCGTTGGTAGAAAGCCTGCGGCAGAGTAATGAGGAGTTATCGAGGCAGGTAGTGGCTATGCAGGCTCAGATTCAGTCCCTTGTAGCAGTGGTGGCGGGACAGCCCCCGAGAGCTCAGAACCCCGCTGAGGGGGTAGCTGTTCCTGCCCCTCCTGCTCCTCTCGTGCCTTTGGTTGTGGTGCCCCCGGAGATGGCGTTCATATCCCAGTTTCAGCGGCTGAGACCCCCTACCTATGATGGGCAGGCAGATTTCATGATTTTGGATGACTGGCTGATTACCATTGAGGAAATGTTCTCTTACTCAGGGATTACAGATGATCAGAGAGTGATGCTCGCTGCCTACCAGCTCAAGGGCTTAGCAAAGAATTGGTGGCTGAGGGAGAAAGAGAGCTTAGCGGCAGGTTGCACTTGGGAGTCATTTAAGGTGATGTTGTTAAGTAAGTTTCTGCCTTCAGTCGAGCGGGACCGGCTAATGAATGACTTTCTTCATCTAAAGCAGAGGAAACTCACGGTTAGTGAGTATGAGATTGAGTTTTGTAAGTTGAGTCGGTTTGCTCCGGGTCTGGTGAGTGTTGAGGCAGACCGAGTTAAGCGATTCCTGGGTGGACTAAGAAGCGACATTCAGCAGTTAGCGAATGCCTATGGAGCAGTCAGTTATGCCAGCGTGGTTGAAGCTGCCTTGAGGATTGAGGCCATTGAGAATGCCAAGAATAGAGGCCAGCAGTTGTGGAAGGATAAGCGGAAGTCTGGTGGAGGGAAGAGCCCTCAGGAACCTGATGCTGTCTCGAGAAAGAAGGTCAAAGAGATTTGTAGCTTTTGTGGCCGGCCAGGCCACCCCTTTGAGAATTGTTTCAAAAGATTGGGAGCGCAGAAGAAGGAACAGGTGCACGCGATTCAGGGTGTTTCCAGGGGAGACTTGGTGTGTGCCTTGTGTGGAAGGAAGGGGCATGAGGCTGCCCGTTGTTGGTTAAAAGATAAGGTTTGTTTTCAGTGCGGCCAGAAGGGTCATCTCAAGACAAGGTGCCCCCAGACTCATCCTATTCTGCAGCCAGTTCCCCTCCAGGCTTTGCCACTGCCTCAGCAAATGGATAAAGGAAAGGGGAAGCTGAATGTGCTTTCGGCAGATGAAGCGCAGACCTCGACCCAGGTTATCTCAGGTTCGACTCCTCCCCAGTCGTTTCGTTACGTTCCCTTTTTGGTTGTAGTTTTCATTTTAGCGCTTGTTGCCTTAGATGCGTGTGCAATTCGTAGGACGATTTAAGGTAAAGAACCGCTGGGCGCGCGTTCTCTTCGATTCCGGCGCTACCCACTCGTTTGTGGCTAGAGCCTTTGTGGAGCGGTTCAGTTTGGGCCTAGATCGTGTTGGTGGTGCCTTCTGCATTAAGTTCCCCTCCGGTGACTCTGTGGTTACGGACCTGGGTGTCCTAGATTGTCCGATTTTGTTGGGAGATTTTCTAGCCAAGGCAGATTTGAAGGTGATTGACCTGGAGGACTTCGACGTTATTTTAGGCATGGACTGGTTGTCAAGGTACGATGCTGTGATCCAGTGCAAGGGTAAGCGCTTGGACTTCGTCAAAGACAACGGTCAGCCAGGGAGCATTTATGGATATTCCCTCCAGGAGTCTCCAGTCATTTCTGCGGTGCGTGCTCGGAAGTTGCTTGTTTCTGGCTGTTTTGCCTGTGTGGTTTCTCTGGTAGGGACGATTGTTAGTGTGCCCCGTTTGGAAGAGATTCCTGTGGTGTGTGACTTCTCTGATGTGTTTCCTGACGTTCTACCCGGTCTCCCACCCAATCGAGATGTCGAGTTTGCCATAGATTTGGAGCCAGGCACGCGTCCTATCGTAAAGGCGCCGTACCGGATGGCCCCGCGAGAGCTGGATGAGTTGTTGGCAAAAGGCTTTATAAGGTTGAGTGCTTCGCCTTGGGGTATGCCAGTGCTGTTCGTTAAAAAGAAGGATGGGTCGATGAGGTTATGCATTGACTATAGAGAGCTGAACAAGGTTACTATTAAGAACAGGTACCCTTTGCCGCGAATCGACGATTTGTTCGACCAACTGCGTGGTAGTGCCATGTTTTCCAAGATAGATCTTCGTTCGGGCTATCACCAGTTGAGGATTCGGGAGTCAGATGTTCCGCGGGCGGCGTTCCGCTCTCGTCATGGGCATTTCGAGTTTTTTGTTATGTCATTCGGTTTGACTAATGCGCCCTCAGCTTTTATGGATTTGATGAACATAGTTTTCAAGGACTTTCTAGATAAGTTTGTAATTGTCTTTATAGACGATGTTTTGGTGTATTCTAAGGATGCGGAGGAGCATGATCGACATTTGCGGCTGGTCTTGGCGACTCTGAGAGACCATAAGCTATACGTCAAGCTGAGCAAATGTGAATTTTGGTTGCCTCGGGTTTCTTTTCTAGGCCATGTGATTAATAAGGAGGGAATATCGGTGGACCCAGAAAAGATCGCTGCTGTTATGGAATGGGCGAGACCCGTTACTCCCAAAGAGATCAGAAGCTTCTTGGGTTTGGCTGGTTATTATAGAAGATTTGTAGAAGGCTTCTCTACCTTGTCCGCGCCGTTGACCAAGTTGACGCAGAAGAATGTAGCCTTTTTATGGGATGATAAGTGTGAGAATGCTTTTGAGGAACTAAAAAGAAGGCTATGTTCGGCTCCAATTTTGTCCTTGCCTACGGAGGGTAGTGAGTATGATATATATGTGGATGCGTCGCATGTCGGATTGGGTTGCGTTTTGATGCAGGGCGGGAAGGTGATTGCGTACGGGTCAAGGAAGCTAAAGACTCACGAGAGGAACTACCCTCCGCATGACCTGGAGTTTGCAGCTGTGATCAATGCGTTGAAATTGTGGAGGCATTTGCTATATGGCGTGCAGTGCAAGATTTTCACGGATCATAAGAGTTTGAAGTATGTCTTCACTCAGAAAGAATTGAATCTGCGCCAGCGACGGTGGTTGGAGTACGTGGCCGACTATTATGTTGAAATTCAGTATCATCCGGGCAAGGCAAATGTTGTGGCTGATGCCCTGAGTCGGAAGTCAGGTAAGATTTTCAATCTTTCCGCGGAGCGTCTAGTGGAAGAATTTCTTTTGATGGACATTTCTGTGGGAAGCTGTGATTCGCAGAGTAGCTTGGAAGTGGCAGAACCTTCGTGGATTGCGCTTACGAGACTGCATCAGAAGGACGATCCTGATCTTCTGCATTTGTATCTTCGAGCTGAAAAAGGTGAATTACCAGACTTCTTTATAGATGATGTGGGTACCCTCAAGTATCGTGGCAGGTTTTGCATCCCCGCAGTTGGAGATATCCGGGATATGGTGTGCAGAGACGCCCACGGATCTAGTGTTGCCTACCATCCAGGGTCTACCAAGATGTATCATGATTTAAAACAGATTGCCTGGTGGTACGGGATGAAGAAGGACATAGCCAGATTTGTTTCAGAGTGTTTCACTTGCAGGCGTATGAAAGCCGACCATGGGAGGCCTGGTGGCAAGCTGACTCCCTTGGAGATTCCGATGTGGAAGTGGGAGAGTATCTCGATGGATTTCATTACCGGCTTACCGAGATCGCCTAAGGGGCATGATTCAGTTTGGGTAATCGTAGATAGATTGACGAAGAGCGCTCATTTCATACCATTTAAGATCGATTATCCGATGAGGAAGATAGCCGAGCTGTATCTGGAAGAGGTTGTAAGACTGCATGGTGTACCTGTAAGTATCATATCAGATCGAGACTCCATGTTCACGTCTCGTTTTTGGAAGAGCCTTCAAGAAGGGTTGGGTACAGATTTGAGATATTCCACGGCTTATCATCCGCAGACCAATGGTCAGACGGAGCGAGTAAATCAGATTGTGGAAGATATGATCCGATGCTATATTCTGGACCACGGAGGAGCGTGGGACGAGCGCTTGCGGCTTATGGAATTCGCATATAACAACAGTTATCAAGAAAGCTTGCAAATGGCTCATTTTGAAGCTTTGTATGGGAGGCGCTGCAGGACTCCCTTGTTTTGGGCTGAGCTTGGCGAGGGACCTTTGTTGGGTCCAGAAGCGCTCGAGGAGATGGAAACCGCTGTGAAGCTTATTCGGAAAAAGCTTTGGATAGCCCAGGAGAGATATGAGAAGAACGCCAATCGGCGTAGATCGGACTTGGAATTTGCTGTGGGGGACTCGGTGTTCTTAAAGGTCTCCCCGTTGATTGGAGTCAAGCGGTTTGGCAAGAATAGGAAGTTGGACCCGAGGTACGTGGGGCCGTTTCCGATTGTTAAGCGGATTGGGGTATCAGCCTACAGGCTGACTTTGCCCGCAAATTTCCCTAGCGTGCATGATGTCTTTCACGTCAGTCAGCTGCGGAAATGTGTGGTAAATGGCAGGCAGGTTTTGGATTCTGTGCCTCAGTTGGAGCCGAATCTTTCTTATGTGGAGGTGCCTGTTCGCATTTTGGATTCTCAAGTTCGGGCGTTGCGGAAGAAGACTATTCCTATGGTTAAAGTTTTATGGAGGAATCAGGATGTGGAAAGCGCGACTTGGGAGTTGGAGTCGGCTATGAGGGAGGCTCACCCTCATCTGTTTCCCTGATCTTGTGCCTGGTATGCTCTGTTTTATTATATAGCCCTTTCCTAGCTCTTTCTCTCTCCTTCTATATAGGAGTGTTGTGAGTAAAGTTTCGAGGCGAAACTTTCTTTTAGGGGGAGTGGCTGTAACGCCACCGGTTTTTCTGTGTTTTGTTTGATCTTTGGCTGGCGTTACGATGGCGCATTTCCGGCTTTTTACCGTTGTAGAGCGTGGTCTTAGCTCTTAGGGTTCCCTGTGTAGCCTGTTTGTAGCCTGTTAGCAAGATTCCCCATCTAACCGGAGTCCGTTTGATGACTCGGTTGGGCCTCTTAGGGAATGCTTGTGTTTTGGCTTCGGGTGGTGTTATCCCGGGTTTTGTTCGTCGAATGCTAATTTTGACTTCGCAGTTGTGTTCGTAGCGTGGGTTTTTAGCTGCGACGTGAATTTCGTCATTTTTCCGAGATGTTTCGGGTCTCGTGTTGTTTTGATTTTGCGTGTAAGTAATTAATATGTTGATTGTTTATTATTAAACCGTTGTATATATATATAGCCTTAGGTTAGAAATAGGGCTCGGTTCTTTTGTTTCCTTTCTTTTCTCTGTTTAGAAGCTGCCGCCTGTACGAGAGGAAGAGCACCGCCGGACTACCCTAGCCTTCGGACGCCGATTTCCTGGAGATTTAGCGGTCGAAATTCGATTTCGAGAGTGGATCTGGACTGCCCTCGCCTGGATCTACATTCTTTCTGCTCCTCAGCTGGTGCTCTGCGGCTAGATCCGAGAGTGGGGGATGCCGCCGACCAAGCTTTTCTGGTATTGAGGCAAGTGATGTCCCCTCATCCTTGCCAAAGTTGATCTTTGTCTTTTTCCTTGATTTAATTTTATCTCTTTCCTGCTTAGATCTTAGGTGTACGCTAGGGTTCGTTCCCGATCATACCGTGGTTAGTGTAAAAAGTTCCAGTTAAATCTCAGTTTTCCTGAGGGATTGTGTCTATTAGGGACAGATTTGGTTCGGTTCAGGTCGAGTAGTTGCTATTGTCGATGGATGTTGTTCCCTAGAGAGAGACCTCGTTCTCATTTCTGGTTGTTTTCTGGATCTCGCGCCTGTAGCCAGTCGGGGTGTCGACACCATTGTGTCGACACCGGCCAGTCATGGTGTCGACACTTGGTGTCGACACCAGCAGTGGCAGTGTCGACACCTTGTGTCGACACCGGCCGCAGTGGTGTCGACACTTGGTGTCGACACCAGCAGCGGCAGTGTCAACACCTTGTGTCGACACCGGCCGCAGTGGTGTCGACACTTGGTGTCGACACCAGCAGCGGCAGTGTCGACATCTTATGTCGACACCGGCCGCAGTGGTGTCGACACATGGTGTCGACACCGGCAGCGGTTGTGTCGACACCTTGTGTCGACACCGGCTTGTCGTGGTGTCGACACATCGTGTCGACACTGGGTGCTGCGCTTGTTTTGGGGTCAGGAAGACTCGGGGTTAGTTCTTTTTAGGCGTGCAAGGCCACGTCGGTTGGACCCGACATTTTTGCCTTGGGTTCGTGTGTTTCTTATGATTGTTAGTGTGACCTTTCCCTAGGGGGGCATTGGGTGTTCGGCTAATTTCTGCATGCCGACTCTTGGGTTGTGGCAGGTGGTGGAGTTTTGGTGGCCTCTGGAGGGGTGGTTTTATGTGGAGAGATGTGGCCACCGCCTTTTGCCCCGGTTTGGGTTGGTGTGTGTTGGACCCTAAAGCTGCCACTATTTGACCCCTTAGCCCTTTTTGGATCTGATTTTTGGTTATGTATTCAGATCCATGTTTTGACCACTGCCACTTACCCACGTGTTAGGACTGTTAGTCCCTTTCCTGCATATGCACTCTTTTCTTTTGGCGTATATGTATATGTCTTGTTGTTGTTGCAGACTCTTTTGGTAGGGCATAATGGTTTTGATGCTCGCACTTGGTGTGCTCTGCTGTGCTCTAGACAATACTCTCTTCTTACTGTCACCCCCTTTTCTTTTGCTTATAGCGGTTGTTGCCGGGTTGGTAAACCCTTCTTCTTTTTGCTCATTAATCTATTGCTCTATTTACCTTTTGATTGTTTCCTTGCTGAGGTGTTCTTTTCTTGAATGTCTCAGGTCCAGGTGGTAGCCAGTTCAGCGGCTAGTTTCTTTGGAGGGGCTTGTTGGTGGCCTCTTGGGTAGCTGATAGCTGATTCCCGATTTTTGTGAGGTAGTTCTTTACTTTTCTGTATAGACATGCATACTCGCTAGTGGGTTCGTGTCAGGTTGTTGACGCCCACTGGTAGCTTCTTGCGATGCTGGGTATGAATTTAAACTGTTGTTTTTGCCTAATTGTGGTTGGATACTTGCTTCTGGGAAGGATTTATGTTAGGTTGCATGTTAGATATTTTAAAACCTAAAAGCATTATTATATGTACCTCATGCATAACATGTCTCTAAAGCAAAGACACTATTTTTCCTCAGCGTACAACACTATCGTTTGTACCTACTATATTCACCTTAGAGACGTGCATACCATGAGTCGTCCCCCGGGGACACTCATGCTCATTTAGGGTGTCAACTTAATTGAACCAAAGTATTTTCTGTTGCATATAGATATAATTTAAACTGTGGACTAGCTGATCCACCGTGCCGAAGGATACGGCCATTCAACATAACTGACTTTCTTTCACACTTAATCAACGATTTTCCTTAAAAAATCTAAGGTCTAGAGTTTTGCCTGAGCGTGTGCAGTTATCCCCTGCACGACGTGGCATCATGGCACGTGTTTTCTCCTGCTCTGATACGATTTCTTCATTGAGAAAATGCGGGTTGTGACAAAGAGGCAGGCAAAAGAGCTTCTTAGTCTTAAAAGCAAGTTTGAAGACCAAGAAAAAGCCCTCACTGATATGGCTGCACATGCAGGCCAGCTCAAGGAGATCATTGACAGTGAGTCTGTGGTAAGAGTCTCAAATGAGAAACTTATCCAAAAACTTGAAAAAGATCTTTTTAATGAGAAAATGCTGGTGAGCAAATTTTCTAAGCCAAACACTGTGCTGCCCTTAATTGATACCCATCTTACCAAAGCTGGTAAGAAAGGGTTGGGATTTAAGGGACCTGTTAGACCTTCCAATCCAAGAGGAAAGGGAAAAGGGAAGGCACCAGTTGTGCCTCTAGCCTCACTGCCTCAAATTCCTTTTCAGAGAGTGTTGTTGCCTTCAAACAGGTATGACCATGAAAGTTATTATGGTCACTGGGAGAACAACAGATCCACTGGTATGGACCAATGTGGCCCCAGCCATGGTGGAAGGTACAACCATGTGAAAGCCTTTAAGGCTGCCCATGAGGAAATCCAAATGGTCCATCCTGGACCATTTGTTTTTGGTGCCCCAACCCCAAAACTCAAAGATATTGTTGCTGCTAAAAATCAAAATCATCCAGCAAAAGTAGTGACTCAAGGTGAGTCTTCTGGAAGGGCTGGAATGGCAATCTCAGATGTTATCAGATGCATGTTAGCTGAAAAGAGACATGCAGCCGGTGGTTCTCAGAGAAGACCAACACAGCCAGCTGAAAGATTATCCTTCAGTCAAATAGCTGCTGAAAGAAAGCAGAAGTATAGAGCAACACATCTCCCCACTGTTCAGGAAGCAGTACAGCCAAATGCTGGTCCCAAATAGAAAAGGAGATATAATATCTATGAGTGTTGGTGTTGTGGCAAAGTGGTCACTATGTTGTAGATTGAGGACACAATCCTTCTATGTCCAGAAGTTGCCAACCTGTCAGGAATTCTACAGGAATACATGGTTATTTTTAGGCTAATGTGAACCTAGGACCCAATAGAAATCAGTGTCCTAAGGTAAGGTAATTTGTGTTCATTTCAGGTTAGTTCAAGTATTAGTTCCTCTAAATGGTACTTGGACAGTGGATGTTCCAGGCACATGACTGGAATAAAGGAGCTATTGAAGGAATACACTCCAGTAAAGAATGGACCCAAGGTCAATTTTGGAGGCTCAGACAAGGGGATAACCAGAGGATATGGTAACATCTCAAATAGCATAATCACCATCACAAAGGTGGCTTATGTGGAGGGGTTGCAACACAACCTCATAAGCATAAGCCAACTATGTGATCTTGGTTATGACATTTCCTTCCATAAGGATAACTGACACATTAAGAGGTTAAGTGACCAAAGTGTCATCTTAACAGGCACTAGGAGTGGGAATGTTTATTGCTTAAATTTTTATTGCTTAAAAAATAGTTCCCCTATATACCTAGTTGCATATGAAAAAGTCTCATATTATGTCTAGTGGCACAAGAGACTGGCTCATTTGAATTATAAGACCATTGGTTAGCTCTTTAGTGGTGATCTTGTTAGGAATGGTCCCAAAATAAAATGCTCCAAGGAGGGTATTTGTGTTGCTTGCCAAAAGGGTAAGCAGACTAAGACCTCTTTCAAGAGCATTGGGGCCAAGGACTCTGTGAGATGCTTATATCTCCTACATATGGACTTGTTTGGTCCTATGCATGTTCATAGTCTAGGTAGGAAGGTCTACACCCTTGTGGTGGTTTATGACTATTCCAGGTTTACTTGGGTATTCTTCCTTAGAAGAAAGGATGAAACTCTTGAAATCTTAACAAATTTTGTCAGGCAAATTCAGAATGAGCTTGCATGTTTTGTGGTCAGAATGAGAAGTGACCATGGAACTGAGTTTCAGTCTGCAGCTATGACTATATTCTGTGAAAATCAAGGGATTCATCAAGAGTTCTCCTCTCCAAGAACACCCCAGCAAAATGGGTTAGCTGAGAGGAAAAATAGGACTCTCATAGAAGTTGGGAGAACACTATTGAGTGACACTTCTATCCCTGAATATTTCCGGGCTGAGGCAGTTAACACTGCATATCATGTGCTTAATAGGGCTTTTATCACCACAGGCCACAAGGAGACTCTCTAAGAGATCTTGAAGGGCAGAAAACCAAACATATCCTACTTCAGGATCTTTGGTTGCAAGTGTTTCATCCTGGACAATGGTAAGTCAAAAATGACTAAGTTTGTTGTCAAATCCCATGAGGGGATACTTGTTGGGTACAACAATAATAATAGGGCATATAGAGTCAATAACTTGACAAATCAAGTTGTAGAAGAGTCTGTCCATGTAGTGTTTGATGAGTCATGCATGATTGACAGTGAGCTGTCAAGCACTTTGCCTAGCTCTGCTGGAACAAAAGTCATGATGGAAAAGCTCTCCATCAAAGATAAAGACCCAGCTTTGCAAGAAGATTGTGGAGAGGGATGTTGTCCAGAGTAAGCACAGGGCAGTCAAGCTGGAAATGAAGACCAACTTGCTAAAGAAAATGATAATCAGCAAGAAGCAGTCAGACTGCCCCCAGCAGTCAAGTATCTTAGAGATCATCCTCTAGAGCAGATAATAGATGAGGCTAGACAAGGTGTACAGACCAAAGGCAAGAGTCTCAACACAGCACTCTATTCCATCTTCATGTCATAAGAAGAGCCCAAGAAATTTAAAGAAGCAAATCAAGACCAATTCTGGATTGGTGTAATGCTTGAAGAACTGAACTAGTTCAAAAGGTACAAGGTCTGGATGTTGGTTCCTAGACCAAATGGACACAATGTCATTGGATTCAAGTGGATTTTCAGAGATAAACTTGATGAAAATGACATTGTAATCAAGAATAAAGTCAGACATGTGGCCAAAGGGTATAGACAGGAAGAAGGGATTGATTATGATCAAACCTTTGCCCCAGTTGCAAGGTTGGAAGCATTTAGACTATTCCTTGCATTTACAGCCTTCCAGGGATTCAAGGTATTTCAGATGGATGTCAAGTCGGCCTTCTTAAATGGAGACTTGAATTAAGAGATTTATATAGAGCAGCCTCTAGGTTTTATTAATTCTAACTCTCCTACTGTTGTATATAGACTTAGGAAAGCTCTTTATGGGCTCAAGCAAGCCCAAAGAGTATGGTATGAGACATTGTCTACCTTTCTCATTGAGATCAAATTCTCAAGGGGGAAGATAGAAAAGACCCTATTCCTAAGGGAATTTAATGGCAAGATCATTCTAGTCCAGATTTATGTTGAAGACATAATATTTGGCTCTACTGATGACAACCTCTGCAGGAAGTTTGCAAAACTTATGCAGGGAAAATTTGAGATGAGTAGTATGGGTGAATTGAAGTTTTTCTTGGGACTCCAAGTAAAATAGACTGATTGATGTAGCGCCGTCCTATGAGCCTACACGAATTTCAGATCCTATGCGGACGGCGTCAAGTTCTCTCATGCCACGCTAACAATCTCGTTTACACGCTAACGAAAACGCAGCAATACCAATTGTGTTATTTATCTTACGCGCCAACGTTCGGTTAGCCAATCCGATAGAGATCGAACCACGACTAAAGGCCGAGATCCGATCAAGCTAAAAGGACAAATATTCGTGTCTGCACGAGCGATGTTGTACCAAAGAAAGATCCACCAAGAAAATTCTGATTCGCAAAACGGTTGATCTTTCCCCAACAAGAAATAACGAGGATCGCCAATCCTCCCGAGAGTACCCAAAAATCAAACGAAAATAGATCCACAAATTTATTAAGAAAACGCCGCGAAATTTCTTTCGTTATCACAAAGTCACGCAAAAATCGTCCACCACATAAACAATCTAGAAGAGAAAAACTCTTGGTAGAAATTTCGTTACCCCTCTCAGAATAGTAGATCCGGGATATTGGTTCTACTAGAAAATGATCGCTCTCCTTTGAACTCCACGGAAGATGCTCCAATGATGAAGAAACTCGGTCGTCTTCTCCGCTTTGCACCGTGAAGTTTCTCCCAAAGCCTTTTGGCTCTTGCAATCACTTTGTCTCCTCCAAGGATGGTCGGTTAAGATGAAACAAGTGGAGAAATATCGTGGGGTTGATGTGTGAAAGAAGGGCTTAGGAATATTGAAGGTGGAGAAGGGGAAAGAGATGGTGGCCAAGATCTTGGAAGGGGAGAAGGTGGTGGCCGAAATTTTGGAGGAGAGAACCCAAGGTGGGCGGCGGCAAGGAGGAAGGAAAGAGGGGGAGACAATTTAGGTTAGAGGAAATTTAGCAACACAATAAAATCTGCTTTCTAATTAAAGTTTTTAGCCTTATATAGGCCTTACAACACAAATGCTAATTGCACACCAATAAGTCAAAATATTAAAATGCAAGACATAAATAAAACATTATTAATTAGATATTATTATTTAATGTAATTTCTATATTATTAATATAAAAGTTAATAATTAATTCTTGTGGCGTGGACGAAGATTGTAGCCGTGGCCGCCACGGTGTCGCAAGTCTTTAGTCGGTGGGCCATCATCATCATCATCCGCCGCAACTTCATGATCAACCAAAGCGCCATGTACGTCATCATCATCGAGTTGGCCGTCATGGTGGCGGTCGCCATCAATCCTCCCCCGCTCAAAAGGACTCATCACCGATGAGTGGGCAGGAACATAACGGCGTAGGAGATCCGCATCAAGTATCTCCACCTCCGAAGCCGAGAGCCAAGAGTCGTCCGAAGCTGGGCGACCATGCCAACGAATCAAGAACCTGTGAACGTCACCGTCGGGAGTCGGAAACATAGCATCCTGCAAAATTTTGTCAGGCAAGAAAACAGTCCGGGGAAACCTCGGAAATGCGTTAGGCAAAGAAGAAAAACAAGTTTCAACATCAGTAGGCGGCATACCTCCCATAGAGTCCGCAGGAGAGAGCGATCCAGTATTGATCTCACCACCCATCCCATTAGAAGATTTAGTGGAAATATTAAACGGCGAGACAGAAAGTTCATGTGGTGGAGCGACAAAAAGCGTTAAATCGGAAACGTTAAAAATAGGGGAAATTCCCCAATCAGCGGGTAACTGTAATAAATATGCATTTTCGCCCAACTTTTTTAACACTCGAAAAAGACCGGCTCGTCTATTCGCCAATTTCTTTATAGTGCCCGAAGGCATCCGTTCAGGGGTGAGACGAACCATTACCAAATCACCAATATTCAAGGGGACCGCTCGCCTATGTACGTTGGCATTCGATTGATAAATAGCATATTGTGTAGCTAGCGTTTCGCTAATGTGTTTATGGAGACTGTGAACGTGCGAGGCGAAATCCTGAGCAAACTGACCAGACTTAAAAGATGGTGGTAACGGAACCAAATCAAGAGGCACGGGCGCCTTATAACCATGAACGATCTCGTTCGGAGACAAACCGGTGGACCTATTCCTTGAATTATTATAAGCTATTTGAGCATGAGGAAGGATAAGGTCCCACGTACCTTTATGATCGCCAACTAAGCAACGGAGCAAACTACCCAAGCTACGATTAACCACTTCCGTTTGCCCATCCGTTTGGGGATGATAGGCCGACGAAAACATCAGTTTCGTACCCTTAAGCTTCCAAAGTGTTTTCCAGAAATAGCTAGTGAACTTAACGTCCCTATCAGACACTATCGTTTTGGGGACGCCCCGATGCGCCACGACCTCTTTGAAATACAACTTAGCAACATGGGATGCATCGTTGGTAGTGTGGCTAGCGATGAAATATGCCATTTTAGAAAATCGATCGACGACGACAAGGATGGAATCGTGTCTCCGAAATGTCATAGGTATGCCCAAAATAAAGTCCATACTAACGTCCTCCCAAGGAACAGACGGAATAGGAAGTGGAGTATAAAGACCGGCATTGGTTTTGTTTCCCTTCGCTAACTGACATACGCGGCAACTCCCTACGATTTTATTTACCATTGGCTTAAGCCCCGGCCAAAAGAATTTATCTTCCACTAATATTATCGTTTTATCCCGGCCGAAATGTCCCCCTAACCCTCCACTATGTAGCTCCCATACAATGAAATGGCGTAGTGAAGAGCGGGGAATACACAATTGTGTATGCTTAAATAAATAACTGTCTCGAATGTAGTATGCCGAAATAGTCGAGGGAGCCTGTTCCTGAGCGGCTAAATAAATATCCTTAAAATCCGGGCATAGGACATACTCGTCCTTAATGCGTTCAAATCGTATTACCTTCACCTCCATTTTAGACAATAATAGAGTGACACGACTAAGGGCGTCCGCCACTCGATTTAACGTACCCTTAAGGTGCTTAATAATGAAAGTATACTCCTGAAGATAGGAGACCCATTTGGCGTGCCGAGGGCTAATTTTACTTTGAGAGTTTACAAATTTTAGCGCCTCATGATCCGAGAGGATCACAAACTCTTTCGATATGAGATAGTGTCGCCAATGTTGGAGACAACGTATCACGGCATAAAACTCACGATCATAATTAGAATAATTTAATTTTGGGCCCGCTAGTTTCTCGCTAAAATATCCTACCGGATGTCCCTCTTGGCTTAACACTCCTCCGATTCCTATTCCCGAAGCGTCGCAAGATAGTTCAAACACTTTAGAAAAATCCGGCAACCGTAGCAGGGGGGCTTCGGACATCCGATCCTTAATCATTTGAAACGCGCTAGTGGCCGACTTGGTCCATTTAAAATCACCCTTCTTCATACATTCAGTGATTGGTGCCATGATACTACTAAAATTGCGAATGAATCGCCGGTAAAACGTGGTCAATCCATGAAAACTCCTAACCTTCCTAATATTTTGCGGTTCCGGCCATTCTCTAATCACTTGGACCTTCTTAGGGTCAACATGTATACCCTCAGCGCTCACTATGTATCCGAGGAATTCCACGGAAGTCACACCGAACGCGCACTTTTTAAAATTAATGTATAAGTTCTCTTGGCGCAGTGTAGTAAGGATTGTCCGCAAATGAGTTTCATGATCGATCGGCGATATACTAAACACCAAAATATCATCGAAATAGACTACGACAAATTTACCCATGTATGGCTTAAAGACTTGGGTCATTAACCGTGAGAAAGTGCTTGGTCCGTTGGTGAGTCCCTCTCCTAGCACTAACCACTCGTAAAGCCCATCCTTAGATTTAAAGGCCGTTTTCCATTCGTCTCCCTCCCGAATCCTTATTTGGTGGTAACCACTCTTTAAATCCAATTTTGAAAACACGGTGGCACTGGATAACATATCCAACAGATCGTCCAAACGGGGAATGGGAAACCTATACTTGACAGTTATTTTATTGATGGCCCGGTAGTCTACACACAACCTCCAAGACTTATCTTTCTTCGGGACCAATAAGGCAGGGACGGCACAAGGGCTTTTACTATGGCGGATAAATCCCTTTGCTAATAAATCGAAAATTAATATTTGTAGTTCATTATGTGCTGAGGGATTGAGTCGGTAATGGGGTAGATTGGGCAGGGACGAGCCCGGGACGAAGTCAATTTCGTGTTGAATATCCCTGATGGGTGGCAACTTGGAAGGTAAATCTACCGGATAGACGTCCTTATACTCTTCCAATAACGTGCGCAAAGATAACGGTAGGTTCTCTAAGGACGGTGAATCTTCCTTTACTTGTAGGCATACTAACGCATAAATGACGCCATCTAGAAAGGTCTCGCGTTCTAACTCCTTCCTACTTATAAAACTTATCATTTTCTTTTCCGCGGGCACCACTGTGTCCGTGGAAACAATCGACGGGTCTTTAGGTGGTGTGGGCTTCAAAACAATGGTCTTACCATTGAACTTGAACTCGTACGTGTTGGCTCTGCCCAAATGGGTAACATCATAATCATAAAGCCATGGTCGTCCTAGTAAAACGTGACATACATTCATAGGGATGACATCGCACCACACCTTATCGACATAACTCTTCACCGTAAGCGGTACCAAGCATCTTTTAGAAACTGCGATAGATGTTTTGTTCACCCATGCTATCTTATACGGCTGTGGGTGTGGCTCAGTGATTAAGTGCATTCGAGTGATGGCATTCTCCGAAACAACATTCATACAACTACCGCTATCGATTATTAATTTACACCACTTGTCACCGTGCTTAAAATTTACCGAAAAGATATTTGTCCGGTTGTAATCGTCCGTCGCTCGCGGTGTATTCAGAATACATCTCATAACCATCATGAAAGAGTCGTCATCAATATCACTCGGCTCGGCGTCAGACTCAGTACCGGCCTCATAAACGATCTCTGCGGGATCAGACGTGGAGCCTAAAAGGGCTAGAGGTTTTCCCTTAGTGGGGCACTCGTTAGCATAATGCCCTTGGATTCCACAGGAATAACAAGTGACGTTAGTCTTATTAAGACGCCCTATTGGAACTCTCTCACCCGTGGGATTTTTGATGTTCCTAGCGGTAACGACCACGGAGTTCGAATCTGTTGATCGAAACTTTCCTTTGTCTCGCACGGAGGATGAGGGTGGGGGTCCTAAAATGGATTTTTCTTTTTGGAAAGCTCGTCCCTTGGACTTATAGGCATTGTGCTTTTCTATATCCAAAGCTGCATTAAACGTTGCGTTAAGATCCGTGTGACCGTAGCGCAGGAGCTTGCCTTGGATATCCGGCCTGAGTCCCTTACGAAAACGTGATAGTGTTACTTCGGGCATTTCCCGGACGTCACATCTCACCATCATATCCTTAATTAGTCCCATGTACTCCGCTACCGATTTGTCCCCTTGGCGAAGGGTGGCTAATTCATCGAACATTTGGGTTCGGTGATACGCGGGGACATATTGGTCAGTCAACAGTGCTTTCATGGCAGCCCACCCAATTGGGGGTACTCCATTCACGGTACCCATTCGCCTCTCTTCGTTCAACCAGAACGTCTTGGCCCTACTCAGAAGCTTCATTCGTGCCACTCGCACCTTATCACCATCAGACAGGTTGTGCCACTCAAAGTAGCACTCGATCTCCATGATCCAATCTAGGAAAATTTGAGGTTCTCCCATTCCATCGTAGGATGGTGGATGTAGTCGCACGGCCCTAGTTAAATTGAAATCGTCGTCATGATCACGATGGTGGTTTTGTCTTTCGTCTCGTTGGTTGGCGGGCTGTGGTGGGGGCCCCTGCCGATTTATCCCAAAGCCAGGATTTTGAGGCGCCGCCTGATTTACAGCCAACCCTTATATTAACTGGGTGAGTGCATCGAACCTAGCGTTGAACTCTTCCCGAAGCTCCGCAATCGCTGCAGGAGCGTGCTCATCATCATAGTGGTCGGCCATGTGTGAGGTGGAGGGAAAATATTCCGCACCAGACCTTGTGCGCATGAACTACCGGACAAGCAGGAATTTTGACCAGATATTTTATAAAAGATGATTTTTTTGGAGACCTATAAAGTAGGAATACAAAAATAGTTTTTTTAGACTTTTTGCTTAGAAAAATAAGGAGAAAATTCAGGAATTGTTTTGTAATTTTCTGGAGAAAAAAATGTTTTTTTTGATGTTGCTATTTGCAGCCCAAAACGAAAATTCTGAATTTCGTTATCTAATATGCGACGTGCACGACCAAGTGTGGTTCGACGTCCTACGACAGGAAAGCGTAAGGATGGCGTCGATTAAGAAATCAACACAACCTCGCTTTGATACCAAATTGATGTAGCGTCGTCCTATGAGCCTACACGAATTTCAGATCCTATGCGGACGGCGTCAAGTTCTCTCTTGCCACGCTAACAATCTCGTTTACACGCTAACGAAAACGCAGCAATACCAATTGTGTTATTTATCTTACGCGCCAACGTTCGGTTAGCCAATCCGATAGAGATCGAACCACGACTAAAGGTCGAGATCCGATCAAGCTAAAAGGACAAATATTCGTGTCCGCACGAGCGATGTTGTACCAAAGAAAGATCCACCAAGAAAATTCTGATTCGCAAAACGGTTGATCTTTCCCCAACAAGAAATAACGAGGATCGTCAATCCTCCCGAGAGTACCCAAAAATCAAACGAAAATAGATCCACAAATTTATTAAGAAAACGCCGCGAAATTTCTTTCGTTATCACAAAGTCACGCAAAAATCGTCCACCACATAAACAATCTAGAAGAGAAAAACTCTTGGTAGAAATTTCGTTACCCCTCTCGGAATAGTAGATCCGGGATATTGGTTCCACTAGAAAATGATCGCTCTCCTTTGAACTCCACGGAAGATGCTCCAATGATGAAGAAACTCGGTCGTCTTCTCCGCTTTGCACCGTGAAGTTTCTCCCAAAGCCTTTTGGCTCTTGCAATCACTTTGTCTCCTCCAAGGATGGTCGGTTAGGATGAAACAAGTGGAGAAATATCGTGGGGTTGATTTGTGAAAGAAGGGCTTAGGAATATTGAAGGTGGAGAAGGGGAAAGAGATGGTGGCCAAGATCTTGGAAGGGGAGAAGGTGGTGGCCGAAATTTTGGAGGAGAGAACCCAAGGTGGGCGGCGGCAAGGAGGAAGGAAAGAGGGGGAGACAATTTAGGTTAGAGGAAATTTAGCAACACAATAAAATCTGCTTTCTAATTAGAGTTTTTAGCCTTATATAGGCCTTACAACACAAATGCTAATTGCACACCAATAAGTCAAAATATTAAAATGCAAGACATAAATAAAACATTAATAAGTAATTAATTAATTATTAATATAAAAGTTAATAATTAATTCTTGTGGCGTGGACGAAGATTGTAGCCGTGGCCGCCACGGCGCCGCAAGTCTTTAGTCGGTGGGCCATCATCATCATCATCCGCCGCAACTTCATGATCAACCAAAGCGCCATGTACGTCATCATCATCGAGTTGGCCGTCATGGTGGCGGTCGCCATCACTGATGATGGACTATCCATATCCCAGTCAAAATTCACCAGGGAGATAATCAAGAACTATGGCATGGATAATGCTTCCACCATAAGAACTCCCATGAGCTCAAGTATGCCTATAGGCAAAGATGATCCAGGGAAGCCTGTTGATCAAACTTTGTATAGAGGTATAGTTAGCTCCATTCTCTACCTCACTGCAAGTAGGCCTGGCATTATGTATGCAATATGTGTCTGTGTTAGGTATCAGGCCTGCCCTAAAAAGTCTCACTATACTGCTGTGAAAAGAATCTTGAGATATCTTAAGGGCACCCCAAATCTTGGCATATGGTACCCCATGAATGAGTAATTTGAACTAACAGGCTCTTTAGATGCAGACTTTGCAGGCTGCAAGGAGGACAGGAAGAGCACTTCAGGCTCCTGTTAATTTCTAGGTGGAAGGATTGTCTCTTGGAGCAGCAAGAAACAGAAAAGTGTTGCAATCTTAACAGCAGAGTCAGAGTACATTTTAGTTGGAAGCTACTGTGCTCAGTTACTATGGATTCAGCATCAACTTCAGGACTGCAATGTTCAGATAAGTAGAACTCCACTCTTTTGTGATTCTACTAGTGCAATTTCTATAGCTAGGAATTCTATCTCTCATAGCAGGACTAAGCATATAGAAATTAGGTATCATTTCATTAGAGAACATGTGTAAAGGGAAGACATCTCCCTTGAATTTGTCTCCACAGACAAGCAAGTGGCTGATATCTTCACTAAGCCACTAGATGAAGCTAAGTTCAACACCTTCAAATTTGAATTGGGCATGTTGAATCTTGTGTAGCTTCAATTCTCTCTTCTACCATATACAGTATTGTTTATTTTGCAGGTAGAACAAGCTCTTCCTCTAGATACTGAAGATGGTGTGCAACTGTTGAGGAGGAGCTAGCATAACAGCTAAGATAGATAGGGGGAGAACAACCTATCAGTATGCTGCATATTCTAGAAGTCAAAAAGGGGGAGGAAAGAAGTCAAGGGCTGAGAAGTACAGCCAAGTGGAACAGTAAGGATGGCAGCATGCTAGGGGGAGTAAGTAATTCTCCACAGGCTGGAGCAATGGTAACACTTCTACACTCTACTACTATTAAGTTTTGTTATGATGAAATGTTGTGTTGTCAATGACCTGTATTGTTTTGACTTCTTCAAATAGGGGGAGATTGTTGGGTCTATTGATCCCAATATCCCAGATTTGTAAGAAGTCAAATGGGTCAATGATATACACATATAATGTATTTGATGTGTGCTCTAGTTCTTGCATGCAGGTAGTCCATGATTGGACAAGTAAAGAAAATGAGTTGTGCAGTAAACTCAAATTTCGTCGAACTCAGCTCAGGGTTCGTCGAAATTTGCTCGCTTATCATCGAGTGTAACTCAACATTCAGTAGATAAGCACAAGAGTTCTGGTTTCAACTTTCATCGAGCTCAGCTTACAAATTGTCAAACTCAGCTCAACTCTTGCTAAGCTAAAGCCAGAAAAATCAACTAAGGCAAAAAGCGTTGAGACCGCTGAGAAGATCAAAGTTCGTCGAGCTCAGTCCACAGATCGTTGAACGCAGCTAAAGCTAGAAAATTTATCTAAGGCAAAAGCACTGAGACCGCTGAGAAGAAGGCGTTGAGACCGCTGAGACAGCTGAGATAGCTGAGAAGATAGTGTTGAGACCGCTGAGACAGCAGAGATAAAATTGGCTGGGAATTTCTAAGTCCAGAAGCGTTGAGTGAAGTAGATTCACTCAACGCTTCTAATAAAGCAGGAAGCGCTGAGATAGTTAAGAGGTAAACAGCAGAGACAAAACTAGCTGGATTGTTTCTAAGTCCAGAGGCGTTGAGTGAAGCAGGTTCACTCAACGCTTTTAATGAAGAAGAAAGCGCTGAAGCAAAGGCTTGTCTCAGCCGATAATGAAAAACCGTTGAGACCGCTTAGACAAAACCGCTGAGATAGTTAAGTGCAAAAACTGCTGAGACAGCAGATAAGAAGAAAGCGCTGAGACAAAGGCTTATCTCAGCTGATAATAAAAATTGATGAGACAAAGCCAGAAAAACTTCTAAGTCCAGAAGAACTGAGAGCCAAGGCTGATGGCATTGAGTGTCTTAACATCACTCAACGCTTGATGGAAATTCTGGAAAATTTTCTAAGTGTAGATGTTGACAACCACTGCTGACGTCATCAAAGTTAAAATTGCAGAAAGGCATTGTGGGAAAGCTGTTGCAGCGTCGAAAGATATTTTGTCCCTTTTCTGATGGAGATGGCGCTCACCAATCCTTGGTGGGCCCACATTCTATTGTGTCGTTGATTCAAATCAATGCATATAAAAAGGAAACTGAAAAGGGATTAGGGTTAATGAATCAATCGAACAGAAAGAGAAATTGATAGAGGCGGCTGGACATTTTTCTTCCCGTCCAGCTTGAAAGCTAAAGTCCAGCCAAGATAGCCTGAAGGCAAAAGAAGAATAGCTGAAGCACTTCAAAGCTCAGCAAGTTTGTTCTCAACAAAACAGTTTTAGCTGGTTCATCTCATCAACAAGGTGGAAGCTGCTCATCTGTGCAGCACTAAAAAGTGATAGCTGTAGAAGAAGGCTGATTCATTCTACAACAAGTGAGCTAGACTGATATCTGCTCGGTGTAGCAAAGTTGACTCGGAGTTATTTCCCTGAGTCAGTTAGTTTATTTTATTCAACACCCTGTTTTATTTCCTATAGGATTCGGGCTTCCTGAATCTGAGTGTAGGGCCTTTTGCCTGAGGTAGGTGACAAATTTGTCACTACGGTAGGATCCAAGTGAGGATCTAAGCTGTAGGGCTTAAGTGCCTGAGGTAGGAGAGTGTTGCTCTCTGAGGTAGGATCCAAGTATGGATCTGAGGTAGGTCTATCATCCTTGCCTGAGTGTAGGGCCTTGTTCCTGAGGTAGGTGACTGAAGAGTCACTGAGTTATAGATGACAAGTTTGTCACTAAGATTGTAGGCCTTGGAGGAGGCTGAGCTGTAGGTACCTGAAAGGGTACTGAGTTGTAGGAGTGCTGCAGCACTCTGATAGTAGGGATGTGTGCCTGCAGCTGTACGGCTGAAGAGCCTGAGTGTAGGCCTTAGAAATAAGTCTGAGGTAGGTGATCAGTGGATCACTGTGCTGTAGGCGTTCTGCAGAGCTCTAAGGTAGGAACCCCTGTGGTTCTGGGTTGGATTCTTAGAAGAATCTGTGTGTAAGGCTGAGGGCTTGAGGTGTATGATCTGAGGAGAATAATTGGATGAGTTTGTGCCGAGTCCAACAAGTTAGTGGGATAGGTGGGAGGGAAAGTGGATGTATCCAATTGGGGAACTACAATAAATCCTGGTGTTTGCTGTGTGTTCTTGTTTTTCTTTGTGATTGCGGGATTTAAGGACAAGCTCTAAATAGAACAACTTGAAAACAGCAAAAAATTTATTAAAAGCTCAAAGACCTATTCACCCCCCCCCCCTCTAGATGATTAGGTAACCTAAAGTTAAATAACTTTCAATGACAAAACCACTCTTAGGGGTCTAGTAGTTTGAGGGATGTTACATGCCCCCCTCGCAGCTACCTCGATTCGAAGGTTGGTACTTCGCCATCACAATCAACAAACGGCTAGTAGGGTGTAACACCTCAAATCAAAAAATTAGGTTCAGGCTGGGCAACACGGCCTGGGACACGGGCGTGTCCCAAGCCGTGTCCTGCTCCGTGTGGTCGAGTTGACACACAGCCTGTCGAGTGCTCGACGAAATGCACTCGACGAGTGTCGAGTGGGAACACGGCCTGCGATACGGGCGTGTCCTCTGTCGTGTCCTCCTCTGGGTCGACGAACTCCACTCGATGAAATGCACTCAATGATTCTCGAGAGGCACTCGATTTGGGCACACGGCCTGTGATACGGGCGTGTCAGATGATGTGTCCTTCCTTGTATTTGGCCAGGGATGTGAGGCTTGGTGAACACGGGATAGACACAGGCATGTCTGAAGCCGTGTCAGGGCACATGGCCTGTGACACTTGCGTGTCACATGGCCGTATCCTATTCTGGTTGAGTCGATTGTGTGCTGCTTAAGGTACATGGCCTGTGACACGTGCGTGTCACAGGCCATGTTCAGTCCAAAATAGACAATTTTAGGGCGATTTGAGGCCGTTCATTTTCTTAATCTGGGATCCATTGGTCCAAGCTCCTCCCTGCTGACTGAAGACCAAGAATTGAGAAGATGATTCACATTCATCTTGTCTATTCTCTTTCTAAAAGAGATAGAGAGAAGGGAGAGCAAAGAGGAGGAGAAAGGATCCGACCACCGGTGGAGCTTCAGAGTTCCGAATCGAGATCCAAGGCCAGATTTGTGGAAGCAAGGCCGCTGCGATGCTTTCCAACTGGCTAGATTTCCATGGCTGCAAAGAGGTCGTCAAGGGTAACGATCTTCCTTCTTGGACATGTGAAGTACTTCTTTTGGCATGTGCATGGATTTCCCCTACCAGAGGGTGGATTGCGGAGGGATTTCCCTTCGGTTGATTCTTGAAATCCCCAATAATCTTACATATAAATCCAAAAATGTGTAGTACGGAATAGGCATGTTGTGTGAAGCCCATCTGGACAGGTTGGTCTTGATTGGTGATGTTTCATTTGTGCACCGAAGAAGACTTCGCGTTTAAATGTGTAGTTTGTGGAGTCAATGGGTTGGACCTGTGAAGGGAAGTAGCAGGAAGTACTGGAATGGTATTCCAGGAAAATACCCTTGTGATGCTTGTGCTGTGTGCCATAACAAGACCAGTTTTCTGGCACTACAGGATGTTGCAGGGTTTGGGCAGAGTTGGGTGCAGAAAGACAGTTTCTGTTGAACCCACTAAGCGATCACGGAGGACGCTAGAATGAACTCCCCTTTTTGATTGTGAAGTCAGTCCTTGGTGGACGATGTGGCTATTGTGAGCTGTGTGCTCTTAAAAAGGCTTCGTGTCGAACAGGAATGGTGAAACCGACCCGCGCCTTCAGATTTGGCCTCGAATACGTTGCTATTTGTTGATGGCAAGGGGACTTGAGCAACGAGGGGTGGCTGATCTGTACCAGTGTTATGTCCGTCCAACTTGGAGACCTGAAAGATTGGTCTAGTTAGAGCGCATAATGAGAGTCTTAGGCCTACGCGCCGTTAAGACTAAATGCTCAATTTTACCGTCGGGTTTTGGACCTGGAACGGTGGTGGGACCCTGGTTTGCCAGTACACCAAGAATGTGCCCTAAGTGCACGGATCGTCGGGCTGCGTGGCTGACGTTGTGATGTATGGCTTGTGCGTAAAGGCACAATATGTGATTATTCTGCATGAGAATTGCTATGCCTATAGGGAAGGAATACCACTTCCCCGGGAAAGGGGTAGGGTCATTATAAATTGGTCAGCTGAATGCTGACCGTTGCCTTGTTTGCCACCATTTTGGTGGGCTGTCTCTGCGCAGATGCTGGAGAGCCGAGCGGGAAATAAAAGGGCTGAAGTCCCTGCTGCTGCTGATGCTGGCCCGCGAAGGCTAAGCATAGAATGTTGTGTTTTTTTCATGTGTGGCTGGCCTGCGCGCCGATGTTTGGAATCCACACTTATAAAGAGTAATGTAAGGCCATAAGGCCAAACGATTATGTATTTGATGTACATTCTTTCGAGAGTTTATATATAAAGGGGGTTGTTTATATATAGTGGACATTCATGTTTTGAGTTCAATTTTATTGTTAAAATCTTCTGCTAGTATGCTCTGAGTTAGGGTGCGATTGTGTTTTGGTATTAACTGGTGACCTCGCCGTCTGTTTGTGGCATATAGTGTGGGGCCCCGGCCGGACCTTCTATTATATGTTATTTAACGGGTGGAGTCGTTACATTTTGGTATCAGCTTATCTCGGTCTTCCTCTTTCGAATTTGTGGTCGACTTCTTTTGTGGGGTGGCGAGCACATGTAAGTGCGAACCGCATTAACATTAATGAACTCTTTAATGTCCACTAAGGAATGCAAATACACCTGTTTGAGGAACATGCGCGTTCCTATTTTTGTTGTTATTGCTTGTATGAGGTCGCTAATGTGTGCCTTGTTCACCTATAGGTGACTCGTATGAGAGTACTGAGCCCCAGCATTCGGATGAGAGTACGGTACCAACTGAGGTGCCTACACCTCCTCCTTCTACGGAAACCGTCTGCTTAGTTGTTGAGGCGCTCTTTGCAATGTTTCATGCATACCCTATTGGGCAAGCGCAGCCAGCAGTGGTGCTCGAACGGGTTGGTGTAAGGCTATAACCTGTTGCGGCTATTGATCCTCGAGCAGCTGAACGACAGTTGAAGCAGTTCATGAGCTTCAATTCTTCTACGTTTACGGGTGTGGGATCCCCTACGCAGGCAGAGGATTGGTTATCGTGAGTCAAGCATATATTGATGGCGATCAGGACGGAGGACGATCAGAAGGTCACCTTGGCCACCTTCTGCTTGGAAGGAGAGGCTCGGTTATGGTGGGATGAAATGGAGTTACACTATTTAGCGAGCAGGCAATTAACACAAGTCTCGATTGAGGAGTTCTCGTGACTTTTCCTGGCAAAGCACCGACCAGCGGCACAACACATCGCCATGGAAAATGAGTTCCAACAGCTGACGCAAGGAGAAAGTAGTGTTGATACTTACCTGCATAAGTTCACAAGGTTGGGACGTTATGCGGGCAATATTTTCGCTGATGAGCAACGGAAAACCAATAGGTTCTACGAAGGATTGCGTGATGAGTTGTGATTCCTGCTCTCGAGTTCGGAAAACTAAGGATTTTAGGCGTTGGTCGATACTGCATGTGCACTGGAGAAAGATATGAAGGGGGTGCAGGGAAAAATGGGCATGGCGGTGACAAAGCCAGAGTTCAAAGCGCCCCGACCTGGAAAATCGTACTACCCAAAGAGATTGGACAAGAGATCTAAGTCTTCTGGACAGGTTCCTTCTACGGTTGCATCGGGAGCAATGTCGAAGCAGGAGTCTCGTACCTATTATGCTTGTGGTAGAGTGGGGCATATAGCCCGTGACTGTCAGGGTGGTCCACCAAAGGGTGAAAAAAAGACGGGAGCGTCTTATGCTGACAAGAGAAAGGCAGTGGTGGAGTCCTCTGCATCCCAGGCGCAGCCTCGAGTCTATAATCCTTGCCAGCAGGAGGCCATAAAGCAAAGTGACATAGTCACAGGTACGATTTAAGATATTGATTTCTTTCTATATTGCATACTTTGTGTATAGCTTGTGTGTGATGTGTTTGCCACAGGCTTTGTTTTGATTCGGAATAATCCGGCATGAGCACTGTTTGATACTGGTACTTTGCATTCATTTCTATCTAAGGACTTTGTAGCTCGAATTTGAGTACGGAGTCATGTGACGACAGATCGTGTAAAGGTGTTTTTACCGAATGGATGTATGATGCTTACGGATAGGGCTTGGAATGTGGAAGTTCAAATAGGGAGTCGGGATTTCTGTTTGATTGCATTTGTGCTACCGATATCGAAATTTGATGTGATCTTTGGTATGGACTGGCTCTCGGAGCAGCGTGCCTTTATTGATTGCAATTCAAAAGAGATCACACTAGGTCAGAATACCGAGCTTGAGACTAAGTTCGCTAGTATGTGAGGGGTGAGCGGGACCCTGATGTCTGCACTCCAAGTCTTCAATGTTGTTTGGAAGGGCGCAGAGTTATTCTTCACGCTTATTCATGTTGTTGAGCCAAAGGCCAGTGTAAGTGATGTTCTGATTGTATCGGAGTTTGCTGATGTGTTTCCTAAGGATCTTCTTGGGTTACCACCCCAGTGGGAGATCTACTTCACTATTGAGTTGGTTCCAGGTGCGAAGCCTGTGGCCCGCTCGCCATATCGCGTAGCGCCAAAGGAAATGGCTAAATTGAAAGTACAATTGCAAGAGTTGTTGGAACAGGGATATATACACCCAAGTATGTCACCTTGGAGCGCACCTGTTCTTTTTGTGAAAAAAAAGATGGTAGTTTGCGGTTTTGTATTGATTATTGTAAATTGAATAAGCTGACAGAGAAAAACAAGTATCTGATTCCACAGATAGATGACTTGTTCGATCAGCTAGTGGGATCAACCGTTTATTCTAAATTGGATTTAAAATCCGGATATTACTAATTGAGGATACGGGAAGGTGACATTCCAAAGAAAGCATTTGGAACACGCTACGGTCATTATGAGTTCACTGTAATGTCGTTTGGACTTTGTATTGTGCCATCAGTGTTCATGGACCTAATGCACCGAACATTCCGAGAGTACTTGGACCTGTTTGTGATTGTATTCATTGATGACATCTTGGGGTACTCTCAATCTAAAGCTGATCATGCAAACCATTTGCGATTGGTGTTGTATACCTTACGGAGGAATAAGCATTATGCCAAGTTCTCAAAGTGTGAGTTTTGGTTGTTGTCGGTGGCTTTTCTTGGCCATGTGGTAAGTGGATAGGGCATAGCAGTGGATCCGTCAAAGATAAGAGCCATATAGGAGTGGCCGGTGTTATCCTGGGTGGCTGAAGTCAGAAGTTTCCTTGGATTGGCAGGTTACTACAGACGTTTTGTAGAAAACTTCTCACATATTGCTTTGCCTCTTACCACATTAACGAGGAAGGATCAGAAGTTCATTTGTACACTAGAGTGTGTGCGAGCTTTTGAAGAGATAAAGAGTCATTTGACCACGACGCCTATTTTAACATCGTCATGTGGTACAGATGGCTATGAGATCTATAGAGATGCATCAAGGAGCGGCTTAGGATGCATTCTTCTGCAGTTTGGAAAGGTGATTGCTTATGGCTCACGCCAGTTAAAAGTGCATGAGAAAAATTATCTCGTCCACGATTTGGAGTTGGCAGCAGTGATCTTTACGCCTAAGTTGTGGCGTCACTATTTATATGGCGTAAAAGTGGATATCTTTACGGACCATAAGAGCCTAAAGTACTTGTTTGATCAGAAGGATCTTAATATGCGACAATGAAGGTGGATGGATTTTCTTGGGGACTACACCTTTGATATTTATTATACTCCCGGGAAGGGAAATGTGGTCGCAGATTCCTTGAGTCGTAGGACTCCGTTAAGGGCAAATTGGTTGCAGATGCATGTTGAGCGTCTGATCCAGGAGTTCGAATCATTAGAGATTTCTTGTGTTGACAAGAATTCCACAGCCGATGCATGCTTGACCTGGACGGAGGTACAATATGATCTTGCGGACAGGGTTCGGTGAGTAAAGGAACTGGATGACAGTGTCCAATGCTATGCAAAGGATGGGCTAGATGGCAAATTCTCCTGGGATGATGGCCTTTTACGGAAAGAGGGTCGTTTGTGCGTCCCGAGTATGGGTAAGTTAAGGGAAGAGTTGATGTTTGAAGCTCACTTTACAAAATACTCAATTCACCCTGAGAGCACAAAGATGTTTAAGGACATGAAAAAGTTATTCTGGTGGCCAGGATTAAAGAAAGACATAGCACATTATGTGGCTAAATGTCAAACTTGTGCCTTGGTGAAAGCGGAATGCCAGAAGCCCGGAAATTTCTTGAAGTCGTTACCTATGCCGGAATGGAAGTTTGATGATATTTCAATGGATTTCGTGCACCGGTTACCGAGATATCAATGTGGTAATGATTCAATCTGGGTGATTGTAGACCGATTAACTAAAGTGGATGACTTTCTTCCGAACAAAAGGGACTATTCAGTGGAAATTTTGGCAAAACTTTATGTGGAGCAGATTGTACGATTGCACGGTGTTCCCCGTAGCATCGTGAGTGACCGTAATGCGCGCTTTACATCGAATGATTGGAGGCTAATCCATCGATTGTTGGGAATAAAGTTAACATTCAGTACGACCTTTCATCCCCAAACTGATGGCCAGACTGAGAGGACCAATAGAACAATGGAGATATGCTCTGAATGTGCGCCATAGATTTTGGTAAGAGATGGGAAGATCATCTCTACATGGTAGAGTTTGCCTACAATAATAGCTACCAAGTGAGCATCGGTATGGCACCGTTTGAAGCTTTGTATGGTCGTAAATGTCGTACACTATTAGCTTGGGAAGAAGCAGGTGAATCCAAACTATATAGGAGTAAAGAGGTCAAAGAAGCTAACTCGATGATACGCTCTATTTGGGAGAGGCTACTGATAGCCTAGGACCGACAAGCAAAGTACTACAACGCCAAGCACCGGAATGTGGAGTTCGTGGTGGGCAATTGGGTATATTTGAAGATCAAACCCTTTAAAGGCATGTCCAGGATTTGGCGTTTGAAAAAGTTAAGTCTGAGATATCTTGGTCCGTTTGAAGTGGTGTAGCGAGTAGGGAAGTTGCCTATCGGCTAGCTCTTTCGGTAGAATTGTGTGGATTACATGATCTGTTCCACATATTTGTTCTTCGGAAAGCCATCAAAGATTCATCTCAAGTGATTGCAAACGATCGTATACCGGTTGAATATAGGCTAACGACGAAGGTTAGGCCCATTCGGATCGAGGATAGAGCCGATAAACAGTTGCGGAATAAGACAATCGGGATGGTCAAAGTCCGGTGGGACAATTGTGGCTGTGAGGAGCTAACATGGGAGCGGCAGCAGACCATGCGAGCTAAATTTCCCGAATTGTTTGTTTAAACTGTTGTACAGTGCATCTCTTGTTGTAACAGACATTTTGAAGTTATAACATTTTGACTGTTGGGTTCTTTGCTGTGTGCAAATTTCGGGACGAAATTTCTTGTAAGGAGGGGAGGGTTGTAACACCCCAAATCCCAAAAATGTGTTTAGGCTGGGCAATACGGCCTGGGACATGGGTGTGTCCCAAGCCGTGTCCTAATCTGTGTGGTCGAGTTGACAGACAGCCTGTCAAGTGCTCGACGAAATGCACTCGACAAGTGTCGAGAGGGAACATGGCCTGCGACACGGGCGTGTCCTCTGTCGTGTCCTCCTCTAGGTCGACGAACTCCACTCGATGAAATGCACTCGATGATTCTCGAGAGGCACTCGAGTTGGGCACACGGCCTATGACACGGGCATGTCAGAGGTCGTGTCCTTCTCTGGATTTAGTTAGGGATGTGAGGCTTGGTGAACATGGGATAGACACGGGCATGTTTGAAGCTGTGTCAGGGCACACGGCCTGTAACATGGGCGTGTCACATGGTCGTGTCCTATTCGGGTTGAGTCGGTTGTGTGCCACTTAAGGTACACGGCCTATGACACGGGCGTGTCACAAGCCGTGTTTAGCCCAAAATAGACATTTTTAGGGCGATTTGTGGTCGTTCATTTTCTTCATCTGGGATCCATTGGTCCAAGCTTCTCCCTGCTGAGTGAAGACCAAGAATTTTGAAGATGTTTCTCATTCATCTTGGTTATTCTCTTTCTAAAAGAGATAGAGAGAAGGGAGAGAAATGAGGAGGAGGAGAAAGGATCCGACCGCCGGTGGAGCTTCAGAGTTCTGAATCGAGATCCGAGGCCAGATTTGTGGAAGCAAGGCCGCTGCGGTGCTTTCCAACTGGCTAGATTTCCATGGATCCAAAGAACTCGTCAAGGGTAACGGTCTTCCTTCTTGGACATGTGAAGTCCTTTAGGCATTTGCATGGATTTTCCCCACCAAAGGGTGGATTGCGGAGGGATTTCCCATGGGTTGATTCTTGAAATCCCCAATTGTTGGGTACATTGGAAAATGTGTACCAGATTTGGAGAAGCCTCACTTAACTCAATGATATGCATCAAGTTGTATTTGATGTTGTGTTGAGTTATCATGTGCAGGATAAGTAAATGGAAGAAAAATTTTCTAAGTACAAGTGTAGACACTTGGGAATGGCTGTGCCGACACCAAGGGCCAGATTGTGTCGACACCAAGAATTTGTGTCGACACACAGAAAATCTGTCAACAACGATGTGTCGACACCAAGGGCCAGATTGTGTCGACATCATCAGGATATGTGTCGACACACAGAGAAGCTGTTGACACATTCCAGAATTCTGTCGACAACGACTGTATCGACACACAAAACTTGTGTCGACACACCAGAATTCTGTCGACACCGACTTTATCAAGACAAGGAGTGTTTGTGTCGACACACAGGACTTGTGTCGACACATTCCACAGAAGCTGTGTCGAGAAGTAAAAGTGAAGCTATGTCGACATCATCAAGACTTGTGTCGACACATGGACTATGTATGTCGACACATGTGAAGTATTCACTCGACATTCTTTGTTGCTGAGTCAAAGTCCAATGAAGGCTAAAGTAATACAACTGGAGACTTGACAGTTGTCATTACTGACATTGTTGTCACATCTGTCAGAGGTGTCAGAAGACCGTTTGAAACCGGAATAGACGGTAACCAAGGATGAAGCCTATATATAGATATGCTCTCTCAACAATTGGAGACATAGAACAGACATACAACAGATAGCTAATCAATTATAATCTCTGAAGGATTGAGGATCCAGAAGAAGAGAAAGAAGAAACAGTTAATAGATTGTAGAGATAGAAAAACAAGAAGGAGAGAAGTTCTCATCCAGTGAAGGCAGATCCTGAACAGTCTGCCTGAAGAATTCAGATCAAGTCTTAAGAAGAATTCAGATTAATTTCTGAAGGAAGCTGATTGAAGATCAACTCCAACACCAAGAAGATCAACCCTACTTTGTTTAGATTCAAGAAGCTTTGAAGAAGCTAAGACAGGTTGATCCTTAAGTAATCAGTTCTATCAAGAACTGATCAAGAAGTCTTCAATCAATTCTCTCTCCATCTGGTTGAAGATATCATTATCTTTTCATCAATAATTTTTGTAGGATCTATAATAGATCTGAGTGTAGGAGATTTACTTCTCTGAGTTGTAAGCCTAAATTATAAAGGCTGAGGTAGGGCTGAGTGTCTGAGGTAGGGGAATCTGTTCCATGAGTTGTAGGCATGTGAAAGTGGCTGAGGTGGGGCTTTTTCCTGAGTTGTAGGAGTGGGGTGTCACTCTGAGTTGTAGGCATGTGGAAGAGGCTGAGGTAGGGCTTGTGCCTGAGTTGTAGGAGTGTGGATTCACACTGAGTTGTAGGAACCAGTCTTAGTTCTGAGCTGTAAGGTCTGTGGATCTGAGAAGAAGGTAGGAAGTTAGGCCGAATCTAGTACACTGCTAGATAGGCGAAGGGGGAAAGTGGATGTACCCATCATTTAGGAAACCACTATAAAACTGGTGTGCAATATGTGGAATGTTGTGTGTATGTGAATGTTGTGCTGTGTTTTCTGTTGAATAAATTGCTAAACTAGATAGAATTATCTGCCTAAGTCAGAAAAAGAATTGAACATATTCACCGTCCCCCCCTCTAGGTGTTTAGAACATCTTGAAACCAATTCTTTCAAGTGGTATCAGAGGGAGGTTACTCAAAGAATAGACTTAACAGACTGAGTAGATCTCCAAGGCAGAAATCTATTAGGCAAAAATGGGTTCCATTGAGAATCATAAGGAGTTTGGTTCCCTGAAGTTACCTGTATGCAGGAAAGAGATTTTTGGCATATGGAAAGAAAGAGTTAGACTGTTTATGGAAGCTTTAGATCCAAGAATCTATATGACAGTCAAAGAAGGGTCATTCATCCCAATGAAAGTCTCAGTTCTTGATGCAAATCTCAGGACAACAAAGGAGTATTCTGAAATGACAAAGGATGAGATCATCTTGTCTATTATGGATAAGAGAGCACAGAATATAATAGTCAGTGCTATAGATGATTCAACATTCCAAAATTTGATTCACTGCAAGACCTCCAAAGAAATGTGGGACACCCTGATTGTCTACATGGAGGGTTCAGAAGAGGTGAGAGAAGATAGAAATTCTATGCTGAATCAGGAGTATGAAAGTTTTAGACAATCTAAAACAGACAGCATAACTGAGTGTTACAAGAAGTTCTTCAGAATAGTTAATAAACTGATGTCATATGGAAGAGTATTCAGCACATATGAGTTAAATGATAAGTTTCTGAGATCATTAACTAAGGACTGGGACACCAAGATATGTGTCATTAGGGAAGTGGCCAGACTAGCAGAAATCTCACCTCCAACATTATTTGGCAAACTACTTTCATATGAAATGCAGCTAATGGTCAGAAAGGAGGAGGAGAAAAGTAATAAAGTTGATTACAGAGATAAGTCAGTGGCTTTTAAGACTGAAGCCATAAGAAAGGATAGAAAGATGTCTCCATCTCCTCCTAGGAAAGCTGCAGAAGTAGTTTCAGAAAGTTCTGACAGTCATACATCAGATAGTCCAAATTCTGATGAAGACTTAGCTGCTTTCTCAAAACAATTTCAAAGGTTTTTGAAGAAGAAACAGTGGAGATCCAAGTCATCCTCCTCACAATCCAAGAATGATTACTATCAGAAAAAGAAATCCTCTAGAAAGGACAGGTATGGCTCTAAACCTAGTAAATTATCTTCAACTAAGATTGTTTGCAATTATTGCAACAGGCCTGGACATGTGGTAGTTGATTGTCCTGACAAAAGGAAAGAATCTAATGACAAGTAGAAACTAAAAAACAAGGGCAAGAAGGAGAAATATTTTGTTGCAAAGAAGCAAAAAAGCTAGTCAGATTCTTCATCATCAGATTCTGAGGCTGAAGCTGAAGCTGAAGCATACATAGGACTATTGGCAACTGAAGAGGATGCAGAAGAGGCTGAGTTCTTGAAATTGCTGGACTCAGTAAATGGAATTGAAGAACATTATTATAAAGGACTGATAGCCTTGACAGAAGAAGATCAGTGCCAGGATCAGCCTGATCCTAGTAAGGTAAACAATTCTTCAATGGGTTCTAATTACTATACTGGTTCAGAATCAGAAGCATCTGCATCAAGAGATGTGGATGAATCTGAATCTGAAGGAGATGTTCATCAACTTATTGATGAATATGGTGATCTGCTGCAAGCACTTAAGAAAAGCAGAATCCTTAACAAAGCACAGGCCAAGGAAATTATTGCTCTTAAGCTGGCTGCATTAGATTCAGAGAAAATGCTGGATCTAAAGAAGAATGAAGTAGCCAAACTGGAAAACATAACTGTTATTCAGATGGGTACTATTACATTTAAGAATGATCAAATCAAAAGTCTGGAAGTCAAACTTCAGAAGGAAAAGGATCTGGTGGCTAAATTCTCTAAGCCAAAATAAGTCTTACCTTTAATTGATGACTTTATTCCCAAAAGGATAAGACAGGATTGGGCTTTAAGGGAAATGCAAGGGCTGCCAATTCCAAAAGAAAAGTCAAAGCCCCAGTACAGCCTCTAGCCTTCAAACCCCCCATTTCCTTCAAAAAAGTGTGGCATCCAACTAATAGATATGATCATGATATCATACATGGTTATGGTAAGCCTGATATTCTGAATGACAAGGGTGTAGCTCCAGCACTCAAGCAAAGAACCACTGTACCAACAGTGTTAAGAACAGCTGACAGCAATGCTGTTAAGACTGTACCTAAAAAGAGGTATAATAGATATGAGTGCTGGTGTTGTGGTAAGATAGGGCATTATGCCATAGATTGCTGGCATAACACCAGTGTTAGGAAGAATGTCAGCTTACCTATGAAGAAGGCTGCTGGTAAGAATATCAAGTTTCAATCTAACTTGAACCTAGAACCAAATAAACATTGGGGTTCTAAGGTAAATTAATTTTATTTGCTGCAGGTGGGTCCAAGTTGCCATACACCTATATGGTACTTGGATAGTGGATGTTCCAGGTACATGACTAGAACAAGAAGAATGTTAAAGGACTATACTCACATAGAGAGTGGACTCAAAGTGATCTTTGGTGGATCAGAAAAAGGGGTCATAAAAGGGTTTGGTAACATTTCTACTAGTTCTATAACAATCACTCAAGTGGCTTATGTAAAAGGTTTGAAACATAACTTGATAAGCATAAGTCAGCTGAGTGATCTTGGGTATGACACTTCATTTATTAAGAATGGGTGTCAGATTAAAAGGACAAGTGATCAGAAGGTGATCTTGTCTGGTTATAGAAAAGGGAATGTTTATTATTTAAATTTGGATTATGATAACATGAACTCTCATGTATGTTTAGTTGCAGATGAGAAAGCATCTCAGTGTGTCCAATGGCACAAGTGGCTAGCTCATCTGAACTATAAGACTATAGGCCAACTCTATAGTTTAGAGTTAGTGAGGAATGGTCCTCAGTTTAAGTGCATAAAAGAGGGTATATGTTCAGCTTATCAAAAAGGCAAGCAGACCAAATCCTCTTTTCATAGTCTTGATACCAAAGACTCTGTGAGTTATTTGTACCACTTGCATATGGATCTATTTGGTTCTATGTCAGTTCATAGTCTATATAGGAAAGTCTATACTTTTGTGGTAGTAGATGACTATTCTAGATTTACATGGGTTTTCTTTTTGAGGCAGAAATCTAAAACCCCTACTGTCTTTCATAACTTT
Source organism: Platanthera guangdongensis (assembly GCA_039583875.1). Taxonomy (NCBI): domain Eukaryota; kingdom Viridiplantae; phylum Streptophyta; class Magnoliopsida; order Asparagales; family Orchidaceae; genus Platanthera; species Platanthera guangdongensis. Next base: position 49,117,833 of record CM077153.1, on the reverse strand, counting down.
GTTAAATAAATTCAGAATGAATTTAACAATTCAGTGGTCAAAATCAGAAGTGACCATGGAACTGAATTTCAGTCTGATTGTATGACAAGGTTTTGTGAAGAACTAGGGACTCATCAAGAATTCTCCTCACCTAGAACACCTCAGCAAAATGGAATTGCTGAAAGAAAGAATAGAACTCTTATTGAGGCTGGTAGAACTCTACTAAGTGACACTTCACTCCCAGAATATTTTTGGGCTGAGACAGTAAATACTGCTTGTCATGTTCTCAATAGAGCATCTATAACTAAGAACCACAAAACGACTCCCTATGAGATTATGAAGGGCAGAAAACCAAACATATCCTACTTTAGGATCTTTGGTAGCAGGTGTTATGTGCTTAACACTGGCAAGTCTCACCAAACTAAGTTTGTTGCCAAATCCTAAGATGGGATATTTGTTGGGTATAGTAATAACAGAAAGGCATATAGGGTCTACAACTTGACTACACAAGTTGTAGAAGAACCTGTTCATGTAGTGTTTGATGAATCTGAGCTAATTAACTGTGAGTTATCTAGCAATTCTTATAGCTCAACAGGTTTAAAAGAAAAGTTGGACATGCTGACCATTAATGAAGAACAAACTACAAGGCAGGATGTGGAAAATGATGGTTGATGTCCAGGGCGAGTACAAGGTCCACAAGCTAACATTGAATACAATGAAGTTCAGCATGGTGGAGAAATTGAAGAAGTTCAAATTGCTGATAGAATGTCTCCAGCAATAAGGAATCTAAAGGATCATCCAGCACACCAAATTATTGGTGATCCCAGACATGGTGTGCAAACCAAAAGCAAACACATGAACACAGTGCTTTGCTCAAGTTTCCTGTCATAGCTGGAACCAAAGAGATTTGAAGAAGTCATACAAGACTCCAACTAGATTGATGCAATGCAGGAGGAGCTGAATCAATTCAGAAGGTGTAAAGTATGGGAGCTGGTTCCAAAACCATAGGATCATAATATTATTAAGACAAAGTGGATCTACAGGAACAAACTAGATGAAAATGACATCATAGTGAAAAACAAAGTAAGACTGGTTGCCAAAGGTTATAGACAGGAAGAGGGCATTGACTTTGATCGGACATTTTCCCCAGTGGCAAGGTTAGAAGCAATAAGGCTATTCCTTGCCTTTGCTACTTTCCAAGGTTTCAAAGTATACCAAATGGATGTCAAGTCAGCTTTCCTAAATGGTAATTTGAAAGAAGAAGTATATGTTCAACATCCCTCAGGTTTTGTTGATCCACTTTATCCTGATTATGTTTATAGACTTAAGAAAGCCTTATATGGTTTAAAACAAGCCCTAGGGCTTGGTATGAAACATTGTCTACCTTCCTCGTTGAAAATAAACTTTCAAGGGGGAAAATAGATAAGACTCTATTCCTTAGGGAGTCAAAGGGCAAGATGATCCTAGTACAGATTTATGTTGATGACATAATCTTTGGATCTACAGAAAATAACCTTTGTAGGAAGTTTGCAAAACTTATGCAAGGGAAGTTTGAGATGAGTAGTATGGGTGAGCTCAAATTCTTCTTGGGACTCCAAGTAAGATAGACTGATGATGGCTTATCCTATATCACAGTCTAAGTTCACCAAGGAGTTAATTAAGAAATATGGTATGGAGTCATCCACCATCATGAGAACTCCAATGGGGACAAGTATGCCTTTAGGCAAAGATGATGCAGGAAAACCTGTAGATGAGTCTTTGTATAGAGGGATAATTGGCTCCCTTCTATACTTAACTGCTAGTAGACAAGACATTATGTATGCTACATGTGTCTGTGCTAGGTACCAAGCAAGCCCTAAAGAATCTCAGTATACTACAGTTAAAAGAATTTTGAGATATCTTAAAGGCACACCTAATCTTGGTCTTTGGTACCCTAAGAATAGAGACTTTCTACTGACTGGTTTTTCAGATGCAGACTTTGCAGGTTGCAAAGAAGATAGAAAGAGCACCACTGGCACATGTCAGTTTCTAGGTGGTAGATTGGTGTCATGGAGTAGTAAGAAGCAGACAAGTGTGGCAATTTCCACTGCAGAGTCTGAGTATATTGTTGCAGGCAGCTGCTGTGCTCAGCTTTTATGGATTCAACATCAACTTGAAGACTATGGTCTCAAGGTAAGTAGAACTTCACTATTTTGTGATTCTACAAGTGCTATTTCTATTGCTAAAAACCATGTATCACATAGCAGAACAAAGCATATAGAAATTAGATTTCACTTCATTAGAGAGCATGTTGAAAAAGAAGATATTTGTTTGGAATTTGTCACTACAAATAATCAAATTGCTGACATGTTTACTAAACCACTAGATGAAACTAAATTCAATTATTTCAAAATTGAATTAGGCATGTTAAACCTAGGGTAACTTGGTAAATCTGGCTAAGTAATTCAATGTCGACATAGAGTAGTAAGTGTCGACACAAAAGGAAATCTGTGTCCACATATAGTAGTTTGTGTCGACACATAAGGAAAGTTATGTCGACACAACAAAATATTGGTGAGATAGTGGTGTCAACACTCAGAGTTTGATGTCGACACATAGAAGTTCTATCATTTAGATAGTAGTATTGACACATACAGAAGTCTGTGTCGACACGCAGATATTAGAGTGTACTATTAAGAAGTCAGTGTCGACACATCTCAAACTGTGTCGACACATAGTATTGTCTGACTTTGTCGAGACATTAGAAGTCTGTGTCGACACAATCTCAACAGTGTCGACACATTAAGTATCTATTACCTCGCCTTTTGACCTTCTGTGTTGACAAACATATAAATAGGTCACAGAACAATTTTGTCGACTACGCTCTCAACATTTTCGAGACCAAATCTTTGAGTCGACAAACCTTCATCTGTCTTCTCCTCAAATTTCTTGTCATCAATGGCGCCAAAATTGGAGAACAACGTCAACGAAGGCTATGAATTGGTTCGCAATGCTTTTGAGAGTGCTGCGACTGAGATTAGAGATGTGATAACCCTAATCAAAGAAAATGGTTTAGAATATCTAGTTTCAGAACCTACAAAGATCTGGAAGATGGAGATTCTTGAATTCTATACAAAATCCACCCTTGATTCAATTGGATTGAAGATTAGGTCATCAATTCAAGGAAGCACAGTGAAACTTACCCAAAGCGTCTGAGGAAGACACTCCAATTGCCCAGGACTCAGGAAGATGATGAAGTCACATCTTCAATGATAAAAGAAGCTCTTCAATGGTGTGGCCTGGATCACACCACTGAGATTGAATCATCAATGCAGAGGAAGGGGATGAACTCACAAGGAAAGTTTCTCTCAGAGATTATGGGAAAAGTAATTCTCTGCAAACTAGGAGGACATGATAGGATCTCAGCCTATATGTTCAGCTTGATGACTCGAGTTATTTTCAGAATAAAAACTAACTGGTCTGCTGTGATTTTTGACAAGATCAAGGAAAGTTTAAAGAAACCTAATCTAGGAAGAATACTGAGTCTGTATCTGGCAATGAATATTCCTGAAGTGTTGAACCACACAACTGGATCTAGAATAAACCACATGAGAAGGATGGATATGAAAATACTATCCAGGTGGGAAAGAGTACTGACAAAGGATGGTTCTACACCACAGAAACAACAACAACTGAAAAAGAAAAAGATAACCCCTAGGAAACCTGAATCTTCTAGTGATTCAGAAGAACAAGTGATCTTCAGTTCAGATGAAGATCAACAAGAATCTACAAGGAAATCATCTGCCCCTAAGAATGTAGAAGTTAGTCAGATGCAGGAGGAGCATATTCCAGAAAGCACCATCCAACTGGATCAAGTCCAAGATGTGCTTCCTCTAGGGGGAGCCAATGAGCTTTCACCAGCTCAACAAGAGGTCTTGCCTCCAGAAAGTGCTCCTGAGAAAGATCAAGCTGCATTAGAGAGTCAAACAGTCACTCAAACTATTCTTGAGGTAATAGGTGATATTAATCAAACTATACTAGATACTGAGCCAGATACACTAACTGTGCTTCTAACTGATGTTGCACAGACACACCATGATAACATCCCTGCACAGGATATATGAATGGATGATACATCTGCATTAAATGATGCTCCATTAAACGTACAAGATACAGATGTTCCTCTGGTTCAACTGTCATAAGAATTCACTCTTGAGGAATTGTTTCCTGACTTACCAGAAGTAAGGACTGAGGAAGTAGTGCCAAGGACTGAGGGGGAGGAGCCAGGGACTAAGGGGGAGTTGCTAAGGACTGACAAGGAGCTGCCCTCTAGTCCAAAGGACACAGTGAACCATGAAAGTTCATCTGAATCTGATGATGGAGAAGCACTCAGAGAAAAGAAGAGAAAACTGATGTTTTACAGAAAGAAAAGCTCAAGCTATAAGAAAGCTTTACAGACTGCCTCATAACCCTCAGCTCCAGCAATTGACTTCTGTTTAATGTTGGTTGCTCTGCAAATTAAAATGGATGAGCAAAGAGCAGTCATGGAGAAATATATGGATGAAAGCCATAAGGAACTTCAGTTCACTTTGGCTCAAGATATAAAATCAATCAGATTTGAAGTAAACCAGAATAAGAAGGAGATGACAGATTGCTTCCATAAAAGAGGTAATACTGTAGTTTATCTGGCCAAGCAGCAACAAGAGGCAAGAACTCAGATTGATGATATAGTGGTAAAGCAAGGATATGTTTTGGAAAATCAGCTAAGGAAGAATGATAATCTTAATGAATCACATAATGTGATTGTTACTGAGTTAAAGAATAATGCAATTGCATTAATTGAGGAAAGGGCTAAAGATAAATCAGAGTTTGATAAGAAACTTCAAGAAGATTTAGCCACTTTCCAATCTGCCATTCAAACCTCTCAAAAGATCATATCTGCTCAGCTACAGAAGTTTAAAGCATATTATACAGAGGGAATCAATTATCTAGTTAATTAGATAAGGTTCCAAAAGGATGATCTCAGGGGTCATATTGAGAGAGAAGTCATAAAGGGGGAGAGGTTGTTAGTCAATGCTAGTTCAGAGCATGCTAAATGGATAACAAATGTTGTTAGATCAACTCTGGGATATCCACCCCTATGTGATGATGATAATACAGCTGAGTCAGGTATTCAAGCTGCAGGAATTGAAGGGGGTCAGTAGGAGGTAGCTCAAATCATATACCCCCCTTCTAACTTTGAGGGAATTCAACAACTGGTTCACCAGATGTATAGCCCTCCAGAGGCTACTACGAATGTTATAATTGAGAAAGTGGAATGTCAGAGGCAGCACTAAATAAAGAGCAAGAAGCTCAACTCTCAAAGAAAAGGTTTAGAGAGCAGGCTGAACTAAAGTTTGATTTTGAAAGATGGAGTCCCACGTCCAGAAATATAATACTCACTGCCTGGCAAGCTGTCAAAGACAAAATGCATGATAGAGGTAAGTGGTATTTTGAAGTTGAGTGGAATAAATATCTGCAGAGGCAAGATGTGATACATCAGTTCAGAAGGGATCACAAGGCTGGAAAAATACCTATTACAGCTATGGAGCCCAGTAAATACTTTCATAAGCCTTATCACTATTTTGAAAGGCAAAAGATTAAGGCTGAAGAACTTAAGAAGAAGGATCTCAAAGGCAAGAAGCCAGCTGAAGATACTGAAGCTCCAGTACAAGCAAGGGTCCAGTCTGGCAAAGGCATAGTGATCAAGGAGCCTGATCAGCCTTAGGATAGATTGACTAGATTTTAGAACATTGTAATCTTCAGTTTTAAAATCTATGTAATCTGTTGTAAACAAACTTTTGTGAAGTTTAAACAAAATAATGATTCATGCTTATTATGTTTGTATCATATTCTGTGATGATATAATATATACTTATTTTGTTTATATGTTTCCCTATCATTGAATGCTTTTATACATCATATTGTTTATTTTATTATAAGGGATGTATATCATTGACTAAGGGTTATGACTTCTCCAAATAGGGGGAGATTATTGGGTACATTGGAAAATGTGTACCAGATTTGGAGAAGCCTCACTTAACTCAATGATATGCATCAAGTTGTATTTGATATTGTGTTGAGTTATCATGTACAGGATAAGTAAATGGAAGAAAAATTTTCTAAGTACAAGTGTCGACACTTGGGAATGGCCGTGCCGACACTAAGGGTCAGATTGTATCGACACCCAGAATTTGTATCGACACCCAGAATTTATGTCGACACCAAGGGCCAGATTGTGTCGACATCATCAGGATATGTGTCGACACACCGAGAAGTTGTCGACACATTCCAGAATTCTGTCGACAACGACTGTGTCAACACACAGAACTTGTGTCGACACACACCAGAATTCTGTCGACACCGACTTTGTCAAGACAAGGAGTGTTTGTGTCGACACACAGGACTTGTGTCGACACATTCCATAGAAGCTGTGTCGAGAATAAAAGTGAAGCTGTGTCGACATCATCAAGACTTGTGCCGACACATGGACTATGTGTGTCGACACATGTAAAATATTCACTCGACATTCTCTGCTACTGAGTCAAAGTCCAATGAAGGCTGAAGTAATACAACTGGAGACTTGACAGCTGTCATTACTAACATTGATGTCACATCTGTCAGAGGTGTCAGAAGACCGTTTGAAATCGGAACAGCCGGTAACCATGAATGAATCCTATATATAGATATTCTCTATCAACAATTGGAGACATAGAACAGACATACAACAGATAGCTAATCAATTATAATCTCTGAAGGATTGAGGATCCAGAAGAAGAGAAAGAAGAAACAGTCAATAGATTATAGAGAGAGAAAAAAACAAGAAGGAGAGAAGTTCTCATCCAGTGAAGGCAGATCCTGAACAGTCTACCTGAAGAATTCAGATCAAGTCTTAAGAAGAATTCAGATTAATTTCTGAAGGAAGCTGATTGAAGATCAACTCCAACACCAAGAAGATCAACCCTACTTTGTTCAGACTCAAGAAGTTTTGAAGAAGCTAAGACAGGTTGATCCTTAAGTAATCAGTTCTATCAAGAACTGATCAAGAAGCCTTCAACCAATTCTCTCTCCATCTGGTTGAAGATATCATTATCTTTTCATCAATAATTTTTGTAGGATCTGTAATAGATTTGAGTGTAGAAGATTTGCTTCTCTGAGTTGTAAGCCTAAATTATAAAGGCTGAGGTAGGGCTGAGTGCCTGAGGTAGGGGAATCTGTTCCCTGAGTTGTAGGCCTGTGAAAGAGGCTGAGGTAGGGCTTTTGCCTGAGTTATAGGGGTGGGGTGTCACTCTGAGCTGTAGGCCTATGGAAGAGGCTGAGGTATGGCTTGTGCCTGAGTTGTAGGAGTGTGGATTCACTCTGAGTTATAGGAACCAGTCTTGGTTCTGAGCTGTAAGATCTACAGATCTGAGAAGAAGAAAGGAAGTTAGGCCGAATCTAGTACACTGCTAGATAAGCGAAGGGGGAAAGTGGATGTACCCATCATTTGGGGAACCACTATAAAACTGGTGTGCAATCTGTGGAATGATGTGTGTATGTGAATGTTGTGCTGTGTTTTCTGCTGAATAAATTGCTAAACTAGATAGAATTATCTGCCTAAGTCAGAAAAAGAATTGAACCTATTCACCCCCCCCCCTCTAGGTGTTTAGAACATCTTGAAACCAATTCTTTCACCAATAATCTTGCATATAGATCCGGAAATGTGTAGTACGGAATAGGCATGCTGTGTGAAGCCCATCTGGACAGGTTGGTCTGAATTGGTGATGTTTCATTTGCGCACCGGAGAAGACTCCGAGTTTAAATGTGTAGTTTGTGGAGTCGATGGGTTGGACTTGTGAAGGGAAGTTGCAAGAAGTACTGGAATGGTATTCCAGGAAAATACCATTGTGATGCTTGTGCTGTGTGCTATAGCAAGACCAATTTTCTGGCACTGCAGGATGCTGCAGGGTTTGGGCGGAGTTGGGTGCAGAAAAAGATTTTCTGCTTAACCCGCTAAGAGATCATGGAGGACGCTAGCATGAACTCCCCTTTTTGATTGTGAAGTCAGTCCTTGGTGGACAATGTGGCTATTGTGAGCTGTGTGCTCTTAAAAATGCTTCGTACCGAACAAGAAAGGTTAAATCGACCCACGCCTTTAGATTTGGCCTCGAGTACGTTGGTATTCGGTAATGGGAAGGTGACTTGAGCAACGGGGGGTGGCTGATCCGTACCTGCGTTATGTTCGTCCAACTCAGAGACCTGAAAGATTGGTCTAGTTGGAGCGCATAATGAGAGTCTTAGGCATGTGCGCTGTTAAGACTAAATGCTCAATTTTACCGTCGGGTTTCGGTCCTAGAACGGTGGTGGGACCCTGGTTCGCCGGTACACCAAGAATGTGCCATGAGTGCACGGATCGTCGGGTCGTGTGGCTGACGGTTGTGATGTATGGCTTGTGCGTAAAGGCACAATATGTGATAATTCAGCATGAGAATTGCTAAGTCTGCAGGGAAGGAATACCACTACCCCGGGAAAGGGGTAGGGTCGTTATAAATTGGTCAGCTGAATGTTGACCGTTGTCTTGTTTGCCACCATTTTGGTGGGTTGTCTCTGTGCAGTTGATGGAGAGCCGAGCGGGAAATAAAGGGCTGAAGTCCTTGCTGCTGCTGCTGGCCCGCGAAGGCTAAGCATAGAATGTTGTGTTTTGTTCATGTGTGGCCGGCCTGCGCGCCGATGTTTGGAATCCATACTTATAAAGAGTAACTGTAAGGCCATAAGGTCAAACAATTATGTATTTGATGTACATTCCTTCGAGAGTTTATATATAAAGGGGTTTGTTTATATATAGTGGACATTCATGGTTTGAGTTCAATTTTATTGTTAAAATCTTCCACTAGTATGCTCTGAGTTAGGGTGCGATTGTGTTTTGGTATTAACCTGTGACCTCGTCGTCTGTTTGTGGCATATAGTGTGGAGCCCCGGTCGAACCTTTTATTATATGTTATTTAACGGGTGGAGTCATTACATAGGGTCTACCCCTCATCATCTCCAACTGACCTGTCACTGCCCCGGATCGAAGGTGCGTTGTTCTTCCCCGCTATTGGTCATAATACCGTCAGGGCCTTCCCCCCTTCGTGGTTGCCTCGGTTCGAAGGATGGTACTTCACCATTATAATCAGCGACAACCCCTCCAGATATCTTAACTTTTGCCTGGCCAACAAGTTAAGATATTACCGAGTCTTTTCCTTCAGCAGTCAGCTAGTCAATGGCATCAACACGTATGAAGCCATTATGCAAGCTAAATTCAACGCTGAAGGAAAATTGCAAAGGAAATTCAAAGAAGCGCTCCAAAGCAGCATACATATCGTCAAAGGACAATACAAAGTACAAATACAAAAGTACAAAGATAGATACAAAACATCACAAAACATCATCACCATACAGACTTAACTAACAAAGCAAACACAAGCATGAAAAGGCAAGACTATTATTTACCGACAATGTCCACATCAGAATCAGAACTTGAGTCATCATCATCAGAAAGATCATCAAAGCCAAGGCCTGAGACATCACACTCAAGCCTCCTGGCCACCATCCGAAGTGCCTTCAACTCTCCATGCCTAAGAGAGACTTCACGAATATCCTCCATATGGGGATATACCTCTCTGGTCCAAACCTCCTCACAAATATCCTCACCAATCAAGCAACAATCACACATATAGTCCAAGGAGTCCATGTACTCAGCAAGCCCAATGGCCTTCAGCTCTAACACTCGATCCTCTGAGGAAAGTCGCTCCACCTCAGCCTTTGAACAAGCCTCCTCCTGAGTAGTCTTCAGCAACTCCTCAGTGTTCTCCACTAAGGATTTCTCTGTTAGCAACGCCACTCAGACCTCCTCAAGATCTGCCTTCAGCTCCAAACCAATCTGTCGAAACTGTGATATGTCTCGATCATGTTCATCTTTCAAATCAACAAGTGAACTCTTCATCACCCTGTGCTTCTCCTGAAGAGTCAAGTATCCATCCTTCAAACTCACATAATGGTAGTTCTATGTGAACGCTATATGAGTTTGTGCTTCAATTTACAACCAAAAAGAAAAGGGTCAGAATTGCACAGAGTAATCAAACTAAAAGCCAAAAACAAAAGAGCTCACTTACCACCTCGCTCATTGCCTTCAAAGAATAAGACGGGCGAGGGGGGGGACCTCTGAATGAGGGACTCGGGTGGGGGTAAGGGAAGACTCTAGCACCTTAATGTCAGGATCATCTGTTGTAGGCTCATGTACCTCAACATCGGGATCAACCGATGTAGACTCATCTAGAAGAACCTCCTCAGTCTAACAATCTCTTTGTCTCAATGTAGGTCAAGGCTCTGTATCAGCATCACTACCCTTCAAAACAAGCATTCTCTTCCGATCACAAACCAAGGGTGCATCCACAACACTCTCATAATAAGTCGAAGGTATGCATAACTTTAGGCACTTCTCCTCCATAAATAAAGAGATGCTGAACAAATAATTCGCCAACTTGGGGCTCTGTGAATCTCGATACGGGAGAAAAGTCTCGTTCTTGTCCCTTCTGATAACAACAATGATCTGGTAGAGAGTTCCAAAGCTCCGGAAGACCCCAGAAATTTCGTACATAACCAAACAAGGTGTTCCCAAGACGACTAGAGCTGTTACTTAAAACCAAAAACCGCAAACCAAACAGGAACCAAACCGGAATCGCAAAGAACCAGACCGAACTATTCGCAAATTATTCGGATTCCGGTTTGAATTTTGGAACCGTGAACAACATTGGTCCGGGTGTGGTTCTTACATTTTATTATCCGGGCTGGAACCGCCACCGGAATGGCAACATACAAGTCTCAAGTGGTTTCATGATTTTTAGACCTGATTTGAACCGGACCGAAGTTGAACCGAACCGCAACCATTTATTATCATTATTATTATATTGTTATTATTTAATAATTTATCTATAATATTTATACTTACTATCATAAGTAAAGCTGATATAGTTTGAACCCAAATCACAATCACAGTAAAATGGGTCGATTTTGAACCTAACAAAACTTCACCACACAAAAACCGTGTGATATGGTTTGACATTGGTGCGGTTCAGAGTCAATTCTTGCTGTACACTTTTGATTTTTATACAGTTATATAATGTATTTTCAATTTTATTTACAAATTTTTGAAATATTTTATTTAAAAAATATAGAAGATATACAACTACCATTTATTAGTAATCAAGGAAGACAACTAGTTGTAGTCGATTGTTACGGTTGACCATGTCGACAAGACGTGCGCAAGACAATTAGACGTTGTGGCAAGTCCACACATGTAAGAAGGCGATGGATACTATCTCACCGATCATGGAAAAGACCATCGAGAAGTGCACAATATAATTATTTTTGTTTTGATGTTGTTTTTTGTTTTACTATTTGCAGTGCGCTTTTATTTCATTCTGCCAAGTTTGATTTTGGTTTTAGTTGGAACCGATTTAAACCGGACCTAACCGCATGGAACCAGATCGAACCGTCAGTGGCCGGTTTTGTTTGGGTTCTTGTTGAACTGTAACCAGAACAGTTGACACGATGGTTCCAAAAATTAAGCTGGAACCAGAACCAGAACCGGAACCGATCAAACCAAATAAGATTTTGGTTCTATTTTAATGAACTGTTACATTAGTGATTAGGTTCAAGGTTTTAGTAGAACCGGAACCGAACCGAACCATTACAGCTCTATTGACGACGGTTAGTCCGACTTTTAAAATCAAGCCAACTCTTATTGCTATAAACCTCAACATGGCCATTGCCATCCAATCGAACCTCACACTAGTATCTGAACAAATCCAAAGAAAATCTCAAGCCATCCTCTCTGAAGAACGCAACTAGCCCCCATGAGGCGTGTCATCCCAAGAGGAGTAAACCGCGATAAAGGGACGCCGCAAAACTTCAAAATGTCAACCGCCTCCAGTCACAAAGGAAATCTGAAACCAGACCGTAGTATCGTCTCGCACACCGTCAACCAACCATTCGGTGGATTCTAAACTCTTTCTTCGATATGAGGAATCTTCACTTCAAGTTCAGCAGGTATTTCGTATCTTTTTCTCCAAAGCACAATTTGATTAGCGGTAAGTGTGGAGCGCGATCACATCGGGCGACCATGCACGTTGCGCTTTGAGACCTAAAAGACAAAACAAAGGTCACTAAAAACCATCTCGCCTTACAGTCCCCCGAGCACATGCACATGCAATCCAGTCACATACGCAAACAACCGCGCATGCATCCAAAAGAACGCAAACACAAGCAATCAGTAACACAGAGAAGAGCATGCCCGAGCGCGCCCGCTCTCGAAAAAACACATGCACACACCTAGAGCAGCACAAGCATGCATGCCCCGGAGCACGCGCGGTGTGCATACCCGTAGCGTGTAACGCCCGAAACTCAAATATGGGACGGGTAGCGTTTTGAGCCAAGTTTGGGACTTGGTAGGGGTCACACGGCCTAGAACACGGGCATGTCCCCGGGCCGTATCATGCTCGGGTTCGACGATGTCGTGTGGTCGACGAAATTGCAGTCGACAATCGTCGAACAGCGAATACGGCCTGAGACACGGGCATGTCCCAGGCAGTGCCCTACTCGGGTGGTTAGTCGTGATGTGTCGGGTGGTGGAACACGGCCTGGAGCCCAGGCGTGTTCAGCCTGACACTGGCATGTAAAATCCGACACGGGCGTGTCGAGTACCCGTGTTCTCCTCAGGTTGGTGTTGGTCCTGTGTCGATGGAGGAACACGCCCAGCTACACGGGCGTGTATTGGCTGACACGGGCGTGTCAAGCCTGACACGGGCGTGTTAGGAGCCCGTATTCTTTTCGGGATGCGACGGTTTCGGCGTTGATTGAGGCACATGGCCTTGGATACGGGCGTGTCACAAGCTGTGTTCGGCCCAGGTTTTGGATTTTAAGTGCGAATCGTGGCCGTCTGTTTCCTTCCTTTGGGATCCAAGGGTCCTGGCTGATCCTGACAGGGTTTATTCTAGGGATAGGGTTTAGAAACTCTCATTTCCTCTAAGCTTTCTCTTTCTAAAGTTCTAGAGAGAGGGGAGAGCAAGGAAGAATAAGAAGGAGGAGAGATCCGGCCGCCGGCGGAGATTCAGAGCCCCAAATCGCAAGCCGATTTCGAATCTACGGAGGCGAAGATGTTGTGGTGCTTTTCATCCATTTAGATCTTCATGGAACCAAAGAGAAATGCTAGGGTAATGATTCTCATCTTGGACATGTGAAGTTCTTTTTCCCTTTGCATAGGAAGCCCGCTCTCGCGAGTTTGCGGTGAGTGTGATGTGTCCTTCGGGTAGACATAAATTGTCCCCGTTGTTTTGCATGTAGAGTCTGGAATCGAGAAACAGACATGGGCATGGTGTGTGAAGCCTATCCGGATAAGTTGGTCTGGATCGGTGATGTTGCATTGCATGAATGGCCGGAGAAGACTCCGCGTCGATGGTTGTTTTTTTTGTGTTTTCTATGTGGTAGATTGTAACAGGGAGCCTTGGGGACTAACCTCAAGGTGCACCCAAAAAACTGGGCAGAAGCGTGGTTCTGCCATCTTGGTGGCCTGGAGCCAACTTGTACATAACTGGGTTATGTAATATTGTGTGTTCGATACTCGGGCTTCGGGGAAGCTTGACCCTCGCCGATGACTTCAATTGTCGTGGAGAGGTGAGCAACGGGTTGAGTGGAACCGTTCCCGCTCTATGCGATTCGGTTTTAGTGGCCTACCGATGGCATAGAGGGCGGGTCTGAGGCTGTCGATGTCTTCAATTGACGTGACTTTTGCCGGAAAGACTCAAATGCTAACGGGTTTGCCGTCCTAGGGGCGGTGGTAGACTGAGTTCACCGTATAAGTGCCCTGAGAGTATGGGGTGTGTGGTCGTATGTGCCTACGCCTGTGGTGAAGTGTGCTTGAATTGTACTTTCACTATCTTGTTGGGTTTTACTAACGCACTGCAGGGAAGGAGCATTGCCGCCCCGAGTAAAGGGGTGGGGTCGTTATAATTTGGTCAGCTTTAGATGACCGTTACTTTTTTTTGCCACCGCTTCGGTGGATTATTACTTGCAGGTGCTGCGGAGCATAGTGGCAAATAGCAGGCAAAAGCCCTTGTTGCTGAGCCTGTCCTCGAAGGCCTATATATGAATGTTTACTTTTATTCTCATGTGTGACCGGCCTGCGTGCCGAGGTTTGGAAGACATTATTTATTTGAGTAAACTCTTGTAAGGCCATAAGGTAAAGTACTTGTGTATTTGTATGTTCATTCCTTTTGGGTTATTGTAGTGGACATTCATGTTGTGGTTGGGTTCTTAATTTACTACATTTAAATTACTTCCGCTAGAATGTACTCTATGTAGGACGTTGGTTATTGGAAGGATGGTTTCATTGCGTAACCTTCCAGTCTGTCTGTGGTATATGGCGTCGGGCCCCGGCCGGACCTACTGCTATATGCTATGTGACGGATAGGGGGTGTTACAATTTGGTATCATACTACGGGTTTCGGTCAACTTAAATGATTTCGTGGACGAATTCTTTTAAGGGGTGGTGAGCACATGCGTGTGCTTCACCGTTATAACATAAAAAGAACCCATGAATGTCCACTTAGGAATGAAAATACACATTTTTGAGGAACTTGCGTGTTCCTATAATTACTTTTTGCAATTTTGTTCGGTCACTTAACGGTGTTTTGTGCGACTATAGGTGACCAGGAGTGGTGTAAGGTCATCAGAACGCTCGCTTTCTGAGTAATACAGTGCACCCAGTGACATGCTCGAGACCCCTCCTTCGTTTGAAACCATAAGAAGGGTTGTTGAAGTGGTGTTCGTTGTGACTAATGCACAGCATAGAAGGAATGTGCAACCCTTTGCCACTGATGTGGCTTCAACGTCGGGTGGCATGATGGAGCAAATGACATTTGGTAGACCATCGGGTCAGCAGTTGAACATGCGTTTAGTGCAGGGAGCGCACTCAGTTGACGAATATTTGCAAGCATTTATTATGATAAGCCGCTACCCATGCTTTGAGTTGGAGAACGAGTAGTCTATAGTCGATAGATTTTATAATGGTCTGCGTGGCGAGCGGCGAATTCTACTGCTAGGGCCAAAATTATTCGAATTCCGAGCCTTGGTGGAGTCGGCTAGATCTTTGGAAGTAGATTTGAGGAAGACTCACCAGATGCCAGTAAGCAGTGTATCAAACTCTGCAAGTCCTTTGAGAGCTGCATCCCGCAGAATGCTGAAAACGTGGGATAGAATATCGACTAGCAAAGCTACTTACAACTGTCATACTTGTGCCAAGAAAGGGCACCATGCCCGAGATTGTCGCGATGGTGCTCAGAAGACAAAGAAAGCTATGTCAAGTGCAGTTGAGGACTCTAGTGCAAAGGAAACGGTGTTAAAAATGTCGAACTCCTCAAAATCTGGGTATCGTAAGTTCCATAAGAAGGCTAGGACTTCGGGTCGAGCCCCTTCTTCGGTGCTTTGGGGACAACAACAAGCCGAACCCCGGGCGCATTCTATAATTGTGGGAAGCCGGGGCATTTTGCCCGTGATTGTTGGAGCATACGCCCAAAGTCCGAGAAGAAGCCTAGGGAATACAGCTTGGGCCAGCAAGAGGCCAGGTAGCACACTGACGAGGTGACAGGTTTGAAAGATAATAGTTATCAACCTAAATCACCTAGATGGGGGTAAATAGGTGAGTTGTGCGTCTTTTTGAGGAATAAAAAAATTCGCAACCAAAGCACAGATCTATCTACCAAACAAGCAAACACAGATGAGGCAAAATTTATAGTGGTTCCCCAACCTTGGGTACATCCACTTTCCCTCATTGATCTAGCAATATACTAGACTTGGTTACTCCACTATCTCGGATTAGAAAACAATCCTACCCTCGAAACAATGTTCCTACAAACTCGATCCACAAACGGATCTACACTCGGAAGGCGAAACTTACTACAATCTCGGAGTTGAAAAACCCCTACACTCGGAGAAATCTTCTCCTACAATAATGAAATAAAGTAGTACAAAAATACAAACAGTAAATTCTCTGGTTCAGATCTGCAACAGAAAATCAGAAAATCCTTCTTCTAGGCGTGCGGCTTTATCAGAATATTGAAGAAGAATTTCGACAATATCAGATCTGGAACTTCTCGACTTCACATGATCGAATGAGAAGATGAAGCGTTGAGCGGAGATCTCGGTCTGTAGAGTCTTCTTAATCTGAATCCTCTGAAAAGAAGAAACCCTAGCCGGTCGGAAATTAGCGATGGCGGCGGCGGTGAGTTTCCGGTTCTTGCAGAGAGAGAGAGGAGACAGAAATTGTTTTGGAAAGAGACGGCTGCAAAAACTTTCTTAGAATAATTTTCTTTGAAAACTTAGGGTTTGTCGGTTTGACAAGACCTTTTATAGGAGACAGGAAGATTAGACTTAAATGATTCATAAAGAGAAAGACACGTGGACCAATCACGTCAGAGTTTAAGAATAAGACCATTAGGTCTAGACTTAAGGAATTTCTAAAAAAGGTCAAAGTAAATTACTCGAGTCAAGCAGAACTACTCGAGTATGTGCAGTACTACTCGAGTAGGTAGAAGGTGACTACTCGAGTACATGAGAAAAATTACTCGGGAGAAAAAGAAATCATTACTCGAGTACATGGAGTCAACTACTCGAGTAAATAAAAATGAGAGTGACTCAGTTACTCGAGTAACAAAAATGACTTACTCGAGTGCTTAAGTACTTACACGAGAGGTGGAGTATATTACACGAGTACAAGAAATACTACTCGAGTATATAAAAATGAACTACTCGAGTATATAAGAGATTACTCGAGACAAACACTTCGAAAATTTCTGGAATAGGAAAAATTGAACTACTCGAGTATGTAATATGAACTACTCGAGACAGAATGATCTACTCAAGTATATAACATGAACTACTCGAGTAATTCACTTAGTGAAATTTTTCTGGAATAGAATTCTGGATTACACGAGTAAAAGCATTTGACTACTCGAGTAGTAGATGAACTACTCGAGTATATGATTTAGACTACTCGAGTAAGTAGGAACTACACGAGAGTCAGAATACAATTAACTCGAGATAGAAGATAGAACTACTCGAGTATATATAATACTACTCGAGTATTTCACTTAGACAGATTTGAGAAGAGAAAATTTGAAAACTCGAGAGATAAGAGGAAATTACTCGAGTATACAAGATGAATTACTCGAGAGCCATAATTGGACTACTCTAGTATATCTTAACTACTTGAGTAAGTGAATTACTACTCGAGTATAAACTCAGTAACTTACTCGAGTAAGTAAGGAAGTACTCGACTACTTTACTTAGGAAATATTTTCTGACAGATTTTCTTCTTCCAAGGGAAATCAGCATCAAGTCTTTTCGCATAGTCCTAGAGCTTGAATATGAAGTATATCCCAATAGAGAGGCTACACATGAGTCAACATTTTGGAACACACAATGAGGGATTACATTGTATAGTCTTGTGTTTGGTGACCCATTGTAGACTTACATTGGTCTACACTTCCCATTAGAATCCTGCAAACACATAATTCAAACCAAGCATCAAATACAACTTAATTCATCTTAGTTCAAGGGTGACTTCATCAAATCTTGGTTAGTGTGTATACAATACCCAACAATTTTCCCCTATTTGTAGAAGTCAGAACCCTTTACACTAAGGTGAATTATGGACATAAAATGAATGCTAAGTAATCAAGTAGTGTAAGCAAACAAGGAACTATGAAAAATATAATACGATCAAAAACTTTGAATTATATAAATATGATTATCCGGAAATATCATAAACAACTAAATCCATTTTCATAGCTCATGAGTCTTTTGGGCTAGCTCTGATGATGTTGATTGTCTTGTTTCTCTTGATGTCTTCTCTGATAGTTGTAAGGTTTAGGATAATACTTGGGGGGTCTGGGAGGAGCAGCTGGATTATTTCTTCCATATTCTCTGTCATAGATTCACCTTTTGGTCATGGACTTCTCATACAACTCCCATTCATGGGAACTGTAGTGAATGTTTCTGCTTTCATGGAAGTCCAGAACTAACTTGAGAGTTTCTAGGATGAGAGACTTGGAAGTAGGAGACCAGACCTCAGCATGTTCAGGAGCTTTAACAGGAACAGACTTGCTAGCAGAAGGACCTTCACTATATTTCCTTTTCCTCTTGTAAGTCAGTATCTCAGGAGGGGCTTTGAGAAAGATATCAGCAGGATCATCTTCCCACTCCTGAGCATAAGAATCTGGAGGAGCAACAGAATCACCAGGCTTTGGATAAAATGTGGGTTGCAGAGGAGGAGCAGGAGCTGGAGCATCAGCATCAGCTAGTGGGTTCAGGTGATGAGGAATAATGTTAGGATCAGCAGCAAATTCTGGCAGAATCTAGTTGTGCATCCAAACAGCAGTGTCATATGTGTGGAATTTGACACTCTGTATCTGAGCTAGAATATCATCATGAATCTCTTTAACTTTGTCTTCCCATACTTCTTTCTAGAGGGCATCAGATTTTTCTAAATATTCTTTTACCAACTTCTCCCCCTTTCTGACTTCAACAGATAGCTGGGAGATGGCATCATCTTTGAAAGTTCCAACTTCCTCATAAATCTTCATCTTGGTTACTTCAGCCCTTTTGTCCAGTTCCATTTGATTGTTGGCAAGAGTCAGGCCTTGCTACATAACCTGTCCAACACTGGTGATGGTGTGGTCTAAGGCTTTGCCACCAATCTGGAAGAGATGTTTGAGCTGATCAGTGTTGTGTTGGATCTCAGCAAATCCTCTGCTCATTACAGTTTCTAGAGCAGTTACTTTATCTGAGACAGTCTTGATACAAGTATCAAAGTATGTTTTCTGGTTTTGAAGAAGAAGTACAATCTGAGACATCAAGTCTGTGGAGGCAGGAGCTGGAGCAGCAGGAGGAGCAGAAGTTGATGGAGCAGAAGGAATAGGAGGAGCCACCCATGGAGCTATTTCAAAGAGAGTGACTGAGCTCTGAGCTTTTGTAGTGGGTATTATGGCATCCTCTTCATTCATAATCTGAGGGATAGTGAAATCCAAATTTCTGAGAGGAGCTTCAGCTGGCTCAGGTGAGAGCTCATCAGAAATGAGAATTGTTTCTGGCTGTTCTTTGGGGGCATCAGGGGATTTTGCTGGTGTCCTTGATGGAGAAGTGTCAGGAGATTGTCCAGGAGTTGGGTCCTTGGAAATTTCAGTGGATGGAGCTGGTGGAGATAGAGGAGGAGGTGGTTCATCTGCAGTTAATTCTTCTATCATTTCATTTATGGCAGCATCAGTAGAAAGGAGTGCTTCTTGAACCTGTTGATCTGAGAGGATATCTTCTGGAGTGACTGGTGGAGGAGTAGGTGGAGGAGGAGTTGGCATCCTGGCTGGAACAGAAGGAGCAGGTGTTGGGTACATTGGTTTAAATGTACCTGATTTGAAGAAGCCTCACCCAACTCAATGATATACATCAAAATGTATTTGATGTGTTTTGAGTTTACTTGTGCAGGTTAAGTATTTGCAGGAAAGATGGAAAAGTTTCTAAGTTCATGTGTCGACACCCAGAGGGAAAGTGTCGACACTTAAGAAGACTTGTGTCGACACCCAGGCAAGCAGTGTCGACACTTGGAGTATTTGTGTCGACACCAGGGATGCAGAGTCGACACCAGACAGAAAGTGTCGACACAAGGAGCTATATCGACACTTAGTGAAGAAAAGTGCAGTGAAGCAGTGTCGACACTTAGCAGTTGTGTCGACGCCCAGAGAAACTGTGTCTACATCAGAAAGTGTCGACACTTGGAAGCTGTGTCGACACTCAGCAAAAGTCAGCAGAGTCTAAGTATAAGTGTCGACACCCAGAATAATGTGTCGACACACAGCAGAAGAGTCAACACTTGAAGAAAGTGTCGACACAAGAAAGAATGTGTCGACACTCAGCTAAAGACTCAACACTTAAAGAAAGTGTCGACACAAGAAAGAATGTGTCGATACTCAGTTGAAGAGTCAACACTTGAAGAAAGTGTCGACACAAGGAGTTGTGTCGACACTTAGCAAAGTTCAAGAATATTCTAAGTACAAGTGTCGACACAAAGGAGATGTGTCGACACTCAGCAATAGTCTCAACAGAAGAAGAATGTGTCGACACAAGGAGCTGTGTCGACACTCAGCAAGTATCAACACTGAAGGCATGTGTCGACACCAAGAGGAAGTGTCGACACTTAACAGATTCAACACATGAAGATGTGTCGACACAAAGGAGATGTGTCGACACTTACAAGAATTCAGCAATATACTGAAGTACAAGTACTTGTGTCGACACACATTATCAGTGTCGACACATGAAGAAGAAGCAGTGTCGAGATATAAAATCTACAACACAAGGAGTTGTGTCGACATCTTGTAGGCTACTGTCGACACTTAGACAACATGTGTCGACACTTAGTCTATAAGTGTCGACACTTAAAGGCAGACAGTCTCGACACTTTCAGACAGTTACAGAATTTTCAAGAACTGACTGGATGACTTGACAGCTGCCATTCCAGCCGGTCTACTGCACCTGTCAGAGTTGTCAGAAATCTGTTATGAACCAGACCAGCCGGTTACAATGAAGAGGGCCTATAAATAGGCTTATACTGTCTACAGAAACCGAGATGATTGAACACAAGTTCAAGTGATCAATATACAAAGAAGATCTAGCTATTCCTTGAAGAATCTAGTGAAGATCTAAGAAGTTGGAGAGAGAGAGCTCCATCCAAGAAGTTAGCCGTTGGAACCAGGCTGAGAAGAAGGTTTCAGATATTGTTCTGAATCTTAAGTAGCAGAGATAAAGGATTAACTGCAGAGGAGGTCAATCTTATTGTGTTCTACATTCAAGAAGCTTTGAAGAAAGCCAAGTCAGATTGATTTCAGCTGAGTTCTTCCAAGAACTCATCAAGAAACTCACAACTCTTCTCTCTTTTCTCTGAGTTGTTGAGTTACAATTTTTGTATTCATATTATCTTGTAGGATCCTTAGGAATCTGAGTTTTGTAAGCCTGTAATTATAAAGGCTAAGTGTAGGGCCTGTGTGCCTGAGTGTATGAGAGTTGTATCTCTGAGTGTAGGCCTGTTGTGGCTGAGTGTAGGCCTTGGTGGCTGAGTGTAGGCCTTGGTGGCTGAGTGTAGGCTTTGTGAAGAAGCTGAGTTGTAGGGCCTTGGGCCTGAGTTGTAGGAACCTGGTTGAGGTTCTGAGTTTAAGATCTGAGGATCTGAGATAGTGGAGGAGTTTGGCCGAATCTAGTACACTGCTAGATAGGCGAAGGGGGAAAGTGGATGTACCCAAACCTTGGGGAACCACTATAAATCTGAGTGTCTACTGTGTGCTTGTGGAATTCTGTGATTGTTGATTGTGTGCTGTGATAAAGTAGATATAATTCTATGTTATAATCTGAATTCTGCCTAAAAAGTCAAAAAGATTTTAGTCACCTATTCACCCCCCCCCCCTCTAGGTGATTAGGTACAATATCTTTCAAGTGGTATCAGAGGGAGGTTACTCAAAAAGGGACATAACTGTCTGAGTAGATCCTGTTGGCAGATTCAGTCTAAGTACATTACAGAATCAAGAAAATCAAGAACCATGGGTTCCACTGAGAATCATAAGGAATTGGGATCCATGAAGCTACCCATTTGCAGAAAAGAGATCTTTGGCATCTGGAAGGAAAGGGTGAGACTGTTTATGGAAGCCTCAGACCCTAGGATTTATATCACAGTGAAAGAAGGGCCATATGTGCCCATAAAGGTTTCAGTCTTAGATGCTAATCAAAGAACACCTAAAGATTTCTCTAAAATGACAAAGGATGAGATTGTTCTAGCCACAATGGACAAAAGGGCTCAGAATATCATAGTGAGTGCTATAGATGAGGCTACTTTTCAGAATTTGATACACTACAAGACATCCAAGGAAATGTGGGATACTCTTATTGTGTACATGGAGGGTTCTGAAGAAGTGAGGCAAGACAGAAAATCCTTATTAAACCAAGAATATGAAAGCTTCAGGCAAGGTAGGGCTGATAGCATAACTGAATGCTATAAGAATTTCTACAGGATTGTGAATGAGCTCATGTCCTATGGCAGAGAGTTCAGTAATTATGAACTTAATGATAAGTTTCTAAGGTCCCTAACAAAAGATTGGGACACCAAGATCTGTGCCATTAGGGAAATGGAAAAGTTGGCAGAAATTCCTCCACCAACACTATTTGGAAAACTGCTATCCTATGAGATGCAGTTGATGGTGAGGAAAGAAGAGGAGAAATCAACAAGAAGTGAACATAAAGAAAGGACAGTGGCCTTTAAAACAGAAGCCCCCAGAAAGTACAGAAGTAAGTCACCAACTCCACCACCAAAAGTAGCTGAAACTGAATCAGATGAGTCAGCAAGTAGAAAGTCTGAAAGCAGTGAAAGTGATGAGGACTTTGCTGCCTTCACAAGACACTTTCAGAAGTTCTTAAAGAAGAAACAGTGGAGGACAAGACCATCTACTTCACAGGGTAAAGAAGACTATTATCAGAATAAAAAGTCTTCAAAGAAAGACAGGAAAAAGACCAAGTCTAGCAAAGCAACTCTTTCAAAACTTGTATGCTATTGCTGTAAAAGACAAGGACATGTTATTGCAGACTGTCCAGAGAAAAGGAAGAAGTCTAGTGACAAGAAAAAGACTCAATAAAAGGGCAAGAAGGAAAAGTCTTTTGTTGCCAAAAAGGATAAGAGTCTGTCATACATTTCTTCATCAGAAACTGAGTCAGATGTTGAGGCATACATAAGACTATTTGCTGAGGAAGAAGAAGAAGAAGAGTTCATCCAGATCATGAACTCTATATATGAACAAGAGGACAGTCAGTGCCAAGGACTGATGGCATTGACAGAAAGTGACAAAATCCTGGAGCAGCCAGGACCTAGTAAGGTATAACATTGTTCTTTCAGTTCAATTTCTTGTGTTAGTACAGAATCAGATTCATCATCATCAAGTGATGAGAGTGCATCTAAGTCTGAAGAGGATATTCATCAGTTGATAGATGAATATAAAGTTCTGTTGCAAGCATTTAAGAAATGCAAATCCTTGGCCAAGAGTCAAGCTAAGGAGATTGCAAGTCTCAAAATGGCTGCAATTGATTATGAGAAGATGTTTGATCAAAAGCTAAATGAGATAGCCAGACTGAAGCACATAACTGTGATTCAGATGTGGACTATATCATTTAAGAATGATCAAATCAAGAGTCTGGAGATTAATCTTCAGAAGGACAAAGACTTAGTTGCTAGGTTTTCTAAACCAAAGTCTGTTCTACCCATAATTGATGAATTTGTTCATCAAAAAGGTAAAGCTAGACTGGGGTTTTCTAAACCTGCTAGGACTGTTAAGTCCAAGTCCAAAGGCAAAGCCCCAGCTCTCAACAAGTCAGCTGTAGATAAAACAGCTAAGACTATACCTAAGCAAAGGTACAATAAGTTTGAGTGTTGGTGTTGTGGCAAGTTAGGCCACTTTGCCATGGATTGTTGGCACAATGCTAGTGCCAAAGTGAGTAGCAAACTGCCTGTTGGAAAACCTGCAGGTAGCTTTGTTAGGAAGCAAACTAACCAGTACCAAGGACCCAAGAATTCTTTGGGTTCTAAGGTTCACTAATCTGTTTTGCAGGTAAGTCCAAGTGGTCATGCCCCAATATGGTACTTGGACAGTGGATGTTCCAGACATATGACTGGAACAAGGGGATTGCTAAAGGACTACACACCTATAAAGGATGGTCCAAAAGTCACCTTTGGTGGTTCTGAAAAATGGATCATCAAGGGTTTTGGTAACATATCTAACTCCTATATTACAATTACTCAAGTGGCCTATGTTAAAGGTTTGAAACATAACCTTATTAGTATAAGTCAATTGAGTGATGTAGGATATGACATCTCATTTGTCAAAGATGGTTGTCATATCAGGAGGTCAAATGATCAAGAGATCATTTTGACTGGTTATAGAAAAAGGAATGTCTACTGCCTATACATTATGGTTGAGAACAATGGTTCTCCAGTGTGTCTTGTAGCTGATGAGACAGTCTCTCATTGTGTCAAATGGCACAAGAGGCTAGCCCATCTAAACTACAAGACAATTGGCAAACTCTTTAGCAAAGAGTTAGTGAGAAATGGTCCTCATGTTAAGTGTATTAAAGATGGAATATGCTCAGCTTGTCAAAAGGGCAAGCAAACTAGATCCACCTTTAGTAGCATTGAAAACAAAGATGTTGTGAGGTATTTATACCTCTTGCATATGGATCTCTTTGGTCCTATGCCAGTTCACAGCCTAGGTAGGAAGGTCTATACCTTTGTAGTTATAGAAGACTACTCAAGGTTTTCCTGGGTGTTCTTCCTTAGACAGAAATCTGAAACACCTAGTGTCTTCTATAGCTTTGTCAAACAAATTCAGAATGAACTAGCTAGTACAGTGGTCAAAATAAGAAGTGACCATGGTGCTGAATTTCAGTCTGATAGTATGACAAAACTATGTGAAGAATTTGGGATATTTCAAGAGTTTTCTTCACCAAGAACACCTCAGCAAAATGGCATTGCTGAAAGGAAGAATAGAACCTTGATTGAGGCTGGTAGGACCCTATTAAGTGATACATCACTACCAGAATACTTCTGGGCTGAGGCAGTTAATATTGCATGCCATGTTATTAATACGTCTACCATAACTAAAAGCCACAACAAGACCCCCTATGAGCTTGTGAAAGGCAGGAAACCAAACCTATCCTACTTCAGGATCTTTGGTTGTAAGTGCTTTATACTTAACAATAGAAAGTCTTACTTGACTAAGTTTGCTGCCAAGTCCCAAGAGGGAATTTTTGTTGGGTACAGCAATAACAGTAAGGCTTATAGAGTCTATAACTTGTCTACACAAGTTGTAGAAGAGTCTGTGCATGTAGTATTTGATGAAACTAGACTTATTAACAATGAGTTGTCTAGTAGTATATGCAGCTCCTCAGGTATAACTAAGAAGATGGACAAGCTCACTATAGAAGAAGAACCTACTGCAAGACAGCAAGTAGAAGATAGTGGCTGCTGTCCAGGGGGAGCACTATATGTACCTAATGCAGATGAAGTTCAAGGAGTGCAGCAAGATGAAGAAACTGAAGAAGTTCAACCTAAAGTTAGGATGCCTCCAGCCAATAGGCATCTTAGAGATCATCCAGCAGATCAAATCATTGGTGATCCAAGACAAGGGGTACAAATAAGGAGCAGAAATCTGAATGTAGTGCTCTTCTCCAGTTTTCTATCCCAAGTTGAACCAAAGAAGTTTGAAGAATCCATCCTATACCCTCATTGGATTGAGGCAATGCAAGAAGAACTGAATCAGTTCAAGAGGTGCAAGGTCTGGGAACTTGTTCCTAAACCTAAAGACCACAACATAATTGGGACCAAATGGATCTTTAGGAACAAGATGGATGAGCATGGAGTCATCATTAAGAACAAAGCAAGATTGGTTGCTAAAGGATATAGGCAGGAAGAAGGTATTTACTTTGATCAAACCTTTGCTCCAGTAGCCAGACTGGAAGCCATAAGTATGTTCCTGGCCTATGCAACCTTTCAAGGATTTAAAGTTTACCAAATGGATGTAAAGTCAGCCTTTTTGAATGGTAATCTAAAAGAGGAAGTCTATGTGGAACAGCCATCAGGTTTTGTTGATTCAACTCTACCTAATCATGTCTATAGACTTAGGAAAGCATTGTATGGGTTAAAGCAAGCCCCTAGGGCTTGGTATGAAACCCTGTCAAGTTTCCTCATTGAGAATAAGTTCACAAGGGGGAAAATAGACAAGACTCTATTCCTTAGGGAATCCAGAGGCAAAGTAATACTAGTCCAAATATATGTAGATGACATAATATTTGGGTCTACTGAAAATAGTCTTTGCAAAAAGTTTGCAAAACTAATGCAAGGACAGTTTGAGATGAGTAATATGGGGGAGCTTACGTTCTTCTTGGGTCTCCAAGTTAGACAGACTGAGAATGGTTTATCCATATGCCAGTCTAAGTTCACCCTAGAACTCATAAGGAAGTATGGTATGGATTCATCCAGTACCATGAAGACTCCTATGGGGTCAGGTATGTCTCTTAGCAAAGATGATGCAGGAAAACCTGTAGATGAGACTTTGTATAGAGGGATAGTTGGCTCCCTTCTATATTTGACTGCAAGTAGACCATATATCATGTATGCTACATGTGTATATGCTAGGTATCAAGCATGCCCTAAGGAGTCTCATTTGACAGCAGTCAAAAGGATACTGAGATATCTAAAGGGCACTCCTTATCTAGGCCTCTGGTACCCTAGGAATGGAGATTTTGAACTAACAGGTTATTCAGATGCAAACTTTGCAGGATGCAAAGAAGACAGAAAAAGCACAACTGGAACCTGTCAATTCCTAGGTGGAAGACTGATTTCATGGAGTAGCAAAAAGCAAACAAGTGTGGCTATCTCCACAGCAGAATCAGAATATGTGGCTGCAGGAAGTTGCTGTGCTCAACTTCTATGGATACAACATCAGCTTGAGGACTATGGAATTCAGGTAAGTAGAACTCCACTCTTTTGTGATTCTACTAGTGCTATATCAATTGCAAACAATCCTGTTTCTCATAGTAGAACTAAACATATTGAAATAAAATATCATTTTCTTAGGGAACATGTAGAAAAAGAAGATATTTTACTGGAATATGTTAGAACAGATAATCAATTAGCTGATATGTATACTAAGCCCTTAGAAGAAACTAAGTTCAATAGGTTTAAAATTGAACTAGGTATGATAAACTTAGAATAAGTTTATAAAAATGGCTAAGTAAAATAGTGTCGACACACAGAGATATCTGTGTCGACACAGAAAAGTGGTGTCGACACTTCAGGGAAAAGGTGTCGACACATCTAGGAAGTCGGTGTCGACACTTCAGAAAATTAGTGTCGACATATGATAAGTAGGTGTCGACACATCCAAGGAGGTGTCGACACTTAGGCCTTACTCAGTATTATCTAAGTAAAGTCTCGACTATGTGTCGAGCTGAGTGGTGTCGACACATAAACAAGTGTCGACACATATAATCTGTTGACTAAACTTGTGTCGACACATAGGTGTCGAGACATTATAAGTCAGTGTCGACACTTATCGATAGTGTCGACACAATTTAAGTTAGCTGCCCGCCCTTTCATCTTCAAACCTAGAAATGTATAAATAGGATTTTGCCTTTGTCTGTCGACACGCTTTCAAAAGTTTCGAGACCAAACTTGTGTGTCGACACCTCTCTTCTCTCAGTTCAAAATCTTCAAACCCTAATGGCGCCAAAGCTCGAGGAGAACGTCAATGAAGGCTATGAACTAGTGCGAGACGCATTTGAGGATGCAGACCCGGAGATCAAGAATGTGATAACCCTAGTTGCAGACTCGGGGTTAGAATTTCTTGTTTCAGAGCCTACAAAGATCTGGAAGAAGGAAGTTCTAGAGTTTTTGAATGGAGCTAAAATAGACGAATCTGGATTCAAGATCAAATCCAGGGTACATGGAGAAAAGGTGAAAGTATCACCTAAAAGTTTGAGAAAAGTCCTAAATCTACCTAGGACAAAAGAAGAGGATGAAGTAACTACTTCTAAGACCAGAGAAGCATTGACATGGTGTGGTCTGGATCCAAAGATGAAAATTGGATCTGTATTCAATAGGAAGGGGATGAACAGACAGGGTAAATTTCTATCAGAAATTGTAGGCAAAGTGATCTTAAGTAAGCCTGGAGGGCATGACAGGGTATCTGCCCATATGTTCAATCTCATGACCAGGATAATCTTCAGCCTAAAAACTGATTGGTCTATTGTTGTCTTTAAAAAGATTAAGGAGAGTCTGAAGAAACCTTATTTGGGTAGAATAATAAGTTTATACCTAGCTGGTATTATACCAGAGGTTATGAGTCAGGCTGCTGGCACTAAAATCAATCATATGAGGAAAATGGATATGAGGATATTCTCCAGATGGGAC
The DNA here is from genome assembly GCA_039583875.1 of Platanthera guangdongensis. Classification (NCBI taxonomy): domain Eukaryota; kingdom Viridiplantae; phylum Streptophyta; class Magnoliopsida; order Asparagales; family Orchidaceae; genus Platanthera; species Platanthera guangdongensis. The sequence goes on along the minus strand of CM077153.1, from coordinate 49,089,767 downwards.
AGGGTTTTGTCTAAGGAGATGCCAACCCCTGAGAAAATAACTCCTGAGAAAGTAACACCACTAAAGAAGAAGAAGAAGAAGAAGGCTGCCCCAGTAGCTCAAGAATCATCTAGCAGCTCTGGTAGTGAAGAGCAAGTTGTCTTCACTCCTGAAGAAGAAGACACTGGAGATGCTGGGAAGTCTCCAGCTCAACAAGAAGTTGCTGAGAGGCAGGGGGAGCTATCTCAAGCTAGCCCCTTACATCAGGATTCAGTCCAGGGGGAGCCTCTAATAGTGGAAGAACCAACTCCTCTTGAGAGTGAGCAAGCTACAAACATCATTCTTGAGGTAATCACTGAGCTTAATGCTTTAGATTTCCCTATAGAGGATAATGTTTTGTCTGATTCCTTAAATAATGTTAATCAGCAAACTCAGATTGATAGTCAAGTCCCAGATGTTGTCATGGAGGACACATCTGTTGCAGCTCAAGTAGTATCTGATCCAGTGATAGATGAGCCAAGAGTTTCTCCAGCTCATTCTCCACAAGAATATACTATGGAAGATCTTTTCCTCAATCTGGATCAAACAGACTTTGACAAGGAAACTGCTACTGCTGAGGGGGAGACTGCTCCTATTGAGGGGGAGCAAGTAGTACTTGTTGAAGAGCCTGCAAGGCAAGAACCTGAGAAGCCCAAAGAAGTTGAGGAGCTACCTAAGGAGAGGGTAGATATAGCAAGCACATCAGCATCAGAAGATGAGGAAGCTACAAGGGCAAAGAAAAGGAAGTTTCAAGTTTTCAAAAGAAGAAGTCAGAATTATAAGAAGGCTTTGCAAACCATAGCATCACAGCCATCACTACAGCCAACTCCAGCAGTAGATTATAGTGCTCTAATGGTTGCTATGCAAATTAAGCTAGATGAGCACAGGAAAGCTATTGAAACCTATGTGGATGAGGGGCACAAGTCTCTCCAATTTGATCTAGCCCAAGATATAAAGTCTATAAGATTTGAAATGAATCTTAATAAAAAGGAGATGACAGACTGCTTCCACAAGGGAGGGAATGCAGTGGTATACTTAGCAACTCATCAGGAAAAGATAAAAGCTCAAGTAGATGACATTACACTGAAGCAAGGATATGTTCTTGAGAACCAGATCAGAGCAGTGGAGCCCCACTTCAAGAAACATTATCTTAACTGCATGGAAAGCTGCAAAAGATAATATTCAAGACAGAAATAAATGGTTTTCTGAATTGGAATGGAGGAAACATGAGACAAGGCAAGAAGCCATAGTCTAATATAGAAGAAAGGCCAAGATGGGAAAGCTACCTCATACTGCTCAGGAGCCTAGCAAGTACTTTCCCAAGCCATATCATTACTTTGAGAGGAAAAAGATTAAAGCTGAAGAGCAAAAGAAAAAGGATCTGAAAGGCAAGAAGCCTGCTGATACTGAAGTTACTGAAGCCCCTATTCAAGCCAAAGTACAATCTGGAAAAGGAATAGTGATCAAGGAGGCTGAACAAAAATAAAATAGAATTTTCTTCAGTTTACAGTTGTAATATTTTGATTGTTAAACACTTTGTAAACTTTTGGAAAATGAATATAACAAGATATTGGAACAATGTGTTATATGCTAAATTTATTTCATAATTGTTCTGTGATGATATCAGTGTATGCATGTTTGTTTAATACATGTGATGTTTCTTTCCTGATTATATAATCTTGTTTTACATCATACTTGATTTTATTCTGTATGGTGTATATCATTGACTAAGGGTTATGACTTCTCCAAATAGGGGGAGATTGTTGGGTACATTGGTTTAAATGTACCTGATTTGAAGAAGCCTCACCCAACTCAATGATATACATCAAAATGTATTTGATGTGTTTTGAGTTTACTTGTGCAGGTTAAGTATTTGCAGGAAAGATGGAAAAATTTCTAAGTCCATGTGTCAACACCCAGAGCGAAAGTGTCGACACTTAAGAAGACTTGTGTCGACACCCAGGCAAGCAATGTCGACACTTGGAGTATTTGTGTCGACACCAGGGATGCAGAGTCGACACCAGACAGAAAGTGTCGACACAAGGAGCTGTGTCGACACTCAGTGAAGAAAAGTGCAGTGAAGCAGTGTCGACACTTAGCAGTTGTGTCGACACCCAGAGAAACTGTGTCTCCATCAGAAAGTGTCGACACTTGGAAGCTGTGTCGACACTCTGCAAAAGTCAGCAGAGTCTAAGTATAAGTGTCGACACCCAGAACAATGTGTCGACACACAGTAGAAGAGTCAACACATGAAGAAAGTGTCGACACAAGAAAGAATATGTCGACACTCAGCTGAAGACTCAACACTTGAAGAAAGTGTCGACACAAGAAAGAATGTGTCGACACTCAGTTGAAGACTCAACACTTGAAGAAAGTGTCGACACAAGGAGCTGTGTCGACACTTAGCAAAGTTCAAGAATATTCTAAGTACAAGTGTCGACACAAAGGAGATGTGTCGACACTCAGCAAAAGTCTCAACAGAAGAAGAATGTGTCGACATAAGGAGCTGTGTCGACACTCAGCAAGTATCAACACTGAAGGCATGTGTCGACACCAAGAGGAAGTGTCGACACTTAACAGATTCAACACATGAAGATGTGTCGACACAAAGGAGATGTGTTGACACTTACAAGAATTCAGCAATATACTGAAGTACAAGTACTTGTATCGACACACATTATCAGTGTCGACACATGAAGAAGAAGCAGTGTCGAGATATAAAATCTACAACACAAGGAGTTGTGTCGACACCTTGTAGGCTAGTGTCGACACTTAGACAACATGTGTCGACACTTAGTCTATAAGTGTCGACATTTAAAGGCAGACAGTCTCGACACTTTCAGACAGTTACAGAATTTTCAAGAACTGACTGGATGACTTGACAGCTACCATTCCAGTCGGTCTACTACACCTGTCAGAGTTGTCAGAAATCTGTTATGAACCGGACCAGCCGGTTACCATGAAGAAGGCCTATAAATAGGCTTATACTGTCTACAGAAACGGAGATGATTGAACACAAGTTCAAGTGATCAATATACAAAGAAGATCTAGCTATTTCTTGAAGAATCTAGTGAAGATCTAAGAAGTTGGAGAGAGAGAGCTCCATCCAAGAAGTCAGCCGTTGGAACCAGGCTGAGAAGAAGGGTTCAGATATTGTTCTGAATCTTAAGTAGCAGAGATCAAGGATTAACTGTAGAGGAGGTCAATCTTATTGTGTTCTACATTCAAGAAGCTTTGAAGAAAGCCAAGTCAGATTGATTTCAGCTGAGTTCTTCCAAGAACTCATCAAGAAACTCACAACTCTTCTCTCTTTTCTCTGAGTTGTTGAGTTACAATTTTTGTATTCATATTATCTTGTAGGATCCTTAGGGATCTGAGTTTTATAAGCCTGTAATTATAAAGGCTGAGTGTAGGGCCTATGTGCCTGAGTGTAGGAGAGTTGTATCTCTGAATGTAGGCCTATTGTGGCTGAGTGTAGGCCTTGGTGGCTGAGTGTAGGCTTTGTGAAGAAGCTGAGTTGTAGGGCCTTGGGCCTGAGTTGTAGGAACCTGGTTGAGGTTCTGAGTGTAAGATCTGAGGATCTGAGATAGTGGAGGAGTTTGGCCGAATCTAGTACACTGCTAGATAGGCGAAGGGGGAAAGTGGATGTACCCAAACCTTGGGGAACCACTATAAATCTGAGTGTCTACTGTGTGCTTGTGGAATTCTGTGATTGCTGATTGTGTGCTGTGATAAAGTAGATATAATTCTGTGTTATAATCTGAATTTTGCCTAAAAAGTCAAAAAAATTTAGTCACCTATTCACCCCCCCCCCCCTCTAGGTGATTAGGTACAATATCTTTCAGCAGGCTCCCCCTCAATAGGTGCACCAGAGGCGCTGGGGACCTAAGACGGAGAAGGAGATGGAGTCATGTCCTCTGTGTCTGCAACTTCAGTAATTTTGGCAGCTTGAGAGGGATTTTGCAACTTTAACTCCCATCTCTGGATGGAGGAGATGGAGACCTTCTTCATGTGGTGAATGATACTTCCTTTGGAGAAACTGAAAAACCTCTGGATTGATCTCATGGATAAGCAGGGAAATTATCCTTGCATAGTTGGGGGACTTTATACTCTCCTTAATCTTAGTCAGAATCAACAAGCCAAACTGAAAGGCTTTTCTACAGACTATAGCTTGCATCAATTCAAAGAAAAAAAGGGGTATGGCCCTAATGGAGTTGGTTTTGCATAGAAGAATCTTACCAATTACATCAACCAAGAATTTCCCTTCAGCATGCATATCAGACCTATTGATGTGTTTAGCATCAGCAGAAAGTCCACAGAAAGAGCAGGTTCTGGAATAGTCTTCATCACTCAGAAAATCATCTGCATCTGGAGTTGGCAGTCGGAGAAGTTGAGAAATAGAGGTTGGAGTGAGTTTAATGGTGATACCTTTGACTGAAGACTTCAAAACTGTGTCATGGTGCTTGACCTTGACATTCCTGAAAAACTCTGCAACTTCGGGGAAGAGGATACGACATGGTTCTTGGAGAACGAATGTTAATCCGGCGGTGTCGAGCAAAATCAGAAGATTATGGAAATCGGCGGATAGGTCTGCAATCCCGACAGAGACTAATTCTGAGCCTACACCGATCTTAGATGAGGCGGCCATAATTCAGAAGTCTTGGAGATGGCGAAACCCTAGAGAATGTCGACGGGGAGACGGAAGGGGTGCGGCTCTACAACTGATGGAGAAAGGCGAAAAGGCAGACGGGTACTCGAGAGACGGAAATGATTTCGTGTAGATGAAATTTTCGGATTTTCTTATTTATATAACCCTAGGTTTAGGTCTAATTATTTGAAAAGAAATACTGAAGTAAACTATAGAATAGACGGCATAAGCCCTTGGTTTGCGCATAAGAAAATTTGAATAAGAGTTGACTCGGCATATACACGAGTGAGGAGAATATCTCGATTAGATAAGTCTGGAGGACTCGGGTAAGAATACAGAAGTACTCGAGTAGATGTATGGAAGTACTCGAGTAGGTCAATGAGGTACTCGAGTAAGTGAAGTTGACTACTCGAGTATGTCAGTCTGCTACTCGAGTAGGTCAAGTCGACTACTCGAGTATAGCATTCCACTACTCGAGTAGGTCAAGTCGATTACTCGAGTATGTCATTCTACTACTCAAGTAGGTCATATATTTACTCGAGTATGATGTTACTTACTCAAGTCAAAACCTTGAACTTTTGGAAAAATCCAACCTTTGTCTAACCTTTGAGCCTTGAGCCTTCATGAAGGTCCAGCCTCTTTTAGTCTTCCTTGTTGAGCATCCCAAGTTCTGTTTTGAAGAACGAGAACTTGGTCTCGTCCAGCGGCTTTGTGAAAATATCTGCAATTTGCCTGTCTGTAGGGACATATTGAAGGTCTATGTCCCCATGCTCCACATCCTCCCGGATGAAATGATACTTTAGCTCTATATGCTTTGTCTGACTGTGCGAGACTGGGTTGTTGGCTATGGTTATTGCGCTGGAGGAGTCGCAAAACAATGGAATCTTTGCAAACTTCATGTTGTAGTCTTCGAACTGATTCTTTATCCACAGTAATTGTGCACAGCAACTGCCTGCAGAGATGTACTCTGACTCGGCCGTTGAGATTGCCACACAGGTTTGCTTCTTGCTACTCCAGGAGATAGGCCTTCTTCCAAAGAATTGGCAAGTCCCTGAAGTGCCTTTCATGTCGTCTTTGCTACCTGCAAAATCTGCATCTGAAAAACCTATTAGTTCGCTATCATTACTTCTTGGGTACCATAAGCCAAGATTTGGTGTACCTTTAAGGTATCTCAAAATCCACTTCGCAGCAGCGTAGTGAGATTCCTTAGAGTTCACCTGAAATCTAGCACAGACACATGTTGAGAATATTATGTCAGGTCTACTTGCAGTAAGGTAGAGCAAGGATCCAATAATGCTTCTGTACTTGGTTTCATCAAAAGGTTTCCCCTTTTCATCCTTTTCCAGAGACATTGTTGAACCCATTGGAGTCCTCATCGAGGTTGCGTTCTCCATTCCGAATTTCTTAATTAGCTCTTTGGTGAACTTGGTCTGTGATATGAAAATTCCATCTTCAGACTGTTTCACTTGAAGCCCTAAGAAATAATTCAGCTCGTCCATACTGCTCATTTCAAACTTCCCTTGCATAAGTTTTGAAAACATCTTGTAGAGGTTATCATCAGTAGAGCCAAAACTAATGTCGTCGACATAGATATGCACTAGCAAAATCTTGCCTTTAATTTCCCTAAGAAATAATGTCTTGTCTATCTTTCCCCTAGTGAACTTGTTCTCAAGTAGAAAGCTAGACAGCATCTCATACCAAGCTCGAGGAGCTTGTTTCAGACCATATAATGCTTTATGTAGTAAATAAACGAAATCAGGAAAGTTAGGATCAATAAAACCTGGAGGTTGTTCCACATACACCTCTTCCTTTATGTCACCATTAAGGAAGGTAGACTTCACGTCCATCTGGTAGACAGTGAATCCTTTGAGTGCAGCATATGCTAGGAATAACCTTATAGCCTCCAGTCTTGCCACTGGAGCGTACGTCTGGTCAAAGTCGATTCCTTCTTCTTGACGATAACCTTTGGCGACAAGTCTGGACTTGTTCTTTACTATCATTTCATCCTCGTCCATCTTGTTCCTGTAGACCTATTTTGTCCCAATGACGTTCTTACCTTTGGGTCTTGGAACAAGATTCCATACTTTGCAGCGCTTGAACTGGTTCAGCTCTTCTTCCATTGCCATTATCCATGATGCAACTGAGTTTGCTTCCTTAAACTTCTTTGGTTCAACCTGCGAGAGAAAACTTAAACATAGATTCTCATTATTTGTACCTCTATGAGTTCTGACACCATCTCGGGGATCTCCTATAATCTGGTCCATTGGATGATCCTTCAAATGTCTGAGCTCCAGAGTCCTTGCATCTGGATTGTCTTCTATCACCTGAGTGACTTCTTCAACTTGGATGACTTCTTCATCTTGATCATCAGCCTCTCCAATAAGGGTTGGAGTGGTGATCTTGATGAACTTTTCACCTTTGTCTTCGGACGGTTCATCCAAGCTAATTTCTTTCAGCTTTGTACCTGCATCTTCAATAAGCACACTAGAAGAGTTGCTTTGCAGCAAACTCGTCTCATCAAATACAACATGTATTGATTCTTCTACCACCAGGGTTTTTCTATTAAAAATCCTATATGTCTTACTATGACTACTATAACCTACAAAAATACCTTCAAAACTCTTTTTGCTAAATTTAGTAGTATGATACTTGCCATTGTTTAGCACGAAGCATTTACAGCCAAAAATTCTAAAATATAAGACTGTTGGTTTCCTGCCTTTCAGAAGTTCGTAAGGTGTCTTATCGTGGTTTTTGTTTATGATGGCTCGATTTTGCACGTGACATGCAGTGTTGACGGCTTCAGCCCAGAAATATTCCGGAAGTGAAGCATCACTCAACATGGTCCTGCAGGCCTCTATGAGCATTCTATTCCTTCTCTCGGCCACTCCATTTTGTTGTGGAGTACGAGGAGAGGAGAACTCATGAAAGATACCTAGGCTTTCACAAAATTTTGTCATGGCCCCAGACTTAAACTCTATTCCATTGTCACTTCTGATTTTGACTATGGAACAGTTGTACTCATTTTGAACTTGCCTGACAAAATTAGTAAAGATGTCGAAGATATCTGACTTGTGTTTCAGAAAGAATGCCCACGCAAAGCGTGTGTAATCATCAACAATTACCAATGTATAATCCTTACCTCCCAAACTTCTAATTTGCAGCGGACCAAACAAGTTCATATGCAGTAGATGACATCTATTAGAATCCTTGCCAATAACGCTTTTAAAGGTAGCCCTTATTTGCTTGCCTTTTACACATGCATGACAAGGTCTATCTTTGACGTACTTGATATTTGGGGCATCACGTATAAGTTCATTGAAAATAATTTATTAATATTTTTGGAATTAATATGTGTTAATCTTTTGTGTCATTAGTCACCAAGATACGCACTATCTTTTGCTAAAAAACACACTGGTGTTGAAGAATCTATACAAATGAAATTTAAACAGAAAATGTTTCTGCTTCGAGTGCCGGATAGAATCGTTTCCATATTGTCAACAGATTTTATCAATCACTTGTCAGCGTGAAACTCAACTATGTATCCTTTATTGCAGGGTTGGCTTATGCTTATAAGGTTATGTTCCAAACCTTCAACGTAAGCCACATCTGAGAAGGATACATTACCGTTAGTAATCATACCATAGCCTTTAGTAATTCCACGGTCTGAACCTCCAAAGATGACCTTCGGTCCGTTCACAACTGGAGTAAAATTCTGAATAAGGCTTCTTGTCCCGGTCATATGCCGAGAGCATCCACTGTCTAAATACCAGATTGGCATTTTGTTGGCCTTTAGACATTCCTGCAATCAAAATCAGTTAGCCTTAGGAACCTAAATACGTTTGGGACCTTAGTCTCGGGTTAGAACACTCCCCCTACGAATATTAGCATTAGGAGTGGTCTTCCTCATATTGCCAACATGTGGGGTTGCAGCATTTCTAGGATTAAACCAACAATCAATGGCAAAGTGACCAATTCTGCCACAACACCAACAGTCAAATATATTGTATCTTTGCCTTAAGTTCTCCTGCTTGATCTTTTGGAATTGTGGTCTAGCAGGGGCAGCATTCTTGTAGGAAGATGCCTCATGATGATGGCAATCACATGGCTTCTTCTCCTTTATAGGCTTTTCTACAACAGGCTTTGTCTTTGATGCCTTCTTGAAGTTATGGCCATGATTGAAAGGGTCATAGCTCTGAAGAATGACTTCTTCATAAGGTGCCTTAAAGACACTTTCGCCAAAGTTTCTGGGTCGAGTCCATCCTTGATAACGGGACTTTGGCTCTACATAGGTAGGCCTAGCAAAGTGCCCATAGGATGAGTCAAAATCAAACTCATTTGAAGGAAATATAACCTTCTTGAACGTGGTCTGATCTTAAGGGGCTTTCCCCTTCTCTTTGTCTAATGCCTTTTTGGCGGCCTTATTCTTTCACTGAGCCTTATTTCTCCTAGAGGATTTACTAGGAGCTTCTTCATGGCCTAATCCAGTGCCCTTGATCTTGGCTGAGAATTCAGCAACGAATGAAAGAAATGTCTTGGGCTTCGAGAAACTTTCAACTAGTTTCTTTTCAACATCAAGTTGGGCTTCCAGTTCCTTGATGATTTTCTCTTTGAGGTCAAGGTGCTCAAGAGCCTTGTTATATTCTTCAATAGCATTATTGAAGTTTTCTTCGAGGTAGTCAGTCTTTGCGACTTTCTCTCTCAAGATGCTCTCTTCAGCTTTGAGAGACTTTATCTCTTTAGCCTGAGTTTTCACGACTCGGCGACATTTGTCGTAAGCCATGATTAACTCCTTATATTGGGCCATGAGTTCTGACTCATCGTCAGAAGAGCTATTCTCACAATCATGTTCAGAAAAGTCAGAATCATAGAGAAGTGTGTGAGAGTTTACTTTTCCAGTGAACTGGGGCTCTTGTTCATCATCAGTTTGAGCCATGAGTCCAAAATAGGCTTCTTCTTCTTCACTCGACTCAGATGAGTCAGAGTCACTGAGAGTCTTTCCCTTTTTGGCCATCAAGCTCTTCTCTGTCCTCTTCTTGTTGTACGAGGACTTCTTTTCCTCTCTTCTACCACCCTCCTTCTTCTAGTGAGGGCAGTCAGCGATGACGTGTCCTGACTTATTACAACAATAACAAACAATGTCACTCTAAATGTGTTTGTTCTGTTTAAAATTATACCTGTCATGGCTGCTTGAGCCATTTCTTTGTCGATCACCATCGCGCCGTGATCTTCTATGAGAGGCATCCTTGCTTTTCCATTGCTTCTTCTTGTTCAAGAATTTCTTGAACTGCTGAGAGAGTAGTGAGAACTCTCCGTCTGATAGTTCAGAGTCTGAGGAGCTTGGCTCTGAGGTTTCTTCTTCACTAACTTCTGGTGCTGGAGTAGGAGGAACAGCCTTGGACTTCTTAGAGCTGTTTGCCTTTAAAGCAACAGACTTCTCTTTGAATGCAGACCTGATTTTCTCTTCTTCAGCCTTCCTGGTGTTGAGTTGGAGCTCATAGGACATCAGCTTCCCGAAGAGATTCTGAGGATCTTGAAAGTCCAACTAGTGTCAACTATGTGCACCTATGGGGGGGAATAGGTGACGTGTAGCGCTTTTGCGGAATTTATAATAGTACCTGCACAATAAAGATAAACAGCACAGCACACAGAAAACACAGGCAATTTATAGTGGTTCCCCGACTTGGGTACATCCACTTTCCCCCTTCGACCTATCTCCCAACAAGGGATGACTCGGTCTCTTCTCCAACAGGATTGAAATCCAATCCCTACACTAACGGAAGGAACCCTTCCACACGTAGGAGTCAACACTCCCACAAATCGGGTTGCACCCAACCCTTACAACACGGAACAATCGTTCCTTTACAACAAAAGTAAAATAGAATGTACACGAGATACAAACTTCGTTTGGAGACTTCGGTGTTCCTCTTCGTTCGACGACGTGTTCGTGAAGTCAACGAAGAGTCTACAACCTTGGTCTCTCTTGGAGAGGATCTCCCCGGAACCGGCGGCGGCAATCCGAGCGGCGGCTTGGTTCGGGATCAGCGGCAATGAAGGTGCGCGGCTGCAGTACTTTGAGATCCAAACTTCGTAGCGAAGCAAACTAGGTCTACCAACGGTCACTCTAGGATCGGTCGTCTCGATCGATTCGGACGGGGGAGTTTTTCCCGGTCAACAAATCGAGAGACAAGGGATCTCTGGATAGACACGTGAGACTCAAGCTTTGATAAGCTTCTGTCGCCGGAGATCATGAAGGAATCCCGATCGATGACGGCGACCAACTAACTCGAGCGCGACGGCGGCGGCGGAGTGAAGATCGCGATTTTAGGTCTAGGTTTTTGCTCTGCTTCTTTCTTTTTGTCTACAGTTCAAAATACCCGTATATATATACTGTAGATACTACTAATTTGACCGTTGTGGGACCCACAAGAAAAATCCCGAAAACCGGTTCAAAATAGTCCAGCGGCAGAATCCGGTCCAGCAGTTTCCAGAGAAAATGGCAAGTAAAAATCGGCGAGAATCACAGGTGATTCTCGACGAATCGGCGAGAATCAGTTAGTGATTCTCGACGATTCGTCGAGAATCACTAGTGATTCTCGACGAATCACTTTTTGATTCTCAACGAATGTAACTTGGTATTCAGGATCTGCTCTGCGATGGGTTCGGCGAGAATCACTAGTGATTCTCGCCGAATCTTACTTGGCACCGTTTTGAGATAGCCGGAAAGAGTCGGCGAGAATCACTAATGATTCTCGACGATTCGGCGAGAATCACTAGTGATTCTCGCCGAATCGGCGAGAATCACTTGGTGATTCTCGTCGAATTATACTTAGACGAATTTTCGTCTTTCCGCCCACGAGCTGCTCCTTGACCCATCCTTGCTCCTTGTCTGCTCCTGCAAGATCACAGCCATGTACTTGAACGTAAGTGTACTCCAATAGAGAGAGTACACGTAGGCCAACACACTGATCTGCTCAACAAGGGATTACGTCGTGCAGACCCGTGTATATTGACCTACTGCACCCTGACATTGGTGTGCACTTTGCGTGGAATAACTGCAAGTACAACTTGAAAGATTTTATCAAATACATTGTCTATTGACCTTAGCTTGTCCAGGGGCTTCTTCAAATCAGGTACATTGTGGATACAATACCCAACAATCTCCCCCTATTTGAAGAAGCCTAAACCCTACAAGCTAAGGTGAATAGAGCAAATGGGAATGAAAACCATAAACTTAAAATGGAGTTGAGTGAGTTATCCATTACCAATACCAATTTCTTGGGAGCAAGCTTGGAGCCACCTTAGCTTAGCCGAGAGGGTAATCTCCCCCTTTTCGGCTTCTACAAATCGGGATCGGTTGCAGTTGACCCCTTGCTCCCCCTCAGTTCGTGCGTCTGTGGTCACACTTGAGTTCCTTGCTCCCCCTCAGATCGTGCACGAGCCTGGAGCTTCTGTAGTCTTCATTCCTCATAATTGAGCATCCCCAATTCAGTCTTGAAAAGATTGAACTTGGCCTCGTCTAAGGGCTTTGTGAATATATCAGCAATCTGCTTGTCCGTGGGGACATAACAGAGAGAGATGTCCTTGTTTTCCACGTGCTCCCGAATGAAGTGGTAGCGCACTTCAATATTCTTCGTTCTGCTGTGCGATACAGGATTGTTGGCAATGGCAATTGCACTGGAGGAGTCGCAGTACATGGGTACTTCCTTGAACTGAAGGTCGTAGTCGGCTAACTGGTTTCTGATCCATAGAAGTTGTGCGCAACAGCTTCCTGCCGAGATGTACTCAGACTCTGCTGTGGAGGTTGCAACACAATTCTGTTTCTTGTTGTTCCATGAGATAAGCCTCCTGCCGAGGAATTGACACGTCCCGGAGGTGCTTTTCCTATCATCCCTGCTCCCTGCAAAATCAGCATCTAAAAAGCCTATTAGCTCGACATCATTGTTTCTCGGGTACCACAAGCCAAGATTAGGAGTACCTTTAAGGTATCTTAGAATTCGCTTTGCAGCGACATAGTGAGATTCCTTAGTGTTCACCTGATAGCGGGCACAGACACATGTGGAGAACATAATATCCGGTCTACTGGCAGTAAGATAGAGCAGGGATCCAATGATGCTTATGTATTTGGTTTCATCGAAAGGTTTACCTTTCTCATCCTTATCCAGAGACATAGTGGATCCCATTGGATTCCTCATAGAGGATGCACTCTCCATACCGAATTTCTTAAGGAGTCCATTTGTGAACTTCGTCTGAGAGATGAAGATTCCATCCTCAGACTGTTTCACTTGAAGTCCTAAGAAATACTTGAGCTCTCCCATACTGTTCATTTCAAACTTTCCTTGCATAAGTTTAGAAAACTTTTTGCAAAGATTGTTGTCCGTTGAGCCGAATATTATGTCATCGACATAGATTTGCACTAGCAAAATCTTGCCTTTGACTTCCCTGAGAAACAATGTTTTATCTATTTTACCTCTAGAGAACTTGTTCTCAAGAAGAAAACTAGATAAAGTCTCATACCAAGCTCGTGGAGCTTGTTTCAACCCATATAAGGCCTTATTAAGAAAATAAACATGATTGGGATAAGTAGGATCGACAAAACCTGGGGGTTGAGCGACGTATACTTCCTCTTTCAAGTCTCCGTTCAAGAATGTTGATTTCACATCCATTTAATAGACTGTGAATCCTTTGTGTGAAGCATACGCCAGGAACAATCTGATTGCCTCGAGCCTTGCGACGGGTGCGAAGGTCTGGTCGAAGTCAATCCCCTCCTCCTGTCTGTAACCTTGAGCCACCAGCCTGGCCTTGTTCTTTACGATGACACCATGTTCATCCAGTTTGTTTCTGAAGATCCACTTGGTGCCAATCACATTCTTCTTGTGTGGTTTGGGAACCAGCGTCCACACGTTGCATCGTTCGAATTGATGAAGCTCATCTTGCATGGCCAAAATCCATGCCGCATCTTTGTTCGCCTTGTCGAACTTCTTTGGCTCAACTTGTGACAGGAAACTAAGATGCAATACTTCGTTAATGGTACCTCTTCGAGTTCTGACACCGACACGAGGATCTCCGATGATCTGATCTCTAGGATGATCCCTCACGTGCCGGAGCTCTAAAAGTCTGGCGTCTGGAGCTTCAACTACTTCTTGGGCTTCTCTTTCTTCCAGGTGATTTGTTCCATTTTGATCTTCAACATTTTCAGATGACGTGGAGGTGGAAACTTTGACATACTTAGGAGTGTCATCTTTAGCGGTCTCATCCAGACTCAGTTGTTCAAGTCGTGCACCTGCATCTTCAAGAATACCACTGGAAGAATTGCTGTTAAGCAAACTTCCTTCATCAAATACAACATTTATTGATTCTTCTACCACTAGGGTTTTCTTATTGAAGACCCTATATGCCCGACTGTGGGAACTATAGCCCACGAATATACCTTCGAAGCATTTTTCACCAAATTTAGTACGCGGGTACTTCCCATTATTCAGTACATAGCATCTGCAACCAAAAATCCTCAAGTAGGCCATGGTTGGTTTCCTGCCTTTCAGTAGTTCGTAAGGCGTCTTACGATGATGCTTGTTGATCAATGCTCGGTTTTGTACATGACAAGCTGTATTGACAGCCTCTGCCCAGAAGTATTCCGGGAGAGAGGCGTTTTTCAACATTGTCGTGCAGGCTTTAATGAGAGTTCTATTTCTCCTCTCCGTAACTCCATTTTGCTGAGGAGTGCGCGGGGAGGAAAACTCATGAAAGATACCTTGTTCTTCACAAAATTCTGTCATAGCACCAAACTCGAATTCTGTTCCATGGTCACTTCTGATTTTGACCACTGAGCAGTTAAATTCGTTCTGAACCTGCTTGACAAAACTAGTGAAGATGTCAAATGTATCTGACTTTCGTTTCAAAAAGAACACCCATGTAAACCGAGAGTGATCATCAACTATCACTAGCGTATAGGACTTGCCTCCCAAGCTATGAACTTGCATTGGACCAAACAAGTCCATATGTAAAAGGTAAAGACATCGGGAAGAGTCTTTGTCTGCGATGCTCTTAAAGGTAGCCCGAGTCTGTTTGCCCATCTGGCATGCAGGACAGGGGCTATCTTTGATGCACTTGATACTGGGGGCATCCCTTACTAAGTTCTTAGAAAACAGCATACTAATTGTCTTGAAATTAATATGTGCCAACCTCTTGTGCCATTGATCATAAAGAGATGCACTGCCTGTTGCCACAAGGCATACGGGGGTAGATGAATCTATACTGAGAAAATCTAAGCAGAAGATATTTCTGCTCCTAATGCCTGATAATACCGTCTCAGAGGAGGTACGTGAAATTATCAGACATTTATCCTTGCAGAACTTAACGTCATAACCTTTATCACATAATTGACTTACACTGATCAGGTTATGGTTTAACCCTTCAACATAAGCTACGTCGGTGATAGAGATTATACCGTTGGAAATCATACCGTAACCTCTAGTGACTCCTCGATCTGACCCTCCAAAGATGACTTTGGGTCCATTCTCGACTGGAGTGTAATCACGCAGCAGGCTTCTTGTCCCAGTCATATGTCGGGAGCATCCACTGTCCAAATACCAGATCGGCGTTTTGGTGGCCTTTGGACATTCCTGCAAAACAAAATTAACTCGCCTTAGGAACCCAATCGAACTTGGGTCCTAGATTCCTGGTTAGCACACTCCCCCTCGGTTGGTTAACCCTACGAGTGGTCGGCCTCGCAGTGCTAACATAGGGAGTCTTGTAATACCTTGGATGAAACCAACAATCCACGGCAAAGTGACCAACTTTGCCACAGCACCAACAGTCGAATCTGTTGTACCTCTTCCTAGGCTCCTGCCTTACCCTGGGAACGGTGGGTACAGCTGGGGCCTTGGATCTGGAGGTGGAGGCCTCATGGTGACAGCAGTCACATGACTTCGTCACCTTCTGTATAACAGGCTTGGCTTTTGGTGCCTGCTTTCCATTATGGCCGCTAGAGAACGGACCATAATTTCCCATGTGGATTTCCTCATAAGGTGCCTTGAAGGCACTCTCACCGAAGTTCCGGGGAAAGGTCCAACTGTCATATCGGCTCTTTGGCTTTGCAACTGAGGGCCGGAAATGATGGCCAAATGTTGACTCAAAGTCATGTTGGTTGCAAGGAAAGCCAGGCTTTCTGAACGCAACAGGACTAAGCGGAGCCTTTCCCTTTTCATCAGCAGAGGCCTTCTTGGCGGCCTTATTCTTCCTCTGGTTCCTGTTTCTCCTGGAGGAGGAACCAGATACCCCTACATGCCCCAAGCCAGCTCCTTTGGCCTGAGCAGAGAAGGTATCAACAACTGGAAGAACTGTTTTTGGCATAGAGAAGCTCTTGACGATCTTCCTTTCTGCCGCAAGTTGTTCTTCCAACTTGTCGACTTCCTCCTGCTTAAGATCAAGGAGCTTCAGAGACTCTGAGTGCTTTGAGGTCAGGTCAAGGTGCTCCTGTCGGAGAAAGATCAAACTGGTGACCTCTTCCCTTAGGGAAACACACTCACCCTTAAGGAATTTTACTTCCTTTTTCTCAGCCTTCAATCTCTTTCGACACTCCTCGAAAGTGTTGAGCAGAAGCTCATACTTCTCGAGGAGCTCAACTTCACGGGCCGAAAGGCTATCCTCAGGTTCATCATCCTGAGACTCAGGATCAGAGTCGGAGTCGGAGAGAGGGGTGTGAGCTTTTACCTTCCCAGTAAACGGGGGGCATTCTCCTTCTGAGTCAGAGCGACTCACCAGCCCGAAGTAGGCTTCCTCATCATCACTGGAGTCTGAGGAATCAGACTCACTCAGTGTCTTTGGCATTTTGGCAATGTAGCTCCGCTCCTTCTTCTTATCTCTAGAGGATTTGTGCTCCTCTTCTTTCCCTTTTTCTCTCTTGTCTTGAAAGCAGTCGGCCACGACGTGTCCTGGCTTATTGCATCCAAAGCAAATAATGTCAGCGGAGCGATGTTTGTTCGGTCTAGATGCATACCTGTCAGAATAATAATTTTTCTTCTGATGCCTGGAGGAGGAGCCGTCTCTCTTTCTTTGATTCCTCATCTTGAGGAACTTCTTGAACTCTCGAGTGATGAGGGAGAAATCCTCCTCCGACAGCTCTGAGCTGGAGGAGCATGGCTCGGAGTCCTCCTCCTCATCCTTTTTCCTGGCACGGTATGAAACTGCACTCTTGCCTTTTCTGGAGTGACTGGCTTTTAGAGCCACAGTCTTTTCTTTGGCTGCCGCCTTCTCTGCTTCTTCTTCTGCTTTTCTGGTGTTCAGCTGAAGCTCATAGGACATCAGCTTCCCAAACAGAATTTGTGGATCAGTTTCTGCTAGTCTGTCAAACTCTCTGATGGCGCAGATCTTTGTGTCTCATTCCTTAGTAAGGGACCTAAGGAATTTATCATTGAGTTCACCATTAGTGAACACTCTTCCGTAGCCCTTGAGGGCGTTGACAATCTTTAGGAAGTTCTCGTAGGTGACTTCGATCTCTTCCTTAGGCCCTTGTCTGAAGGCCTCATATTTCTGGTTCAGAAGGGATCTCCGATCATCCCTCACTTCATTCGTGCCCTCCATTAGGATGATCAGGCACTGCCAGATCTCCTGAGCTGTCTTGCAGTTGCTGAAGTTTTGCATCATTGAATCATCAACTGCGCTGACCATAATGTTTCGGGCCTTCTTGTCAAGTCCCACTAACACCATCTCGTCCTTGTCCATTTCAGAAAGTGTCTTCGGCACCTTCTTGGTGGGATCAATGGTGGAGGCCTTAGTGGGGACATAAGGTCCCTCCTCCACGATCATGAAGAGTCGGGGATCAACTGCTTCCATGTAGAACCTGATTCTTTCCTTCCAGATAGGAAAGTTGAGCCTGGTGCACACTGGGATCTTGCCGGAGAACTTGAGCCCGTCCATAGTAGATGTTCGTCTTCTTCTTGACACTAGGGGCAGGATTCAACTCAAGGTGTTAACCTTTCTGATGAGTAACCTGGCTCTGATACCACTTGAAAGTCCACCTAGTGTCAACTATGTGCACCTATGGGGGGGGAATAGGTGATGTGTAGCGCTTTTGCGGAATTTATAATAGTACCTACACAATAAAGATAAACAGCACAGCACACAGAAAACACAGGCAATTTATAGTGGTTCCCCGACTTGGGTACATCCACTTTACCCCTTCGACCTATCTCCCAACAAGGGACGACTCGGTCTCTTCTCCAACAGGATTGAAATCCAATCCCTACACAAACGGAAGGAACCCTTCCACACGTAGGAGTCAACACTCCCACAAATCGGGTTGCACCCAACCCTTACAACACGGAACAATCGTTCCTTTACAACAAAAGTAAAATAGAATGTACACGAGATACAAACTTCGTTTGGAGACTTCGGTGTTCCTCTTCGTTCGACGACGTGTTCGTGAAGTCAACGAAGAGTTTACAACCTTGGTCTCTCTTGGAGAGGATCTCCCCGGAACCGGCGGCCGCAATCCGAGCGGCGGCTTGGTTCGGGATCGGCGGCAACGAAGGTGCGCGGCTGCAGTACTTTGAGATCCAAACTTCGTAGCGAAGCAAACTAGGTCTACCAATGGTCACTCTAGGATCGGTCGTCTCGATCGATTCGGACGGGGGAGTTTTTCCCGGTCAACAAATCGAGAGACAAGGGATCTCTGGATAGACACGTGAGACTCAAGCTTTGCTAAGCTTCTGTCGCCGGAGATCACGAAGGAATCCCGATCGATGACGGCGACCAACTAACTCGAGCGCGACGGCGGCGGCGAAGTGAAGATCGCGATTTTAGGTCTAGGTTTTTGCTCGGCTTCTTTCTTTTTGTCTACAGTTCAAAATACCCGTATATATATACTGTAGATACTACTAATTTGACCGTTGTGGGACCCACAAGAAAAATCCCGAAAACCGGTTCAAAATAGTCCAGCGGCAGAATCCGGTCCAACAGTTTCCAAAGAAAACGGCAAGTAAAAATCGGCGAGAATCACAGGTGATTCTCGACGAATCGGCGAGAATCAGTTAGTGATTCTTGACGATTCGTCGAGAATCACTAGTGATTCTCGACGAATCACTTTTTGATTCTCAACGAATGTAACTTGGTATTCAGGATCTGCTCTGCGATGGGTTCGGCGAGAATCACTAGTGATTCTCGCCGAATCTTACTTGGCACCGTTTTGAGGTAGCCGGAAAGAGTCGGCGAGAATCACTAATGATTCTCGACGATTCGGCGAGAATCACTAGTGATTCTCGCCGAATCGGCGAGAATCACTTGGTGATTCTCGTCGAATTATACTTAGACGAATTTTCGTCTTTCTGCCCACGAGCTGCTCCTTGACCCATCCTTGCTCCTTGTCTGCTCCTGCAAGATCACAGCCCTGTACTTGAATGTAAGTGCACTCCAATAGAGAGAGTACACGTAGGCCAACACACTGATCTGCTCAACGAGGGATTACGTCGTGCAGACCCGTGTATATTGACCTACTGCACCCTGACATTGGTGTGCACTTTGCGTGGAATAACTGCAAGTACAACTTGAAAAATTTTATCAAATACATTGTCTATTGACCTTAGCTTGTCCAGGGGCTTCTTCAAATCAGGTACATTGTGGATACAATACCCAACAGATCTGTCTCGGCCAGTTTTCCAAACTCCCTTATAGCACAGACCTTGTTATCCCATTCCTTAGTCAGGGATCTCAAGAATTTATCATTTAGCCCTCCATTAGTGAAGACTCCTCCATAGACCCTTAGCCCATTCACTATTTTGAAGAAGTTCTTAAATGTGTCAGCAATGGTTTCCTTGTTTCCTTGTCAGAAAGCCTCATATTTCTGATTAAGTAGGGATCTTCCATCATCCCGCACTTCCTCGGTGCCTTCCATCAAGGTAACTAGAGACTGCCACATCTCCTTTGTAGACTGGGAGTGAATCAAATTTTGCAGCATTGAATCATCGACTGCACTTGCTATGATATTTTTCGTCTTTTTATCCAATGAGACAAGTGCAATCTCATCCTTATCTAGATCCATAAGTTTCTTGGGGACTTTCTTAGTTGGATCTATAGTGGAGACGGTCATGGGAACATAAGGACCTTCTTCAACTATCATGAAGATCCTTGGATCCACAGCTTACATGAAGAACTTGATTCTTTCTTTCCTCATAGGGAAATTATTTTTGTTGCACAACGGAAGCTTGGCAAAATCTTTAGCATTGTCCATTTGGTAGATCTCAAATGACAACTATTTAAGGATCTGATCAAGGTGTTAACCTTTTAATGATCAACATCCCTCTGATACCAATTGAAATATAATAGTTGTCAACCTAAATCACCTAGAGGGGGTGAATAGGTGAGTTGTGTGTCTTTTTGCGGAATAGAAAAATTCTCAACCAAAGCACAGATCTATCTACCAAACAAGCAAACACAGACGAGGCAAGATTTATAGTGGTTCCCCAACCTTGGGTACATCCACTTTCCCTCACCGATCTAGCAATATGCTAGACTCGTCTACTCCACTATCTCGGATTGGAAAACAATCCTACCCTCGGAACAATGTTCCTACAAACTCGATCCACAAACGGATCTACACTCGGAGGGCGAAACTTCCTACAATCTCGGAGTTGAAAAACGCCTACACTCGGAGAAATCTTCTCCTACAATAATGAAATAAAGCAGTACAGAAATACAAACAGTAAATTCTCTGGTTCAGATCTGCAACAGAAAATCAGAAAATCCTTATTCTAGGAGTGTGGTTTTATCAGAATATTGAAGAAGAATTTCGGCAATATCAGATCTGGAACTTCTCGACTTTACACGATCGAATGAGAAGATGAAGCGTTGAGCGGAGATCTCGATCTGTAGAGTCTTCTTAATCTGAATCCTCTGAAAAGAAGAAACCCTAGCCGGTCGGAAATTAGCGATGGCGGCGGCGGCGAGTTTCCGGTTCTTGCAGAGAGAGAGAGGAGACAGAAATCTTTTTGGAAAGAGACGGCTGCAAAAACTTTCTTAGAATAATTTTCTTTGAAAACTTAGGGTTTGTCGGTTTGACAAGACCTTTTATAGGAGACAGGAAGATTAGACTTAAATGATTCATAAAGAGAAAGACACGTGGACCAATCACGTCAGAGTTTAAGATAAGACCGTTAGGTCTGGACTTAAGGAATTTCTGAAAAAGGTCAAAGTAAATTACTCGAGTCAAGCAGAACTACTCGAGTATGTGCAGCACTACTCGAGTAGGTAGAAGGTGACTACTTGAGTACATGAGAAAAATTACTCGGGAGAAAAAGAAATCATTACTCGAGTACATGGAGTCAACTACTCGAGTAAATAAAAATGAGAGTGACTCAGTTACTCGAGTAACAAAAATGACTTACTCGAGTGCTTAAGTACTTACACGAGAGGTGGAGTATATTACTCGAGTACAAGAAATACTACTCGAGTATATAAAAATGAACTACTCGAGTATATAAGAGACTACTCGAGACAAACACAGAAAATTTTTGGAACAGGAAAAATTGAACTACTCGAGTATGTAACATGAACTACTCAAGACAGAATGATCTACTCGAGTATATAACATGAACTACTCGAGTAATTCACTTAGTGAAATTTTTCTGAAATAGAATTCTGGATTACACAAGTAAAAGCATTTGACTACTCGAGTAGTAGATGAACTACTCGAGTATATGATTTAGACTACTCGAGTAAGTAGGAACTACACGAGAGTCAGAATACAATTAACTCGAGAAATAAGATAGAACTACTCGAGTATATATAATACTTCTCGAGTATTTCACTTAAACAGATTTGAGAAGAGAAAATCTGAAAACTCGAGAGATAAGAGGAAATTACTCGAGTATACAAGATGAATTACTCGAGGGCCATAATTGGACTACTCGAGTATATCTTAACTACTCGAGTAAGTGAATTACTACTCGAGTATAAACTCAGTAACTTACTCGAGTAAGTAAGGAAGTACTCGAGTACTTTACTTGGGAAATATTTTCTGACAGATTTTCTTCTTCTAAGTGAAATCAGCATCAAGTCTTTTCACATAGTCCTAGAGCTTAAATATGAAGTGTATCCCAATAGAGAGGCTACACATAAGTCAACACTTTGGAACACACAATGAGGGATTACATTGCATGGTACTGTGTTTGGTGATCCATTGTAGACTTACATTGGTCTACACTTCCCATTAGAATCCTGCAAACACATAACTCAAACCAAGCATCAAATACAACTTAATTCATCTTAGTTCAAGGGTGACTTCATCAAATCTGGGTTAGTGTGGATACAATACCCAACAAGGTTGTTACGACTCCATCCGTTCATATAGTATATACTAGAAGGTCCGGTCGGGGCCCCACAGCATATACCACAAACAGGCGGCGAAGTCACAGAGTGATACCAGAGTTGCGCATCCTAACTCATTGCATTCGAGCGGAAGCCTATAACACGAAGCTGAACTCCAAACATGAATGTCCACCAATATAATTATCCATTTATATCTATAAAGAGGAACACCAACTACATAGTCAGCTGGCCTTATGGCCTTACAAGAGTGGCTTTTAAACATTGGCACGCAGGTCGGCCACATATGAAGAACAAAACATGACATTTCAGCTTAGCCTTCATGGGCTAACAGCAGCAGCAGCAGGGAACTTCAGCCTTTAAATGTCCCGCTCGGCTCTCCAGCACCTGTATAAGGACAGTCCACTCAACGGTGGCAAACAAGGCAAGGGTTAGCATTCAGCTGACCAATTTTATAACGACCCTACCCCTTTCCCGGGGCAGTGGTATTCCTTCCCTGCAGGAATAGCAATTCACAGGAATATATATATATCACACATTGTGCATGTTAAAAGCAGCGAACATGCAGTAACAAACGGATAGAGTTTTGAATAATTGAAACTTTATTATCCAAAAAAAGATATCTATTACAAAGGTATGCCCTCCCTTATATAGAATGGAGGAGAGATGAGAGAATACAAATAAGAGATGTGGGACTAAAAATTTACAGGACTAAGCAGACTATACAAAATAAACCGCACAAGCCGCGCGGTTAGACAGAAGGGCTAACCGCACGGCTACCACAAGAGAAGAAGAGAGATCGCCAGGGAAGACCGCTAGACCGCCCGGTCTCCAAGCCGGCTGAGACAAACCGCCAGACCACGCGGTCTTCAACCCGCCAAGACAGACCGCCAGACCGCCCGGTCACCAACTTCAACACTCCCCCTCAAGCTGGAGCATATATATCGATCATGCCCAGCTTGTCGCAAACATGAAGAAACGAGGCGGAAACTGGCTTGGTGAAGATGTCAGCCAGCTCTTTATCAGAAGTAACAAAGGGAGTGCAAATTTGTTCCTTTAAGATCTCTTCACGAATGAAATGACAGTCGACCTCAATGTGCTTTGTTCTTTCATGGAAGACCGGATTTTTGGAGATGTATATGGCTGTCATGTTATCACAGAACATAGGTAGAGGATGGTTGTAGACCTCTCCTAAATCTAGCATGAGAGCCCGCAGCCATTTTAACTTACAAGTGGTCGACGCCATACTGCGATACTCAGCTTCTGCACTGGACCTGGAGACAACAGACTGCTTCTTGCTCTTCCAGCTCACCAGATTTCCCCCAACAAAGGTGCAAAAACCTGAGGTTGACTTGCGATCCCCTTTGTCATCAGCATAACTTGCATCTGAGTAGGCTTCAATCCTCAGATGACCATTCTTCTGAAAACGTAATCCTTTCCCAGGCGCTGCTTTGACATACTCCAAGATCCGCAAGGCGGACTGTAGATGGCACTCCCTAGGAGCTTGCATGAATTGACTCACCTTGCCCACAGCATAGGAAATGTCGGGCATGGTCACTGTGAGATATATGAGCTTACCAACCAGACGCCTGTACCACGAACTATCTGAAAGAGGAGGCGAATCATCTGTCCAAGTTTTGTCTTCTCCAGGTGCCATGGGGCATCGGGCAGGTTTTGCTCCAGTCAACCCTGCCTCTTTTAAAAGATCAAGGGCATACTTACGCTGAGAGAGAACTAAGGAGTCGGGCTTCCGAGAGATTTCGATCCCCAGAAAGTACTTTGGAGATCCCATATCTTTCGTGATCAGATGTTGGCGAAGATGTCGCTTTGTCAGGGCTACCCCTTCCTGGTCATCCCCAGTGAGAAGAATATCATCGACGTACACAGCAAGAACAACCAGCCCCGAGGGAGTTTTGCGAATAAAGAGAGAGTGATCAGCAGAGCTTCGCGCAAAACCAACAGCCGCCATGATGCCGCTGAACTTGTCAAACCAAGCTCGAGGGCTCTGCTTGAGGCCATAAATTGCCTTCTGCAGCCGGCATACTCGTGTCTCCCCCTGAGCAACATACCCAGGAGGTTGCTCCATGTAAACAGCCTCGTGAAGATCACCATAAAGGAAGGCATTCTTGACATCCAGCTGAGAAATCGGCCAATCCCGATTGACCGCCACAGAGAGAAGGACCCGGATAGTGCTGAGACGAGCCACGGGGGAGAAGGTGTCAAAGTAATCAACCCCATAGGTCTGAGTGAAACCCTTAGCAACAAGGCGAGCCTTATAACGATCCACAGTGCCGTCGGGGCCAAATTTGACCACAAAGACCCAGCGGCACCCAACAACATCAGTGTTGAAGGGAGGAGGAACAAGAGTCCAGGTACCCCGCTCAGTGAGGGTCGCCATTTCCTCATCCATGGCCATCTTCCAATGAGGAATAGCAAGGGCCTCCTGGTAGGAGCGGGGTGTGGCAGTGGCAGAGATAGCCAGTGCAAATGCCCTACGAGAAGGGGTAAGACGATCATAGGAAACAACAACAGCAAGGGGGTATAGGGTACACGTCCGCACCCCTTTGCGAAGAGCTATAGGAAGATCCAGGTCAGCCGGGCCCGCAGCATCCGGAGCATCCGTGGTAGAGAAAGCTGGCCCGGGAGTAGAGAGCGACGGCAGCGGAGAGGAGGGAGAGGGTGGTGGAGAAGGGAGAGAGAGAGGTGGAGGGAGAGGAGGGGATGGAGACGGTGTAGGGGTGGAGATTGTAGTAGGAGGTGAGGGAACGAAGGGAACGGCAGGAGAATCAGAAGCGGGGAGAAGAGGAGAGGAGTCATCCGAGAAGTAGGAGGTATTCTCGAAGAAGGTGACGTCAGCAGAGACGAACTGCTTACGAAGGACGGGATCAAAGCAACAATAGCCTTTCTGAGTGGTGGAGTACCCCAGAAAGACACATTTGGTGGAGCGAGGGGAGAGCTTATCACGGGTGGCAGAAGGGATATGCACAAAGGCAGTGCATCCAAAGATTTGGAGAGGGAGAGGAAATGGGTCCTTGTCCGGATACAGAATGGAGAACGGGGTTTTGCCGTGGAGAACCGTGGAGGGAATACGATTGATAAGGTAGCAGGCAAGGAGAACAGCATAGCCCCAATAGGAGCGAGGAACATGCATCTGGGTCATCAAGGTGCGAGCGACATCGAGGAGGTGACGATTTTTGCATTCGGCCACACCATTTTGTTATGAAGTATAGACACAACTAGTTTGATGAATAAGTCATGACTGGTATATTCTGGGGCATTATCAGATCGAAAAACTTTGATAGAAACACCAAACTGAGTTTTGATCAAGAGATAGAAGGACGTCCATACAGAGAATAATTCGGAGCGATCTTTTAATAGATACACCCACGTACAGCGAAAGAAATCATCAATGAACGTGACAAAATATGAACTACCCCGACCAATGGTAAGAGTAGGAGAAGGACCCCAAATATCGGAGTGGATAAGATCAAACGGACGGGTAGAGCCACGAACGTGCTTTGGAGGGAAGGAGGAGCGGTGATGCTTGCCAAGCTGACAGGCCTCACAGTTGAGCGGAGGACTTTGTGGAGGAAGGTGGGGCAGAAGTTGACGAAGAAGACGGGGAGGAGCATGACCAAGGCGGAGATGCCATTGGAGAATATCTGTGGAGGTGGAGGAGAAGGTGGAAAAAGCAGAAATGTTGTCCAGGAAGTAAAGGCCGCCACTCTCAGTCCCAGTAGCAATCGTCCGTTGGGAGTCCGGATCATGAAAAGAGCAAGAAGTAGAAGTAAATGTGACAGAACACTGTAATTGCTTGCATAGAGAGGTAACAGATAATAAGTTGCACGGGAACTGGGGCACGTATAGAGTATCCGTCAAGTGAAGAGACGGAGTGACATGAACTATCCCCATCCCATGGACTGATGATGAAGAGCCGTCAGTGAGAATAACCGGGGGAAACCGATCATGTGTTTCGAGGAAAGAGAAACACTGGAGATTGCCGGTCATATGATTTGTAGCACCAGTGTCGATCAGCAATTTTCCCTGAGTAACAACGTGGGCACGACCAGAAGACGTGACAACCGAGGCGAATGGTTTGGAGGAGGATATGAAAGCCATGAAGGGAGGAAAAAGAAACTGCAGCGGTCTCGGTGACAGCACACCAGCGGCAAGAAGGGCCACGACCAAGGTGCAGAGCAAGGCAAAAAGGGGAAGAAGAGGGAAGCACAAGCCGCGCGACTGAACAGGAGGTCGCGATGACTAACAAGCAGGAGCGGCTAAAGGAAGAAAGGCAGAGAGGCCGCTCAACCAAGGAAGAATCCGCGCGAACAGAGAGAAAGTCGCGGGGAGAGGAAAAGAGAGAAACACGCGCGAAACCGCAGCGGTATAAAGGGAAGAAGTCGTGCGAACACTAGCGGCCAGGAAACAGACCAAGGCACAGCGGGGAAGAGGTCGCGCGGACTGAAAAGTTCGAGCGAACAGAAGAGAAGAGGAAGCAAGAAGCAGCAACGACAACAACAAGTCGCAAGCCGGGCGAACAGAAGCAGGCCGCGCAGCTAGGGGAAAACAGGCGGCTATAGGAAACAGGTCGCTGCGACAACCAAACCAGTCGCGGCGACGAAGAGCAGCAAGAGAAGAGAAGAAACAAGCCGCGCGAACAGAGTAGCGGGCAGAAGAGAGGACAAGCCGCGAAGACAGGTCGCGAGAAGAAGAAACAAGCGGCGAGAAGCAGAGAGCGCACACAATCAGGAGGAAAAGACCGTGTCCTCTGATACCATGTTAAAAGTAGCGAACATGCAGTAACAAACGGATAGAATTTTGAATAATTGAAACTTTATTATCCAAAAAAAAGATATCTATTACAAAGGTATGCCCTCCCTTATATAGAATGGAGGAGAGATGAGAGAATACAAATAAGAGATGTGGGACTAAAAATTTACAGGACTAAGCGGACTATACAAAATAAACCGCACAAGCCGCGCGGTTAGACAGAAGGGCTAACCGCACGGCTACCACAAGAGAAGAAGAGAGATCGTCAGGGAAGACCGCTAGACCGCCCGGTCTCCAAGCCGGCTGAGACAAACCGCCAGACCTTGCGGTCTTCAACCTGCCAAGACAGACCGTCAGACCGCCCAGTCACCAACTTCAACAGTGCACTCACGCACATACATTCCATCACAACCGTCAGCCACGCGGCCCAATGGTCCGTGCACTCAGGGCACATTCTTGGTGTACCTGCGAACTAGTTGCCCACCACCGTATCAGGGCTGGAACCCAACGTTAATATTGAGCATTTTTGCTCTGTGGCGTGCAGCCAGAGACTTTAGTGTTAATGACCCTGGATTGGCCCGTAGCCCCCCATTGTGTCATGGCGCGCAGGCCTAAGACACTCACTATGCGCTCCAACAGACCGTACTTTCAGGTCTTCAAGTCGGACGGACATAACGCAGGTCGGATCTGTAACACCCCCTATCTGTCGCATAGCATATAGCAGTAGGTCCGGCCGGGGCCCGACGTCATATACCACAGACAGACCAGGTGGTTACTCAATGGAAACCATCCAACCAATCTGTTAGAAAGTAGCGAAAAAGAGAGAACAAGCGGATAAGCTTTTGAATAATTGAAATTTTATTATCCAAAAAAGATATCGTTTACAAAGGTATGGCCTCCCTTATATAGAATGGAGGAGATAAGAAAGAGAGTATACAAACAATGTGGGACTAAACATTTACAATACAGAGCGGCTAGAATAAAGGTGACCGCACAGGCCGCGCGGTTAGACAGATGGCTTAACCGCTCGGCAACTCCAGTAGGATAGAACAGGCCACAATGGTAGACCGCTAGACCGCCCGGTCTCCAGGCTTCAGAGTGAGATTGCCAGACCGCTCGGTCAACAAACCGCTGGATCAGACCGCTAAGCCGCCCGGTCAACAAACCGCTGGATCAGACCGCTAAGCCGTCCGGTCTAATACTTCAACACTCCCCCTCAAGCTGGAGCATAGATATCAATCATGCCCAGCTTGTCACAAATGCGGAAGAAGGAAGTAGAAACCGGCTTGGTGAAGATATCTGCCAATTCCTTGTCAGAGGTGACAAAAGGAGTACAAATCTGTTTTTTCAAAATCTCTTCCCGAATGAAGTGACAGTCAACCTCTATATGCTTTGTTCTCTCATGGAAGACCGGATTTCTGGATATGTGTATAGCGGCCTTGTTGTCACAGAACATAGGGAGAGGACAGTCATATACCTCGCCCAGGTCAAGAATGAGAGCTCGCAACCACTTTAACTCATACGTGGTTGACGCCATACTCCGGTATTCGGCTTCGGCACTGGATCTGGAGACAACAGACTGTTTCTTGCTCTTCCAACTCACGAGATTACCTCCAACAAAGGTACAAAAACCTGATGTGGATTTACGATCGCCTTTGTCATCCGCGTAACTTGAATCTGAGTAGGCCTCAACCCTCAGATGACCATTCTTCTAAAAGAGTAACCCTCTGCCCGGTGCTGCTTTGATGTACTCCAAACTCTTCAGGGCGGACTGAAGATGGCACTCCCGGGGAGCTTGCATAAACTGACTGATCTTGCCTACAGCATAGGCGATGTCGGGTCTAGTCACCGTGAGATAGATGAGTTTGCCTACCAAACGTCTGTACCTTGTGACATCAGATAGAAGAGGCGAGTCATCCGTCCACGTTTTGTCTTCTCCAACAGCCATGGGAAAACGAGCTGGTTTGGCACCTGTCAATCCTGCCTCTCGTAGAAGATCAAGGGCATACTTCCGTTGAGAGAGAACCAAGGAGTCAAGTTTCCGAGAGATTTCTATCCCCAAAAAGTATTTTGGGGAGCCCATATCCTTCGTGACCAAGTGCTGACGGAGGTGTTTCTTCGTCAAGTCCACCCCATCTCGGTCATCGCCAGTAAGGAGAATATCATCCACATATACGGCCAAAACCACCAGTCCCGAGGCCGTTTTGCGAATGAATAAGGAGTGATCGGCCGAACTCCTTTGAAAGCCGATGGTAGCCACAATACCACTGAATTTGTCAAACCATGCCCGAGGGCTCTGCTTTAGGCCATAAATGGCCTTCTTCAAATGACATACACGTGTCTCCCCCTGAGCAACATACCCAGGAGGTTGCTCCATATAGACGTCCTCCTGAAGATCGCCATAGAGAAAGGCATTCTTCACATCAAGCTGGGAAATGGCCCAAGCCCGGTTAACAGCGACAGAAAAGAGAACCCGGATGGTGCTGAGGCGAGCAACCGGAGAGAAGGTATCAAAGTAATCAACGACGTAAGTCTGAGTGAAGCCCTTGGCCACCAGCCGGGCTTTGTAGCGATCCACAGTGCCGTCGGGGCGAAACTTCACAACGAAGACCCAGCGACAGCCAACCACATCAGTGCCCACGGGAGGAGGAACAAGGGTCCAGGTACCCCTTTCAGTGAGAGTAGCCATCTCCTCATCCATGGCAGACTTCCAATGAGGGACAGCAAGAGCCTCCTGGTAGGTACGGGGAGTAGAAGTAGCAGAGATAGCCAAGGCAAAACACCTGCGAGAAGGAGAAAGCTGATCATAGGAAACAACAGCCGTGAGCGGGTGTTGAGTACACGCCCGCACCCCTTTGCGAAGGGCAATGGGAACATCCAGGTCAACGGGAGCGTTGGCGACGGGAGCATCAGTGACCGGAGCGTCCGTGGCGGAGAAGGCTGGCCCGGGACTAGAGAGAGACGGCAGCGGAGAGGAGGGTGGAGGGGTGGGTGGGGAGACGGACAGGGAAGGAGTGGGTGGAGGAGGAGACGAAGGTGGGAAAACATGGAGAGGTGTGGAAGGAATGGAGATATCAGAAGGAAGAGAAGAGGGAGGAGAGAAATAGGAAGCATTTTCGAAAAAGGTCACATCCGCGGAGACAAACTGCTTGCGGAGAAGGGGGTCAAAGCAGCAATAGCCTTTTTGAGTGGTAGAGTACCCCAAAAAGACACACTTGGTGGAACAGGGGTAAAGCTTGTCGCGGGTAGCGGAGGGAGCGTGAACAAAGGCCGTACAACCAAAGACACGGAGAGGAAGAGGAAAAGGTTCCTGTTGGGGGTAGAGAAGGGAGAAGGGAGTCTGGCCGTGGAGAACCGCGGAGGGAAGGCGATTGATGAGATAGCAGGCGAGGAGCACAGCGTAGCCCCAGTAGGAGCGAGGGACGTGCATCTGCGTCATGAGAGTACGCGCAACATCAAGCAGGTGACGGTTTTTACGCTCCGCCACCCCATTCTGCTGGGAGGTGTAAACACAAGTCGTTTGATGAAGGAGGCCATGTTGGTGAAAGAATGCGGAGAACTCATGAGTCAGATATTCTTTAGCATTATCAGAACGTAAGACTTTAATAGAAGTAGCAAATTGAGTCTTAATCATAAAGTAAAATGATTACCAAACAGAAAATAGTTCAGAGCGATCTTTTAACAGATATACCCAGGTACATCGAGAAAAGTCATCGATAAAAGTGACAAAATAGGAACTGCCCCGACCAACTGTAAGGGTAGGAGCAGGACCCCATACATCAGAATGAATAAGATCAAATATGCGAGAGGAGCCACGGCCTTGCTTCGGTGGGAAGGAGGAGCGATGATGTTTGCCAAGCTGACACGCATCACAGTTGAGCGGAGAACTGGTAGGAGGTAAGTGGGGCAGAAGCTGGTGAATAAGCCGAGGAGGAGGATGTCCAAGACGAAGATGCCACTGAAGGAGATCGATGGAGGAGGAGTAGGCAGAGAGAGCGGAAACATCGTCGAGGAAGTAGAGGCCGCCGCTCTCAGTCCCAGTAGCAATCGTCCGCTGGGTCCTC
This sequence comes from Platanthera guangdongensis, assembly GCA_039583875.1. NCBI lineage: Eukaryota > Viridiplantae > Streptophyta > Magnoliopsida > Asparagales > Orchidaceae > Platanthera > Platanthera guangdongensis. The sequence continues at coordinate 49,058,951 of CM077153.1, read as the reverse complement.
GGGTCCTGAAAAGAACAAGTAGTGGGAGTGAATAAGACGGAGCACTGAAGTTGCTGGCATAAAGTAGTAACTGATAACAAATTGCACGGGAACTTCGGGACATAGAGGGTATCCTCCAAGCAAAGCGATGGGGTGAGTTGAACCATGCCCGTCCCATGAACCGGGGACGGGGAACCATCCGCCACATGAACCGGTGGTAAGCGGTCATGGGTCTCAAGACAGGAGAAGCAATGGGGGTTGCCCGTCATATGATTTGTGGCACCGGAGTCAATCAGCCATTTACCTTGGGTGACGACGTGGGCACTACCTGACGTCGTGGCCACAGAGGCAGACGGCCGAGAAGACGCGGAGGCCGAAGACGGAGCATCACCGGAAGGGCGAAGGTGAGGATGTTTCTGCCAGCAGCGGTCAATAGTATGGCCAGTACGACCACAGTGATAGCAGAGGAACCGAGATGAACCTCGTCCGCCAGAGGAGCCGCGGCTACTAGGGCCCCCCCTCTGAGCTTGGTGAGCAAAGGAGTCCTGGGAAGGGGGGGAGGCCAACAGAGGCTGCTGGAGTAGCGAAGTAACAGCGGCAATGCGAGCCGCAGTGGCATCCAAAGTAGGAGATTCTGCCTCACCCAAGATATGCTGGCGGATCATATCATAAGAGTCGGGAAGACGAAGAAGATAACAAACAACCAGGAGTTCCTGGAAGTGTTTGTGCTGGTCGGCCAAGTCCGCAGAGAAGGGGCGATTCTGGAGGATTTCAGCACCAAGAGCCTGAACCTGCTGATAAGCCGCAGCCGGTGACATGGAAGGGCGGGCGAAGAGGTCCGCATAGAGAGTATAAATGCGGGACGTCTGGCCCCCCTTAGAATAGAGAGCAGCGAGGTGAAGCCAGGCGGCCTTGACCGTCTCATCATGGCGAATGACGGGAAGGCACTCATCAGAAAGGTTGTTGGCCAGCCAGGTGAGGACAAGAGCATCACTCGCATCCCAGTCATCAAACTCAGGAGAGGTGCGAGGAGGAGGGTCATCGGTGAGGTGATGACGCTTGCGTTGAGAACGAAGGAGAAAGGTGAAAGAAACGCTCCAATCGAGTATAAATGCGGGACGTTTGGCCCCCCTTAGAATAGAGAGCAGCGAGGTGAAGCCAGGCGGCCTTGACCGTCTCATCATGGCGAATGATGGGAAGGCACTCATCAGAAAGGCTGTTGGCCAGCCAGGTGTGTCCAGGGCCGTGTCCCTCATTCACCGTCAAAATCGACGCGTCTGGAAAAACACACGGGCATCCGACACGCCCGTGTTCGACCTGACACGCCCGTGTTCCAACTGACACGGTCGTGTGGTCGGTCGTGTGCCTCCATCGACACAACCCCGAAAACAACCCGAGACTCACACGGGTCTTGGACACGCCTGTGTCATATGTGACACGCCCGTGTCACACCCGAACACGCCTGGGCTCCAGGCCGTGTTCACGGTCTCGACACTTCGTCGAGCAAAGTTCGTCGACCACCCGACACGGCCTTGGACACGCCCGTGTCCTAGGCCGTGTGCCCTGTCTCGACACATCGTCGAGTGAAAATGTCGACTCCCCGCGCCGATCGTCGACACGGGCTCGACACACCCTGAGAAACGCCCGTGTCTCAGGTCGTGTGCCCCGTCTCGACGCATCGTCGAGCGCAAAATGTCGACTTCGCGGCCAAATCGTCGACTCGAGCCTGACACGCCAGAGGACACGCCCGTGTCCCAGGCCGTGTGCCCCCTGCCAAATACCAGATTTGGCCCAAAACGATTCGCGTCGCTCTTTTGAGTTTCGGGGCGTTACAATTCTCCCCCTCTTAAAAGAATTTCGCCCTCGAAATTACATAATGGAAAGAAACATAAAACTTAAATGGTACCTGAGTGAAACAACTCCGGATACTCGTCACGCATAGTCTGCTCTCGTTCCCAAGAGAGCTCCTCTCGACCGCAATTGTCTCATCGGACCTAGACCATCCTGATCTCTTTATTACGTAGCTGCTTGACCTCCGAGTCCTCAATCCGCACGGGCTTGACTTTCATCGTCAACCCACTATCAACCGGCACTTGATCAACCGTGATCACTTGCGTAGGCTCTTGCACCGCCTTCCGAAGCACAGATATATGGAATACATCATGTAGACCACTAAGCTCCACTGAAAGCTTCAATCGATAGGCTGCTTCACCAACCCGCTCCAGAACCTCAAATGGCCCAAGGTACCTCGGGCTTAGCTTTTTCAATCGCTGCACCTGCGAGACACCCTTGAACGGCTTGATCTTTAAGTACACTCAGTCGCCCACAGCGAACTCCACTTTCCTGTTCTTGGCATTATAGTACTTCGCTTGCCGGTCCTGAGCAATAAGCAACCTCTCCCGAATGGTACGACCCAAAGACGTAGCATCTTCCACCTCTTGGCGCTTGTACAACTTTGACTCACCCGTTTCTTACCAAGACAACGGCGTGCGACATTTTCTACCATAAAGGGCCTCGAAGGGCGCCATTCGAATACTCGTCTGGTAGTTATTGTTGTACGTGAATTCCACCAAATAAAGATGGTCTTCCCATTGCTTTCCAAAGTCCAAGATACACATGTGGAGCATGTCTTCCATAGTCCTATTGACCCTCTCGGTCTGCCCATCCATTTGCGGATGAAAGGCTGTCCTGAATTTTAACTTTATTCCCAACATTTGCTGCACTAGCCTCCAATCATTGGACGTGAACCGCCCATCTCGGTCACTCACGATGCTGCGGGGCACACCGTGAAGCCGTACTATATTATCCACATATAGTTTTTCCAACTTCTCTACCGGATCGTCCTTCCTATGCGGAATGAAATGCGACACCTTCGTTAACCGATCTACGACCACCTAGATGGTGTCGTTTCCTTTTTGAGACCTTGGCAAACCGTGCACAAAGTCAATAGCGATCTCGTCGAATTTCCACTCCGGAATAGGCAAGGACTTCAAAAATCCTCCCGGCTTTTGGCATTCCGCCTTCACCAAGGTGCAAGTTTGGCACTTCGCCACGTAGAGTGCCACATCTTTCTTCAAATCCGGCCACCAAAATAGTTTCTTGACATCGCGGTACATCTTCGTGCTCCCCGGGTAAATCGAGTACTTGGTATTGTAAGACCCCTCCCTCCCCCTTACCAAGGAGGGCTACCGGGCCTTATGCCCAGGACCGCCGTCTTACGGTGGCACTAACACCCGGGTTAGTCAACACCGCAACAAGCTGATCCTGCCGGCTATTACTGTAACGCCCCGAAACTCAAAGGAGCAAAGGGGGACGTTTTGGGCCAGTTTTGGTTTCTGGCTGAAGGCACACGGCCTGGGACACGGGCGTGTCCCAGGGCGTGTCAAGCGCGTGTCGGCACTTAGCCGCGAAGTCGTCGAGTTATACTCGATGATTCGTCGAGAGTGGGCACACGGCCTGCGACACGGGCGTGTCGCAGGGCGTGTCGACCCGTGTCGACACTTAGCCGAGAAATCGTCGAGATATACTCGACGATTCGTCGAGAATGGGCACACGGCCCGCGACACGGGCGTGTCGCCGGGCGTGTCGACCCGTGTCGACGATCGTCCCGGGGAATTCGTCGAGATTCGCTCGACGATCGTCGAGACAAGGCACACGGCCTAGGACACGGGCGTGTCCAAGGCCGTGTCATCCAGTCGTCGTTCCCCCCTCGACGAAATGTCTCGTGTACACGGCCTGGGGTCCAGGCGTGTCAATATGACACGGGCAAGGACACGGGCGTGTCCTAGAACCCGTGCAGTGCTCGGGCTGAAAACAGGGGAAAATCATGGGGTACACGGCCGGCGATACGGCCGTGTCTGCTGGAACACGGGCGTGTCAGCTCGAACACGGGCGTGTTCGATACCCGTGTGAGGGTCCAAGAGATTCGATTTTGACAGCGAATGCGGCACACGGCCCTGGACACGGGCGTGTGCCAGGCCGTGTTCGGTCCAGATTGGGCATTTCAGCCCCGAATCAAAGCCGTTCGTTTCCTTGATTGAAGATCTAACGGCTGGGGATGGTTCCTGAGAGGATATACCCGGGTTTGACTTAGAAAATCCATCACTTTCTTACCTTTTTCATCTCTCCAAACCCTTGGAGAAAGAGGAGAGCCCTTGGAGGAAGAAGAGCTAGATCTGCCATTGGAGGAGCTTCGGAGCTCCGAATCGCAAGCCGACTCCGGATCCACGGAGGCAACGCAAGTGCGGTGATTTCTATCCGATTACTTTTCGATGGCGTCAAAGAGGAACTCAAGGGTAATGATCCTCATCTTGAGCATGAATCGCTCCTTTTCTTAGCATAGGAAGCCCGCTCTCGCGAGTTTGCGGAGAGTTGGAGGCGTTCCTTCGGGTAGATATGTAAAGTCCCCGTTGTTTAGAGTCCGTATGCGAGAACGGACGTAGGCATTTTGTGTGAAGCCTACCCGGACATGTTAGTCTGGATCGGTGATGTTGCATTGCATAAGGCCGGAGAAGACTCCGTGCTATTGGGTGTTTTTCGGGTTTTCTACGCGGTAGATTGCAGCAGGGAGCCTTGGGGACTAACCCAAAGGTGCACCCGGAAAACTGGGCGGATACGAGATCTTGCCAACTTGGTGGCCTGAGAGCCAACTCGAACATAACCGGGTTATGTGTCTTGCGGTAGAATGGGACTCGGTGGAAGTTTGACCCGCGCAAATGGCTTAAATTGTCGTTGCGATGTGAGCACGGGTTAGATGGAACCGTACCCGCTTTATGTCGTTCGGTTAGAGAGACCTAAGGTTACGTGGCACTCGCCGTTGGCATAGATGTGAGTCTTCGGCGGTCAATGGCTTAAATTGACGTGACCAATGCCAGGAAGACGAATTGCTCATATGAATGGCCGTCTAAGTGGCGGTGGTGAGTCCGGAATGTTAATGGCTTTAATTGACGTGACATCGACCGGTTCACCGAGAATGTGCCCTGAGTGCACGGGACGTGTGGCCGTACGAGCCAACGTCTGTGATGAAATGGCTATGGTTATATGCATTGCTCGCTTGTGCTAATGAAATGCAGGGAAGGAGCATCGCCGCCCCGAGTTGGGGGCGGGATCGTTATAATTTGGTCAGCATTGCTGACCGTTGCCTTGTTTGCCACTGTGCGGTGGTTTGTTGCTTGTAGGTGCAGCTGGACCAAGCGGTCAATAGCGGGCTAAAGCCCTTTTTGCGAAGCTGGCCCTCGAAGGCCCAAGTGGAAATGTTTTCTGTTTTATTCATGTATGACCGGCCTGCGTGCCGAGGTTTGTAAATCATGTATTATTCAAGTGAAACATTCTGTAAGGCCTTAAGGCCGATTTTGGGTATTTTGTATACATTCCTAATTATGTACTAGTGGACATTCGTGCTCTAATGCTGGGTTCTTGTTTACAACTTTTATAAACTGCTTCCGCTAGAATGCTCTGTGTAGGACGTTGAGATTGGTTGGATGGTTTCTATACGTAACCACCCGGTCTGTCTGTGGTATATGGCGTCGGGCCCCGGCCGGACCTACTGCTATATACTATGCGACGGATAGGGGGTGTTACAATTACGATCATATACATAGGCCAATATGAGAAAAGAATTGTAACAATGTAACAAATCTACAAGTCCACAAGTCACAGAGTACATTATATATATATATATATGGGATGAATAGTACAATATAGTCCACAATGAGTACAAAATGAAAGAGTAATAAGGGCTTATGCCCGGTACATCAAAATCAACTCTCTCTCTCTCTCATATAAAAGCGGAAGCTATACTAGAACATCAGAATTCGTCCCACCTGAGGACGCACAGTAGTGGTAGTAGCCTGCTGTAGCGGTATCTTCTCCTCACGTCATGTCTCCTTGTCGTGCTGGTGCTCCATCTCCACGGGCTCCTAAAAATAGTATGGTCACCGACCATTAGTCAAAATACTAAGTCGTTTTCTCCGCACCTCGCCCCACAACTCCAAGGCACCGAGCGGGAGGACGAAGCGGAGGACAACAAGGGGTAGCAAAAGTGGAAGCAGGTGACAGAAACTAACTAGCAGTTGTAATAAGTATTATTGTTCTACTCTAGCAGTTCTAAATATGGTACAAGTAAGTAAAGAGTAGTACAGTAAAGGAAGTAAAGAACAACAGTAAGAGCATGTAAATAAACTATTCTACCATTATACTACCATCACAAAAGTACCCTAACTTATATAAATGTCCATACAAATATATAAGTTAGGATTTCCAGGAAATTTAACTTATCATATAAAAGAGTCCATACTAATTTATATGATAAGGATCTATGAAGTGTATGACCTAATATGAATGAATGTTATGATGCAAATTTATGCACAGGCAAGTGCAACTCACACACAACGACTATGTGATGACAGACCTTTAGTTCCCACTTTTTGAGAGCTAGCATCACTCTCGGGTACCACCGCTGTGGCTACGGCAGCAGCGGAGCGGGCGTCTCCGCTTCTAGGTCGGTATGCACACTACCAAGCCTTAGACCCCTCTCATACGCCTCTGTACACATCCAAGGTGCACTCTAGAGTCTCGCGTATGTACTTTGCTGACAACCCGTCAGTCTTGTTGGGTCGGATGTGCGTTATAGGGGATCGTCCTCCAGACCGCAGTGTAAAACAACCCACTGGCCCCTCTAACCCTCACAACCGTCTGGTGCACCGTACTACCATCGGTGTGACGAACGGCCAGTACCGCATGCCCCGCCACTATATTTATGCACATACAAGTATTTCATTCCGAGCCTTCCGCTCGCAGGACCAAACCCGTCCTGAAACCCTCAAACCCAACCTGGGTGAGAACGCACAATAGTGTCTTTATACCAATTCCCTCAAACCCTACACGGGTGAGCATATGTCATGAATCTCTCCAACCCTACACAGGTGAGAAGGTACAACAAATGTCTTAACCTATTAGGCTACTCTTGTCTATGGGTTATTATACTTAGTGATTTAAGGTTAATCCTAGGACTGCCCAGGGTATACCCGGTGAAGGGCTCTCGGGGGCACTAGGAACTACGATGGGATTACGCATAAAGTTCCCTTTCGCAAGGATATTTACTTTAGTTGATGACTACCCATGTTTCACCCCAGCTCTCATTGTTGCTCTGGAACAACACTAGTGACTTAAGATATTACCGGGAAACCGACGGTCTTTCGTCGACCTCCACTCCGGTTGCTACCTAAAGACTTGCACTTTTAATCCCGTCACTAAAACAATACTACCCACCAGGGATTATTCATATTGCACTCTTTTATTTCTTCCGATAATCAATCCTCTGGTAATCCCCTAAAGCAAGACCTATTTATGTTATATGCAGACCATGTCATATTATTACCCCAAAAATGGAATATTCCAATCCTTAGGGCCTCTTGCCCCTAACTATTTATCCTAGGGTGGTATGGGCTAATGAAACTATCATATGGATTCTCATAATTTTCCTTGGTCAATTAATCCCTCAATTAAATCTTTTAATCTATTTCCTAGGTCACTTTACACATGAAGTAGTATAATTTAAAATCCACTGACCTAGGTAATTTTTTTTGAGTTGTATATTGATAACATATTTCTGTCTACAGGGTTTCATAATTTTCTTTTGACTATTTATACCAATTCCTTATTTAATACAAAATCTACATAATTTCTATTTTCCAAATGAAGTACAAGGAATATGTAATCCAAAATTCCAGGAAAATTACAGAACATATAAAACATTACTTTATGACTATTGGCAGAGTTTCATCAACTTTTATAGGGTAATGGCCTAACAATTCTCATTCTTACATATTTACCAAAATGCCATAATATTAATTTAAAACTTATCCGTACACCCATAAATTCTAAAATAAATTGACAAGACTAATAATACAATTATACAATAATAGAAATATTTCCAAATTTTTCTGAGGTGTATATCCATCAATTCAAGAATAAATGAAATAAGGGTAAAATGGGCATTTCAAGGTATTTTTAGTCCAAACGTTCTTCAAACAGAAAGATCAACTTTTCTTAAGTCAAATATAGCCTTATTTTTAACTTGGTAAAATTTGAGGACTTTTACTTGACGAAAACCTATTTTCCCAATTTATTTTAAAAAAGAGCTATATTCTTAAAAATTCCAATTAATGTGATTTTTGATTCCAAAAATCCCATAATTAATCAGAGGGGTGAACTTTACCCTAATGAACCACAGGAATAAAATCCATGATTTTTGAGTGCCTCAATTAGGCTGAATGCACCATATTTAAATTATGGCTATTGGCACACCAAGGTAATATATGAACCAACACATGCAAGTGGATTTTCCAACATGCAGTGATCCAAATGTGCTGAAATTTTTATCATGCACCAATGATGTCCCCAAGGACCCACCACCAAAATTTGGGGTCATGAGGAGTCATATAACTCCAAATATTTCATTTATTTAGTTTTTGATATTATGACCAAAATATAGAAAACGTTGTTTCAAAAATTCCCCATTTTTGGCAGGGGCTAGGTATGACCTAATCATGAATGTACCCAAAATTTGGGGCTATGGTGATTGCTGGTTTGACTTGGGCATCCAAATGAATTTCTGCCCTTGTCTAGGACCAGTCCTAGGAGAAATGCCCTACATGCCAGAATACTGGACCAAAATTGATGATTAAGGTCTCAAATTAAAGTTAACAGGTAAGGCTACATTTTGCATTCAGGGTCCAGGTTCTGGAAATGCCTCTAAGGGGCCTAAATATGACATGCAATATTACTGCATTTGTGTGACACAAATCTGATTTTATTTCATTTTATATATAACAAATAATTTGATTTTTAATTAAGGCATGCACGAATCTTAAAGCGCAAACGAACGGGATCCGGTCATCGTCCCCAATGGATCAAAGGCTGAGATTTGTTTTTCTTGGGCGATGTTTGCTGGCGGTTTCCGGCCAGTTGAGGCGGCGCCACCCCGGCCAACGGTGCCATCACCTTCACGGTGGTGGTGGCTATCGTTTCCCGGTGATGGGGCGGCGGGAGGCGGCGGCGACGGCGAACCCGAGCGGTTAGTAAAGCTTGGAAAAATCACTCCTTTCTCCCATGGCATCGGGCTCAATTGAGCCCGATATCTCACCTAATTGATCTAGGATCCTAGTACGGGTAGAGGTGAGGTGAAACGGACCTGGATTGGGGCTTGGGGGCGGTTCAGGCGGCGGTTTGCCATGGTGGTGGTGCGCTGGCGAGCTCCTCCCCGATTCCTTGATTCTCCACCGTTTTCCATGTTCCAGCACTCGATTTCAATTCGTTTTCTCTCTCTGAAGCTGATGGAGGGGTTAATTAGGGCTGAGGTGGTGTATATGGGGAGATAAGCCCAATGTGAGCTCGGTTTGAGCTTTGGTTGTGTCACCATGGGTGCCATGTGGCCAGCATGCTACCAAAAATTCTCTGGAATATCAGAGGGGGCCGGCCAGCATGTGTTGGGCAGAGAATTGTAGCTGAAGGGGTGGCCATGTGGCCACCCTTCCCCTTCATCCCCATTTCTCTCTCCTCTTTCTCTTAAAATCCCATTTCTACCCCTTTGCATGCATTCTCTCTCCTGATTTAGAGGGGTAGGGCTGGTCTTGTTCACTTGGGCTTGCCATGGGCCAAATTTTGTGGGCTTGGTCCAAGGAGAGTGAACTTAGTGTTCATTTTCTTCTTTAGGTCAATTGTGTTGACTATGTTGACTTTGAGTTGACTTGGTCAACCATGGTGGGTAGGCTGACCCCATTTGATGGTCATGAGCTTAGTGGCACCACCCAACTTGGGTTGGGTCAAGGGGGTGCCCTACTTAGGCTAATTGGGCTTATGAGTGTGAGTTTGACCAAATTAAGCCCAAGGTTGACTTGGGTCAACTGGGGTCAAAGTGTTGACCTAGTGACATGCCCTAGGGTCCACTTAGATTATTTTTAGGGTTAGGGCAATGTGGTGGGGTCATGGTGTGGTTTGGGTTCCTATTTAAGCTAGTTTGACCTAGTTTGACTTTGGTCCTATAGTGGGCCCCACATGGCTACCACCCACTACCTAGGGTCAAACCTAGCTGATCTCCTTAAAACTCACCCCATGCCTAACCCAATCTAAGTTGAGGGGTCCAAAAGTAACATGGGATGTTACAGGTATGATGCACCTCGTACAACAATTCCACCCGCAAATTGCCCACACTTGGGACACACAAACGACCGTCTTTCCAAAGTAATCCGTCCTCCACAACGAATTGGGAATTTGACCCATCCAGAGCCTCTACCATGAACTGCTTCATATGGTCATCCAAATCCAAAGCCTGCTGAATCCGATCAGCCAGGTTATATTGAACTTCAGTCCAATTCAGTACTGCTTCAGCACTTGATTGCTTATCAATGCAAAAGATCTCCAACGCCTCTGACTCCCGAACCAACCGCTCATCATGCACCGATAGCCAATTGGCTTGAGCTGGGGCTCGGCGACTCAACGCGTTCGCAACCGCATTATCTTTACCAGACACATAGTGGATCTTGAACGTATAGTCCCCCAAGAACTCAATCCATCTACGTTGCCGCATATTCAGATCTTTCTGATCAATCAAATACTTCAGGCTCTTGTGATCGGTGTAGATATCAATCTTCACACCGTACAAATAATGCCTCCATAGCTTCAAGGCAAAAATCACGGCCGCTAACTCCAAGTCATGGACCGGATAATTCCTCTCGTGCACTTTTAGCTGTCTCGAGCCATAAGCTATCACACTTCCGTGTTGCAGTAATACGCAACCCAAACCGTTGCCCGAAGCATCGCTATAAATCTCATAACCTTCGGTCCCACTCGGCGAACCCAGCACAGGCGCCGTGGTCAACCGACATTTCAACTCCTCAAAAGCTCGCGCGCACTCCGGCGTCCAAACGAATTTCTGCTCCTTCCTCGTCAAAGTAGTGAGAGGTAACGTTATCCGCGAGAAGTTCCCTACGAAGCGCCTATAATAGCCGGCAAGCCCCAGAAAGCTCTGTACTTCCGCTACCGTAGAAAGCTCAGGCCACTCCCGTATCGCAACAATCTTCGCCGGATCCACTGCAATACCTTCTCCACTCACTATATGACCGAGGAACGCCACTAAGGATAACCAAAACTCACACTTCGAGAACTTAGCATACAATTTACTCCTCCTTAGCGTTTCCAAAACCAAATGAAGATGCTTGAAGTGATCTTCCTCACTCTGCGAGTACACCCAAATATCGTCGATGAAGACGATCACAAAATAGTCCAAGTACTCCCTGAAGGTCCTGTTCATCAGATCCATGAATATTGACGGCGCATTAGTCAGCCCAAACGGCATGACCGTAAACTCGTAATGCCCGTATCTCGTACTGAACGCTGTCTTTGGGATATCACTCTCCCTTATTCACAGCTGATAGTACCCGGACTTAAGATCCAACTTTGAGTACACCGTCGACCCGACCAACTGATCAAAAAGATCATTGATCCGGGGGATCGGGTATTCGTTCTTTTCCGTCAATTTATTGAGCTCCCGATAATCAATACATAACCTCAAGCTTCCGTCCTTCTTCTTAACAAAGAGGACCGGTGTGCTCCAAGGCGAAGAACTTGGACGCACATACCCTTGCTCCAACAACTCCTGTAGTTGAACCTTCAGCTCTGCCATTTCCTTAGGCGCTAGCTGATATGGAGAGCGTGACACAGGCTTTGCACCTGGTACGAGCTCTATCGTAAAATCTATCTCCCGTTGTGGCGGGGCTCTAGGAAGATTGCTAGGGAACACATCAGGGTACTCTGATAGCACTGAAATACAGTCCAACGCGGGCTTAGGCTTTACAATTTCCACTAGTGTAAAGAACAGTTCTGCACCGGCACGAACCGCCTTCACCACCTGAAGAGCAGACATCAACATCTTGCTTGACCCCTTTAAGCCCGTGAAAGTTGTCTCACGACCTGCTCCCAGCTTGACTTCCTTGCGACCACAATCAATATAGGTTTGCTGCTCTGAGAGTCAGTCCATGCCAAACATCACGTCGAGCTCCCCTAGCGGTAGTAACGATACTTGGAAGTCAAAGTCTTGGCTCCCTGACCACACCTAAACGCAACAGATACTACCCGCGCGCATTGAGCGTCATTGGACCATAGCGCATCCAATTTGTCTCTTACCAACGAAGGAGGTACTCTGACGCGTAAACTAATTCCTAAATAAAGGAATGTGAAGCTTCGTTTACACGAACGGTGCTCTCGCCGAATAAACGAAAATCAGAACATAGCTTAGCACAAGTAGTTCTAAGCTAACATGTACAAGGGCGACAAATATTCAAGGCTAAACTGCTATAACTTTAAACCATACATGTCATCACGACAGCATGCTTCTTCTCGGACTTGGGACGTCCGCTCCAGCAGTCTCGGGCAAAGTGCCCCGATTTTCCACAAGTGAAACATGGGCCCGGGGTTCGACCCGTAGTCACCCCAGAAGCACCAGCAGAGGGGGATGGACCCGAAGTCCTAGCCTTCTTATACCACCTACGATAACCAGACTTTGAGGTGTTCGGCATTTTGAATGTCATCTCCTTTGCACTAAAGTCCTCGACTGCTCCTGACATAGCTTTCTTAGCCTTCTGAGCACCATTCCGACATTCTCGGGAAAAATTCCCTTTCTTTCCACAAGTAAGACATATGTAAGTAGCTTTGTTAGTCGATGTCATAGCCCCTTTCTCCAGCATTCCGCCAGATGCAACTCTTATGGGGCTTGCATAGTTCGATACCATGGTCGCTGGCATCGGGAGAGTCTTTCTCAAATCTGCCTCCAAAGATCTAGCTGATTCCACCAAGGCTCGGAATCCCAATAACTTTGGTCCTAGCAGTAGAACTCGAAACTCGGTGTGCAGGCCATTATAAAATCTATCGACTGTAGCTTGCTCATTATCCAACTCGAAGCATGGGTACCGGCTTATCATAAGAAATACTTGCAAATATTCATCAACTGTTTGTGCTCCCTGCACTAAATGCATATTCAGCTGCTGCCCCGATGGTCTACCAAAAGTCATCTGCTCCATCACGTCACCCGGCATTGAAGCCACAACAGAGGCACAGGGTTGTACATTTCTTCCCTGTTGTGCACTTGTCACAGCGAACACCGCTTTAACGATCCTTCTTACGGTTTCAAACGAAGGAGGGGTCACAAACACCTCACTGGGTGCACTATACTCCTCAGAAACCGGACATTCTGGCGGCCCAGCACCGCTTCTGGTCACCTATAGTGGTACAAAACACTGTTAAGCGACCAAATAAAATTGCAAACAGCAATTATAGGAACACGTAGGTTCCCCAAACACGTGTATTTTCATTCCTAAGTGGACATTCATGGGTTTTTTTGTTGTTATAACGATGACGCACACACATGTGCTCACCACCCCATAAAAAGAATTCGTCCACGAATTCATTTTAAGCATGACCGAAACCAGTAGTATGATACCAAATTGTAACACCCCCTATCCGTTGCATAGCATATAGCAGTAGGTCCGGTCGGGGCCCGACGTCATATACCACAGACAGACCGGGTGGTTACTCAATGGAAACCATCCAACCAATCCAACGTCCTACACAGAGCATTCTAGCGGAAGCAGTTTTATAAGTTGCAATTAAAAGAACCCAGCACCAAGCATGAATGTCCAATAAAACACCAAATAGGAATGTAGTACATACACAAGTACTGGCCTTAAGGCCTTACAAATGGTTTACTTCAAATTACATGTTTTACAAACCACGGCACGCAGGCCGGTCATACATGAATAAAAGCAATTAAACACTTCAATTAGGCCTTCAAGGGCCGGCTTCGCAATTTGGGCTTTAGCCCGCTATTGACCGCTTGGTCCAGCAGCACCTGCAAGCAACAAACCACCGCACGGTGGCAAACAAAAGAAATGGTCAGCAATGCTGACCAAATTATAACGATCACGCCCCCAACTCGGGGCAGCAATGCTCCTTCCCTACACCTTATTAGTATAACCAAGCAATATAGTATTGTCACAACATCACAGGCGTAGGCACGTACGGCCACACACCCCGTGCACTCAGGGCACATTCTCGGTGATCACGGTCAAGTCCTTAGGCTCACCACCATCCCTTTGGACGGCCAAACAATGAGCAATTATGTCTTCCCGACATAGGTCACGGTAATTAAAACCATAGACCGCTGAAGACCCTCATCTATGCCAACGGCTCTAATCCGAACGACATAGAACGGGTACGGTTCCATCTAACCCGTGCTCACATCGCAGCAGTAATTTAAACCATATGCGCAGGTCAAAATTCTCCCGAGTTCCGTTTTCGTCACACACTTCACATAACCCGGTTATGTTCAAGTTGGCTCTCAGGCCACCAAGTTGGCAAGATCACGCATCTGCCCAGTTTTCCGGGTGCACCTTTGGGTTAATCCCCAAGGCTCCCTGTTGCAATCTACCACGTAGAAAAACTCGAAAACAAGCATTCGCACGGAGTCTTCTCCGGCATTTATGCAATGCAACATCATCGATCCGGACCAACATGTCCGGGTAGGCTTCACACATCATGCCTATGTCCGTTCTCGAATACGGACTCTAAAATACGGGGACTTTACAGATCTACCCGAAGGAACGCCTCCAACTCACCGCAAACTCGCGAGAGCGGGCTTCCTATGCAAAGAAGGAGAGCTTCACATGCTCAAGTAGAGAATCGTTACCCTAGCGTTCTTCCTTGGCGCCATGGAAAGGTAAGCGGATGAAAAGCACTGCACTCTCTTTGCCTTCGTAGATCCGAAGTCGGCTCGCGATTTGGAGCTCTAAAACTCCTCCAACAACTGGATCTAGACTTCTTCTTCCTCCTTTGCTCTCCCCTCTCTCTAGGATTTAGAAAGAGAACCACTCAAAAGAAATGAGGGTTTCAAGGGTCCAATCCCGGGTATATCCAAGCACTAATAGCCACCAGCCATCGGATCCCGAATTAAAGAAACGAACGGCCACGATCCAAATCTAAAATGCAGAATCTGGACCGAACACGGCCTGTGACACGCCCGTGTCCAGGGTCGTGTCCCTCATTCGCCGTCAAAATCGACCCGTCTGGAAAAACACACGGGCATCCGACACGCCCGTGTTCGACCTGACACGCCCGTGTTCAAACTGACACGGTCGTGTGGTCGGCCGTGTGCCTCCATCGACACAAACCCGAAAATATTCCGAGACTCTCACGGGTCTTGGACACGCCCGTGTCATTTGTTACACGCCCGTATCACACCCGAACACGCCTGGGCTCCAGGCCATGTTCACGGTCTTGACACTTCGTCGAGCAAAGTTCGTCGACCACCCGACACGGCCTTGGACACGCCCGTGTCCTAGGCCGTGTGCCCTGTCTCGACACATCATCGAGCGAAAATGTCGACTCCCCGCGCCGATCGTCGACACGGGCTCGACACATCCTGAGACATGCCCGTGTCTCAGGCCGTGTGCCCCGTCTCGACACATCGTCGAGCGCAAAATGTCGACTTCACGGCCAAATCATCGACTCGAGCCTGACACGCCCTGGGACACGCCCGTATCCCAGGCCGTGTGCCCCCTGCCAAATACCAGATTTGGCCCAAAACGCCTCTCGTCGCTCTTTTGAGTTTCGGGGCGTTACAGGATCAGCCACCCCTCGTTGCTCAAGTCGCCTTGCCATCACCGAATACCAATGTACTCGTGGCTAAATAAAAGGCGCGGGTTGGTTTCACCTTACATGTTTGGCATAAAGCCTAGGTGTTTTTCCTGGGCACAGCAGTACTTCATGTTACTCCCTTCACATGCACCACCCATTAATTATTAGAAGTATCAAAGGGTCTTTCCTGGACTTCCATACCAGTAATTCCTGCTACTACTTTTCACAGGTACAACCTGGTAAGTATCACAAGTATCAAGGGTATTTTCCTGTACTACCATGCCAGTACTTCCTGCTACTGCCCTTCACAGGTCCAACCCATTGAACATCACAAACAGTGAGGGTATTTTCCTGGACATCCAATCCAGTACTTCCTGCTACTACCTTTCACAGGTTTAACCCATTCAACATTACAAGCAGCACAAGGGTATTTTCTTGGACTACCACTCCAGTACTTCCTGCTACTACCTTCGAGTCATTAAACTACGTGTTTCATCATGGAGACTTCTCCGGTGTGTAAATGCAACATCACCAATCCAAACCAACCTGTCTAGATGGGCTTCATACAGCATACATATTCCATACTCCATTTTCGGATCTATATGCCAAATTAGTGGGGATTACACAAATCAACCCAAGGGAATTCCTTTCACAAACTACCCTCTGGTGGAGGAATCCCATGCATATGCCAAAACAGAAGCCTTCACATGGCTAGGAAGAAAGATTGTTACCATTGAAGATCGCATCGAAGCCATGGACGTTTAGCTGGCTGAAATGTATCGCAGCGGCTTTGCCTCCACCACGCTAGCCTCAGATCTCGAACCGGAACTCCGCAGCTCCACCGGTGGCCATCTCCTTTCCTCCTCCTCCTCCTCCTTCTTCTCTCTCTCTCTCTCTCTTTAGGTTTTTAGAAAGAGGATGTACAAATGAAAAATGAGGATTTCCTTCTCATCCTCGGCCTTAAGGAAGGAGGGAGAGGCCTGAGCCATTGGATCCCAGCTGAGAACATGGACGACCACGATTTTGCCATAAAAGGATAAATTTTGCCTGACACGGCCTGGGACACCCGTGTCATAGGCCGTGTACCTTAAGTGGCACACAACCGACTCATCCAGACCAGTACGCACCCATGTGCCACGCCCGTGTCACAGGCTGTGTCACCTAACACGCCTTCAGACACGCCCGTGTCTATGGCCGTGTACATTAGGCTGCACAAAACCAACTTCAATCTGATCGGGACATGGCCCATGACATGCCCGTGTCACAGGCCGTGTACCCTAAGACACGATCGTGCCCTGCCCATGTTCACCAGGCCTCATCTACCCTAGGCATATCCAGCAAAGGACACGGCCAGTGACACGCCAGTGTCACCGGCCGTGTGACCTTACATGATAGCAGACACGCCTCCAGCGTAACTTTGTCGAATGAAGTTCGTCGACCAGAGGAGGACACGGCCTCTGACATGCCCGTATCAGATGGCGTGTTCCCTCATCATTTTTTTTCGTAGAATAGATTTTTTGTCGACCACTCGCCGGCCTGCTCACCCGAGCAGGACACGCCCTGGGACACGCCCGTGTCCCAGGCCGTGTCACCCAATGTTTTCCCAATTCTGGGATTTGGGGTGTTACAACCCTCCCCTCCTTACAAAAATTTTGTCCCCGAAATTTGCACACATGGAGGAAATTGCACACAAGACGTTCTACTCCAGAACATGTAATACTACTGGATACGCACTGCGTACCAATTACACAGAGTTCGGAAAATTCAGCTCGCATGGTCTGCTCTCGCTCCCATGTCCTCACGGCCGGAATTGTCCTACTGGACTTTGACCATCCTGATTGTTTTGTTCCGCAACTATTTATCGGCACGATCCTCGATCCGAATGGGCCTAACTTTCGTTGTTAGCCCATACTCCACTGGCATACGAGCATTCTCGATCACTTGGGCTGGATTTTTGACGGCTTTTCGAAGCACAGAGATGTGAAACACATCATGTAATCCCCACAAGTCTGCCGAAAGAGTTAGCCGATATATAGCTTCCTCAACTCGCTCGACTACTTTAAACTGACCAAGATATCTCGGACTCAACTTTTTCAGACGCCGAACCCTGGACACACCTTTGAAGGGTTTAAACTTCAAATCTACCCAATCTCTTACCGCGAACTATATGCTCTGGTGCTTGGCATTGTCGTATTTATCTTGTCGATCCTGGGCTATCAGTAGCCTCTCACGAACAGTGTGTCTCGTCGAGTTCGCTTCATCGACTTTGTTACGCCTATACACTTTGGATTCGCCTACTTCTTCCCAAGTTAATGGCGTACGGCACTTCCGACCATACAGAGCTTCATACGGTGCCATACCGATGCTCGCTTGGTAGCTATTGTTGTAGGCAAACTCCACCAGATAGAGATGATCTTCCCATCTTTTACCAAAGTCCAGGACGGACATTCAGAGCATATTCTCCATTATCCTATTGGTCCTCTCAGTTTGGCCATCTTTTTGGTGATGAAAGGTTGTACTGAACATCAACTTTGTGCCCACAGCTGATGGATGAACCTCCAATCAGTCGATACGAACCGTTCATCACGCTCACTTACGATGCTCCAAGGAACACTATGTAGCCGTACACTCTGCTCAACATAAAGCATTGCCACCTTTCCACAGAATCGTCCCGCTTGTTCGGAAGGAAGTGTGACACTTTCATCAACCAGTCTACAATCATCCAGACTGAATCATTCTCATGCTGAGATCTCGGCAACTCGTGCATGAAATCCATTTGAAATATTATCGAACTTGCATTCCGGAATCGGCAACGATTTCAAGAAATCGCCAGGCTTCTGGCATTCCGCCTGCACCAACGCAAAAGTTTGGCATTTAGCCACATCATATGTTATATTCTTTTGAGTCCTGGCCACCAGAATAGCTTCTTCATGTCCCTGAACATCTTTGTGCTCCCAGGGTGACTTGAGTACTTCGTATGCTCTTTTCTCAACTTACCCAAATTTGGGACGCACAAACGGTCCTCTTTCCACAAAAGACTGTCGTCCCAGGAGCCTTCGCCATCTGGCCCATCCTTAGCATAGCGTTGGAGACTTTCATCCAGCTTCGTTGCTTGTCGAACCCTGTTCGCAAGGTCATGTTGTACCTTCGTCCAGTTCAAACATACATCAGATATAGAATTCTTGTCACCACAAGAAATATCTACCGCTTCCAACTCCTGGATTAGACGTTCATGGTGCATTTGTAGCCACTTTACCCTTGACGGAACTCTCCAACTCAAGGCATCAGCGACTACATTTCCCTTCCAGGGAGTCTAATGAATCTCAAAGGTGTAGTCCCTAAGGAACTCCAACCACCTTCGTTGTCGCATATTCAGGTCCTTCTGCTCTAACAAGTACTTTCGGCTCTTGTGGTCCGTATAGATCTCCACTTTCACGCCATAAAGATAATGTCGTCATAACTTTAGTGCAAAGATCATTGTTGCCAACTCTAAGTCATGGTCGGGATTCAATTGGCGTGAGCCATAAGCAATCACTATAGATCTCACATCCGTCGATACCACATGACGATGTCAACCCAAGCGTCGTGGTTAATCAACTCTTGGCTCGTCAAAAGTTTGTGTGCACTCTGGCGTGCAAACGAACTTCTGATCCTTTCTCGTCAGTGTTGTCAGAGGCAAAGTAATCCGCGAGAAGTTTGCAACAAACCTTCGATAGTAGCATGCCAGTCCAAGGAAACTCCTGACTTCGGCCACTGAAGACAACATCTGCCACTTCTGTATTGCTCCTATCTTTGACGGATCCACTATTATGCCTTCTCCCCTTACCACATAGTCCAGAAAAGCCACCGACGATAGCCAAAACTCGCACTTCAAGAACTTGGCATAGAGATTGTTCCTTCGTAAAGTAGGCAACATCAACCGCACGTGGTTTGCATGATCAGCATCAGATTGAGAGTACATCAAAATATCATCAATAAATACGATCACAACCAAGTCCAGGTACTTTCAGAACGTTCGGTACATCAGGTCCATAAACACTGATGGCGCATTACACAGCCCAAACGGCATTACTGTGAACTCATAATGACTGTAGCGTGTGCAAAACGCGGTCTTGGGAATGTCACCTTCCCGAAGGTTTAACGGATAATACGTAGATTTCTAATTCAACTTGGAGTAGACGGTTGATCCCAGCAGCTGAACAAACAATTCATCTATTCGTTGAATCAGCTACTTATTCTTTTTTGTCAGCTTATTCAATTCACAATAACAATACATACTCGCAAATCACAGTCCTTCCTTTTTACAAAAAGAATAGGTGCGCTCCAAGGTGACATATTTAGGTATATACATCCCTGCTCTAGCAACCCTTGCAATTGGATTGTCAACTCAGCCATTCCTTCTGCGTGACGCGATATAGCGAACGGGCCATAGGTTTCGCACATGGGACCAATATAGTACAGAAGTCGATCTCCCGCTTGGGTGGTAACCCAGGGAGATCCTTAGGAAACACAACATATCTGCTAGCTCCGAAATCGACAGCGCAGATGTGACCAAACACAATTCCCGACTTCCAATTTGCACCACCACATTACTGTAAGACCCCCCCCCCCTTTTTTAAACCCCGGGGTCTTATGCCCAGAACCGTCGTTTTGCGGTGGCCCCGACTCTCGGGAAAGCCGCCACTAAAAAACGTCGATTCTGCCGGCCTTTTCGATCTTCACAGAGAGAGCAATATTTAGGAATGAAATAGCTGAGTCCACAAAAGTCATATATAATAAGAGAAATCACAACATGTCCATAAGCAGAAAAGAGAGTGCTGTGAAGTAACAAAACGGAAATATAAACGGGATTAAGCCCGGTACATCAGATCCTCACTACAATCTCTCGCAGAAGCTATAAAAAGTGCTAATCACTCACGGAGCTGGTCACTGGTGCTTCGGTACTAGACTGGCCCACCTCCATGCGCACCGTACTCTGCTGGTGCTGGTCCCTGAGTTGCTGGTCCCTGTCTCCCATCCGGAGCCCCTGTAATGTTGTGGTCCGAAAACCATTAGTCATAACGACTAAGTCCTATCATCCCCTACCCCTCCCCCATGGCTCCTAGGCACCGAGCGGGGAGGAGGAAAGGGAAGCTACAAAGGTGGAGAGTACAAAGTGGCAGGTGATAGTGGAACTAGTCTAGCAGTTATTTATATTGTATAAACGACTAAGAAAGAAAGGTACAAGCTAGCAGTTCTATAATAGTATGCAGGAAGGTAAGAAAGTAGAATAAGCAGCATATGTAAGAAAGATAAGTAACAAATAAGCAACAAATATGTAACCTTAACTTATATGAATGCTCATACAAACATATAAGTTAAGGGGTCTTCAGCAAGGCTCCCATCGTATAAAAAGTCTCATACCAATTTATACGTTGGGGTGTCGGTTGTATGCAAGTATGATATGTCATAATTCATGCAAGTGCAACCCACGCACACGACTCTATGCACACAAACCTTTAGTTCCCCCTATTTGGGCAGCTAGCTTCACTCCCAGGAACCTCCGTAGTGGCAAACGGAGGCAGTGGGTCAGGCCCCCCACTGCTAGGCGGGTATCTACACTACCAGGCCTAGCCCTCCCGTACGCCCCTAGAAGAACACAACTTAGAGTATCTGCATACTAATGTTGGCCATATCCACAAGACTTTCTTTGGCTAAGTGTCCCACACTGCCGAGTCAACGTATCGACGTCGGTGTGAATGACCGTCCGATACCAAAGACCCACCACCTTATTTTGTATCCAAAACCTTTTGAGCCACTGGATCCCCGGACTATCCGTCTGTGCATCTACCTTCCGAACGAACCGTCCGGATGGCAATCAAATCAACCTAATCAACCTCCCGAGCTACCAGGGTGTGTGAATGTGTAACCCTAATTATACTAGTTGCTCTTAAAATGTTTTATTCTTACTGTTTAGGTTAGCCCAGGACTGCCCAAGGTATTCCCTGTGACGAGCTCTCGAAGGCACTAGGAACTACGATGGGATTACGCCCCAAGTTCCCTTTCGCAAGGCACTTACTATTATTGGTTGCTATCAGATTTCCCAAACCCTTACTTGTTGTACTGGATCTAACCCTAGAGTATTTGACACTTTTTCCCCACAGGAAAGGCGATCTTTCGTCGATCCCGAGCACCACCTAACACTAGCCAAACCAACACCCTACTCATCCTATCTTCCAATGGTGAACTCATTTTTAATTTTCCAACCAGCAAACATCTAACCCCAACTCATGTGCCCAAATTCATATTCCAAATTAAATTCTGCAGTTTTACTAAATACAAACCTCCCTAAGCTATATGACGTCTAGAAAGGGAGGTACCCCAAATTTTCATCCAATGACCCTACAATATTTAATGGGGGTCTATCATGAGATGTTTAATCTAAATCCAGAGGTTCACAATTTTCTTGATTAATTTGGTAATTAATAAATTTCCTAAGAAATCCAAATGCCCTAGTTTTTGTACATGATGTACCATTTTCAGTCATGCAAAATACTTCACAAAATTATAATAAATACTAGGCAACTAGGTTAGTGTAAATTCAAGGCCTCATAATTTTTCAGCAATATTTAAACCTCTAAACATAATTGAACATAACTTATATTTATCAATATAATGAAACAAGTACTTCTAATACACTTCCAAAAATTCCATAAAAATTTACAGAGCTTTATAATCACATCAAAGGTCCTCTGACCAAATTTCACAAGATTCCAATTAGTGGTTAATTCAAAATAAATTCCTAAGTAGATAGTGCAATTTGAAGGGTTGTGAATCAAGTACCTTTTTTATTGATCTAAAATTCATAACAAAAGTTTCAGAGATGATTAACATAATAAAAATACTTTTACCAAAATTCCATCATGAATCAAGGTCATATGACCCACTAATTAATTCCTAGGGTGTAAAGACCTAAATATTTATTTAGTGGTTTAAGTGGGGTGTATGTGTCCAACTACTGCTCAATCCCTTCCTAGGGAATTTCAACCTCCTAGGATTACATGGACTAAACCTCAAGTCCATTCAAGAACATATCACCCTATGTCCTTCACAAGCCCCCAAAGTTCAACCTTAGGGTTTGAACTTGAGTACTAGGGCAAACCCACCCAATCCACCCCATAATCCATGTGGGGGTGCTTACTGTCATAACAAGACAGTGGCCCAAATTTCATCCTCTGTTGAGGTGATTTGGCCACTTAAACCCACAAGGGGCATTTTGACCTACTTACCCCCTTTTAGCCAAATCTAGGGTTTACTAAATCCCCAACCAAATCATCACCAAATGGGATGACATTTTATACAGAGTCCAATAATGACCCCAAGAACCTCTCACCAAAATTTGGTAGAATTTGCAGGTCATTAGACCTATTAATTAATTCATACTAATATTATTAGATTTTTACCAAAACTATAGAAAGATTTTCTCCAAAAATTTCTATTTTTGGACATAACCTAGGTATAGGTAAGTTTGACTCTCTGTCCAAATTTCAGGTCATTTGGACATGTGGTGAAATGGGGGCACTCATTTTAATCTCTAACTAGCCCTATGTATAGACCTCACCAAAATGAGTGCTGTGGTCAGACCTCTTATCCTAATTAGTTGAAACAAATTTTAAATTAAACTAGACTTCAAGGGATTTAATTTGTAGGTCGGACACTTTTCCTGATTTTGAATCTAAATATTTTTAATATTTAATCAAACATGGATGAAAATAGGGGGCAGAAAATACACTAATTAATATATAATGTTTCTTGATCCTGCACATATCTTAAAGCAGGATCCAGTGGCTCCTGTGCTTCTTCTTCCTCCAGCCGATGGGTATGATCTACCCGACCTGGATCCTATTCCAAGGTTGTTTCCTTACCACCTATCCCCCTCCATGGCCGGCCACCACCGCCACCACCTTCGTTGAGGTGGGGGCTATCGCTGGGCGGCGGCACGGCCGCCGGAGGGGCGGTTTCCGGCAATCCGACCACTCCATTTTTTTTTGAAAAACCATTGAAATTCAGAAATTTTCTCACTCCAATCGGGCTCAATTGAGCCCGATTCTTGGCCCTATTGATTCCTATGATCTAACCATAGAAGAAGAGGAAGGGGAGGACCTTTGCGGCGGTCTGGAGTCGCGCTGATCGTCGGGTTGACATGGTGGTGGTGGTCGGATTTCTACGATTACACAGTGGGATAGCTTGGCTCCTTCAGGTAAGGGTTGGAAATTAACCCTTGGAGTCCAGTGAAGCTTTTAAGATGAAGAGAAGGGGGAGGGGTGGGTGTAGGTTGCCATGGCCATTAATGGCCCCCTTTAGGAAAATTCGGCCATGGTGGGTGGAGGATGAGGCATGGCTCATTTCAGTCAAAGGCCAGCTGGTTACAATGCGGCTACACTCCCCTTGTCAAAATGGATTGAATGGGGGAGGTTGGGGAAGCGGAAGGGTGAGCCTCAAAGTCTTCCCCATTACTCCCCTCTCTTTCTCTCTTCCATTTTTGGGATTTTTCTCTCTCCTACTCAACAAGCCTGAATTTGACTCCCACAGATCTTAATGGCAGCCCACATGTTAATTTTATCCATTATTGCATGGTTAGCCCAAGTGAATTGGGCTTGAGCTTGAGTTTGCCCATTTGGGCTAGCCTGACCTAAACCTTGACTAGGGTTGACCAGGGTCAATTTGGTCTTTGGGGTTGCACCCAATGGGTCCTTGGTGACCCATTGGCCTTCCCTAAGGTTTAGGTAGGGTTACGTTGGCCCTTTGGAGGTCACTTGACCCTTAATTAGGGCACTTTGACCACTTTAGTGCTAGAGTTGACTTCGGTCAACTTAGCCTTTTTTGGTTGACCCCAATGGGTTCTTGGTGACACATTGGTCTCACTCTAGGATTAGGAAGGTATGTGTGGGGTCCATTTGGCCAAGGGAAGGTCAATTGGCCCTGTATAGGTCAGTTTGACCCATTTAGGGTTAGGGTTGACTTCGGTCAACTTGACCACTTTGACTGCCCATAGTGGGTCCTTAGTGACCCTATGGGCTACCCAAGGTGATAGGGGTGTTGGGGTAGGGTCATGGGGTCAAGTTGAAGCCATAAAGTCAAACCCTAGGTCTAATGCTGGAGATGTGATATAGGCAGACCAATGTGATTTTCACCTTGGGC
This sequence comes from Platanthera guangdongensis, assembly GCA_039583875.1. NCBI lineage: Eukaryota > Viridiplantae > Streptophyta > Magnoliopsida > Asparagales > Orchidaceae > Platanthera > Platanthera guangdongensis. The sequence goes on along the minus strand of CM077153.1, from coordinate 49,034,105 downwards.
CTTATTCGCCTGGTCTTTTGAACTTCTTGTGGTTTTGTCATGATCTAGTCAGCACAAAACCATGCTTAGGGGTCTAGTAGAAAATGGGATGTTACAAATCCCAATATATAAAAAAAATTCGTCCCCGAAATTGAAGTTAAGCCTATGGGGTTTCTACTGAAATAAAAGCTTGTAACATCCCTAAGAGTTGAGGGTATACCTGACTCGAAGAGTTCCGGGTACTTTTGCTGCATCAAGTCCTGGGGCTCCCAAGTGTGCTCCTCCTACCCATGGTTTCTCCACAGAACCTTGATTAGCGGAACCTTCTTGTGTCTCAAGACCCGCACTACCGTGTCATCGATCCTTATCGGCTCCATGCTGACTGATCGATCTGAGGCTACTAGACCGTCTGCTGTGGAAATCAGCTGCTCAGGGCGTAGTAGAGCCCTTCATAGTGAGGAGACGTGGAAGACGTCGTGCAATCCCGCTAACTCCGGCGGTAGCTCCAGTCTATAAGCCAAGGGGCCGATCTGCTCCAAGATCCTGTAAGGCACCATATATCTCGGACTGAGCTTCTTCCGCCAGCGAACCCGCGAGACTCCATGCATCGGTTGTATCTTCAAGAAAACCCGATCTCCCACCTGGAACTCCACCCGACGATGCCTCGCATCGTAGTATTTGGTCTGCCTGCTCTGGGCTTCTAACATCCTTTCCCAGATCAATCTAACCTGAGCATCAGTATCCTCCGCAAACTCTGAGCCGAGTGCATGCGGATCCTCATCCTAAATCCATGATAGTGGGGCCCTGCACCTCCATCCGTATAATGCCTCGTAAGGGGCCATGCCTATGCTGAACTGATGGCTGTTGTTGTACGAAAACTCGATCAGCGACAGCAATCTCTCCCAAGGCTCGCCGCGATCCAAAATACATAGGCGTAGAAGATCCTCCAATGTACGGTTGGTGCGCTCCGTCTGTCCATCGGTCTGAGTGTGAAAAGTCATGCTGAACATCAATCGAGAGCCCAGGTAGGCCTGAACTGACCTCCATTCTGTGGATGTAAACCGTCCATCCCGATCTGAAGCGATCGTCCTGGAAACTCCATGATAGTGAACAAACTGCTCAACAAACCTCAACACAAGAACTCTGATCGGAGTATCCTTTGCAACTGGAATAAATCTGGCTACTATTGTCAGTCTATCGATGATTACCCATATCGAATCATTCCCCGAACGAGACCGAGGTAGTCCATGTATGAAATCCATGGCTATATCCTCGAACTTCCATTCCGGCACCGGAAGTGGCTGTAGTAATCCGGCCGGATTCTTGCACTCCGCCTTTACGAGTTGGCAAGCCTCGCAATGCGTCACAAAATACGTAATGTCCTTCTTCATGCCTGGCCAGTACATCGTTCTCTTCAAGTCCGATGTCATCTTGGTGATCCCCGGACGTACTGAGTATCTGCTATAGTGAGCCTCTGCCATGATGTCCTCCCGAATCTGGCCTCCTGCCGGTATATAAACCCTGCCTCGGAAACATAATAGTCTGTCTCTCAACAAGTAATCCCTTGCCGTGCATTCCTCTAAGGCACTAAATATCGGTTCTGCCCTCACATCCAGCCTCTGCCCGTCCCTGATGTGATCCTGAATATCATCGGTGGCAACCATCGATCCTAGATACTCCTTATACAATTCCGGATCGTCCTTGGACACTAAGAATATCTGCATCTCCTTAAACGTTTTTACCAACTCTAAGGACATTAGCTGTGGGCCTGCTCCTGATGTATTTGCTCTCCGACTCAAAGCATCTGCCACCACATTTGCCTTCCCGGGATGGTAATGCATGGTGTACTGGTAGTCCGACAGAAACTCCACCCAGCATCTTTGCCTGATGTTCAGCTCCTTCTGTGTGCCTACATACTTCAGATTTTTATGATTTGAGAATATGTCGCAGTGCACACCATATAAATAGGGTCGCCAGATCTTTAGTGCAAAAACAACTGCCCCCATCTCCAAATCGTGCACCGGGTAATTCTGCTCATGTTTCTTTAGCTGACGGGAAGCATAGGATATTATGTGCCCGTTCTGCATCAGAACGGCACACATCCCCTGATAGGAAGGATCCGTATACACCTGGAATCCTTCCTTCCCTGATGGAAGAGCAAGGATGTGAGCCGAGGTAAGCCGGCCCTTCAGCTCCAGAAAGGCAGACTCGCATCGTGGCAACCAAATGAAAGGAGACTCCTTCTTCGTCAGGGATGTGAGAGGGAGAGCAATCCAAGAGAACCCTTCTACGAACTTCCGGTAATAACTGGCAAGTCCTAAGAAACTCTGAACATCTGTGGCCGTCTTCAATGGTGGCTAATCCCATACTGTCTGGACTTTCGCCGGATCTACCGCCAAACCCGCTCCAGTAATAATATGGCCCAAAAACGTCACCTCTTTTAGCCAAAATTGGCACTTGCTAAACTTAGCATACATCTTATGCTCTCGAAGCTTCTCTAAAGTCAAAGGCAGATGTCTCGCATGCTCCTCTTCAGTCCTTGAGTAGATAAGGATGTTGTCAATTAATATGATGACGAAGACATTCAGATATTCCTCGAACACCCGGTTCATTAAGGCCATGAACGCGGAGGGTGCATTCGTGAGCTCGAAAGGCATCATGGTAAACTCATACAACCCATATCTACTGTTGAAGGACGTTTTCGGGATGTCTTCCTCCTGAATATGTAGCTGGTAGTACCCCGACCTCAGGTCCAGCTTGGAAAACCAATGAGCTCCCTCTAGTTGGTCAAATAGCTCGTCTATCCTTGGCAAGGGATACGTATTCCGGACCGTCAGCCTGTTCAGGGCCCGGTAATCAATACACAACCGAAGTGTCTCGTCCTTCTTCTTAACGAATAGCACCGGAGCTCCCCACGGTGAAGAGCTAGGCCGGACGAACCCGGCTTCCACTAACTCTTGAAGCTAGCTTCGAAATTCCACCAACTCCTTCGGGGCCATTCGGTATGGAGCCCTGGATACCGGCTTAGCCCCCGGCAAGAGCTGAATCTGAAAGTCCTCCCGATGTGGGGGTAGCCCTGGTAGCTTCTCCAAGCAGTCCCCGTGCCTCATGGTGATCCTCTTCTCCAAGCAGTCGATCTGGGCATGGTTCCAGTGTAACCACGTCATGCCCAGTATAAGATCATAGTCCGGCATCCTTAGGATCATCGCTGGTGCCTCAAACACCTTCCTGCCGATCTCCGCCTCCATTTTGCAATGAGAAGAGGTCACGAGCTCCGATCCATCGGGCAGATGCACCCTCATCACCCTTCCTGTGAATTGCTCCACGCCTGCCAGTCCTTTCACGAAGTCCTCTGACACAAACGAGTGTGAAGCCCTGGTGTCGAAGAGTGTATGAGCGGGCTTACCGCTGATGAAAACCACGCCTGAGGTAATTAAGTGACTTAGTGTTCTAGTTGTAGTTTTCCTTTTCTCAATTTCTAGCTAGTTTGTGTCTGTGAGAACTAGTTCTTAGGAAAGAAGGAAATTGAATATACTGGCATACCTGCTATAACCTGCTCTGGGTTCCGGGGTTGTGCCAGATCTAGTGCGTACATCTGCTCCCTCTCTGGCCTGTGGCCTCTACCCTGATATCCCCGTCCTCGGTTGTGCCCTCGGCCCCCAAACTGCCGAGGAGTTGGGGCACCCTGAAGTGCTGGTGGGGGTGCTCGCCTCATGGGACAATTTCTCTTGAAATGTCTCGGCTGATTGCAATGGAAACACACCGACGCCTGCTCTGTTATCCTCGGTATCTCCAGCATCTGTAATGGCTGGGGGGCCAACGCCCCCCCCCCCCCCCCGATTCCTCTACTCTGGTCCAATCTCCTGACGGGGTTGATCCTCGTTCCTTCTTTCCCCGATGATCTGTCCTCGAGGACGGTCTCTACGTCCTCCAATCACTGCATCGTCAGTCAGCCTCTTCCGGCTCTTGACCGTAAGCTGATCTTCCTCCCTTTTCTTATCCATTTCCAGAATCCTGGCCAAGCTTCCCTCGGAGACGAAGAGGAGGGCCTGTCTCATGTCGTCGTGCAGCCCCTTGTAGAACCTCCTGGCGTAGCTAGCGTCGTCCAACTGGTAAGATTCTGCATAACGGGCTAAGTGAGTAAACTCTTGGTAATACTCCAGTACTGTCATGTTGCCCTGCTTCAACTGCAGGAACCTATCCTCCAGCTCGTCCCTCGCCGACTGAGGTATAAAATGTCCCAGAAGTGCTGCTCTGAACTCTCCCCAAGAGATATCTACGCAATCCATATCCGCAAAGGTGGTGTCCAGCTGTGACTTCCACCACCTCTTCTCGTGCAACTCCAAGCAGGAGACTACCAAAGTAACTGCCTCTTCAGTGGGGCATCGAATCCCCGCAAGTATCTCGTAAATGGTATCCAACCATTCCTCCGTACGAACTGCCGACTCCGTCCCCTAGTAGGATGGAGGGGAAAGTGCCCGGAAGGCACTCATCCAGTTGGCCCCGGGATTTGGCTGTGGAGCCGGGGCTTGCTGAGCTCTGAAGGCCTCCAGAATGACCGTAAGTGTTTGCCCCATCTCCGTCTGCTGAAACGGAGCTGGAGCCGGCGGAGGTGGAACCATATTCTGATCCTGGGGTGTTCCCTACTGTGGAGTAGGGTTCGTCACAGGCTATAATGAAAATTCTAATAGTTAGATAGTGTACAAATGGAATAAAAGAAGGAGATAAGATGGACTTTTTACATGTGATTCCCATTATGGGCACACCACAGCTTTCGCTGCTAGTTTATCCGCAAACTAAGCCCGCGCGGGGGTGGCCTAAGGTTTTTGTGGACTACTTCTCTTTCGATCGAGTTTTGCTCTGATACCACTTGTAAGACCCCCACTTTTTTAAACCCCGGGGTCTTATGCCTAGAACCGGCGTTTTGCGGTGGCCCCGACTCTCGAGAAAGCCGCCACTACAAAACTCTGATTCTGTCGGCCTTTTCGATCTTCACAGAGAGAGCAATATTCAGGAATGAAATAACTGAGTCCACAAAAGTCATATATAATAAGAGAAATCACAACATGTCCATAAGTAGAAAAGAGAGTGTTGCGAAGTAACAAAACGAAAATATAAACGGGCTTAAGCCCGGTACATCAAATCCTCACTACAATCTCTCTCGGAAGCTATAAAAAGTGTTAATCACTCACGGAGCTGGTCACTGGTGCTCCGGTACTAGACTGGCCCACCGCCAAGCGCACCGTACTCCGCTGGTGTTGGTCCCTGAGCTGCTTGTCCCTGTCTCCCATCCGGAGCCCCTGTAATGTTGTGGTCCGAAAACCATTACTCATAAAGACTAAGTCTTATCATCCCATACCCCTCCCCCATGGCTCTTAGGCACCGAGCAGGGAGGAGGAAAGGGAATCTTCAAAGGTGGAGAGTACAAAGTGGCAGGTGACAGTGGAACTAGTCTAGCAGTTATTTATATTGTATAAACGGCTAAATAAGAAATGTACAAGCTAGTAGTTCTATAATAGTATGCAGGAAGGTAAGCAAGTAGAATAAGCAACATATGTAAGAAAGATAAGTAATAAATAAGCAACAAATAAGTAACCTTAACTTATATGAACGCTCATACAAATATATAAGTTAAGGGGTCTTCAGCAAGGCTCCCATCGCATAAAACGTCTCATACCAATTTATACGTTGGGGTGTCGGTTGTATGCAAGTATGCTATGTCATGATTCATGCAAGTGCAACCCACACACACGACTCTACGCGCACAAACCTTTAGTTCCCCCTATTTGGGCAGCTAGCTTCACTCTCAGGAACCTCCGTAGTGGCAAACAGAGGTAGTGGGTCGGGCCCCCACTCCTACGCGGGTATCCACACTACCAGTTTTAGCCCTCCCATACTCCCCTAGAAGAACACAACCTAGAGTATCCGCGTACTAATGTTGGCCATATCCACCAGACTTTCTTTGGCTAAGTGTCCCACACCGCCGAGTCAATGTATCGACGTCGGTGTGAATGACCGCCCGATACCGAAGACCCACCACCTTATTTTGTATCCAAAACCTTTTGAGTCACTGGCTCCCCGAACTATCCGTCTGTGCATCTACCTTCCGAACAAACCGTTCGGATGGCAATCAAATCAACCTAATCAACCTCCCGAGCTACCATGGTGTGTGAATGTGTAACCGTAATTATACTAGTTGCTCTTGAAATGTTTTATTCTTACTGTTTAGGTTAGCCCAGGACTGCCCAAGGTATTCCCCGTGAAGGGCTCTCGAAGGCACTAGGAACTACGATGGGATTACGCCCAAAGCTCCCTTTCGCAAGGCACTTACTATTATTGGTTGCTATCAGATTTCCCAAACCCTTACTTGTTGTAATGGATCTAACCCTAGAGTATTTGACACTTCCTCCCCACGAGAAAGGCGATCTTTCGTCGATCCCGAGCACCACCTAACACTAGCCAAACCAACACCCTACTCATCCTATCTTCCAATGGTGAACTCATTTTTAATTATCCAACCAGCAAACATCTAACCACAATCATGTGCCCAAATTCATATTCCACATTAAATTCTGCAGTTTTACTAAATACAAACCTACCTAAGCTATATGACGTCTACAAAGGGTGGTACCCCAAATTTTCATCCAATGACCCTACAATATTTAATGGGGGTCTATCATGAGATGTTTAATCTAAATCCAGAGGTTCACAATTTTCTTAATTAATTTGGTAATTAATAAATTTCCTAAGAAATCCAAATGCCCTAGTTTTTGTACATGATGTACCATTTTCAGTCATGCAAAATACTTCACAAAATTATAATAAATACTAGGCATCTAGGTTACTGTAAATTCAAGGCCTCATAATATTTCAGCAATATTTAAACCTCTAAACATAATTGTTGAACATAACTTACATTTATCAATATAATGAAACAAGTACTTCTAATACACTTCCAAAAATTCCATAAAAATTTACAGAGCTTTATAATCACATCAAAGGTCCTCTGAACAAATTTCACAAGATTCCAATGAGTGGTTAATTCAAAATAAATTCCTAAGTAGATAGTGCAATTTGAAGGGTTCTGAATGAAGTACTTTTTTTTATTGATCTAAAATTCATAACAAAATTTCCAGAGATGATTAACACTATAAAAATACTTTTACCAAAATTTCATCATGAATCAAGGTCATATGACCCACTAATTAATTCCTAGGGTGTATAGACCTAAATATTTATTTAGTGGTTTAAGTGGGGTGTATGTGTCCAACTACTGCCCAATCCCTTCCTAGGGCATTTCAACCTCCTTGGATTACATGGACTAAACCCCAAGTACATTCAAGAACATATCACCATATGTCCTTCACAAGCCCCCAAAGTTCAACCTTAGGGTTTGAACTTGAGTCCTAGGGCAAACCCACCTCAATCCACCCCATAATCCATGCGGTGGTGCTTACTGTCATAACAAGCCAGTGGCCCAAATTTCAGCCTCTGTTGAGGTGATTTGACCACTTAAACCCACAAGGGGCATTTTGACCTACTTACCCCCTTTTAGCCAAATCTACGGTTTACTAAATCCCCAACCAAATCATCACCAAATGGGATTACATTTTATACATAGTTCAATAATGACCCCAAGAACCTCTCACCAAAATTTGGGAGAATTTGGATGTAATTAGACCTATTAATTAATTCATACTAATATCTGACTAGCCCTATGTATAGATCTCACCAAAATGAGTGATGTGGTCAGACCTCTTATCCAAATTAGTTGAAACAAATTTTAAATTAAACGAGACTTCAAGGGATTCAATTTGTATGTTGGACACTGTTCCTGATTTTGCTTCTAAGTATTTTTAATATTTAATCTAACATGGCTAAAAATAGGGGGCAGAAAATACACTAATTAATATATAATTTTTCTTGATCCTGCACATATCTTAAAGCAAGATCCAGTGGCTCCTGTGATTCTTCTTCCTCCAGCCGATGGGTATGAACTACCCTACCTGGAGCATATTCCAAGGTTGTTTCCTGACCACCTATCCCCCTCCATGGCCGGCCACCACCGCCACCACCTTCGTTGAGGTGGGGGTTATCGTCGGGTGGCGGCACGGCTGCCGGAGGGGCGGTTTCCGGCAATCCGACCACTCTAGTTTTTTTTTTTTGAAAAACCATTGAAATTCAGAAATTGTCTCACTACAATCGGGCTCAATTGATCCTGATTCTTGGCCCTATTGATTCCTATGATCTAACCATAGAAGAAGAGGAAGGGGAGGACCTTCGCGGCGGTCTGGAGTCGTGTCGATCGTCGGGTTGACATGGTGGTGGTGGTGGAGGTCGAATTTCTACGATTACACAGTGGGATAGCTTGGCTCCTTCAGGTAAGGGTTGGAAATGAACCCCTGGAGTCTAGTGAAGCTTTTAAGACGAAGAGAAGGGGGAGGGGGTGGGTGTAGGTTGTCATGGCCATTAATGGCCCCCTTTAGGAAAATTCGGCCATGGTGGGTGGAGGATGAGGCATGGCTCATTTCAGTCAAAGGCCAGCTGGTTGCAATGCGGCTGCACTCCCCTTGTCAAAATGGATTGAATGGGGGAGGTTGGGGAAGCGGAAGGGTGAGCCTCAAAGTCTTCCCCATTACTCCCCTCTCTTTCTCTCTCTTCCATTTTTGGGATTTTTCTCTCTCCTACTCATCAAGCCTGAATTTGACTCCCACCTAGCCTAATGGCAGCCCACATGATCATTTATCCATTATTGCATGGTTAGCCCAAGTGAATTGGGCTTGAGCTTGAGTTAGCCCATTTGGGCTAGCCTGACCTAAACCTTGACTAGGGTTGACCTGGGTCAATTTGGTCTTTGGGGTTGCACCCAATGGGTCCTTGGTGACCCATTGGCCTCCCCTAAGGTTTAGTTAGGGTTGCGTTGGCCCTTTGGAGGTCACTTGACCCTTAATTAGGGCATTTTGACCACTTTAGTGCTAGAGTTGACTTCGGTCAACTTAGCCTTTTTGGTTGACCCCAATGGGTTCTTAGTGACCCATTGGTCTCACTCTAGGATTAGGTTGGTATGTGTGGGGTCCATTTGGCCAAGGGAAGGTCAATTGGCCCTGTATAGGTCAGTTTGACCCATTTAGGGTTAGGGTTGACTTGGGTCAACTTGACCACTTTGACTGCCCATAGTGGGTCCTTAGTGACCCTATGGGCTACCCAAGGTGATAGGGGTGTTGGGGTAGGGTCATGGGGTTAAGTTGAATCCCTAAAGTCAAACCCTAGGTCTAATATTAGAGCTGTGCTATAGGCAGACCAAGATGATTTTCACCTTGGGCCTTATTCGCCTGGTTTTTTGAGCTTCTTGTGGTTTTGTCATGACCTAGTCAGGACAAAACCATACTTAGGGGTCTAGTTGAAAATGAGATGTTACAATTGCAAACTCTATCTGCCAACAGCAAAACATTCGTTTAGTAATAACACCCCTATACTAGCAAAAGTGCTCTCACCCGTGTCTTCCAAATCATAGCAAAGCCTGTGGTGCACACATCACACAAAAGCTACATACACAATATGTAATCAGAAAAGCAATCACAGTTGTGACAACTTTACTGTGCTGAATGGCCAGGAGTAATGACTTAGTATTTGTGCTTGGGATGCAGAGGACTTCACCACTGCTTTTCCCGTTTCAACATGACGTTTCATGTCCAGCTCAAGGGAACATGCCGTATTGACCAAGGTAAGAAGACACTGCGTCATCGGTCCTGAGAGAAGCAACCACAAGTCATCTCTCAGCCCTTCAAAAAAAACAGATTTGTTTTCCTTTTCTCATCTGCTGAACCATTTGTCGACCACTCCTGATAATGATGGGCGAAATTGTCCCCATGTAATCGAAAATCAACTTTCTATTCGTGTTCATGACTACCGTACAAACACGTTTATCCCACACATACATGTATTGTACTCATATAGCACAAACGTAGTAGTGGAAACTGCCATTCAAAACTGATTATTGTACATACAACACATGCATAGTCCACAAATAAATGAGTAACACAGTTATTTATGTACATCAAGTCGACATTTCCTTCTTATCTAAGAGCCACTTCGACAATCTCATGCTTTATGTCCTGCTTCACCACACAAGTAACACTTGTATTGCTTCTTTGGCTGCTGATCACCACCCCAACAGTTGCGAGCAATGTATCCTTTCTTGCCACAAGTACAAGAAATACGAGTCTCGCGTCTCTGCCTCTTGCGGTGAGCAGACTTTCCAACCCTTAGAGATCTCACTTCTCTGATCACAGACATTTGTTGGGCTCTTGTCAAGTCCATCTCCAATAGTCTAGCTGACTCCACCAATGGTTGGAATCCCAATAACATAGGACCCATCAATAAGAAACGGAGTTCCTGACGTAGCCCATCGTAAAACTGATTGATCTTCGTCTCCTCGGTTTCAAACACAAACTCTGGTTGTTGTCTCATTGCAACAAATGCGTGAAAATAGTCCTCACCCGTGTCCACTCCTTGGCTCAAGAACATGTTCAACGACGAAGTTGATGCGTTTCCCCTGACCGTCTGCTCACTTACACTGACCGGCATGGGACGCATGACTGGATCAGAGGGTTGAACCTGTCCCTCATGGTAAGACTTGAGCATTGCAAAAACCATATCAGCAATCAGTCGAGCCGTCTCTATCGATGGAGGAGATGTCATACTTCCCATCGAATGTTGGGGTTCCTGCTGCCACGCCGTCGCGCTAGTCGCCTACAGTCATAAAATACACAAGTAAGCAACAAACATATTGCCAAAATTAATACCAGGAACGCACAGGTTCCCCAAACAGGTGTATTTGCATTCCTAAGTGGACATTCAAGAGTTCATTCATGAGTGTGAACGCGGGTTGTGTAACGCGCCGAAAATTGTGTTGGAGTTTGTCGCGTAAAAAGGGGTTTTTTGGTGCCTATATAGGGGTACACGGCCTAGGACACGGGCGTGCCCAAGGCCGTGTCTGGCTGGTGATTTGTGGTCATTTTCATCCCGAGAAGGACACGGCCAGGAACACGGTTTCATGACAAGGGCGTGTCATTGGACACGGGCGTGTGCCTACCCGTGTCAGTACCCGTGTGCAGTTGGGTTGTGTCTGTTGGCGTGGTGGTTATGCGTGACACGCCCCCGGACACGGGCGTGTCGAGAGACCCGACACGGGCGTGTCAGGTGAGACATGGGCGCGTCTTTGCCCGTGTGTCGTTTCTCAGTTTGACGATCGTGCCTGGATCGAGGCACACGGCCTGGGACACGGCCGTGTGCCAAGCCGTGTCCCGCCCAGGTCTGGGAAATTTTGTGCAGATCTGATCCGTTCGTTTTCTTTAATTAAGATCCAACGGCTCATATGATTTCTTGCTCTGTTAAGGCCGGGAATAGGGGAGTTAATCCCTCATTTCTCTCCAATGTTTTCTCTTTCCAAGGTGTAAGAGAGAAGAGGAAGAAGAAGGAGGTTTCCGGCCACCAGCGGAGCATCCGAGCACCGTTTCGAGATCTGAGAGCGGATCCGTAGAGGAAAGTTCGTGGTGAAGAGTTCCATCCGTGTAGTTTTTCCATGGCGCCAAAACGGACTACAAGGGTAACGATTCTCAACCTGAGCATGTGAAGCTCTTTCTTTCTGCATAGGGAATCCCGCTCCCGCGAGTGTGCGGTGAGTGCGAGGTGTTCCTTGGGGTTGATGTGAATAGTCCCCTTATGTTGTATATAGAGTCCGGAATCGTAAGTACGGGCATAGGCATTGTGTGTGAAGCTTACCCGGACGTGTATCATCTGGATCGGTGATGTTGCATTTGATATGTTTTTGCCGGAGAAGACTCCGTGCTTTGGGTTTTTCAGGTTTCTACGCGGTAGATTGCAGCAGGGATCCTTGGAGGTTAGCTTCAAGGCGCACCCGGAAAACTGAGCGGAAGCGTGTTCTGCTAACTTGGAGGTCTGGGAACCGGCCTTGATCATAACTGGGTTATGAGGTTGTTTGGAAAATTTTGGGATCCGAGAGAAGCTTGGCCCGCGCGTAGGACTTAAAGTGTATATGCGGCGTGAGCAACGGGCAAGTGGAATTAGACCTAGGCTATGTGGAACAGTGCGAGAAATCTGAAGACGGGCACTGGCCGTTGGCATAGTCGAGAGCCTTAGACTAGACAAGGTCAGAAAGGCTAAAATGCTCACTTGGTTGCCATCTTGGGGATGGCGATGAAGGCACTGATATGTTAGGATTCACCGTCAATGTGTCATGAGTGCACGGGGTGTTTGGCCATGCGAGCCTACACCTGTGGCGTAGTATAGTTGCGCTTTATTATTTTACTGGGCTAATGTTATGCAGGGAAAGAGCACCGCCGTCCTGAGTAAGGGGCGGGGTCATTATAATTTGGTCGGCTTTTAGCTGAACGTTGCTTTGTTTGTCGCTGTGCGGTGGAATGTGCTTGCAGGTGCTGCGGAGCCGAGTGCCAAATAGCGGGCTGGAGCTCATGTTACTGTGTTGGCCCTAGAAGGTCGTAGAATAGTTGTTTTTACTTTTATCATGTGTGGCCGGCATGCGAGCCGATGTATGTAAGACATGTTTTATTAAGTGAACATTTGTAAGGCCATAAGGCCATGTACCTTTTCAGTGTATTTGGGTTTCATTCCTTTGGTTGTGGTCGTGGACATTCATATGTATTGGATTTAAGATTTGGGTTCTTTCAACTTTAAAAGCTTCCGCTAGAATGCTCTGTGTAGGACGAGTAGTCTTAATTGGATGGTTTGAATATTCATTTGGTAACCCTTCCGACTATCAGTGGTATATGGCGTCGGGTTCCAACTGGACCTTCTGTTATATGTCATGCGACAGATGGGGGTGTTACAATTTGGTATCAGACTTCTAATTACGGTCAGGCTTAAATGAATTCATGGGCGAATTCTTTTAAGGGGTGGTGAGCATATGTGTGCGTCATCGTTATAACATCAAAAAGAACCCATGAATGTCCACTTAGGAATGAAAAATACACATGTTTTGAGGAACCTGCATGTTCCTATAGTTGCTTTTTGCAATTTTGTTCAGTCACTTATTGGTATTTTGTACGACTATAGGTGACCGGGAGTGGCGCAGAGCCGACAGAACGTCTGATTTTTGAGGATTATAGTGCACCCAGCATCGTGCTTGAGACCCCTCCATCGTTTGAAACCATAAGAAGAATCGTTGAAGTAGTGCTCGTTGTGACTAGTGCACAACAGGGAAGCAATGTGCAACCCTTTGTCCCTGGGATGACTGCAATGTCGGGTGGTGTGTTGGATCAAAGGACTTTAAGAAGGCCAGCAGGCCAGCAGTTGAACATATCCTTAGTGCAGGGTACACACTCAGTCAATGAGTATTTGCAGGCGTTCCTTTTCATAAGCTGCTACCCATGCTTTGAATTGGAGAACGAATAGTCTATAGTTGATAGATTCTATAATGGGCTGCGTGGTAAGCTGCGAATCCTACTGGTATGACCAAAACTATTGGGATTCCGAGACCTGGTGGAGTCGGCTAGATCGTTGGAAGTAGATTTGGGGACGATTCACCCGATGCCAGTGAGTGAGGTATCGAACTCTGCAAATCCTAGGAGGACTGCATCTCACAGAACGCTGAAGCAGAAGGGTAGATCATCGACTAACAAGGTTACTTTCAACTGTCGAGCTTGTGGCAAGAAAGGGCACTTTGCCAAAGAATGTTTGGATGGTGCTCAAAAGATTAAGGAAGCTATGTCAGGAGCAGGTAAGGACTCAGGAGAAAAGAAGGCAGAGTTTAAAGTGCCTAGTTCTAAGTCAGGATTCCGCAGATGGAACAAGAAGCAGAGGACTTCGAACTCAGCCCCTTCGACTGATGCGTCGGGAGCAACTACAAGTAGAGTCCCAGGAGCTTGCTACAACTACGAGAAGACGGGGCATTTTGCCCGTGAGTGTTGGAGTGGACGTGCAAAGTCCGAGAGGAAGTCTGAACTGTACAGCCTGGGTCAGCAAGAGGCCAGAAAGCACGCGGTCATGGTGACAGGTAAGGTTTAGAATTCTAGCATTTAGCTTTAGACACTTGTTGCCTTTGTGCATGTTAGCCTAGAACCACTTGTGCTAAGCTTTGTTCTAAATTTCGTTTATCCGGCGGGAGCACCGTTCGTTAAAGGGGGCTTCGCGTCTCCGTTTGCCCAAAGGAATTGTTTTGCACGTCGGAATACCTCTTTCGATGGCAAAAGACATTTCGAAGATGTTGTTTTCTTATGGTACTCAATGCGCGCAGATAGAATCTGTTGCGTTTAGGTCTGGATTGTGAGTCAAAAGTTTGATTTGCAAGCGTTGTTACTACCGCTAGGAGAGTTCAACGTGATCTTTAGTATGGTCAGGCTCTTGGAGCAGCAGACATACGTTGATCGAAGTTGCTAGTGGGTCAGTTGAGAGCTAGTCATGAGGCGACTTTTGTATGCATGAAGGGATCGGGTAAGATTTTAATGTCGGCCCTTCAGGTGATCAAGGCAGCTCGGTCTGGGGCAGAGCTATTTGACACATTAGTGCAGACTTCGACGCCAAAGCCTAGTTTGGACAGCATCCCAGTTGTGTCTGAGTATCCCGATGTGTTCCCAGATGATCTCCCAGGAGCCCCTCCTCAGCAGGAGATAGACTTTACTATAGAGCTGGTACCGGGTGCCAAACCAGTGTCACGCTCTCTATATCAGATAGCGCCAAGAGAGATGGCGGAGTTAAAGGTGCAATTGCAAGAGTTGCTAGAGCAAGCTTATATGCGTCCAAGTTCATCGCCTTGGAGCACACCAGTTCTCTTTGTTAAGAAGAAAGATGGGAGCTTGCGGCTTTGTATCGACTATCGAGAATTGAACAAGCTTACGGAAAAGAATAAGTATCAGATTTCGAGGATTGACGATCTGTTTGATCAGTTGGTTGGACCAACGGTATATTCGAAGTTAGATCTGAAATCCGGATACTACCAGTTGAGGATAAGGGAGAGAGACATCCCAAAGACAGCATTCAGTACGCGGTTTGGGCATTACGAGTTCACGGTCATGCCGTTTGGTTTGACCAATACGCCATCCGTATTTGTGAATCTGATGAATAGGACGTTCAGAGAGTACCTGGATCGTTTCGTGATAGTATTTATCGATGATATCCTGGTGTACTCGCAGTGTGAAGAGGACCATTACAATCATCTACGTATGGTGTTGGAGACGTTGACGAGGAATCAGTTATATGCTAAGTTCTCCAAGTGTGAATTCTGGTTATCCTCGATAGCGTTCCTTCGTCATGTTGTTAGTGGAGAAGGGATAGCTGTGGATCCGGTGAAGATAGTGGCGATACGAGAGTGACCTGCTTTGACTACAGTGGCAGAGGCCCGGAGTTTTCTGGGGCTTGTTGGCTACTACAGGCGCTTCGTAGAGAAATTCTCGCGGATAGCGCTACCACTCATGACGTTGACTAGGAAGGATCAGAAGTTTGTGTGGTCTTTGGAGTGCGAACGGGCTTTTGAAGAGTTGAAGAGGTGGTTGACGACAGCGCCTATTTTATGTTCACCAAGTGGAACCGAAGGGTTCGAGATCTATAATGATGCTTCGGGTAGTGGTTTGGGTTGTGTTCTGTTACAGCAAGGGAGAGTCATAGCCTATGGTTCACGACAACTAAAGGTTCACGAGAGGAATTATCCGGCTCATGACTTAGAGCAAGCGGCCGTGATATTTGCTCTAAAGCTTTGGAGGCACTACCTGTACGGTGTGAAGGTCGATATTTACACTGATCATAAGAGATTGAAGTACCTATTAGACCAAAAGGATTTGAGCATGAGGCAGCAGAGGTGGATGGAGTTCTTAGGGGACAATATTGTACAACCCCGTAGTCGGGCGAGTGGGACCCTCCCCAAATATCAGCCTAGAGGCGTGTTGTGGGCGACGAGTTGGTGCGACCCCGTTCGGAGACGTGTCCTCGTGCGTGCGTGCAGAGGTTTCGTGGGGAGGTTTTTTATTTATACTTATATATATATATATATATATATATATATATATATATATATATATATATATATATATATATATATACATATATATATATATATACATATACATATATATATATACATATACATATATATATATACATATACATATATATATATACATATACATATATATATATACATATATATATATACATATATATATATACATATATATATATATACATATATATATATATACATATATATATATATATACATATATATATATATACATATATATATATATACATATATATATATATACATATATATATATATACATATATATATGTACATATATATATATACATATATATATATGTATATATATATATATATATATATATATATATATATATATATATTATAAGAGGCATGGGGGAGATTATTTTTAAAGGAGATGAGATAAGGGGGAGTGGGGGTTCGGGTGGTACAGCAGGCGGCAGGGAAAGGAAATAAAAAAAAGAAAAGAGAAAATAAAAAGGGGAGAGGGCACGTGTTACAGAGGGAGGGTCGGGAAAATAATAGAGACAGGGGGGAAATCGGGGGGGGGAGAAGAGACCTAGCCGCTGCCGCCCATCCGGAGCCCAGCCGCCGCCGCCCTCTTCCCCTCTCCCGTCGCCGGCAAAGCACAGCCACAACCCCGGCCGCCTCTCTCTCCCTCGGCCTGGAGCAGCAGCCCGAGCGCCGCCTTTCTTCCCTCCGTCCAGATCGCCGCCGGCAAGCAGAGCCCCGTCCCCTCCCTCTCTCTCTCGGCCGACAACAAAGCCACGTCCTCTCTCTCTCTCTCGTCGCTGGCAAGGCATGGCACGACCGCCCCTTTCCCCCTCTCACCCCTCGCCGCCAAGGCAGCGCACCCGGCCCCACTACTTTTTCCCGGCCTGAAGCAGCACGGCCGCCACCGATCCCCCTCTTTTTCCAGCCGCCAGGAGCACCCCGGCCGATCCACTATTTTTCCCGACCTGGAGTAGCACACCTCGACCTCCCCTTCTCCCGGCGGCAAGCTCGGCCTGGAGCGAGGATCGGCCTAGAGCAAGGCTCGGCCTAGAGTGGAGATAGACCACCGACGCGGCCGCACGCAGTAGGATCAACCCGGAGCTCCTCTACCGGCCCCGCCGCCAAGCACGCGACAAGGGTAATGATGTTTCAACTTGGGCAGGTGAAGCCTTCAGTTTACATGTTTGCATGGAAGCCCCTCTCCACCAATGGGTGGGGGAAGGGGGCTTCCCGATGGGTTGACGTGTACGTCCCCGCAGTTAATTGCATTAGTACCCGGAAGCGTGAGTACGGGTTTAGGCATGCTGTGTGAAGCCCATCCGGATGTGTGAGCCGGATTGGTGATGTTCTGGGGTTCCCGGAGAAGACTCCGAGGAAGTTGTTTATTTAGCCGCTTGCGGGAATGCGCTCCGTATCCCCCAGAAAGGGGGGTGTGCGCAATATGTTTGGCCCGCTTTCGTTAGCCGACCGATGCCTAGTTGGCTGCCGCTCGTCGAGACGTTGGCGTACAGGTGTTGCAGTACCAGACAGGGAATGACGGGCCTAAGCCCGAGCTCGTGCCGGCCCTCGAAGGCCTTTTTTCTTTATATTTTCGGCCTGCGTGCTGAGTATGGAATTTATATTCCTGTAATATTTTTTTCATATTTGTGATGCTCTGTGATTATAGTTTACTCCTCCTGTCTTGGGCGAGCGGTGTGTTCGTGAACCGCTCCCCCCGTGTGGGCCCCGAGGTATAGATGCCGGGAAGCCCCAGATGGCCCGTTGTCATCCTTTCAGAGTAGCGGAGTTCCGCTATTAGCGGCCCAATTGGGGCTGCGTAGAGTAGGGCTGCTGGACGGTTTTGCGCCAATAGTAAGGCGGGCGGGGAACATTTTACATAAACCCGAGGTGGCACCTTTAGTTAAGGAGTGGATCTTGAGATCCTCCTCAGATGTTCCGGTCGGCCAAGAGAGCCCTCCGAAGGTGCCTTAGCTCAGCCCTTGGCTTGGGAGGGGAAGAGTTTATAGTCTTCCGGGTATGCGGCGGGTCCTCCACGCTGAGACCTTGGGTCTGTCCCTTGCGTTCCTAGTCTTGTGCCTAGATCGTTCGCTTGAGGGTAGTAGGTGCGCGGTCACCCCTTCCCCAAGGGTCAAACTCCACATGAGACCGATTTCCGGTTTCAACATACACCTTCAAGATTCATTATGTGCCTGGGAAGGGAAATGCAGTGGCGGATGCGTTGAGTCGCAGGACTCTGGCGCAGGCCAACTGGTTATCGGTACATGATGAGAGATTGGTCCATGAGTTGGAGGCTTTGGAGATATCTTGCGTCGACAAGCAATCTAGTGCTGAGGCGAAACTGTTTTGGACAGAGGTGCAGTGTGACCTGGCGGATCGAGTTCGGCGGGCTTTGGTTCAGGGTAACAGCATAAAACAGATCTTGGAAGAATCTTTCGATGGGTTAAATTCCCAGTTTGCTGTTGAGGATGGGTTGCTAAGGAAGGACGGTCGCCTATGCGTTCCTAGTGAGGATAATCTTTGGGAGGAGTTGATGTATGAGGCTCATCATACCAAGTACTCAATCCACCCGAGAAGCACAAAGATGAACAGAGATATGAAGAAATTATTCTGGTGGCCAGGATTGAAGAAGGATGTAGCACTTTATGTGGCCAAGTGCCGTACTTGCGCATTGGTGAAGGCAGAATGCCAGAAGCCCGGAGGTTTCTTGAAATCCCTCCCTATCCCAGAATGGAAATTTGACGACATATCTATGGATTTTGTGCATGGCTTGCCGAAGTCACAGAAGGGGAACGACGCCATTTGGGTGGTCGTAGATAGGTTGATAAAGGTGTCACACTTTATTTCAAATAGGAAGGAGGATCTGGTGGGAAGGTTAGCCAAACTCTACATGGAGAATATTGTACGATTGCATGGTGTGCCCCGTAGTATTATTGGTGACCGAGATGGACGCTTTACGTCGAAGGATTGGAGGTTGGTGCTTAGTATATTGGGAACTAAGCTGAGTTTCAGCACATTCTTTCATCCACAGACGGATGGTCAGACCGAGAGGGTCAATAGGACTATGGAGGACATGCTTCGTATGTGCGTCCTAGATTTCAGAAAGCATTGGGAGGATCATATGTACATGGTGGAGTTTGCGTACAACAACAGCTTTCAGGCGAGTATTGGAATGGCGCCTTTCGAAGCCTTGTTCGGGAGGAAGTGTCGTACGTCGTTGTCTTGGTTGGAGGTAGGCGAATCGAAGTTGTATAAACGTCAAGCAGTGGCGGATGCCACATCAGTGATACGAACAATTCGAGAAAGGTTGAAGATCGCTCAGGATAGACAGTCAAAGTATTACAACGCCAAGCATAGGAACGTGGAGTTTAATGTTGGCGACATGGTGTATCTAAAAATCAAACCGTTCAAGGGTGTATCGCGGGTTCGACGCTTGAAAAAGCAGAGTCCGAGATACCTTGGACCATTTGAAATCCTGGAGCGTATTGGCGAGGCGGCGTATAGGTTGAAGCTGTCGGTGGAGTTGAGTGGGCTGCATGACGTGTTCCACGTGTCAGTATTGCGTAAGGCAGTGCAAGAACCTTCGCAGATCATTGTGGATAATCAAGTACCAGTTTATTATGAGTTGACCACAAGGGTCAAGCCAGTACGTATTGAAGATGTTGCACTCAAACGACTCCGCAACAAGGAGGTACGAATGGTTAAAGTCCGTTGGGACAATTGCGGACGTAAGGAGCTTTCTTGGGAGCGAGAGCAAGCTATGTTGGAGGAATACCCCGAGTTATTCCACTCAGGTATCATTTAGGTTTGTGTACCTTTACTTAATTTCGGGACGAAATTCCTTAAGTGGGGAGATTTGTAACACCCCGAAAATTGTGTTGGAGTCCGTCGCGTAAAAAGGGGTTTTTGGTGCCTGTATAGGGGGTACACGGCCTAGGACACGGGCGTGTCCAAGGCCGTGTCTGGCTGGTGATTTTTGGTCGTTTTCATCCCAAGAAGGACACGGCCAGGAACACGGTTTCATGACATGGGCGTGTCATTGGACACGGGTGTGTGCCTACCCGTGTTAGTACCCGTGTGCAGTTGGGTCGTGTCTATTGGCGTGGCGGTTATGCGTGACACGCCCCCGGACACGGGCGTGTTGAGAGACCCGACACGGGCGTGTCAAGTGAGACACGGGCGTGTCTTTGCCCGTGTGTCGTTTCTCAGTTCGACGATCGTGCCTGGATCGAGGCACACGGTCTGGGACACGGCCGTTTGCCAAGCCGTGTCCCGCCCAGGTCTGGGAAATTTTGTGCAGATCTGAGCCGTTCGTTTTCTTTAATTAAGATCCAACGGCCCAGATAATCTCTTGCTCTGTTAAGGCCGGGAATAGGGGAGTTAATCCCTCATTTCTCTCCAATGCTTTCTCTTTCCAAGGTATAAGAGAGAAGAGGAAGAAGAAGGAGGTTTTCGGCCACCGGCGGAGCATCGGAGCACCATTTCGAGATCTGAGAGCGGATCCGTGGAGGAAAGTTCATGGTGAAGAGTTCCATCCGTGTATTTTTTCCATGGCGCCAAAACGGACTACAAGGGTAACGATTCTCAACTTGAGCATGTGAAGCTCTATCTTTCTGCATAGGGAATCCCGCTCCCGCGAGTGTGCGGTGAGTGCAAGGTGTTCCTTGGGGTTGATGTGAATAGTCCCCCTTGTGTTGCATATAGAGTCCGGAATCGTAAGTACGGGCATAGGCATTGTGTGTGAAGCCTACCCGGGCGTGTATCGTCTGGATCGGTGATGTTGCACTTGATATGTTTTTGCCGGAGAAGACTCTGTGTTTTCGGTTTTTCGGGTTTCTACGCGGTAGATTGCAGCAGGGATCCTTGGAGGTTAGCTTCAAGGCGCACCCGGAAAACTGAGCGGAAGCATGTTCTGCTAACTTGGCGGTCTGGGAACCGGCCTTGATCATAACTGGGTTATGAGATTGTTTGGAAAATTTTGGGATCTGAGAGAAGCTTGGCCCGCGCATAGGACTTAAATTGTATATGCGGCGTGAGCAACGGGCAAGTGGAATTGGACCTAGGCTATGTGGAACAGTGCGAGAAATCCGAAGACGGGCACTGGTCGTTGGCATAGTCGGGAGCCTTAGACTAGACAGGGTCAGAAAGGCTAAAATGCTCACTTGGTTGCCATCTTTGGGATGGTGGTGAAGACACTGATATGTCAGGATTCACCGTCAATGTGCCCTGAGTGCACGGGGTGTTTGGCCGTGCGAGCCTACACCTGTGGCGTAGTATAGTTGCGCTTTATTATTTTACTGGGCTAATGTTATGCAGGAAAAGAGCACTGCCGTCCCGAGTAAGGGGCGGGATCGTTATAATTTGGTCGGCTTTTAGCTGACTGTTGCTTTGTTTGCCACCGTGCGATGGAATGTGCTTGCAGGTGTTGCGGAGCCGAGTGCCAAATAGCGGGCTGGAGCCCATGTTGCTGTGCTAGCCCTAGAAGGCCGTAGAATAGTTGTTTTTACTTTTATCATGTGTGGCCGGCCTGCGAGCCGATGTATGTAAGACATGTTTTATTAAGTGAACATTTATAAGGCCATAAGGCCATGTACCTTTTCAGTGTATTTGGGTTTCATTCCTTTGGTTGTGGTCGTGGACATTCATATGTATTGGATTTAAGATTTGAGTTCTTTCAACTTTAAAAGCTTCCGCTAGAATGTTCTGTGTAGGATGACTAGTCTTAATTGGATGGTTTGAATATTCATTTGGTAACCCTTCCGACTGTTTGTGGTATATGGCATCGGGTTCCAGCTGGACCTTCTGTTTTATGTCATGCGACAGATGGAGGTGTTACAGTTTGCACTGACACGTGCTCGCCACCCCCACAAAATAATTCGACCACGAATTCGAAAGGAATTGACCGAGAGAGCTAATACCAAAAATGTTACGACTCCATCCGTTCATATAGTATATACTAGAAGGTCTGGCCGGGCCCCACAACATATACCACAAAATAGGCGGCGAAGTCACAGAGTGATACCAGAGTTGCGCATCCTAACTCATTACATTCGAGCGGAAGCCTATAACACGAAGCTGAACTCCAAACATGAATGTACACCAATATGATTATCCATTTATATATATAAAGAGGAACACCAACTACATAGTCAGCTGGCCTTATGGCTTTACAAGAGTGGCTTTCAAACATCGGCACGCAGGCCGGCCACATATGAAGAACAAAACATAACATTTCAGCTTAGCCTTCATGGGCTAACAGCAGCAGCAGCAACAAGGAACTTCAACCTTTAAATGTCCCGCTCGGCTCTCCAGCACCTATACAAGGACAGTCTACCCAATGGTGGCAAACAAGGCAACGGTCAGCATTCAGCTGACTAATTTTATAACGACCCTACCCCTTTCCCTGGGTCGTGGTATTCCTTCCCTGCAGGCATAGCAATTCACAGGCAGATATATATATCACACATTGTGCTCTCACGCATATACATTCCATCACAACCGTCAATCATGTGGCCCAACGGTCCGTGCACTCAGGGCACATTCTTGGTGTACTGGCGAACCAGTTGCCCACCACCGTATCAGGGCTGGAACCCAACGGTAGTATTGAGCATTTTGCTCCATGGCGTGCAGCTGGAGACTTTAGTCTTAATGACCCGTGATTGGCTCGTAGCCTCCCATTGTGTCATGGAGCGCAGGCCTAAGACTCGCTATGTGCTCCAACAGACCGCACTTTCAGGTCTTCAAGTCGGACGGACATAACGCAGGTCGGATCAGCCACCCCCTATTGCTCAAGTCGCCTTGCGATCACCGAATACCAATGTACTCGCGGCTAAATAAAAGGCGCGGGTCGGTTTCACCTTACCTGTTTGGCAAAAAGTCTGGGTGTTTTTCCTGGGCACACCAGTACTTCCTGTTACTCCCTTCACAGGCACCACCCATTAATTATCACAAGTATCAAAGGGTCTTTCTTGGACTTCCGTACCAGTACTTCCTGCTACTACTCTTCACAGGTACAACCCAATAAGTATCACAAGTATCAAGGGTATTTTCCTGGACTACCATGCCAGTACTTCCTGCTACTGCCCTTCACATGTCTAACCTATTGAACATCACAAACAGTAAGGGTATTTTCCTTACTGTTTACCTTTCACAGGTTTAACCCATTCAGCATTACAAGCAGCACAAGGGTATTTTCCTGGACTACCACTCCAGTAGTTCATGTTACTACTTTTGAGTCCTTAAACTACGTGTTTCATCACGGAGTCTTCTCCGGTGTGTATATGCAACATCACCAATCCAGACCAACCTGTCCAGATGGGCTTCACACAGCATGTCTATTTCGTACTCCATTTCTGGATCTATATGCTAAATTAGTGGGGATTACACAAATCAATCCAAGGGAATTACTTTTTCAAACCACCCTCTGATGGAGGAATCCCATGCATATGCCAAAACAGAAGTCTTCACATGGCTAGGAAGAAAGATCGTTACCCTTGAAAATCGCTTCGGAGCTATGGATGTTTAGCTGACTAAAACGTACCGCATCGGCTTTGCCTCCACAACGCTAACCTCAGATCTCGAACCAGAACTCCGCAGCTCCACTGGTGGCCAGCTCCTTTCCTCCTCCTCCTTATTCTCTCTCTCTCTCTAGGTTTTTAGAAAGAGGATGGCCAAATGAAAAATGAGGATTTCCTTCTCATCCTCGTCCTTAAGGAAGGAGGGAGAGACCTGAGCCATTGGATCCCAACTGAGAACATGGACGACCACGATTTTGCCATAAAAGAATAAATTTTGCTTGACACGGCTTGTGACACGCCCGTGTCACAGGTCGTATACCTTAAGCAGCACACAACCGACTCATCCAGACCAGTACACGCCCATGTGTCACGCCCGTGTCACAGGTAGTGTCACCTGACACGCCTTCAGACACGCCCGTGTATGTGGCCGTGTACATCAAGATGCATAAAAACCAACTTCAACCCGATCGGGACACGACCCGTGACACGTGTACGGGCGTGACACGACCGTGTCACGGCAGCCCGTGTACCCTAAGACACGACCGTGCCCTGCCCGTGTTCACCTAGGCCTCATCTGCCCTGGGCATATCCAGCAAAGGACACGGCCAGTGACACACCCGTATCACTGGCCGTGTGCCCTTACACGACAGCAGACATGCCTCCAACATAACTTTGTCGAACGAAGTTCGTAGACCAGAGGAGGACACGACCTCTGACACGCCCGTGTTAGATGGCGTGTTCCCTCATCATTTTTTTCGTAGAACGGATTTTTCGTCGACCACTCGCCGGCCTGCTCAGCCGAGCAGTACACGCCCTGGGACACGCCCGTGTCCCAGGCCGTGTCACCCAACGTTTTCCCAATTCTGGGATTTGGGGTGTTACAAAGGTATGGTTTAAATTTATAGCAGTTTAGCTTTAAATACTTGTTGCCCTTGCGCGTGTCAGCTTAGGATTGTTTGTGCTAGGATTTGTTTCGCGTTTTATTTATCCGGCGAGAACACCGTTCGATTCGGGAGCTTCGCACTCCTCTTTGTCCAAAGGATTTGTATCGCGCATCGGAGTACCTTCTTCGATGGCAAAAGATAAATTGGATGTGTTGTTGTCTAATGGGTGCTCAATGCGTTTGGATAGAGTCTGTTGTGTTTAGGTATGGTTTGGGAGTCAAGAGTTCGACTTGCAAGCGTCGTTACAACCACTAGGAGGGTTCGACGTGATCTTTGGTATGGACTGGCTCTCGGAGCAGCAGACATACGTTGATTGCAATCGCAAGGAGGTCAAGTTGGGAACTGGTCGTGAGACAACATTTGCGGGCTTGAAAGGGTCGAGCAAGACTTTGATGTCTGCTCTTCAGGTGGTTAAGGCGGTTCGTACTGGTGCAGAGCTATTCTTCACGCTAGTGGAGGCTTCGAAGCCTAAGCCTGCTTTTGACAGCATCCCAGTGATATCTGAGTACCCTGATGTTTTTCCCTGGCGATCTCCCTGGAGCCCCACCTCAGCGGGAGATGGACTTCACTATTGTGCTGGTGCCAGGTGCCAAACCTGTGTCACGCTCTCCGTATCGGCTGGCGCCTAAGGAGATGGCAGAACCGAAGGTACAACTTCAAGAGCTTTTGGAATAGAGTTATGTGCGTCCAAGTTCGTCGTCTTAGAGCGCACTGGTCCTTTTGTGAAGAAGAAGGACAGAAGTTTGCGGCTCTGTATCGATTAACGAGAGGTGAACAAGTTAACGTAGAAAAACAAGTACCTGATCCCAAGGATTGATGATCTGTTCGATTAGTTAGTCGGGTCATCAGTGTACTCGAAATTGGATCTTAAGTTCGGGTATTATCATCTGAGGATAAGGGAAAGTGATATCCCCAAGACAGCTTTTAGCACGAGATACGAGCATTATGAGTTTACGGTCATGCCGTTTGGGCTGACTAATACGTCGTCAGTGTTCATGGATTTGATGAACAGAACTTTCAGAGAGTACCTGGACCACTTTGTGATCGTCTTCATCGACGATATATTGGTGTACTCGCAGAGTGAGGAAGGTCACTTTAAGCATCTGCATTTGGTGTTGGAGACACTGAGGAGGAATCAACTATACGCCAAGTTCTCCAAATGCAAGTTTTGGTTGTCATCAGTAGCATTTCTTGGTCACATAGTCAGTGGAGAGGGAATTGTTGTGGATCCGGCGAAGATTGTTGATATACAAGAGTGGCCTGTGCTGTCTACGGTAGTGGACGTCCGGAGTTTTTTGGGGTTTGTCGGCTATTACAGGCACTTTGTGGAGAACTTTTCGCGGATAGCGTTACCCCTCACGACTCTGAAGAGGAAAGAGCAGAAGTTTGTTTGGACGCCTGAGTGCGCACGAGCTTTCGAAGAGTTGAAAAGTCGGTTGACCACGATGCCTGTTCTAAGTTCGCCGAGTGGGACCGAAGGCTTTGAGATCTACAACGATACTTCGGGCAGTGGATTGGGTTGTGTTCTACTACAGCATGGAAGTGTGATAGCTTATGGCTCGCGTCAGTTGAAGGTGCATGAGAGGAATCATCTGGTCCATGACTTGGAGTTAGCTTCCGTGATATTTGCCCTAAAGCTGTGGAGGCATTACTTGTACGGGGTGAAGGTCGATATCTATACCGACCACAAGTGCCTGAAGTACTTGTTGGATCAGAAGGATCTAAACATGCGACAGCAGAGACAGATGAAGTTCCTGGGGGACTACACATTCAAGATTCATTTTGTGCTTGGGAAAGGCAATGTAGTTGCGGATGCGTTGAGTCGAAGGGCTCAGCTCAAGCCAAATGGCTGTCGGTTCATGACGAACGTTTGGTTCGGGAGTTGGGGGCGTTGGAGATCTCTTGTGTTGACATGCAGATCCAGTGATGAAGCGCTATTGAAAACTGGACATTAGTTCAGTGTGACTGGCTGATCGGATTCGGCAGCTCTAGATTTGGAGGGGCACATGAAGCAATCTTGGTTGAGGCTTTGGATGGGTCAAATTCCTGATTGATGTTGCGGATGGATTGCTATGGATGGACAGTCTTTTGTGCGTCCAAATGTCGGCAAACTGCAGTGGAATTGATGTACGAGGCTCATCATATCAAGTACCGATTCACCGGGGAGCACGAAGATGTACCGTGATATGAAGAAATTGTTCTGGTGTTCAGGACTATGAAGGATGTTGTGTCAACTTTATGTGGCGAAGTGTCAAACATGCGCATTAGTGATGGAGGAGTGCGGAAGCCTGGAGGTTTCTTGAAGTCTTGCTATTTGGTAGTGGAAGTTTGACAATATTACTATGGACTTTGTGCATGGTTTGCCAAGGTCGCAGAAGGGAAACGATGTCATCTGGGTGATCGTAGATCGTCTGACGAAAGTGCTGCACTTCATTCGGCATAGGAAGGATGATTTTGTGGAGAAATTGGCAAAACCATATGTGGATAACATTGTGCGGCTTCACGGTGTGCCCCGCAGCATCGTGAGTGACCGAGATGGGCGGTTCATGTCCTATGACTGGAGGTTGGTGCAACAGATGCTGGGAACAAAGCTGAGTTTCAGCACGGCCTTTCATCCGCATACAGATGGTCAGACCGAAAGAGCCAACATGATGATGGAAGACATGCTTCGCATGTGTGTCTTGTATTTCGGCAAGAAGTGGAAGATGCAACCTCGTTGGTACGAACCATGTGAGAAAGATTGCTAATCGTTCAGGACCGGCAAGCTAAGTACTACAATGCCAAGCAACGGAACGTTGAGTTCGCTGTTGGCAACTAAGTGTATTTGAAGATTAAGCCGTTCAAGGATGTCTCGCGAGTACGACATTTGAAGAAGCTAAGCCCGAGGTACCTTGAACAGTTTGAGGTTCTGGAGCGGATTGGCTATTCTGCATATCAATTAAAGCAATCAGTGGAACTAAGTGGTCTACATGACGTATTTTGCATATCGGTGCTGCGGAAGGCAGTGCAACAGCTTTCGCAAGTGATTGCGGTCGATCAAGTACCGGTTGTTAATGGATTGATGACGAAGGTCAAGACCGTTCGCTTTGAGGACTCGGAAGTCAAGCAACTGTGTAACAAAGAAATCAGGATGGTCAAG
Organism: Platanthera guangdongensis; assembly: GCA_039583875.1. Taxonomy (NCBI): domain Eukaryota; kingdom Viridiplantae; phylum Streptophyta; class Magnoliopsida; order Asparagales; family Orchidaceae; genus Platanthera; species Platanthera guangdongensis. Next base: position 49,006,499 of record CM077153.1, on the reverse strand, counting down.
GCCCGTTGGGACAACTGCGGTCGGGAGGAACTCTCGTGGGAGCGAGAGCAGACCATGCTTGAGGAGTACCCAAAGTTATTTCACTCAGGTATCGTTTAAGTTTTGTTTATATCTTTCTTTTCAGTAATTTCGGGACGAAATTCTTTTAATAGGGAGAGAGTTGTAACGCCCCGAAACTCAAAGGTGGGACGGGTAGCGTTTTGAGCCAAGTTTGGGACTTGGTATGGGTCACACAGCCTCGAATACGGGCGTGTCCCAGGGCCGTGTGTAACAATCACATCCGTTCATATGACATATTCTAGAAGGTCCGGCCGGGGCCCCACAGTATATATCACAAAATAGGCGGTGAAGGTACAGGATGATGCCAGAGTCGCGCATCGCACCTATCACAAAGCATTCTAGCGGAAGCCTAGACTACAACTTGAACTCCTCATGAATGCCCAAATATAAAACTCCACATTTTATACAACATAGGAATGCCTTACAACAAGTAAAAGAGTTGGCCTGACGGCCGTACATGGCTTTCACATAGTGGCCTAAACAGATTGGCGCGCAGGCCGGCCACAATGAAAAGAAAACACACAAAAGCAACACATATAGCCTTCGAGTGCTAGCAGCAGTAGCAGTAATAACAGCATGAACATCAGCCTTTACGCGTCCCGCTTGGCTCTCCAACACCTGTCTAGGAACAATCCACCAACGGTGGTAAACAAAAGCAACGGTCAGCGTTCAGCTGACCAAATTATAACGACACTACCCCTTCTCTCGGGGCAGCGGTATTCTTCCCTGCAGGCATATCATATAACACAGTATGGCAATATATTTCATCAAATGTGCTTTCACGCACACAAGCCATCACAACCGTTCGCCACCCGACCCAACGGTCCGTGCACTCAGGGCACATTCTTGGTGTTCTGGCAAAGCTCTTGCCCACCACCGTATCAGGGTCACCACCCAACGGTAAATCTCTTGAGCATTTACTCCATGGCGTGCAGCCGGAGTTAGTCTTCCTACACCGGGATGACCCGTAGCCCCCCATTGTCTCATGGCGCGCAGGCCGAAAACTCTTGCTATGCGCTCCAACAGACCACACCTTTTGGTCTCACGTCGGACGGACATAGCGCAGGTCGGATCCTCCACCCCCGTTGCTCAAATCGCCTTGCCTTCTCCGAGTACAGCGTACTCATGGCTATATCAAAGCGCGGGTCGGTCTGACCAATCCTATTCTTGGCACACAGCCTGGGTATTTCTCTATACCCATTTTCTTATCACAACAACAGATGGTCTTTCCTGGGCACACCAGTACTTCCTGTTACTCTCTTCACAGGTGGACACCGCAAAATCACAAATGTCAGGGGTCTTTTCTGGCTATCATGCCAGTACTTCCTGTTACTCTATTCACAGGTGGACACCCTACGATATCAAGCATCACAAAGGGCCTTTCCTGGTCACACCAGTACTTCATGTGCCTCATCCACTGGTATGACCCAAAACAACACGTTTTCGCAGGCATAACCCGTTGACTCCTTAAACTACACATTTATCACGGAGTCTTCTCCGGTTCATATGCAACATCACCAATCCAGACCAACCTGTCCAGATGGGCTTCACACAGCATGCCTATTCCGTACTCCAATTCCGGATCTATATGCCAACAAGGGGATTTCATGAATCACCCAAACGACTCCCAAAATCAGCCACCTCTTGGTGGAAGAATCACAACTATATGCCAAAAAGGAAGCCTTCACATGGCTAGGAAGAAAAGTGGTTACCCTTGACGACCGCTTCGGTGCCATGAACTCAAAGCTATCTTGAATGGATCACAAGAGCTTTTCCGCCGCAATGCCGGCTTCCGATCTCTCGTTGGTAAACTACAGCACCACCAGCAGCAGCCCTTCCCCTTCTTCCTCCTTCTTCCTCTCCTTTCTCTCTTAACTTGAAGAAAGATAAAGGCTAAGTAAAATGAGAATACATTCTCAGATTTCGGCCTTTAGGAAAAGAGGAAAGAAGCTCAGCCTTTGGATCCAGGATGAAGGAATGGACGGCCACAAAAATGCCAGAAAAGCTAAATTTGACCTGACACGGCCTGTGACACGCCCGTATCCCAGGCCGTGTGCCTCAAGCGGTGGTCAACCGACCTATCCAGACCAGTAACACGCCCATGGGTCACGCCCGTGTCATGGGCCGTGTCACCCAACACGCCTTCAGACACGCCCGTGTCTGTGGTCGTGTGCCAGGGCGAAAAATAATCCGAAACAACCCGAGACTTCACACGGCCTGTGACACGCCCGTGTCCCAGGCCGTGTGCCCAGACATGGCATGAAGACACGCCCTGTCGAAACTTTTCGTTGGGCTGAGTTCGTCGACCCAAATTGACACGCCCTGTGACACGCCCGTGTCACAGGCCGTGTGCAACTTCTCGACACTCGACACCCACATCTCGACACTCGACGATCGTCGAGCAAAAGTCGTCGAGAACATGACACGGCCTGGGACACGCCCGTGTCCTGGGCCGTGTGCCTCCTCTCGACACAGCGTCGAGCGAAAAATCGTCGACACCAAGGCCGATCGTCGACACGGCCTCGACACGCCCTGCGACACGCCCGTGTCATAGGCCGTGTCCGCTGTTCAACGACCGTCGACTCCAAATTCGTCGACCTCGCGGCCAAATCGTCGACTCCAGCTTGACACGCCCTGGGACACGCCCGTGTCCCAGGCCGTGTCACCCAAAAATTTCCTGTTTGAGAAATTTGGGCTGTTACAATCCTCCCCTCCTACAAGAAATTTCGTCCTCGAAATTCAGACACAGGAAGGCAATTAATAACCAGCAAGAAACATGTTACAACATACAAACTTTTATGTTACAACATCCTCTCTTCAGATTACATAAACAGCTCGGGGAACTCTTCTCGCATGGTTTGCTCTCGCTCCCATGTCAATTCTTCACGGCCGCAGTTATCCCATCGGACTTTCACCATGCCGACTGTCTTGTTCTGCAACTGTTTCTCGGCTCGATCTTCGATCTGAATGGGTCTAACTCTCGTTGTTAGCCCATATTCCACCGGCACACGATCATCCGCGATCACTTGAGCTGGATCTTTCACGGCCTTCCGAAGTACCGAGATGTGAAATATATCATGTAATCCACCCAAGTCTGCCGACAGAGCTAGCCGATAAGACGCTTCGCCAACTCGCTCAACCACTTCAAAAGGACCCAAATATCTTGGACTCAACTTTTTCAATCGTCGAATCCTGGAGACACCTTTAAATGGCTTGATCTTCAAGTAGACCCAATCGCCAACCGCAAATTCCACGTTCCGGTGGTTGGCATTGTAGTACTTTGCTTGTCGATCTTGAGCAATAGGCAATTTCTCTTGAATCGTTCGTATGGTTGCGTTTGCTTCATCAACCTCATTTGGTTTAAAAACCCGAGCTTCACCCGCTTCTACCCAAGCCAAGGGAGTACGACACTTCCTTCCATATAGAGCTTCATATGGTGTCATCCCAATGCTCGCCTTGTAGCTGTTATTATATGCAAACTCTACCATATAGAGATGATCTCCCCATCTCTTTCTGAAATCAAGGGCGCACATTCGGAGCATGTCCTCCATTGTTCTGTTGGTACGTTCAGTTTGGCCATCCGTTTGGGGATGAAAGGCCGTACTGAAAGTCAACTTCGTGCCCAACAGTCGGTGAACGAGCCTCCAATCATTTGACGTGAATCGCCCATCTCGATCACTTGCGATGCTCCGAGGAACACCGTGAAGCCGCACAATCTGGTCAACATATAACTTTGCCAAACTTTCCACTGAATCATCCCGCCTGTTTGGGAGAAAATGTGCTACTTTCGTTAGCCAGTCCACAATTACCCAAATGGAATCATTTCCTCGCTGCGATCTTGGCAACCCGTGCACAAAATCCATGGAAATATCATCAAATTTCCACTCTGGGATCGACAATGACTTCAAATAACCGCCCGGCTTTTGGCATTCCGCCTTCACCATCGCACATGTTTGGCATTTAGAGACATAAAGGGCAACATCTTTCTTGAGCCCTGGCCACACGAAGAGCTTCTTCATATCGTTGAACATCTTCGTGCTCCCAGGGTGAATGAAATACTTTGTATAATGTGCTTCATACATTAGTTCTTCCCTCAATTTCCCCACATTTGGGACGCATAAACGACCCTCCTTTCGCAAAAGACCGTCATTCCAGGTGAATTTGCCCTCTGGCCCTTCATTCACATAGCGTAAGAGATCTTCATCCAACTCCGTTGCCCGTCGAACTCGGTCTGCAAGGTCACATTGCACCTCAGTCCAGTTCAAGCATGCAGTGGCAGTGGAATTCTTGTCAACACAATAAATATCCAACGTCTCCAGCTCCTGGATAAGACGTTCATCATGCCTTTGTAACCAATTCGCTCTCGCCGGAACCCTCCGACTCAACACATCCGCGACAACATTCCCCTTCCCGGGCGTATAGTGAATCTCGAAAGTGTAGTCCCCAAGGAACTCCAACCACCTTCGTTGTCGCATATTTAAATCTTTCTGCTCCAGTAGGTACTTGAGGCTCTTATGATCTGTATAGATCTCCACCTTCACTCCATAAAGGTAGTGTCACCACAACTTGAGTGCAAAAATCACCGTCGCTAGTTCCAAGTCATGGATGGGATAATTTCGCTCATGCACCTTTAGTTGGCGTGAGCCATAAGCAATAACCTTTCCATTTTGCAGAAGAACGCAACCTAAGCCGCTCCCTGAGGCATCACTATAAATCACAAATCCATCGGTCCCACGTGGCGAAGACAACACCGGCGCCGTGGTCAACCAAATCTTCAGCTCTTCAAAAGCTCGTGCGCACTCTGGCATCCAAACGAACTTCTGATCTTTTCGCGTCAATGTGGTTAGCGGCAAAGTAATCCGCGAGAAGTTTTCCACAAATCTTCTATAGTAGCACGCAAGTCCAAGGAAACTCCTGACCTCGGCCACGGAAGACAACAGTGGCCACTCCTGTATGGCCCGTATCTTTGCTGGATCCACTACAATGCCCGCTCCACTCACCACATGGCCCAAAAATGCCACCGACGATAGCCAAAACTCACACTTCGAGAACTTGACATAGAGCTGATTTTGTCTCAACGTGTTCAACACTAACCGCAAGTGAATCTCATGCTCAGCTTTTGACTTCGAGTACACCAGGATGTCATCAATGAATACAATCACAAACATATCCAGGTACTCGCGAAAAATACAGTGCATCAAATCCATAAACACTGAGGGCGCATTGCACAATCCAAATGGCATGACTGTGAACTCATAGTGCCCGTAACGCGTTCCAAATGCGGTTTTGGGAATGTCACCTTCCCGAATTCTCAACTGGTAATAACCAAACTTCAGATCCAACTTCGAATAGATGGTCGAGCCCAACAGCTGATTGAATAACTCATCAATCCGGGGTATCAGATACTTATTCTTCTCGGTCAGCTTATTCAGTTCACGGTAATCGATACACAACCGCAACCCACAGTCTTTCTTCTTTACAAAAAGCACAGGCGCGCTCCAAGGTGACATGCTTGGGCGTATATAACCTTGCTCTAGCATTTCTTGTAGTTGAAACTTCAACTCAGCCATCTATTTTGGCGCGACGCGATATGGCGGGCGGGCCACAGGTTTCGCACCTGGCACCAACTCGATCGTGAAGTCAATCTCCCGCTGGGGTGGTAGCCCAGGGAGATCCGTGGGAAACACATCTGTAAATTTCGCCACAATCGGAATCTCACTAACATGGGCCTTAGGCTCAACAGCCTGAATCAGTGCAAAGTAACACTCTGCACCCTTCCGAACTGCTTTGACTACCTGGAGTGCAGACATCAATGTCCCGCCCACTCCTCGCATACCTGCAAACTTTGTCTCCTGTTCGGTATTCTGGCCCAACGTGATTTCTTTGGACTGACAATCAATCATGGCATACTGCTCCGCAAGCCAATCCATCCTAAAAATCACATCGAATTCCGATATTGGCAATACAGAAGCAGTCAAACTAAAATTCCGACGTCCTATTTGAACCGCCACATCGCAAGCTTGATCCGCAAGTATCCAACCGTCATTCGGCAACACAACTCTGACGTTATCTGTCTTTGCACGACTGGGTATCCCAAGCCGCGTTATAAACTCGCTAGACAGAAAAGAATGCGACGCACCCGTATCAAACAGTGCTCGCGCCAGTGCGTCCCGAATCATCACAAAGCCTGTGACAAACATGTCACACACAAACCGCAAATATATATGTCCTAAGTAAAGTATACAAACAATAACATATGCAAAACTAAACTCATACCTGTGACCACGTCACTCTGCTTGATGGCCTCCTGTAGGCCAAGATTGTAGACCCGGGGTTGCGCATGCGAGGCAGAGGAATCCACCACCGCCTTTCCTTTTTCCGCATAAGATGCTCCCGCCTTCTTTTCACTCTTTGGCGGCATCCGACAATCTCGCGCAATATGCCCCATCCGGCCATAATTAAAGCAGATACGAGTGTCTGGCATGGAGGTAGCCCCTGACGTTGCTCCCGTTGCAACTGATGAAGGAGCTTGTCCACTAGGCTTGGACTTCTTGCCCCATCTCTTCTTATAAAATGGTTTCCCCGACCGGGGCGCCTTCCACTCCGGTTGCGATACAACCAAAGCTCTCTTCCCTTGCAACCTTTTCATATCCTTCTCCAGCGCGCTCGCAGTGTCAACCAACGCCTGGAAACCTTGGTTCACCGAACTTGGCACAAGGAACCTCAACTCGTCCCTCAGTCCTTCATAGAACCGATGGGTCTTCCTCTACTCATCCACAATATAGAACCCGCATACCGCCCCAAGCGAGTAAACTCATGCAGGTACGCGTCAACACTGCCATCACCTTGTGTTAGCCGTTGGAATTCATTTTCCATGGCTATCCGCTGAGCTGCAGGAAGGTGCTTTGCTAGGAAAAGTCTGGAGAATTCTTCCATTGATACTTGGGTTAACGGACGACCCGCCAAATTATGCAACTCCATCTCATCCCACCACAATCGAGCTTCTCCTTCAAGCAAGAAGGTAACTAAGGTAACTTTCTGATGCTCCGCCGTTCCAATCGCCGTCATCACTCACTTGACGCGCGATAGCCAATCCTCAGCCCGCGTCGGAGTTCCCGCTCCCGAGAACGTAGGCGGATGGAAACTCATAAACCGCGTTAGCTGCTTCTCAGCTGCTCGAGGAGCCACATCCACTACAGGTTCAGGCCTTGCCACCACCTGTTCTGGCCTCACAGCCGCTTGTTCCGGCCTAAGTGGCTGGCCTTGGATCATGGTAAATAAAGCCTCCACAACTAAACGCACATGTTCCGCAGACGGTGGAGGTGTAGGCACCGCAGCTGGTGCCGTACTTTCATCAGAATGCTGGGGCTCAGACGGCCCAGCTCCACTTCGTGTCACCTAAAGGTGGACAAGACACACACATTAGCAGTCGTACCCTAGCAAACAACACAAAATAAGAACACACAGGTTCCTCAAACACACCAATTTGCATTCCTATCATGGACATTCAGGAGTTCATTCGTAGACATCGATTTGCACAAACACGTGCTCGCCACCCCACAAAAGAAGTCGGCCACGACTTCGAGCGGGAAAGACCAAAACAACGATACCAAAAATGTAACAACCCCATCCGTTCATATGACATATTCTAGAAGGTCCGGCCGGGGCCACACAGTATATATCACAAAACAGGCGGTGAAGGTACATGATGATACCAGAGTCGCGCACCGCACGTATCACAAAGCATTCTAGCGGAAGCCTAGACTACAACTTGAACTCCTCATGAATGCCCAAATATAAAACTCCACATTTTATACAATATAGGAATGTCTTACAACAAGTAAAAGAGTTGGCCTGACGGTCGTACATGACTTTCACACAGTGACCTAAACAGATTGGCGCGCAGGCCGGCCATAATGAAAAGAAAACACACAAAAGCAACACATATAGCCTTCGAGGGCAAGCAGCAGTAGCAGCAATAGCATCATGAACATCAGCCTTTACGCGTCCCGCTTGGCTCTCCAGCACCTGTCCAGGAACAATCCACCAATGGTGGTAAACAAAAGCAACGGTCAGCATTCAGCTGACCAAATTATAACGACCCTACCCCTTCTCTCGGGGCAGCAGTATTCTTCCCTGCAGGTAACACAGTATGGCAATATATTTCATCAAAACGTGCTTTCACGCACACAAGCCATCACAACCGTTCGCCACCCGTCCCAACGGTCCATGCACTCAGGGCACATTCTTGGTGTTCTGGCAAAGCTCTTGCCCACCACCGTATCAGGGTCACCACCCAACGGTAAATCTCTTGAGCATTTACTCCATGACGTGCAGCCAGAGTTAGTCTTCCTACACCGGGATGGCCCGTAGCCCCCCATTGTGTCATGGCGCGCAGGCCGAAGACTCTTGCTATGCGCTCCAACAGACCGCACCTTTTGGTGTCACGTCGGACGAACATAGCGCAGGTCGGATCCTCCACCCCCCGTTGCTCAAATCGCCTTGCCTTCTCCGAGTACAGCGTACTCATGGCTATATCAAAGGCGCGGGTCGGTCTCACCAATCCTGTTCTTGGCACACAACCTAGGTATTTCTCTATACCCATTTTCTTATCACAACAACAACGGGTCTTTCCTGGGCACACCAGTACTTCCTGTTACTCTCTTCACAGGTGGACACCGCAAAATCACAAATGTCAGGGGTCTTTTCTGGCTATCATGCCAGTACTTTCTGTTACTCTATTCACAGGTGGACACCCTACGACATCAAGCATCACAAATGGCCTTTCCTGGTCACACCAGTACTTCCTGTGCCTCATCCACAGGTATGACCCAAAACTACACGTTTTCGCAGGCATAACCCGTTGACTCCTTAAACTACACGTTTATCACGGAGTCTTCTCCGGTTCGTATGCAACATCATCAATCCAGACCAACCTGTCCAGATGAGCTTCACACAACATGCCTATTCCGTACTCCAATTCCGGATCTATATGTCAACAAGGGGATTTCATGAATCACCCAAACGACTCCCAAAATCAGCCACCTCTTGGTGGAGGAATTACAACTATATGACAAAAAGGAAGCCTTCACATGGCTCGGAAGAAAAGTCGTTACCCTTGACGACCGCTTCGGTGCCATGAACGCAAAGCTAGCTTGAATGGATCACAAGAGCTTTTCCGCCGCAACGCCGGCTTCCGATCTCTCGTCGGTAAACTACAGCACCACCACCAGCAGCCCTTCCCCTTCTTGCTCTCCTTTCTCTCTTAACTTGAAGAAAGATAAAGGCTAAGTAAAATGAGAATACATTCTCAGATTTGGCCTTTAGGAAAAGAGGAAAGAAGCTCAGCCTTTGGATCCAGGCTGAAGGAATGGACGACCACAAAAATGCCAAAAAAGCTAAATTTGACCTGACACGGCCTGTGACACGCCCGTGTCCCAGGCCGTGTGCCTCAAGATGTGGTCAACCGACCTATCCAGACCAGTGACACGCCTTGGGTCAGAACGCCCGTGTCATGGGCCGTGTTCACCCACACCCGCTTGAGCCTGGACGTGCACGCCTTAGAAGGTCTGTGGCCTTGTGCCTAGGAACGAAAAATAATCCCAACAACAACACTGGACTGGTGCAAAGGTCCGCTGACAGGCGCACGTGTACCCAGGCCAGTGTGACCAGCACGCACGAAGACACCTCCCTGTCGAAACTTTTTCGTCGGCTGAGTTCGTCGCCCAAATTGACACGCCCGTGACACGCCCGTGTCACAGCCGTGTGCAACTTCTCGACACTCAACACCCACGTCTCGCACTCGACGATCGTCCGTGCAAAAGTTGTCGCACAAACTACGACACGGCTTGGGACCACGCCCGTGTCCTGGGCCGTGTGCCTCCCCCCCCCCCCTCCCTTTTCCGAAAAAACCCCAACACCCGTTGGTTTTTTTTCCCCCCCCCCCCCCCCCCCGAGTCGAAAAGATCATCACACCAAGGCCGATCGTCGACACGGCTCGACACATCCCTGCGACACCCAACGCCCTCGGCGCGTATCCCGCCGATGCAGGCCCGACGCGCCGCGCAAGCACGGTGCCTGCGCCCGGCGGGCTCGCACTTGGCGTTAAGCGTCCACTTCCACCACACTTCTCTGGCCTCCGCGCGCCTCCCGCCTTCGAATGCCTCCTCTTTCATTCACGGCACAGTCCTTCCATTGGGGTGCGTCGGCTGATGCCTCGGCGTTCTCTGCAGGCGTTCAGACACCTTACAAATACCTTGCACGCACATTATCGGCATTCAATCCCGCCGATGCCCTCCGGTCATCCCCACATGATCACCGCATCAAAGAGTCCGTAAATATCCCGCTCTTCCCAGCGCTCCGGCTCCAAGCGTCGAGAATTTTGAAGGCATAGAGCCCACCCCTCATGATGGTGCGTCATGCTTAAGAGAATTTCCCCAATGCACAAACACGGCTGAGATTTTCAGTTTCCGAACACCAAAAAGGGGACGCCTATCAGCACAAAGCTCATGTTCGGTTCTTTCATTCCATTTAGTACAGTTGGTTTGTTCATGATTCCGCATCTCTTTCCTCATCTTCAACTGAAGGGCCGCTTTTAGCCTCCCATTCCCATTTCATGACCCTCCCCATTCTCATTTTTCCTCTCCCCACCTCCATATCTCATCAAAACCCTTTCCAAAAACAAAGCCATGTGATTTCTTCTCTCCTTCTTCTTCTCAGCCTCCTCCTTCTTCCCTATATAACCTCTCTTTTGAAGAAAGAACCCATATCAATCCACATAATCACAAGTTCCCATGGCTTCCTCACTCTCCCCATCTCTACCCGCTACCTTTTCCACCTTATCCTCCAAACCCCACCACCATTCTCACAGCATGCATTTCCTTCTTCCAAAGGAAGCTCTCTTCCCTCGTCATCGCGAAATCCTCTTATACTGTGTCGGAGGTGGAGGCAACGAATCCTCTAAAGCAGGAGGGAGGACATGTCACTGAATGCGAATGAGTTGTGGGTTGACATTGCGGAGGCTCAGGTTTTCAAGGACTCGAAATGGCGCGGAGGGACATGGGATTTGGTGCAGTTTCAGAAGGGTGGGGTGACTGATTGGGATGCAGTCATCGATGCAGGTAAGCCCCAAAAATATGTTTGTGGTTACTGTTTTTTCTATAGAAAATTTTAATTCCCGCTGCTTTATTTTGAGTGCTTGCTATGGATTCCTGCCTTCTTCGTTGGAGTTAAAAAACGCCTTCTTGCCATTTGTATGCATTAGTTTTGATGGAGATAATACTTTTAATTATTGGCTTTTATTTGTGAAGCATTTTTGATGACTAATTAGTTAAGTTAAAAATACTAGGTTACTTATTGCGTTCAGTTTGATGATATTTTGTTGGTCTAATTATACTTTGATTATCTAGTAAATTTGATTGTTGTGGGATGCATAAGCTTTTTGCGAACAGTTTGAATTTAATGATGTTTCAAATGAGTACGAAAGGGAGATCCATTAAATCGATTGGTGATACGAAGAAGTACTTCAAAGGGAGGGATGCTAGTTGTCATCATCATCCTTTCCTGTAGGAAAGAGTTAGACTGACATACTAGTTTGTTCCATTGGATGAATCTGCGAAGTCAAGGTAAATGTACATAGCTTAGCAAACCGATCGTATGCCTCATTCAGCTCATTTTGAATTAGCTCATGTGCTACGACAAAATTCTAAAACCTCCTCAACTTACCTTCAACTAAACAGTCTATTAATGTAGCCTGACAGATATTGCTTTGCCCTAACTAGGATCTCTTCAAAGTGAGCCCATGAAAAGAGTTGGACAGACATTGCTTTGCTTTGCCGCAACTCAGTTGGTGATGAGAGATCATGAAAGTTTCTCATCAATGGGCTGTGGATTCAAATCCCGGCCTCAACATCCCGCCGCCAAGGTTAAATAGATGCGGAGACGGGTTGGGGTGTATGGGTCGCGGCCCTGTTACGGTGTCGGGATAGGTGCGTAATTACCGGGTGATGGTTGAGGCCTGCCTGGGACCATGGCCCGGTCCTCAAGAGGCGTGGACCGTAACAAACCCTAAAGTCAGTGTCATTTGTGAAAAAAAGAAGAAACAGTAAGACAACTCTCAGAACCTCTTCACGCAAAGGTTTAAATGGTTTTTAGAAGCAAGTTTAGTATCCTGAGTGGATGCCCATTGTGGTTTATAGAATGTTACACAGGACTAGGCTATAGGGTTTGACACTAACATACCAATATGTGAAATGCATGCAAGAATCTATTCAACAAACTGAAGTAAGGAGTAGCCTAACATTAATTTGATGTAGTTAATCGATAAATAGATATTCCGACTCATTGCCAATTAAAGAATAGAAAATTTAGACTCACATCAACAACCATAACTAATTACAAATAATTCTAGAAATGCTAATAAGAAATAATTGCACAGACTAGAAGAGCCAAATTATATTGCAAGTGAATAAATTCTACAAACATTTTTAATACAGAAGAGCAAGTCTTAAAGTTAATAATCCTAGAATTAGTATAGATATATCCTGAACCAAGTGAGGGAAGTGAAAATAAATGTAAAAACGCATCAAGTTCTCTGGCTGGGGTGGAACGAGAAACAGGAGGAGAAATGAGGCGGGGGTTGGCTATAGGGCTATGGAGGAGGTAGACTAGGGACTGGTGGTGGGAGGAAGGGACTCAAGTGATGTTCAGGAAGGAAAGGTGTTCAATGTTTGTTGTGGAAGGAGACTGGAATTGAGAATGACGGGGAAGAGTAGTCGGTGGACTGACGTTGTTGGGAGGTTGTCAACTAGGTGCTCTAAAGATGGAATAGGGGGTGGAGGGGCTTAGAGAGAAGATGGGGCTATAGATTGTAGGGGTTGGTAGGGGACGGATAGGTGATGTCTTGGAGAACGGCGTGGTTGATGCAGTGAGCCAGTGACGACTCACTGGAGGGGTAGAATTAGGGGAGCTAGTAGCTACAGACTAAGGGCATAGGGCAAAGCGGGAGGTAGAAGTGGGGGTTGGCTATTGGATATGGAGGAGGTAAACTAGGGACTGGTGGTGGGAGGGACTCAAGTGGTGTTCAGGAAGGAAAGGTGTTCAATGTTTGTTGTGAAGGAGAATGAAATTGAGAATGACGGGGAAGAGTAGTCGGTGGACTGACGTTGTTGGGAGGTTGTCAACTAGGTGCTCTAAAGATGGAATAGGAGGTGGAGGGGCTTAGAGAGATGGGGCTATATATTGTAGGGGTTGGTAGGGGACGAATAGGTGATGTCTTGGAGAACGGCGTGGTTGATGCAGTGAGCCAGTGACGACTCACTGGAGGGGTAGAAGTAGGGGAGCTAGTAGCTACAGACTAAGGGCATAGGGCAAAGCGGAGGTAGCAGGCTGTCGTCATTAGAGGGGACAAATGTGATGGAATGTAGTGGATAAAAAATGCAGGATGAATGCCCTTGAAAATTGGGAAGTCAGTGGATTCAACACCATTAGAGTAGGAGAGAGCTCCTGATTTCGGTACCATTTTGTCCTCTTTCTGCTTTCACGTACAAAGGAGACCATTAGAGGCACCTATTAGACGTTGTGAGAGTCTAGTCACTAGACATGTTAAACGAGGGAGGGATAGACCATTAAAGACTTGGAATGAAACTGTAAGGAAAGACATGCTGTACTTGGGCATTAGTGAGATTATGACAAAAGATAGGACACAATAGCGACAAAGGATCTCTATAACCGACCCCACTATAATGGGATAAAGGTTTGAGTGTTGTTGTTGTATAAACAAAGAAATGTATTTTATTCTGAGCTTATGTTGTAAAAAACTGTAACTTTACATTATTTGTTCCCCCCTTGTTAATTCAAACTTATCAGGCTAGAGTTGTTATTGCATGAGATCAGAGCCAAAGCATGATCCCAAATGGAACCATAGTCTAAAAGTTATGAACCTTGATTAGACACAGGAGTGTGGGTAGACAGACATCAATAGAGCTGGGTCACTGCACGCTTCATGAATTGATGATATTATTATTGCAATGCTTTTTGGGAGTTATAGTTCATAATAAAACCACAATAATACAATGAGGTGTGCAACAATGTAAGGCTGCTCCGAACACAGTATGCTGTTTTTAGCTTTTTGATTTTTCTTTCTAAGAATTTTATGTTTGATTTTAAAGTTTCCCCACAGAATTTTTCTATGGACGGAAGATTTTATTAGGGCATAATTAAATTTATTATACATGTTAGATGTGCCCTACTCATATATGCTGCTCAGAACGCAGTATGCTATTTTTAACTTTTTGATTTTTCTTTCTAAGAATTTTATGTTTGATTTGAACGTTTCCCAACGGAAATTTTCTATGGACAGAAGATTGTAATAGACCATAATTAAATTTGTTAATGTTAGATGTGCCTTACTCATATATAACACTGCGGAAGGAACCGGCTCGGTGTGCAAACTTTCAATGCTCAACCATCGGCCTAAAGGTAAAATCGTATCAGTGCGATCAGTTTTCTCCAATCACACCGATCCTCCAGACTGCACCGACTGCCCATCCATCCGGTCGTTCAATCGTGGATCGAAGCCGACTGCCCGATCTCGCCGATCACGAGATCTCGTCGATCCCAACTGCCCAGTGGAAGCTTTCGTCGAACCCGACTACTTTCGCCGATCCAGAAGACCCCCCAAAGCTTTCATCGAACCCGATCCCGCCCGTGTTGCAGAAGGCGCTGCGCCAGAGGAAGCTTTCGTCGAACCCGACTGCGCCAGAGGAAGTTTCGTCGATCCCGCCAGAGGAAGTTTTCTTCGATCCCGACTGTTTTCGTTGATCCCAACTGCGCCAGAAGCTGCTGCTGCTGTTTCTCCCTTCTCCTTGCCACCTCAGTTTGTCCGACGCCCTAGCTTCTGTTTCTCAGTCCCTCTTCTCTTCCCATGAGGCCCAAAGCTGTTTCTTACTGCCTCTGCTTGTCCAAATGGCCTCACCTTATATTTCGTACCTTCAGAATTCCGACATCATCGGTTTGAGTGCTTCTTCATGGATTGCAACTTTGAGGTCATCTTGATGGCTCCACTCCGGCTCCATCACCCATTCCCGTTGACAATGCTTCCTCTCCTTCTGCCACTAGTGGGACAAATGCATCCCCCCTTCTATCATTAGTAGGATAGATTGAAAAAAATGACATGATGATGACGCCCGGATCATTGTTATTCTTTGCCAGTCTGTTGAGATATCCAATCATATGGCTGTATGGGATTTTCCTACTGCCAGGGAGATTTGGGATCATCTACGTCAGCTATATCTGCCTTCCAGTCAGACACATAAGTACTCCTTGGTGCAGACGCTTGCTTCAGCCTATCAGCATGACCGCTCCATTCAGACCTTCTTTGCGGAGCTCAGTGATTTATGGCGTCAACTGGATGAGATGTTTACCTCTGGTTGCCTCACTTGTGCTCGTTGTACCAATATTGCTGAAGAGAGGGATCACCTGTGCATACATGAGTTCCTCATGCGTCTTCAACCCGAGTTTGAGTCTGTATGTGCTCATTGATGCACCGGGTTGCTCAACCATCCCTGCGTGACTGTCTTGTTGTTGTTGTCGCTGAGGAGACCCGTCTTCACACTTTGGAGGGCATGCGTCCTACCTCCTTGCCACATTCAGTTCTCACTGTTCCTCAACACGGCTTCTCGATACCTGATCTGCCGGTCTTACCTCTTCCTCCTGGATTTAGTGCACCATCTCCATATTGCTCGTCTTCATCGGCTTCACCCAGTATCTTGTCAGGTGCACCACCAGGCTCCGGGCCATGACAGCGTCGTGTTCCCTATTGTCACTACTGTCACAACTTGGAACACATTCGTTCGGAGTGTCGCAAGTTACAACATGCACTAAGCTAGCAGGGTGCACCACATCGAGCTTCTCCTATCCTTCCACTTGCTCCTGATAGTCCTACCTCTGTTCGTGATCAGATAATACAGTTCGTTTAGCAACTCTCTCAGATTTGTGCCCACCCGTCCTCGACGTCTATTGTCAGCCATGACTCCGTTTCTCAGATTGACTCAGCGGCTACATCTGTCTCTGCAGGTATCCCTAAGGCTTCCCATTACTGGATTCTGATGCATCTTTTCGTATGACATTTGATGCATCTCCCTTACATTCCCGCCGGTATATTTTTTAACCTACGTGTCATCATTGCTAATTACACCACCTTGCCCATTGATAGCTGTGGTACCCTGCATATCACCCATTTTAACATTCCTGATGTCGCCTATATTTCTAAGCTTTTTCATGAACCTCATATCAGTTAGTCAGCTTGCATTCCAAGGTTGTCTTGTTATTTTTGATTCACTTTTGTGTAATGTGCATGATCGTCACACATGGACACTCATTTGAACTGGCCGTCATCGTAGCGGGGTTTATGTGCTTGACCATCTCCGGCTTCCCTCACCCACTTCGCTATCAACTTTCCCTGTTGCATCTCTTATTTGTCTTTCGTCGGTCAGCTTCTCGCAGTGGCATCGCCGTCTTGACCATCCCAGTGGAACTCAACTATCCTATCTTGTTCGTCAGGGTATCTTACGTTGTGTGTCCGTTGATCTCTCACACTCATGTACGAGTTGTAAGCTTGACTAACAATTACAACTCTCATATCGATCTAGCGAGTCTCGATCATCTTTTCCTTTTGTTTTAGTTCATTCTGATGTATGAGATCCTGCCCCATTTATTTCAAAAGCTGGTCATCGTTATTATGTTATTTTTGTTGATGATTTTTCTCGTTATACATGAGTTTATATGATGTGTTCTCGTACTGATTTATTTTGTATTTACTGTCACGACCCGTCTCAACAAGATCAGAGTGTGTTTCGGGCGGGTCGTGATGCCACAGACATGCAGAGAAGAACCATGTCTGTTAAGGCGGAACCAGAAATTCTACAACTAGTTTTTAAATCAGCTATTTTTGAAAACGGTTTTAAAAAATTTTAAATTGGTGCGGAAGCCATACATAAATAGTTAAAAAGTTGTTGTGCATGCATTTCTGTACGTGCTCATTGATGCACCGGGTTGCTAAACCATCCCTGCGTGACTGTCTTGTTGTTGTTGTCGCTGAGGAGACCCGTCTTCACACTTTGGAGGGCATGCGTCCTACCTCCTTGCCACATTCAGTTCTCACTGTTCCTCAACATGGTTTCTCGATACCTGATCTGCCGGTCTTACCTCTTCCTCCTGGATTTAGTGCACCATCTCCATATCGCTCGTCTTCATCGACTTCACCTAGTATCTTGTCAGGTGCACCACCAGGCTCCGGGCCATCACAGCGTCGTGTTCCCTATTGTCACTACTGTAACAACTTGGATCGCATTCGTTCGGAGTGTCGCAAGTTACAGCATGCCCTAAGCTAGCAGGGTGCACCACATCGAGCTTATCCTATCCTTCCACTTGCTCCTGATAGTCCCACCTCTGTTCGTGATCAGATAATACAGTTCGTTCAGCAACTCTCTCAGAGTTGTGCCCACCCGTCCTCGACGTCTATTGTCAGCCATGACTCCGTTTCTCAGATCGACTCAGCGGTTACATCTGTCTCGACAGGTATCACTAAGGCTTCCTGTTACTGGATTCTGATGCATCTTTTCGTATGACATTTGATGCATCTCCCTTACATTTCCGCCGGTATATTTTTTAACCTACGTGTCATCATTGCTAATTACACCACCTTAACCATTGATAGCTGTGGTACCCTGCATATCACCCATTTTAACATTCCAGATGTCGCCTATATTTCTAAGCTTTTTCATGAACCTCATGTCAGTTAGTCAGCTTGCATTCCAAGGTTGGCTTGTTATTTTTTATTCATTTTTGTGTAATGTGCAGGATCGCCACACAGGGACACTCATTTGAACTTGCCGTCATCGTAGCGGGGTTTATGTGCTTGACCATCTCCGGCTTCCCTCACCCACTTCACTATCAACTTTCCCCGTTGCATCTCTTATTTGTCTTTCGTCGGTCAGCTTCTCGCAGTGGCGTCACCGTCTTGACCATCCCAGTGGAACTCGACTATCCTATCTTGTTCGTCAGGGTATCTTATGTTGTGTGTCCGTTGATCTCTCACACTCATGTACGAGTTGTAAGCTTGACTAACAATTACAACTCTCATATCGATCTAGCGAGTCTCGATCATCTTTTCCTTTTGTTTTAGTTCATTCTGATGTATGAGATCCTGCCCCCTTTATTTCAAAAGGTGGTCATCGTTATTATGTTATTTTTGTTGATGATTTTTCTCGTTATACATGAGTTTATATGATGCGTTCTCGTACTGATTTCTTCTGTATTTACTATCACGACCCGTCTCAACAAGATCAGAGTGCGCTTCGGGCTGGTCGTGATGCCACAGACATGCAGAGAAGAACCATGCCTGGTAAGGCGGAACTAGAAATTCTACAACTAGTTTTTAAATCACTATTTTTGAAAAAAGTTTTAAAAAATTTTAAATTAGTGCGGAAGCTATACATAAATAGTTAAAAAGTTGTTGTGCATTCATTTCTTTTATAAAAACTATGTCACAAGCAGTACTGAAACTAATGAATGTAACTAGTCACAAAGGTAGACAATGCATAAGTGAAATGAACTAGTACAATGCTTCACCCTACAAATTGTTCTCGATACATGAAAAAATGTCTGACGATAACTAATACATGAATAGAAAAATCCAACAGTAACTGAAACAAAATACATAGAACCTGCTGATACATTAAAGAAAATGAAACCTCCAAACAAAGCTGTAGCTGGCAGAAGCAAACTCAGGAACCGGACGACGCAGTCACGACACCTAAGGCAAATCCAGCAGAAGGAAAATGCCTCAGAACATGAAAACACAAAAAGATTCAAGTTAATAACTTGCACAAAAGTAAGCAGAGAAAACAAGAGCTCAGTGAACCAGTTTTACACGTAGCAACCTACTAGCAGACAAGTAACCATGTCAAACAATATGCTTTTAATTTAATGGCCTACTCCGGAGTTTAGCCTAGCTGTAATACCATAAGCGGAATACATTGAAGGGTGAAAGTGTTGTCATTTAGTGTACAAGATTCTAGTGTATGAATTGACGCAAGACTTATCAACAACGGTGCTTGCAATGGTCGACTAATGGTTTCTGTTGGCAGTTAGTTGGGAGCTCGATTCGACGCGTCACACCAAACCAACACTCTCCTCTCAATGTTCGCCTAAGATATTAGACAATTTCAGAGATTCATAAATAATTAGACGCTTCCAGTTTATAAGGGACTACTTCATAAACAAAAGTGAAGTAAATTAGATCTCATATTTGCAAGCGAGTGAGTGTCTCTACTTGCCTTAAGGTGGCTTCGAAAATGCTTGTAACAGTTAAGTGACGCATGTGAGGTTAGAAGCTTGAGCTAAACCTGTTCAAGATAAAAAAAATGCATTCCAAATTGAATTAAAAAGTTTTTTATGTCAGCACATGCATTTGATAATCGCTCCACACAAAAGGAGAAGGGTTTAGGAATATGCCTCCCTCGAAAGTGAGGGGAGAAGGTACTATCGCGAGGGATCGAGAGTTTTGGCGGCGTTTGGAAGCAATAATCCCTAATTCGGAGAGGGCTTGGAGCGATTCCACTATCTAAGTCCAAGGACACGCACTGGAAAACACACAAATCCGGGATTAGCGGGTTATACGATGGACATAGGTTGGATCGTCCAAAAACCCTAGATCGGAGAGTGAAAAATTAGCGTAAAAAAATTAGAGCAAAATTGAAAACAAGAAATCGATGGAATTCCTTACCCAAGGAGATCAGATTGGGGCTCCGAAATCTACAAAAAGGGGTTTCGAGCGAAACCCTAGGAGTCCCTCACGAAATCCACCGGTCGGAACGAGTAGGAGCTAGGGTTGCCGGAGAAGAAACATCGTCTTTGCCCTCACTGGCCGGAGGAGGAGAAGACGAGGGAAAAAAGGGTGGCCGTCCCCCTTAGAAGCAGCCGACCAAGAGAAGAGTTGCTGCGGGAGTTGCCGGCCAAGGGGAGCATCAGAGACGGCGGGGAAGCAAGAGGAAGAGGCGCTGGGCCTGTAGGTGGGATTCGCCGGCCACTGGAGGCGGAGGAGTGGGCTGCCGGTCGCTCGGGAGACGGAGGCGGGGCCGACGGAGCGAAGGAAGCGGGATCAGGATGATTTCCCGCGGGATGCGGGATGCGGGATTTGGACCGGGGGCATTGGGTTATAATGTGATTTAAGTCTTTCTTTATAATTTTATTTTATTATTATTATTATTATTATATTAAATTTGGGGTTGTTACATTCTCCCATACTTAGGAAGTTTCATCCCGAAACTTGCATGAGAATTCTCTGAATGGAACGAAGTTTCAGACGACATACAGAAGTTTGCAGATTAACGCATTAAAGCTAACCATGAAACATACTAAAATAACAAGGAAGTCAAACTTAGAGACGTACCCAGAATCAAGAGAAGAGTTGTTGATACTTGCTGCGCATTTCAGATTCGAGTTCCCAAGTGTACTCCTCGGAGTTGCCATGCAACCAAAGTACCTTCACCATCGGAATGGTTCTCTTGCGAAGCTGACGTTCTTGGTATTCAACAATTTTCGCGGGCTCGACTGGATAGGACAGATTGGTTTCAGGAATCACTGAAACTTCTTCAAGCACACGATTAGGATCGTGGATGTATTTTCGAAGCTGACTGACATGAAAGACATCATGGACATCGGCCAAAGAAGCAGGTAGCTTCAGACGGTAGGCAGATCCCCCAATGCGTTTTGAGATGGCGTACGGTCATACGAACCTCGGGCTGAGTTTATGATGGCGACTGAACCGTTTCACCCCAGGAGTAGGAGAAACCTTCAGGAACACTTGATCACCCACGGAAAATTCTAACGGACGGCTGCGCTGATTTGTATACTTTCTTTGCCTCTCGATGGCATGACTGAGCTGAAGACGAGTCTTCTTGGTGGCTTCTTCCATTTTCTGAAGTAACTCCGGGCCCAACACCACCTTCTCACCAACCTCTGACCAGTAAAGCAGGGTTCTACAGCGACGCCCGTACAATGCTTCAAAGGGGGCCATCTTGAGGCTCTCTTGATAGCTGTTGTTGTAGGCGAATTCAACCAAGGATAGATGTTCATCCCAAGCTCCCTTGTAGTCCAAGATATAACAACGTAACATATCTTCAAGAATCTGATTAACTCTCTCAGTCTGTCCATCAGTCGTCGGGTGGTAAGCAGTGCTTAAGTTGAGATCAGTGCCCAAAGCTTGTTGAAATCCTTTCCAGAAGTGCGATACAAATCTCGAGTCACGATCAGAAACGATTCGCAGAGGAATCCCATGGAGTTGAACAATCTTTGCAACATAGATCCGGGCCATCTTCTCGGTGGAATGACCCTCCTTATACGAAATAAAATGAGCCACTTTAGTCAAGCGGTTCACAATAACCCAAATCGCATCATGCCCTCTCGGAGTACGAGGCAATCCAGTGATGAAGTCCATAGAAACATCTTCCCATTTCCATTCAGGGATAAACAAAGGCAACAAAAGACCACGGGGACGTTGACGCTGAGCTTTCACCTTCTGACATGTAAGACATCGAGAGATGAAACGAGCGATGTAATTCTTCATACCAGGCCACCAAACGATCTGCTTCAAGTCATGATACATCTTGTTGTTGCCCGGATGTCCAGATGAGCGGGACTCATGCGCTTCTATGCAGATACTATCAAGTAACTCAGGGACATTAGGAATGCAGAGTCGACCTCGGAAACGAAGAACATCGTCAGAGATGGAGAAATCCGGAAGAGTCCCAAGTTCAATTTGCCGGCGAATGCGCTGAAGTGCGGGATCAAATGGCTGTAAATCCTTCACCTGCTCAACCCATAACAGATCAGAAATCTCCTTAGGACCCTCAGGTCTAATGGATATGTCCATCCGGTCGAGATCATCAATCAGGGCTGCAAGAATAGCTGACATAGGTGCACAAGCGGCAACAGAAGCCTGCCGACTCAACGCGTCTGCCACTGAATTGGCCTTACCAGGAACATACGTGAGCTGCAAGTCATAGTCTGAAACAAACTCGAGCCAACGTCTCTGACGAAGATTGAGGTTCTTCTGAACAAAAATATACTTCAAGCTCTGATGGTCGGTGTAAAAGTGACATCTCACACCATAGAGATAATGACGCCACAGGTTTAAGGCAAACACCATTGCAACGAATTCCAGGTCATGGGTGGGATAGTTGCACTCATGAATTTTCAACTGCCTCGATCCATAAGAAATAACACGGTCATCCTGCATCAGAACGCAGCCCAAACCAACTCCAGAAGCATCAGTGTAGACTGAAAAGTCTAACCCATCTGACGGAAGAGCTCGCACTGGCGCGGAACATAGTCGCTGCTTCAGCTCAGAAAAGGCCCGCTCACACTGATCTCTCCACTCAAACCTCACATGCTTTTGTGTTAGCCTTGTCAGAGGAGCGGCAAGGGAGGAGAAACCCTTGACGAAGCGGCGGTAATAACCAGCCAGCCCAAGGAAACTGCGGATCTCGGTAGGAGTAGAAGGTCGCTTCCAGTCCATCACTGCAGAGACTTTGGCGGGGTCAACAGATAGCCCATCCCCTGAAATGACATGCCATAAAAAGGCAACACGATCCAGCCAGAACTCGCATTTCGCCAGCTTGACATAGAGTTGATGCTGGCGTAGGGTGGAGCGGGCGAGTCTAAGGTGAACTGCATGATCTTCACGAGTTTTGGAGTAGACCAAAATATCATCTATGAAGACGATGACGAACTTGTCTATGAACTCACAGAATGCACAGTTCATCATATCCATGAAACCAGATGGGGTGTTAGTCAACCCAAAAGACATCACTAAGTATTCAAAATGTCCATACCGAGTTCGGAAGGCTGTTCTGGGGATGTCGGATTCCTTGATCTTTAGTTGATGGTAACCCGTTCTGAGATCTATCTTGGAAAACACAGAGTTGCCTTTGAGCTGATCAAAGAGGTCATCTACTCGTGGGCGAGGGTACTTATTCTTGATGGTATCCTTATTCAGCTCCCGATAGTCGATACAAATCCTCAGGGAACCATCCTTCTTCTTTACGAAGAGAACGAGGGCTCCCCAAGGAGACGAGCTGGGACGAATGTAGCCACACTCAAGCATCTCATCCAACTGCAATTTGAGTTCTTCCAACTCGCGCGGTGCCATACGGTATGGAGCTTTAGATATGAGGCGCGTTCCAGGCTCCACATCAATAGAGAACTGTACATCACGATCGGGAGGCATCCCAGACAGTTCGATGGGGAACACGTCGGGAAACTCGGAGGCAACCAGGATAGATTCAAGTTGCGGTATGACGATATCTGAATGTGAAGCATACACGAAACAAGCAGAACAACCCTGACTAAGAAGGCGGGCGGCGCACACAGCACGAATTACCTTCAGGTGGCTGCGGGTCTGAACATGAACAATGTAGTCATTGCCGCCAATGCTGAGATTGATCCTCTTTGCCACACAGTCTAGCTTAGCTCGATACGCGACCAACCAATTCATTCCCAAAATTACGTTAAATTCTGACATTTCCAGAACTATGAGATCGGCGAAAACTTGCAATTCTCCAAGCAGGATCGGACAATTGAGAATGCCGCTGGTTGAGAGGTGTAGATGACCGGGTACAGAAACCTCGAAAGGGACCTCAAGTGTCGAAGTAGGCCAACTGTGAAGGTCCATGATGTGGTGAGCAATAAAAGAGTGCGATGCACCAAAATCAAATAAGATTTGCATCCACTTATTCTTGACTCTAAATCTTCCTAAAAAGGGAAAAATATGGCGCATATTAAGATTATTCAAGACTAAGACAGGACAGTTTATTTGAATGTAGAAAAATTAAAATTAAAATTCTACAAAACAACGTACCAGAGATGACGTCGGTCGAAGCGAGCGCCTCGCCCTGAGTGATGACGTTCAGTACAGCCTTACCCCTGTCCCGAGCTCCGGGGACAACCTGCAGTGGCTGAGCAGGAATCGGGCTTTCCCTCATAGGGCAGTCTAGCTTGAGGTGTCCAACCTGCCCGCACTTGAAACAGGCCTTCTACCTACGACGGCAGTCCTTCAGCTGGTGGCCCGGCTTCTTGCAGTACGCACAGACGGTGGAGGTAGAGGCAAGCGTCATCTGAGGCGGCGGAGCATGGATGTCCTTCTTTTGCTTCTTCTGAGGCAAACGTCATCTGAGGCGGCGGAGCATGGATGTCCTTCTTTTGCTTCTTCAGGAGAGAACGACAGACTTGGGAAACATGACCCACCTTGTGACAGAAGGCACACACCTCCTTGGGCACGGGACCTTGCTCCTGAGATGGAGCACTCTTGCGCTTGAGGTCGGATGCTGCGGCATTGCTGGTGCCATGCTGGACTTTCTTGGCGGAACGATCCAGCTCAATTGCTTCCACCCTCAAGGCGGCGCCCACGGTCTCCGCGTAGGTGGTGGCGTCATGGGCTACCACATGCTGCTGGAAGTCATGACGGAGTCCCTTCACGAAACGGCTGATCCTTTTGACTTTATCTTGCACGAATTCTACAGCAAGGAGGGATATGCAGGAGAACTCTCTCGCATACTCGGTCATTGTCATGCCAAACTGCTGAAGGGACATGAACTTCTCAGCTAACTTGTCCCGCTCCATAGAAGAGAGGAAGTTCTCCATAAGAGCATCCTTGAACTGTCCCCAAGTCGAGGTGACAGAATCAGAGAGGCTACAACGCTGAATCCACCAAGTCTAAGCATCCTCGTTCAGCTGATAGGCCGCAAGGAGAACCTTTTGGGCCTCGGGAATTGCATCATACTCAAAGTGTTTCTCCATCTGGTAGACTCATTCAGTGATCACAAAGTAATCACGGTCGCCATTGTAGGTAGGCGGATTTAGTCTCTTGAAAGCCAGAGTATCTGCCATTGCTACAGGAGTGGTCGAACTTGGCACGAGCGGGGCCTCCATGGTGTCAGCAGACAAGCCGGTCCCAGATCCAGGTGCAGGAGGGGTGATGGTAACAACGAATCCAGTCGTCCCTGTGCTGCCGAAACCAGAGGCTGGATCAGGAGTTTGGCGTTCCCCCTCCAGACGGGTGATACGCTCCAGAAGCTGTCTCAAAAGCTGGGCAGTTTCATCTCTAGGGGCCTCCCTCGCAGCAGGGGTAGCTTTCTTTCACTGTGATCGCTTAAGAGCCATCTAAAAGAAGCATAAAAGAATTGAGTATGAGAAACAGTCAGGCTAAGCATAGCGGATCGAGACTACAAGTTCTAACATTCTAACACTGTTGGATATATAAATCATGTAATAGTTACAACATTTTCAGTGGACAATTCTAGGTGATAGCCATGCAAATGCAAATGCGACGATAGAATCGCGTGCGATAGAATTATGATTGTGAAATCCATGTGTGTACAATCGTTATCTGTTGCTCTTAGCTTAATACTTGTGCAATGAGTTATAATATGCATGTAATGTAATTATGCCTACAATGCATTCCTAAAAATGCCCATGAATGAAAACACATGCCATGTTAAGTGCCCATATCACTTAACATGTTATGCGTATTGTGATTCTAATGTCACGCACTTGAAAATATTAAACCGCTTATACAATTTAATATTTGCAAGCGGTGTATATCCTAGTGGAAATTCATATGCATATAAATGTTAAGTTCGCTCATACTGCCTTAACATTTACACGCATACTATTCATGCTCATGAGTGAGTGTGTGCGTATTTCTGACTCGAACAATCGACAATGACAGAGTGAGTGAAACAATGATGCATGTATAAATATTTTTACATAATGGAATTCCAAAATATGCAATACTTTCAAAATACTTCATTATTAGGTGCTAACCCCCAACCTGGCTCTGATACCAACTGTCACGACCCGTCTCAACAAGATCAGAGTGCGCTTCAGGCGGGTCGTGATGCCACAGACATGCAGAGAAGAACCATACCTGCTAAGGCGGAACCAGAAATTATACAACTAGTTTTTAAATCAGCTATTTTTGAAAAGGGTTCTAAAAGATTTTAAATTGGTGCGGAAGCCATACATAAATAGTTAAAAAGTTGTTGTGCATGCATTTCTTTTATAAAAACTATGTCACAAGCAGTACTGAAACTAATGAATGCAACTAGTCACAAAAGTAGAAAATGCATAAGTGAAATGAACTAGTACAATGCTTCACCCTGCAAGTTGTCCTTGATACAAGAGAAAATGTCTGACGATAACTAATACATGAATAGAAAAATCCAACAGTAACTGAAACAAAATACATAGAACCTGCTGATACGTTAAACAAAATGAAACCTCTAAGCAAAGCTGTAGCTGACAGAAGCAAAACTCAGGAACCGGACGGTGCAGTCACGACACCTAAGGCAAATCCAACAAAAGGAAAATGGCTCAGAACATGAAAACACATAAAGATTCAAGTTAATAACTTGCACAAAAATAAACAGAGAAAACAAGAGCTCAGTGAACCAGTTTTACACGTAGCAACCTACTACCAGACAAGTAACCATGTCAAACAAGATGCTTTTAATTTAATCACATACTCCGGAGTTTAGCCTAGCTGTAATACCATAAGAGGAATACATTGAAGGGTGAAGGTGTTGTCATTTGGTGTACAAGATTCTAGTGTATGAATTGACGCAAGACTTATCAACAACGGTGCTTGCAATGGTCGACTAATGGTTTCTGTTGTCAATTAGTCGGGAGCTCGATTCGACGCGTCACACCAAACCAATACTCTCCTCTCAATGTTCGCCTAAGATATTAGACAATTTCAGGGATTCATAAATAATTAGACGATTCCAGTTTATAAGTGACTACTTCATAAACAAAAGTGAAGTAAATTAGATCTCATGTTTGTAAACGAGAGAGTGTCTCTACTTGCCTTAAGGTGGCTTCGGAAATGCTAGTAACAGTTAAATGCCGCAGGCGAGGTTAGAAGCTTGAGCTAAACCTGTTCGAGTTTAAAAAAATGCATTCCAAATTGAATTAAAAAGTTTCTTATGCCAGCACATGCGTTTGATAATCGCTCCACACAAAAGGAGAGGGGTTTATGAATATACCTCCCTCGAAAGTGAGGGGAGAAGAGACTACCGCGAGGGATTGAGAGTTTTGGCGGCGTTTGGAAGCAATAATCCCTAGTTCGGAGAGTGCTTGGAGCGATTCCACCACCTAAGTCCAAGGACACGCACTGAAAAACACACAAATCCGGGATTAGCGGGTTATACGATGGACATAGGTTGGATCGTCCAAAAACCCTAGATCGGAGAGCGAAAAATTAGCGTAATAAAATTAGAGCAAAATTGGAAACAAGAAATCGATGGAATTCCTTACCCAAGGAGACCATATTGGGGCTCCGAAATCTACGAAGAGGGGTTTCGAGCGAAACCCTAGGAGTCCCTCACAAAATCTACTGGCCGGAACAAGTAGGAGCTAGGGTTGCCGGAGAAGAAAGGTCGTCTTTGCCCTCACTGGCCGGAGGAGGAGAAGAGGAGGGGAAAAAGGGTGGCCGTCCCCCTTGGAAGCAGCCGGCCAAGAGAAGAGTTGCTGCGGGAGTTGCCGGCCAAGGGAAGCGTCGGAGACGCCGGGGAAGCAAGAGGAAGAGGCGCCGGGTCTGGAGGGGGGATTTGCCGGCCACTGGAGGCGGAGGAGTGGGCTGCCGGGCTCTCGGGATACGGATGTGGGGCCGACAGAGCGAAGGAAGCGGGATCGGGAGGATTTCCCGCGGGATGCGGGATGCGGGATTTGGACCGGGGGCATCGGGTTATAATGTGTTTTAAGTCTTTCTTTATAATTTCATTTTTTTTTATTATTCTTCTTATTATTATTATATTAAATTAGGGGTTGTTACATTTACGTTGAGTTTGTCTCCATGGTGCGTGCTCAGTTCTTCACGTCTATCTGCACGTTTCGTTCTGATTCAGGGGGGAATAGTTGTCATATTCTTTTCGTGATCTTTTGGACTCTCATGACACTCTACCTCATCTCTCCTGTCCTGGTGCTCACTCTCCGAATGACACTATGTAAAGTAAGCATCGTCATATCATTAAGACGGCTCGTACTCTCCTTATTGCTTCTCATATGCCTCCACACTTCTGGGCTGAGGCCATATCCACAACTATATATCTTATCAACCTCCAATCATCCACTTTCCTACATGGTAGCAGTCCTGGTAAGCGTCAGTTTGGTCTTCCTCCTCTTTATGGCTACCTACGGTTGTTTGGTTGTTTATACTATGTTCTTCCTCATCGTGAGCGCACCAAACTATCTGCTCAGTTCACCGCTTGTGTTTTCCTTGATTATAGTCTTGACCATATGTGTTATAGGTGTTATGACCCTGTAGCTCATCGTATTCGTATCTCTTAAGTCGTTACTTTTATTAAAGATTGCCCTTTTTTGTTTCATTCTCTCCTTCGTCTCATTCTTCCCCTACTCGCACTTCCACTACACTTGATGACGCTCTCTCTCTCTCCATACCACCTCCTGTGTCACATTTGTAACGACCCAAAATCCTCCACAATTTAATTTTCATTTCGAGCAGGTTTTTCACAAGTAAATGCGCAACAGTTATAATAAAAAGGTGTATCAAGTGAAAACATAAAACCAAATGTCATACAGAATATATATACTGTCCAAATGAAAGTACACGTACAGAACGTCTAAACGTCAAATATCTAAAAATGTACAACTGTACAAGTTGTAGACGAATATGCTAACCCGTGGACGAGCCACGTCTTCAACTGATCTTTGGACTGCCTCTGCCTGAGTCCGTCTAGCGGGGTCTTGTACACTGGTGCTCGATTCCTATAAGAGAAATCAGGAACCAATTAGTTTTGAAAACTAAGTGAATTCATTACCCTTACTTGTAGCTTCGCACTGCAAGCAGACAAGAGAGTCAACAACAATAAAATCTATATCAGTATAATCATGTTTCAAAGCTAGGAACACGTATAATCAACAATTCTTTATCTGATATCAATTCATATTTTGTTCATTCGTAATTCATTTCTCAAAATGTTGAGGGTCATTCATTTTTTGAAACATCTGGGTCCGTCAACCCTTCGTATCAATATCCTCTTTAGGGCGATCACACGCGCAACAAGCTTCAACGCATCCTAAATTGGATTCTTTTCATATTCTGTGGGAGTTCGACCCCTCCTATAAGGTGTGAGAGTTCTACCCCTCTCACGAGGTGTAAGAGTCTGAAGCGTCCCACCTACCAGGCCGACCCTTAGCATTTTGGTGCGTCAACGTGCATTTCCGAATCATTTTCTTCAATTCATTTCAGTTCGTTCAATTCAATTCAAAAATAGAAATTATTTATATTTGGTTCCCCTCAGAATTCTATCGCTCGCTAAACCACGTTAGCGTGTTCGGTGATTTATATTTTCAATAATATCAAATATTTAAGGAATAACTAGCTTATCATGTTCATAAAAAGAGACGGTAAATACTCACCCCAACTTTTCCTTTGCCCTTGTCCCTCGTAGGATTCTCGTCGCGTCTATCGCCGGACGTCATGCTCTGCAGTATCAATAAATCATTTATTTTAGAATTGCGCTATAAATAGTTACGAGCGAACTTCTACGACGGTCACAACTACGACCTCTAGGAGTTGTCTATGGAAGGACTAGCGTGAGTGACTCAAAATGAAGGCGCATCATTCGATCAACAAAAGTTTCATATGCCCACAAGAAATAATTCAAATTGCTCCTACAGACAGCCGCAAGAGTTGCCACAATGACAACGTCAAAGGCTGCGAATAACAACTCAAATTAACGTGTAAATTTCATCTAAGACAGCCGGCCAGTCTAGGTAATACTCAAACCAACAGTAGTCGGCCAGCATAAGACATCCCCCAACAACATCAATCGGCCAGCACACACAACCCCCAACAACAGCAGCCGGCCAGCACACACAACCCCCAACAATAGCAGCCAACCAGCACACATACAAGGGAAGCAAAATCAAAACTCCAAATCTGAAGCCCTAATAATTTTGTTCTCAAATTAACTCAAAATCAAAGATTAGGGCACAAACAAACTATATAGGAACATTTCATATGCTTTTTATTAACACAAAGCTCAAAAATCTTAACCTTAGATTTCAAACACTCTCCAATCTATGTCATAACTTCATACAAGAAGAGAGGATTGAAGAGAAGAGATTACCTTCATAAAGAAGAAGAAATCGTGCAAAACAGAGGAGATTTGAGGCGGCTAGAGTGATCGGCGCGGCAGCGGCTTCCGTCGGGTTCGTTCCGTCGAGAAATGAAGAGGAACGAATAACAGAATCGTGTTATATCATAGGAACTTCCACCGCCTTACCCAGACAGCCAGTCACACCACCGGTACTGCCGGTTTCAAACAGTGCACAACCACAGCTACACACACACCCAGCCGGTCCAACTATCACATGTCATACATAAATCTCAATCCAAACCAAGCCCAATTTCTATTAAGCTCATATAAAATCCGATTAAAAGAAAACAAAACGACTGTCGCAAAATCAATCGGAAAATCCGAATATCAAAATTACCGTGCGACGTCGCATCGACACTGAAATCATGTTTTCATCATCGGGGATTATTTACATAGTTTTTATATTGCGAATATATATATATATATATATAAGTTCGGGTCTTACAAATTCTCCCCTCTTTGTCAGAATTTTCGTCCTCGAAAATTTAAGCATCTTCTCGATTCCCAAAGAAAGAGGGAAAGATTTTTATGAGCAAGTCCTCTCGCTCCTAAGTAGCATCCTTGGCGGGATGGCCGGTCCACCAGACTTTGACAATGTTCACATGTCGATTCCGAAGATTCTTGCTCTGCCGATCAATAATTTGATAAGGTGTTGTCGGACTTAACAAATCAGATTCTATTTGCACATCATTGATAGACATCATCAGATCTGGGTTCGGAATATACCGTCTGAGTGCGGATACATGAAAGACATCATGCAACTTCTGTAATTTAGTAGGCAGAGCTAAGCGATACGCTCATACGCCATCTCGCCAATACGTTCAATCATTGGGAAGAGAGCAACATATCTCAGATTCAATTTTTCAATTCGTCGCAATCGTGAAATCCCTTAACGGTTTAATTTTCAAACACACTTGATCGCCCACAACAAATTCCACCAGACGATGTCATACATTATAATATTTTTGTTGACGATCCTGAGCGATTTTCATTCGTTGTTGGATAATGCGGACTTTTTCCTCAATCTTATCTGTCCTCTTCTGCGGAAACAATTTCTTCTCCCCATCATCTGCTCATCTCAACGGAGTCCTACATCGCCTCCCATATAGAGTTTCTAACGAGGCCATTTGAATCGTTGCTTGGTAGCTATTATTATAAGCAAACCAACGATAAGTATTTTTCTCAGGAGCCTTTCAAATCCAAAACATCATTCGCAATAAATCCTCAAGCATCTGAATAGTGTGTTCAAACTGACCATCTGTTTGCTGATGAAAGGCTGTACTGTATAGAAACCTTGTTCTCATTCTGTTATGCACCCTTCGCCACAAATCTGACGTAAACCGTTCATCACAATCGGACACTATCGTATATGAGATACCATGTAATCTCACAATCATATTTACATAAAGTTTCACCAACTTTTCAGTCGGCCCACTTTGCTTAATTGGTATAAAATGGGTGCTTTTTGTCAATCGTTCAATAATGATCCAGATTCCATCATTCCCTGCCTTACTGCGAGGCATGCAAAACGTAAAATCCATCGCAACGTCATCCCATTTCCATTCTGAGATGTGAAGGGATCGAAGATATCCAGCTGGCTTCTGATGTTCTGCTTTCACTATTTGGCAGGTGTGACATTGAGCAATGTACTGAATAACATCTTTCTTCATATATGACCATCAAAAATCCTGTTTCAAATCGTGGTACATCTTTGTCCGGCCCGGGCGAATCGAATATGACGTATTATGCGCCTCATACAGGATATCCTTCCGTAAATTATTAGCATCCGGTACACAGCCTGCCATTCAGGAATAATAAGCTATCCTTTTCAACAAAGGCACTTGCTTCTCCCCTTCTCAATTTTTCGAAGATACCCATCAAGAAGGGGTCCTGCGATATCACCTTCTGAATTCTCTCTTTTAGCGAATTTTGAATCCGCATCTGGAATAGCTGTGTTTGCTTTTCTTCAGGCGTGAATATTGCACAAATTTCCATATCCTGCAACATGTCAAGAAGCTTTTTATTGTACTGCGGTATCACTGATAGCGCAACAATATTCTTTCTGCTTAAGGCATCCGCGACCACATTCGTCGTACCAGGATGATATTGGATATCTAGATCATAATATTTAATAAATTACAGACATCTTCTCTGACGCAAATTTATTTCCCTTTGAGCAAATATTTATTTTAAACTCTTATGATTTGTGAATATTTCACATCGAACACCATACAGGTAGTGATGCCAAATTTTCAAAGCGAACACAACTGTCGCTAGTTCTAGATCGTGCATCAGATAGTTCTTTTTGACCTCCTTTAATTGCCGGGAAGCAAAGACAATCACCTTTCCACGTTGCATCAATACGCAGTCTAACTCCTTGTAGGATGCATCACTATAAATTTGGAAAACATCTGAGCCTTCAGACATCACCAACACAGGAGCAATCGTTAATCTTTCCTTCAAAGCTTCGAACGTTTGCTGACAATCATCTCCCCACG
Source organism: Platanthera guangdongensis (assembly GCA_039583875.1). Taxonomy (NCBI): domain Eukaryota; kingdom Viridiplantae; phylum Streptophyta; class Magnoliopsida; order Asparagales; family Orchidaceae; genus Platanthera; species Platanthera guangdongensis. The sequence continues at coordinate 48,973,699 of CM077153.1, read as the reverse complement.
TAAACGACACATTCTTTCGAGTCAATTGTGTCAAGGGGAGTGTTAGCTTTGAGAAGTACTTGACGAATTTCCGATAATAACCCGGCAAGCCCAAGAAGCTTCGTACTTCAGTCACCGATTTCGGTTGGATCCAATTGATTATTGCTTCAATCTTAGCTGGATCAATAGATAATCCTTCCGCATTAATCACGTGGCCCAGAAAAGCCACTTCGTTCAGCCAGAAAGCACACTTTGTGAATTTGGCATACAACTAATGTTCTCTCAGCGTTTGCAAGACTAGACGCAGGTGCTGGACGTGCTCTTCCTCTGTCTTTAAATAGATCAGCATATCGTCGATAAACACAATTACAAACGAATCCAAAAATGCCTTAAAAACCCGATTCATTAAGGCCATAAAAGCTGCAGGAGCATTTGTTAGGCCAAAAGACATAACTACAAATTCAAAATGTCCATACCTGGTACTGAATGCTGTTTTGAAAATCTCTCCAAAATTCTCAGCTGGTGACATCCTGACCGAAGATCAATTTTAGAGAATACGCGTGCGCCCACTAGCTGATCGAATATAACATCAATGCACAGCAACGAGTATTTATTCTTAATTATCAACTTATTTAGTTCGCGATAATCGATGCACAAACGGAGAGACACATCCTTCTTTTTCACGAATAACACTGGAGCTCCTCAAGGTGAAGTACTTGGTCGAATAAATTTCTTATCAAGCAATTCTTGTAATTGCACCTTCAATTCTGCTAATTCTTTTGGTGTCATCCGATACGAAGTCTTCGCCACGGGAGCAACTCCTTCAATCACTTTAATTACAAATTCAACTTCTCTGGCTGGAGGCACACCAGACAACTCTTGTGGAAATACATCCACGTATTCCCGAACTACGGACACAGCCGTAATTTCTTTTTTCTCTTCTTTCACCTCTTTGATCATCACCAAAATGCCCTCACAACCTTCCGCACAATTTTACTGGCTTTTAATGCCGAAATCCGAATATTTGCAACTTCGTCCAGACCCTTGTAGATCATCAGAATTTTATCTGGGCATTTAAATGCCACCTCTTTTGTTTTACAGTTAAAACGGCTTCTCTGTCCGCTAGCCAGTCCATACCGAGGATGATATCATACTCTACTAGCGGCAGGACTACAACATCAGCTTCAATTTGCTTATCGTTAAAAGACAGCGAGCCAATGGCTCGCTGTTGCGTCATCAGAATCGTATTATTCAGTAGCAATACGTTCATTGGTTTTATAACTTGATATGGTCGTGTATAAATTGAATCAAGAATATATGAGGAAATAAAAGAGTGACTAGCACCCGTATCAAATAAAACTCTCAATACTTGATCATGAACATGCAGCATACCTGTCACAACAATATCGTCTATATTCGCCTCTTGCTGACCGAGATTGAAAGCTCGGGCCTGAATCAGTCTCTCCTCTCTGGCCCCTTCAGCGGGTGCCGATGCAATCGACTCCCCCTCTTTAGAAGTCCCAATATGATACATCTTCTGGGTCGATAAGGCTGGGGCTCCCCTCAAACTTTCATCTTTTTGTAGCTTTGTACAATATCTTCGACGATGGCCCGGTTGGCGACAGTAAAAACAGACTTCGATCAAGCATTCCCCTCTGTGCATCTTGCCACACTTGACACACTTTGTCGACGGTGATTGGGACACTTGGGTGCTCACTGTCGATGTCGCTTGTTGTTGTTTCTTCTTTTTCCACGGGGCTTCACATGTTCTGCCCGATTTTTCCTGGCTAGCACCTTCTTTGAACCTTTTTCTCATCTCCATCCTTCTCTGTCTCTTTTCATTGTCCAGCTCGACTAATCAAGACTTCTCTACCAATAGCACATGCTCTGTAATATCAAACAGAACCACTGAAGCGCGAATATCATCCCGCAACCCTTCCTGGAACCGTAAGCATCGAGCTTCCTCTACTGCCACTGTGGACTCCGCATAATATGCTAAGCTAGAGAATTCCGCTTCGTGCAGGACAAACCGATTTCCTTGCACCAAGCGCAAAAACTTCTCCTGCAGTTGTCTCTTTTCTGTCCACGACATGAACTATTTTGTAAACTCGCGAACAAACTCTGTCCAAGTCACCTTCGCTAAATCTCGAGTCTGAAACTTTCCTTTCATTAAGTTCACCCACCATCGCTTAGCCTCTCCCTCTAGAAGGAAAACAATCAACTCCACTTTCCTCTCCGCTGGGCACCACATAGTATCAAATATTGCTTCAATCCGTAAAATCCAGTCTTCTATCTCGATCGGGGACAAACCACCGCGAAAGTCGGCGGTTTCAATTCTAGGAATTGCTTCATATCAATATCAATCAGGCGAGGCTGCTGCTTTTCAACAAATGTTGGAGGAGGCACAGCTGGCACAACCGAGGGTCCGACAAGAGGAGGAACAACTGGAGGGGTGTCCCGTACCAGCCTAATTGCTTTGGCGATGGCTTGGGCAATATCAACGATATGCACTGAGGAAGACTGTTGCCCACTTACACTTTCCTCAGACCTGGAGTCCCTGGAGACCTCAGGTTCATCAAGAGTCTCGCGCATCCTGCGGCTCGAATACACTTGAAACGTTTCCTGAGGGTGAACATGGAACAGTTCAGTATGTTCAGATATTCGAATCTCATTGCTGTGAATTATGTTTCATTCTGGTACTTTCTGCATTACACGCAGCACGAGAAACCTCCCTCTGATACCACTTAATTGTAACGGCCCAAAATCCGACACAATTTAATTTTCATTTCGAGCAGGTTTCTCACAAGTAAATGCGCAACAGTTATAATAAAAAGGTGTACGAGGTAAAAACATAAAACCACATGTCATACAAAATATATATACTGTCCAAATAAAAGTGCATGTACAGAACGTCTTAACGACAAAAATCTAAAAATGTACAAATAGTAGACGCATATGCTAACCCGTGGACGAGCCACGTCTTCAACTGATCTTCGGACTGCCTCTGCCTGAGTCCATCCGGCGGGGTCTGGTACGCTGATGCTCGGTTCCTATAAGGGAAATCAGGAACCAGTTAGTTTTGAAAACTAAGTGAATTCCTCACCCTTACCTGTAGTTTCGCACTGCAAGCAGACAAGAGAGTCAGCAACAATCAAATCAATATCCTTCATATTTCATTCATTCGTGATTCATTTCTCAAAATGTTAAGGGTCATTCAATTTCTCAAACATCTGAGTCCGTCGACCCTTCATATCAATATCCTCTTTAGGGCGCTCACACGCGCAGCAGGCTTCAAAGCCTCCTAAATTGGATTCTTTTCATATTCCGTAGGAGTTCGACCCCTCCTACGAGGTGTGGGAGTTCTACCCCTCTCACGATGTGTAGGAGTCTATAGCATCCCCCTTACCAGGCCGACCCTTAGCATTTTGGTGCGTCGACGTGCATTTCCGAATCATTTTCTTCAATTTATTTTAGTTCGTTCAATTCAATTCAAAAATAGAAATTATTTATATTTGGTTCCCCCAAGAGTTATATCGCCCGCTAAGCCACGTTAGCGTGTTCGGTGATTTATATTTTCAATGATATCAAATATTTAAGGAATAACTTGCTTATCAAGTTCATAAAAAGAGACGGTAAGAACTCACCCCAACTTTTTCTTTGCTCTTGTCCCTCGTAGGATTCTCGTCACGTCTATCGCCGGACTCCATGCTCTGCAGTATCAATAAATCATTTACTTTAGGGTTGCGCTATAAATAGTTACGAGCGGACTCCTACGACGATCACAACTACGACCTCTAGGAGTTGTCTAAGGAAGGACTATCGTGGGTGACTTAAAATGAAGGCGCATCATTCGATCAACAAAAGTTTCATATGCCCACAAGAAATAATTCAAATTGCTCCTACAGACAGCCGCAAGAGTTGCCACAATGACAACGTAAAGGGCTGCGAATAGCAGCTCAAATTAACGTGTAAATTTCATCTAAGACAGCCGGCCAGTGTAGGTAACACCCAAACCAACAGTAGTCGGTCAGCATAAGACAACCCCGAACAACAGCAGCCGGCCAGCACACACAACCCCCAACAACAGCAGCCGACCAACACACACAACCCCCAACAACAACAGCCAGCCAACACACATACATGGGAAGCAAAATCAAAACTCCAAATTTGAAGCCCTAATAATTTGGTTCTCAAATTAACTCAAAATTAAAGATTGGGGCACAGAAAAACTATATATTAACATTTCATATGCTTTTTATTAACACAAACCTCAAAAATCTTAACCATAGATTTCAAACACTCTCCAATCTATGCCATAACTTTATATAAGAAGAGAGAGGATTGAAGAGAAAGAGATTACCTTCCTAAAGAAGAAGAAATCGTGCGAAACGGAGGAGATTTGAGGCGGCTAGAGTGATCGACGTGGCAGTGGTTTCCGTTGGGTTCGTTCCGTCGAGAAATGAAGAACAAATAGCAGAATCGTGTTATATCACGGGAACTTCCACCGCCTTACCCAGGCAGCCAGTCACACCACCAGTACAGCCGATTTCAAACAGTGCACAACCACAATCACACACACACACCCAGCCGGTCCAACCATCACATGTCATACATAAACCCTAATCCAAACCAATCCCAATTTCTATTAAGCTCATATAAAATCCAGCCAACTCAAGCCCTTCAAAATTAAACGAAAACGAAACGACTGTCGCAAAATTAATTGGAAAATCCGAACATCAAAATTAACCCGCGACATCGCATTGGCACTGAAGTCATGTTTTCATCATCGGGGATTATTTACATAGTTTTTATATTGCGAATATATATATATATATATATACATATATATATATATATATGTACATATATATATGTATATATGTACATATATATATGTATATATGTACATATGTATATGTATATATGTACATATGTATATGTATATATGTACATATGTATATGTATATATGTACATATGTATATGTATATGTATATATGTACATATGTATATGTATATGTATATATATGTATATATATATATATATATAAGTTCGGGTCTTACAACATTCCTCTGAGTTACCTCACACCCAGTCTCCACCAGGGTCACCGCCTCCTTTCTTCTTCTCGAGTCATCTCCATAGTCTTCTGATCTTTCTGTTCAGGTTTGTTCCCCTGCTCTTCCTGGGACTTTCCCACAGTCTCCCGACCCTTCCGTCCAGGTTCATGTCCCGTCTCTTCCTCAACACTATGCTCAACACTATGTTCGATGGTCTTGTCCTACAGATATGACATTTGACCCTCTGCATCCGGTCTCTTCTAGTGAGCTACCTATGAATGATCCCCCAACACGATGCTACCCCACTCGTGATCGACACCCACCAAGTCGCTTAACCATGCTACTCAGCGTTTTGATCTACCAATCCTTGACATATCAACCCTTCCATCAGTTACTTGTGGTGTTCCAGAGCTTACTGCCTATCGGGAGGCTGTCCTGATTCCTGAGTGGCAGACTGCCATGTCTGACGAGTTGAGCTCTTTGGAGTGCACTTCTACTTGGGATTTAGTTCCTTTACCTACGAGTACAACTTCTATCACCTGCAAGTGGATCTTCAAAGTAAAGACTCACTCGGATGGCATGGTGGAGAGATACAAGACCCGGTTTTTGCCACTTGATTTTCAGTAGGAGCACGGTCGAGAATATGATGAGACCTTCACTCCTGTAGCTGACATGACTACTATCAGGACCCTCATTGCCATCACAGTCGTTAATCAGTGGTCCTTGTTTCAGTTGGATGTGAAGAATGTTTTTCTTCACAGTGACTTGCAGCATGAGGTGTACATGTTCCCCCCCCCCCCCCCCCCCCCCAGGCCTTTCTATCTCTCTTGGACTTGTCTGTCGCCTCCGTCGAGCACTTGATGGTCTCAAATAGGTTCATCTAGCCTGGTTCGAGCGCTTTAGTTCAACAGTTCTTGCTGCAGGTTTTCAGCCCAGTGACTATGATCTAACTTTGTTTGTTTACTCATCATCACGGGGACGAACCCTTCTCCTATGTGGACAACATGATTATTACTGGCGACGATGCCTCCAATATTGAGTTTGTGAAGCATCACCTTCAACAACAGTTTCAGATGATTGATCTTGACAAACTGTGTTACTTCTTGGGCATTGAGTTTTCTGCCACTCGCACTGGCTACGAGTTATCTCAACAGTGCTATACCTCAGACTTATTGGCCCGTATTGCTCTGTCCGACACTTGCACTGCTGCTACTCCCACGGAACTCCACCTTCAACTACGTCTGGATGAGGGCTCTCCTCTTTCCGATCCGATACGGTACCATTGTCTTGTTGGGATCTTGGTTTACCTCATCATTACTAGACCTAACATTGCCATTGTTCATTTGCTGAGTCAGTTTGTGAGTGCTCGCACACAGTTCACTATGCTCACCTATTACGTGTTCCTCTATATCTTCGTGCTACTATGACTCGTGGTCTATTCTACCCCCACAATAGTTCTCTCCAGTTATAAGCATATTCTGATACTACATGGGCCAGTTATCTTGTTGATCATCATTTTGTCACCAGTTATTGTCTCTTCTTGGGCTCTTCACTCATTGCCTAGAAATCCAAGAAGTAGACCGGTGTTTCTCGTTCTAGCACAGAAGTAGAGCTCTGTGTCATGACCACTACAACTGAGGATATTGTCTGGTTTCGTCGAATGCTTGTAGATCTTGGTGATGCCCCTTCTGGTCCTACCACTCTCTATTGTGACAACACCGGGGCCATCCAGATTATCCTGAATCCAACCAAGCACTTGCTCTCCATGCATATTGGTGTTGATGCCTTTTTGTTCATGATCAGCACATTCAGGATACTCTTGTTTCTCATTATGTTCCCACCAAGCGCCAGCTTGTCGATTTGCTCACTCGCGCTCAACATGAGTGTCTTCTCTCCAAACTCTCGGTGTATGATCCCCTGTGAATTTGAGGGGTGGTGGTGGTGTTAGATGCGTCCTACTCATATATAACATAGCGGAAGGAACCAACTCAGTGTGTGTAGGAGAGGCGGGCTACAGGGAAAAATGATACAAATAATAAAAATACAACAAATAATAACACAAAATACTAACACTCCCCTTAGATTAGGCGCCTTATATTTATCATGTCTAATCAGTGTAATGACCCCTTTTTTAGCAGTCGCCACAAATGAACATGTATATTTCATGCATCATCTAACGCAGAAGATAAGAACATTTGATGTGCTTCATAAATAGAAGTATTCATTATATGGCAGAGTATCAAAAGAGAAATGCAGTACATAATATAATTTTTATTTGACGTAGGACAAAGGGTGTGTATATGCCCTAACGAAACTCCAACTGGTGAATGCAAGTATATGATGTTTGGAATTTTACAATGATGCAATGTTCATGTGAGTGTCCAATAATTAAATTAACAATGAATGCTAAATTTAATGAGCGAGATACTGACGTCACGATTAAAAGCAATGAATTAGCTAAGCGAACACGTGTGAATTAAAATAGAAAGTGCTCCTTAGAAAAATATTTAGCGACTATGTATTCCAAGTAACACAATTGATTAAACAAATTTCTACGAGATTTAGATCCCAAATAACATGATTCCCAACTCTAAATTCAACGTTAAGCTAAAGAACAACAAATTAAGAACCTACATAACCAATTGAAGCCTCGTGATGTGATTGGTGGCTGTTTATCTTGACTGATGCTGACACAGGGTAGGCTATGCAACATGAGTGTGTCGACGCTAATTCAAACTTAAGTGAATGTGCAGAATAAACACTACCAAACCCGTCTGAAATAATGCATGTATGATTTAAAATTAGTCAGAATCAGATTTTAGCAACTATAATTATATAAATTAAGTAAACCTACAAATTGTGACTTCGCTTTTCAAGCACACAAGCAATATCAAATGTTTTCTTCGTACAAAGGATTTTCAACCACAATTTGCACGAATAAGCTTTATAGAATTATAAAAAAACTAAACAATAGCACTAACAATCTCAATATCCAAGTACATCTAACATGCCCATCAAAAATCTAATACATAAAGTAAAATAACACAAAACGATAATACTCACAAACACTGAGATCCGGCGATGGCGGAATGCGTCGAATATTTGAATTACTGGCAGTGGGGAAGGGGTGCAATGACTCAGCTGTAGGGCAAGGAAGAAGATGGTTGGACTGATGGATTGTGATTTGGAGGGGAATCGAGGGGTAGTCGTGACTGGAGAGGGGAGATCGGCCGGAGAAAATCGAGGAATTGCTGAATCCGAAAGGGGAAAGCTGCCCACTGCTGAATCTGAGGTGGGGGGAGGGTGCTGGTTGTCGAATCTGAAGGGGAGTTCTAGGTTTGCTAGATCGGAGGGGGAAGAGGCCGTTTGTTGTTGGAGGCATCAAAAGTGTCGTGTAGGGCCAGTGGGTTGTTGTGGAGGTTGAGCGCCAAAAATCAATGCAGGATCGCACGTCTCGTGTAAGAAGGGAAGGCTCGATTGTAGCGGGATCGATAGGGATGGGCTTTGGCTTGCACGACTGGGGAGGAGGGCGCGGGAGAATAGGTTGAAGGAATTGGTGGTAGGCTGCGGTTTTCTCCTGTGAGGAAGGAGGATACCGGGGCAGTTAGAGCGGTTGAATCGTGGAATTAGTATGCAGCAAGGAGTTTCACTGGAATCATAGAGAAATAAACAAGGAAAACGAGAATTTTAGGGAAATAAACCGGGACGTTGCACTCCTGGTCTCGCAACGTCGCACCACGAATGATTGCTGGTCTGGAATCTTTCACAAACCAACAATGAAAGGAAGTGATAGCATCAACCCATTTTTATAACGAAAGGGGCTGTTGAGCACCCGGTGTGAACGACTATGATTGGCCGTTACGCCTGGTGTCCTAAAATACAAGTACAAACTCAAATAAAAAACAAAATACATGTAAACTGCAAACAACGATCCGGATGCGCTCGTGGTCTCAAGTCGTCGATCTGATCTGCGCCTGATGCGCAAATACACAAATGCGGGTCCATCTGAAGGGTGACCAAAAGTGCAGCCTCGATCCCCATCAAAAGAGCAAATGGCCTCCGATTATTGACTATTTTCATGAATTCCAGTAGAACTTGTTGTACAAGCAGGGCATGATTGAAATGTGCAGGATGAAATTGCCTATAGGCTGAACAACGAAGAGAGATAGCTGCTAGTTGGGGGAAAACCCAAACAGAGGATGCTGAGTATTGTACTGGCAGGTAGGAATTGCACAAACTGCCGGAGGCTGGATGTTGCAGGCATGGACTGCATCAAAACCACCGTTTCAAAGAAATAAAACCCCCATTTATGTATTCTGCTCGGAGGATGATGGACAACCTACAGGGAGATAATTTTTTGGGCTTGGACAGTAACAAGGCTGGAATTGGAGGGCGAGAAGACTGTCGGTTGGGTAGTGTAGAAATGGAGAAAGCCAACCTTGTATATATGTCCACTTGGTACAAATACAATGAATGAGTACATATATATAGATGAGAGAAGGAGAGAGGAAAGTCCTATACACAATGTGGGACTAAAGAGAGGAGAGAAAAAAACAATAAATGCTATACAAATGGGCCTAGTTTAAGTGGGCTTTTCCAACACTCCCCCGCAAGCTGGAGCGTATAGGTCATATGCACCCAGCTTGGACAAACACTGGTAGAACAGGGTACTTGATAAGGCCTTTGTGAGGATGTCGGCAACTTGATCAGTTCCTGGAACATGCTTCAATTCAAGTTTCTTCAATTGAACCTTCTCACGAACAAAGTGACAGTCAACTTCGATATGTTTTGTGTGCTCATGAAACACCAGATTCTTTGCGATGTGTATGGCGGCTTGACTATCACAAAATAGAACAACAGAGGAGGGGAGTTTTACTCCCAGGTCAGTAAGGAGACTTTCAAGCCATGTGAGTTCTGAGACAACCGAGGCCATCAATCGGTATTCAGCTTCTGCAGAGGAGCGGGCTACCACAACTTGTTTCTTACTCTTCCACGTAATAAGATGACCACCAAAATAAGTACAGAACCCACTAGTTGACCTTCGATCGTCCAGGGAACCCGCATAGTCGGCATCAGAATAGACAACCAATGCGGGAGCAGAGTCGGAGGTTTTGTAAACCAGCCCTTGACCCGGAGCTCCCTTAAGGTATCGAAGAATCCGTTCAACCGCTTGGAGATGAGAAGCCCGGGGGGCATGCATGAACCGACTGACAACCCCAACTGCAAATGATATATCCGGCCTTGTGACCGTTAGATAGATCAACTTGCCCACAAGACGTCGATAGTATTCCGGGTTCGGAAGTAGCAAATCGTCATCCGAAGCATGAGCGCATAGTTTGTGATTTGCCTCCATCGGGGTACACGCTGGCTTGCAACCAGACTGACCAGCATCTCTGAGAAGATCGAGACAGTACTTTCGTTGGGAGAGCACCAACCCGTCCGGCCGCTGGGCGATCTCGAGACCAAGGAAGTAGCGAAGTTTCCCCAGATCTTTAGTCTGAAAAACAGTGCTCAGATGTTATTTGACGTCTTGAATCCCCTTTGAGTCATCCCCAGTGAGAAGGATGTCATCAACATAAACCAACAGAAGAATGGTGCCAGTGACCCGGTGTCGGGTAAAAAGGGAGAAATCTGCAGAACTCCGAGTGAACCCCATGTCCCGAACCACCTTGCTAAACTTGTCAAACCACGCCCGAGGGGACTGTTTGAGACCATAAATTGACTTTTTGAGAAGACAGACCCGAGACTCCCCCGTGGTCTCAAACCCGGGCGGTTGACGCATGTAGACTGTTTCCTGAAGGTCGCCGTTCAAAAAGGCGTTCTTGATATCAAGCTGATGAAGGGGCCAGCGGCGGTGCACCGCGACGGAGAGAAGAACGCGGACAGTGTTAAGCTTGGCCACCGGAGAGAAGGTTTCCTCATAGTCGAGACCCTCCTGTTGTGTGAAGCCACAGGCCACAAGACGGGCCTTCAGTCGGGCAATAGTTCCATCCGGAGCATGCTTGATGACGAACACCCATTTATACCCAACAGGGTGCTGACCGGGAGGTAAGGGAACCAAGACCCAGGTCTGGTTGGCACAGAGGGCCGTCATTTCTTCGTCCATGGCAGCCCGCCAGCCAGGATGGTGAAGCGCCTCCTGCAAAGAGTTAGGGACCGAAACAGAGGATAATGATGTGGCAAAGTGAAGAAGAGAGGGGGAGAGGCGATGGAGAGAGACGTAATTCGCCATTGGATGAGCGGTAGAGACGGGAGCCGGAGCAGCAGGGAGCAGAGCACCAGAGGGCGAAGCCGACTGCAGAGGGGCAACAGGATGAGGAGAGCGACGAGAATAGACCCGGATAACCGGTGGTGGTGGACGGACAGGAGGTATGGAAGGCAGAGAGGATGAGGAGTGATGAGCAGGAATGACAGGACGAACGACGAGATCTGGACTCAAAGCGATATCTAGAGCAGAGAAGAATGGAATATCTTCACGGAAAGTCACGTCAGCCGAGACAGTAACCTTGCGTGTAGTAGACGAGTAACATACATAATCCTTCTGAGTGCGCGAGTACCCCACAAAGATATGCTTGGTGGCACGAGGGTCCAATTTGTCCGTGGAGGGACCGAGGTGGTGAACGTAGCAGGTACACCCAAACACCCGTGGAGGAACGGGAAAAGGCGGAGTTGTGGGAAAGAGGAGGCTGAAGGGAGTAGCATACTGGAGGACGGAAGACGGGAGGCGGTTGATGAGAAAGCAAGCCGTGGAGAGCGCGTAGTTCCAGTACAGTTTGGGAACCTGCATTTGAAGCATAAGGGAGCGAGCGACATCAAGAAGGTGACGATTCTTGCGCTCGGCGATACCATTCTGTTGTGGAGTGTACGGACATGAGGTTTGGTGAAGAATGCCGAACTCAGAGCAGAGAGTGGCAAAGGTATGGCTGGTGTACTCCCGCGCATTGTCAGTACGAATAGTGCGAATAGGCGCAGAGAACTGAGTGCGAGTCTCAAGTATGAAAGCCCGGAATACGCGGGGAAGTTCAGAGCGATCCCGAAAGAGATATAACCACGTCATGCGAGAGTAATCATCAATAAAAGTAAGAAAATATCGATAGCCAGAAATACTAGTAAATTTGTACGGACCCCATATATCGGAGTGTACTAAAATAAAAGGAGCGGAGCTCCGAGTACAATGATGAGGGAACGATGAACGGGGCTGTTTGCCCAAAATACATGTGTCGCAGCGAAAAGCAGGGAGAGTAACATCAGGAAGAGTCTTCCGGAGGACTGGAAGAGGAGCATGTCCCAGACGACGATGCCAATCCGAAGAGGAGATAGATGCGAGGACAGTGGGAGAGTCGTCAAGAAGATAGAGCCCATTCTGCAGCCGTCCTCTACCAATGATAGTCCGCGTCTGCTGATCCTGTATGAGAAAAGAAGAAGTAAATGTCACGGAGTAATTAGAATCAGTAGTAAGACGACCAACAGACAGTAAATTGAAAGGAGAGCCCGAAACATGTAGAGCCGAGCGCAGGAGGAGAGAAGAGGTGAGTGAAATATCAGCACATCCAGAGACTGGAACCGATGCCCCATTAGCGACAGTAATGTACTTCGGGTGAGGTGAAGACATGAGGCGGCCTAACAGAGGTGATATGATGAGTGGCACCAGAATCAAGGATCCAGCGCGTGCCAGAGGATAGACAGGCGATACCTTCATTGGAGATAGAGGCAGCAGAGGCAACCGAGGCAGGCGGACGGCTGAGCAGGCCATGAAGATGCTGGAGCTGAAGACGAAACTCGTCGAGATCAGTACGAGGGGAAGCAGAGTCGGTAGTAGCAGCAGAGGCTTGCGGACGAGGAGATCGGCCATGTTTGCGATAGCATGTGGCCTCAAGATGTCCATCTTTACCGCAGAACGAGCACTTAGGCCTAGACCGACTACCCCGACCCCGGCCGCGAGAGTCAGAGCGGCCGCCACGGACAGAAAAGGGGAGAGGCAATAAGAGAGCTGGTGCCTGTTGAACAAGGGCCGGAGAAGGAAATCCGGGCACATCCGGAGGCGGGGAGACTTTAAGAAGCATTGAGCACACATCGGAAAAAGATGGTGTAACGGTAGAGGAGAGGATGTGAGCCCGGACACTGTGAAGATGAGGCGGTACCCGGGCCATCATCATGACGATACCCACAGCTTCCTTTTGGGTACGTTGAGCAGCAAGATCTAAAGTCGGAGGCTGATGGTGGATCCAAGCCTCAACCAGAGACCGGGCCTGAGCAACAAAGGACGTCAGGTCGGTTGCGCCACTGCTATCAAGGGCCTGGAGAGCAGTGATGATGTCATATAGATGGTGGAGACTATCTTTGCCAGAGTAGAGAGTGTGGAGCTCGTCCCACATGCCTTTGGCCGTCTCATGATACATGGCCAGACGATAAGATTCGCCATCAAGAGAGTTGAGAAGCCAAGTCTGCACACGACCATCATTGCGTAACCATTCCTCAGTAGGGTTACCGATAACGGGCTGAGTCAAGTGATGAAGGAACCCCTTTGACTGCAGGACACGACGAACCGAGTGTGCCCATTCCACAAAGTTCTTCTTGCCAGTGAGAGAAATTGTAGTAATCCGAAGCTCGTCGCGGACTTCCTGGAGAGAGGCCGGGCGTTCAGGAGGAGGAACAGCCGTGCCGACAGAGTCCGCAGATGTAGACATGGGGGCGACCTGGAGGAGAGGAAGCGGGAAGACAACGGACTGGATGAGGGCGCGACGAGCTGGAGGAGGCCGCGGCGGACTGGAGGAGGTGAGCACAGACACGCTCAGCAAGGAGCGGACTATGAGAGGCAGCGGCGGATTGGATAGGCCGAGGCGGACTGGATCAGACCGCGGCGGACTGGATCAGACCGCGGCGGACTGTAGCGGGCTGAGAAGAGAGGACAAGCCGGTGAAGCACGACACGTCGCGGGAACAAGAGAGCGACCGCAGCGGGCTGGACCAGTCCGCAAGACTGAAAAATCGCAGAGAGGCGAGCCCGCAGCGGACAGGGAAAAGAACTTCGCCGCCTGAAGAGGAAGGAGAGCAGCCGCAGACAGGAGAGAAGTGCGGACAGAAGGAGGCCGCCGGGCTTACGACGGACGAACGAGAGCAAGAAGAGGAGGCAATACCGAGTTCGCAGCGGACAGGAGGAGACCGCGGAGCAAGGGATCGAGTTCGCCGAGGTCGCGCCAGACAAGAAGAGGCCGCAGCGGACTATGGGAAGCAGTGGACCCCACAGGATCAGAGAGAGGGCTATAAAGAGGGGCCTGAAGAGGAGGGAAGAGGAGGGAAGAGAAGTGGTTCCACGGGATGAGAGGAAGCGGTTTGGAAAAGGGAGGCCGCAGGGGTGATGCGACTAGGAGGCGCGGACACACAAAAGCAGGCCGCAGAGACCGCAGGCCGCAGGGCGGATAGAAAAGGGAGTCCGCAGGAGTCCGGAACCTCGCTTTGATACCATGTAGAAATGGAGAAAGCCAACCTTGTATATATGTCCACTTGGTACAAATACAATGAATGAGTACATATATATAGATGAGAGAAGGAGAGAGGAAAGTCCTATACACAATGTGAGACTAAAGAGAGGAGAGAAAAAAACAATAAATGCTATACAAATGGGCCTAGTTTAAGTGGGCTTTTCCAACAGGTAGAAACAACATATCAACACCAATCAAGGGCAGGGAAAGGCTCGACCAGAGACGTAAAAGGGAGTATTCCAGCACCTGGGAAGATTGACACAAGCAATCAGAGAAGGCGACATTGTCGTTCTCATCCAGGGTGTCTGTGAATCTTCGACGAGGCTAACATTCAGCACATAGATGTTGTCGTTCTCCTCCTCGGGGGTCGACAGTTCATGGTGAAGCCTGCGACCGACCAGGTGGGCTTTCGTTCTCGCTCAGGCAGGGTTCGATCGTCTTCAACACGCTTGGATATTGACCACAGAGGCTTCGTTCGGCTCCAGGGAGGCCCGATAGTTCTCTAGTTGACAATCCCGACGGTTTCTAGTTGTTTTCAGACAATTCCAAGTGGTTCCTGGAAGATATTGAGTGGTTGCAGAAACGTACGAACAAAAATTGTTGGTTCTCAGCGGTTACGGTAGGGTCAAAGGGAATTTGGTGGAATTTAACTGGCGCTTTGTGGAAATAGGGAGGAGTTCACGTGAAAGACAGGAAACAAACTTGACTAGGCATCGCACCTAGTGTTCCACGACGTCACACCACAAAGGATCGCAAAATGAGGAAATCTCTCCAAAATTCTGCAATGACTTGAAATGAAGTCCACACATATTTATAGGAGAGCCACACACATCAAACCGCTATGATCGACCATCGCAATAAACATTAAATCACACGAAATATCACTCGATAAAATAAAACAACACATGAAAAATATGTCATCGACGCTTTGAACGCGACAATGGGCTCAAATCGTCCATATGACGGCCTTAATCCCCCTCTTGCGAATGTAAATTCGAATGGGCCCCGATGTGGGTTGGCCCGCTCGTGGACTGTGATCCCCATCATTATTCCATCATATTAGATTTCAAAACTAGTCACAAAAATAGATGCATCTTGTGCTACAACAAATTAACCAATGTCTAACATACATATCGACACCTATCTATTTAAAATAAAAGTGAATGTTTTTATACTTGCAATTCGAGTTTTTGCATTTCTTCCAGTGAGCGTTGAGCACTTTAAACACTGCTGTGATCACCTACACCCAAAGACTATACCTTTTTTTCCATTTGGATCCGCTTCTTCTCTTCTGCCTTCTTACTGTTGATGTCAACTACTACTTCGTTCTTCGTCTAAATAATTTAATTATCTACTAGGTGACACAGGAAGTATCTATAGGCGGCGGTAAATAGGCGACTTAATCCCTACATGTTATGCAAATCCGACGGTTAAGCCACAAATTAGATAATTAAATTAAACTTCTACGCAGATAATTTACAGCAAGAAAAAATATTTAATTAGGACAAAAACAAGCTTAGGCTTTCTTTCGCGTGGAGGGCCAAAGCGAGAGCGAGCGGTGAATGAACCCTACAAATCATAATATTTATCAAACAAATCACCACAATACAATATACCCAAACAAATATGAGAACCAATCCAATATAAATATGCTGAAATAATAATCCAATACAACAGAATCTCACCAAATTGTGGGCTGACCGAGGCACTGAAGATTTCAGAGCTGGATGCGTGGAACGACGATCAAACGTGGAACCGATGGCGGGAAAATGAAGGAGGTGACTTTCCTCTGCGGTGGAGGGTGGAATCGGACCGGAAATGGATAGATTCGGCTACAAATGGACAGATCCGGGCAGGAAAGGGTAGATCCGATAATATGAGATCAGATCTGGGTTGAAAATTCTAGATCAGGGCTGATCCGGGAGGAGGGCTTTTGGTGATGGTTCCACGAGGAAGTGAGATGGCGGCAAAGGAATTTTAGGGTTTGGATGGGGGAGATTGCAGTAGGGATTAAAGGGGGCTGATAGCGGCGGCTTAGGGTTATGGGGAGGGGCGGACGACAGGGGGTATTGGCGGGAAGCGGCCTGGTGGAGGGGAGAAACAGGTGGTCTTGCGGCTGCAGGGGTGTAGGCACTGCAGGCCTGCGGTCTGGGGTGGGGAAACTGGAGCAGGGTGTTGTTTTGGAAGCCGGCTGCTGCAAGACTGAAGAACCGCCTGATAGAGGGGGAAAAACTATAGACTTGAATAGTAAATTTATTTTTTGAATAGTGCAATGAAGAGGAATAAGAATTAGAGAGGTGGCTGGATTTTGGGGGGCTGCAACGTGTGGAGGAAGGGTTTGAGGTTTGGAAAATGGAGGCTAGGGTTAGGGGGTATTTTGGGGAGGAAGATACAAGTCTAGGAGTCGTCACCTAGGGTTCCACGGAGTCGGCACCGTCGCGGGATTACGGGAATCCAGGAATACAAATCTCCAAATTCTGCAATGCCTTAGATCAACCCTTAAGAGGTCTATTTATAATAAAGAAAAGATTAGGACATCTCCCATCAACGACTATGATTGACCGGAAGTGAGGCTATCCAAATACAACAAAATAAATGCAAACACAGTGACATAATATATCAAATCGATTCGCAACGCGAATCCAGACACATCTGTCGAGTCCGATCGTCGATCCGGGCACGCCATATATGGTAAGTTGCCAAATCAGCCCCAAACGGGCCCAAAACTCGTCCTCGTCTCTGCTCCGTATCAATCTCCCCGGCTTGAAAGAATTCATCTCCCGATGAATTGAGATCAAAATTCTCCCGATGAATGCCAGGTGCAACTCGAAGAGGACCACCAAAAGTCATCAAAATGTCGTTGACGGAAGAGATTCCTCGACAATCAACTCCTCCTGACTGAAAAGTTGTCATCTCCGATGAATTGATACGACCGTACTGAAGTCGAAGTCCAGGGGTGAATCGATCATGCTCTGCTGCAAGTAACCAGGTGTTACCAGCGTCTGTAGTTGGAATACACTGGTGGAGTCTAGTCTCCATGAAGCTCTCAACGCTCACCTCACGAGTGGTGGATCCCGGTGCGATCAGCGGCGCCGTAGGCAGAACCAAAGAAAATGAGTCCCCAGGTGGGTGGGTGTCAGAGGTAGGTGGGTAGTGGTGGCCATCAGACGTATGTGAGCTATGAAGGTGACAAGGTAACGAAAATGGAGGTGTGGGCGGCTGGAAGTCCCCACTGCTTGGGTCCCCATACTGACGAAGCTTGTAATACGACGTCATATCCTCAACACTAAATAGCAGGTGGATACCCATACTTGCAAGGATATCAAGATCATAGGTGTTTGCTTCAATCCGTCTCATGATTATATATGAATCCATTCGCCTAACGCTCAAGCCTTTAGCAAGCCTCGCACGGAGCCTCGCAACGCAGATTCTCACCATCACCTGCCCTTCATTCATGAAGTACCTGTTCTTTCCAGCGAACATCCGTATGTGATTCATAAAATTTCTTATCATTATGGATTATCTGTCGGAATGACTCATGACACATATGCAAACGATGAACAAACAACATAACAGACGCATACAAATGATGAAGAAACGACTCAACAAACTCATGCAAATGATACAAATAAAACACGCCAGGCATAACATGCTCTCAATGTGAAAATCTAATAATGACCTAAAAATCTATCAAGAGAGGTGACCTATTAGGAGGCTCTCTCGGTGGAATATAAAAAAACTCATCCCGTGTGAAATGAGTGCTCAGATGATCGTGAGAAACATCTATACTTAAAGGCGAGCTCATGGAGAGCAAAATGTCTCTCAGGGAGCATAACACATCAGGGGACTTACCAGGAGGTGTGTAAGAAAAGTCATCACGAATGCGACGATCACCTGAATGAAAATATTGTATACCGACTAAAATACGTGAATCTCGAGTGTGATGCGTGTCCCCAAAAATAAAGAGCTCGTCCGGTGGGTTAGCAGGTGATGCATCCCAAAACTCATCGAGGGTGCGATGTATCAGCAGGTGGTGCCCTAAATAATTGATGCTCCGCACAATATCCATCCTTGGGGGCAAGGTCAGAGATGATAATGGAAGAAACACCTCTAACCCGAAACTCGTAAATAAGCGGCTTACCTGAATCGCATCCTCACCAGGATGTGGTGGCTCATCAGGAGGCTCAACATGGGGGTCGTCATAGTACTCGTCACCAGGTTCATGATCCTCCAGATGAGTACCATCGTGAGGGGTAGTGTCTCCGTGAATGGGTAATATAGTCACTAAGAGATCAGCACCATGCTCTGGACCCTCGGTCGTGATGTGACTCCGGGCAGTGACAATGGGAGAGCGACATAGACCTTCACTCAATAGTGGATCTGTGGGTGCGGTGTCAGGAAATGGGTTTGTGGTTGGGTGCTAACTAATCCGCTCTATGGTAGAGGAGGTGTGGGTGTGGGACACAACACTACAGATTCAGTAGGTCGTTCAGGCTTGCTCTCAGTCGAGGTCACAAGGGAAGGGTCAAAAATAAGAGATAAGTCACTCACTAGGCTAAGCACCTCACTGGGGTGAGAGCAATCCGCCTCATGTATCACGTCTGTCGTGGCTGACAGGACAGTGGTAGGCGTCAGGGTGACCTCAGTATGGGAGGGACTCGTACTGCGGAGGTCAGAGTGAGAATTCCATCGACTAGCTCTTGCGGATCTCAAAGACTGTTCGTAATGAAGGGCAAGCTGATATGTCGACTCGAGGGACTTCGAGCTATGATAAATCACCTTTGTACGTATGTCAGATCGAAGCCCAGACCGAAATCGGGAAGTGGTCATGGTTGGGTCCTCTCGTATATCACTCCTCACAACTAAATCATCGAAGCAATCCCTGTACTCAACAACTGACAAGGATCCTTGTTGAAGGGAAAATAATTGGTCGAGTAAGCGGCTCCGATACGACGAAGGCAGATACCTCTGACACAAAGTACGATTCATTGCCCCCCAATTGGTGATGCGATGTAGACGGGCTCGCTCGCGGGTCCCCTCAACGCTAGCCCAATATGTCCTCGGCTGATCTAAAAGTCTAAGTTTCACAAACTTGACACGACGCTCACCGAATACCTCAAAATGATCAAGATAATACTTCATATCCACGAGCCAATAACTGAAAGATTCGGGACTCGATGAGCCGTCAAAGGAAGGGGTAGCAGTACAAAACTGACTCTCAAGATCTCTCTCGGAACGAGTATCCTCATAATAATCATTCCTAAGGTAACCGAGTCATGTCGAAGGATCAACACGATCCACTCACGTATACGGATAAAGACGACGACAATCATCATACTGATCGTTTCTAACATAGTGGGGTCGTGTCAGTGGGTCAACACGATCTCTGAAAATGGTGTATTGCGATCGAGAATGATCGTCTCTAACATAGTGTCGGTGGATCTCGCCGACAGGGTTCTGTGAGAGCGGGTGCAAGTGGGCCCGAAACCTTTAAATTGAGGTGGGGACAAGTGGTGATACCTAGACATGACGGACAAACCTATAGACTCTACAACTACATATCGAAAAGTGCGCGCAACCTGCCCTCTGATACCCATTGACGCAGGAGGTATCTATAGGCGGCCGTAAATCGGCGACCTAACCCCTACATGCTATGCCGACGGTTAAGTCACAAATTAGATAATTAAATTAGACATCCCACGCAGATAATTTACAACAAGACAAAATATTTTATTAGACAAAAACAAGCTTAGGCTTTCCTTCGCGTGGAGGGTCAAAGCGAGAGCGAGCGGCGAATGAACTCTGCAAATCACAATATTTATCTAACAAATCACCGCAATACAATATACCCAAACAAATATGAAATCCAATCCAATATAAATATGCTGAAATAATAATCCAATACAACGGAATCTCACCAAATAATGGGCTGACCGAGACACTGAAGATTTCAGAGCCGGATGCATGGAACGACGATCAAACGTGAAACCGATGACGGGAAAATGAAGGAGGTGGCTTTCCTCGGCGGTGGAGGGTGGAATCAGACCGAAAATGGATTGATCCGGCCACAGATGGACAGATCCGGGCGGGGAAGGATAGATCAGACAATATGAGATCAGATCCGGGTTGAAAACTCGAGATTAGGGCTGATCCGGGTGGAGGGCTTTGGGTGGTGGTTTCACGAGGAAGTGAGATGGCGACAATGGAATTTTAGTGTTCAGATGGGGAGGTTGCATTATGGATTAAAGGGGGCTGATCGCGGCGGCTTAGGGTTATGGGGAGGGGCGGACGACATGGGGTATTGGCGGGAGTAGCGTCCTGGTGGAGGGGAGAAACATGTGGTCTGGTGGCTGCAGGGGTGTAGGCATTGCAGGCCTGCGGTCTGGGGTTGGGAAACTGGAGCAGAGTGCTATTTTAGAAGCCGACGGCTGCAAGACTGAAGAACCGCCTGATAGAGGGGAAAAAACTATAGACTTGAATAGTAAATTTAATTTTTGAATAATGCAATGAAAATGAAAAGGAATAGGAATTCGAGAGGTGGTTGGATTTTGGGGGGCTGCAACGGGTGGAGGAAAGGTTTGGGGCTTGGAAAATGGAGGCTAGGGTTTGGGGGTACCTTGAGGAGGAAAATACAAGCCTAGGAGTTGTCACCTAGGGTTCCACGGAGTCGGCACCGTGGCGGGATCGCGAGAATCCGGAAATACAAATCTCCAAATTCTGCAATGCCTTAGATCAACCCCTAAGAGGTCTATTTATAATAAAGAAAAGATTAATGCATCCCCCATCAACGATAATGATTGACCGGAGGCGAGGCTATCCAAATTCAACAAAATAAATGCAAACATAGTGACATAATATATCAAATCGATTTGCAATGCGAATTCAGACACATCTGCAGAGTCCGATCGTCGATTCGGGCACGCCATATATGGTAAGTCGCCAAATCTGCCCCAAACGGGCCCAAAATTCGTCCTCGTCTCTGCTACGTATCACTAGGTTAGGTAACAGACTATGCGAATTCTTATTTTCTTTAACAACGTACAAAGAAAACTAGAGTTAATAATCAATATCATTATAAAAAAATAATAAAATAACAAAATGACATTTTCCTATCAGTTATTTGAAGTGTATAATGAAATTAAGTTACTTTATGTTCATTTGTTGGATATAAAGTATTTATTCATATGAGTGTGCCGATAAGAATATTTCTTCACATCAGTTTAGTCATTTGATCACTTTCTTAATTTAGTCATTTACTTTCTTACTTTTAAACTTATCACGTATCTTTATCTTTATTCATTGGGTAAAATTGAGGATACATTTTATCTTTGCATTCATTCATTCATGGGTCCATTACGTGCTTTTCTAGTATGCTTACCAGGGCTATCATCTAGCATGGAGTACTATTAGGAGACTTGGATAGAATCCTTCGTAGTAGGAGGAAACTCACACCCCTCCTCTTCTAGGTTAACCCTTAACAGTGCCCTTACACATCGATGCATCATTTAATTTTTTTTTCCTTTTGTCATTATTTCATATTTATTTGAGAGTAAATTTTTATTAATTGCTCCCTCCAGGTTCTTTCATCTCTTTTGTTTTATCCAAGTTCTCTACAGATGACTTACGTTGTGCAGGCATAATGGATATTATTCTATGGAGATCCCAATGTTCAGTGACTTTTAATCGGATATAATCATAAATGCTTAAAAAAATTATATAATATAATAGATTGCTTCAATATCTAACAGTGTTGTGGATATCCTCCGATGTGGCCGACATGTCAGCCGACTTAAAAGTTTCATGGATAAAATGACACATTTCCGATATTTGTTTGCAAAATATCCTTTTGTAATATATCATCCGATATGTCTGTTATTGACCGATATATTTGCCGATATATCAGCCGATATATCCCGACATTTTATCGAATGTTTTTTTTAAATTTATTTTAATTAGTGTCTATTGTCTAATAGACAATAGATCAAAATTGTTTCATTGTTTAGGTTGTTTTTTCCCTTCCTCTGACTTTGTTCCTTACTCATGTCCATCATCGACTTCAATTATGCATGGTCTTTGAATTATGAAATAAAGGTTCCTTATCTTCTATTGTCATCGACAACTTCCTGACATTCTGTTTCTTGTCGTTTTACTTCATGTGTTATATCGTTATTACAGTTGAGAGATATGAGATATTAGCATTTAATATAGAAAATATTTGTATTAACTACGTAGTATTTGTATCCTAAATAGAGCAAACCCTATTTAGGACTTATTATTGCACACGGATCAATGACTTGTCACAAAGTCGTATTCCGATGTAATAGTATAAATACCCCCCATGTGGAAGAATAAAATCATCAAAGTTATTATTTCTCCTTATTTCTACTTGGTATCAGAGCCAACCCTAAAATCCCGATCGTTCCCCACTTCACTGTCCCGCTCGTTCTCAACTTCGCCGCTCCCGCATCTCGCTCAACCAACGCCCTCGTCTCCGACCACGTCCGGCACGTCTCGCATAGCCGACGCCTCTCCCGTCAAGGATGGCGGGCGGCACTGCCGCTGGCTGCTGAGAGGGGTGTCGCCGCTGCCCCTCTATGACGCAGTCGGTCGATTCGATCTTCCAGGCGATCTTCCAAACACCGATTTCTGCATGACGAAGGTGCCTATGCACGGCTTGTCCTTCCAGCGACCCTTCTGCACCGCTGGCCGCCGCCGGCTTCCAGTCCTATCGATTCCAGCCGATCCAAGTCGCCCCCAGCCGATCCAAGCGGTTCTTCAGCGCCGGGTTACTGTTCCAACATGGAGACCTCTTCTATGACGTCACCAGATGTGATTCCACCTCAAATGAGCGACCCTCCGCGGGCTCATGACCACTCCGGATCTCTAAAGATCACCATGGTCCCGTTGGACGACACAAACTACCTTGAATGGTCCCGAGCGGCGCAACATGTCATTCGTAACCATCAGTTGTTTGGTTACATTGATGGTACCCGTACGTCACCCCAAAAAACGAATCCCTCCTGGAAGAAATGGGATTCCGAAAACTCTTTAGTTGTTTCGTGGCTCCTACACTCTATGTCTCCGAAGGTCTATCAGAGTTACATGTTGATGGACTCTGCCTTTGACATCTGGACCCGCGGCCGTGAGACATACTCGCACGTGGGCAGCTCGACTCAGGTATATGAACTCACTCGCCGCATTTTTGAATTGCGGCAAGGGTCTATGACTGTCTCGTCTTTTTTCTCAGAGTTCGAGCGTCTATATCAGGAGCTGGACTATTTCTCGCCCTTCACCCCTGCGTGCACTGCAGATGCTGTTCAGCTACAGCAGCTGAAAGATCGATTTCGCCTTCATGTCTTCTTGATGGGGCCGAATATGGAGTTTGACATAATGCAGACTCATATCCTTCACTGCTCTCCTTTCCCATCTCTTCTAGAGGCCTTCAGCATGGTTCTAGGCGATGATGACCGCCGGAAGTCCCTTACTGCTAGTCTTCACCATGGTACTAATCTTCCTCTTGAACGCTCTGCTTTGACTGGCGCTAGCCAAGGTCCGAATATCAGCCCCCGCAACTCTGGTCCTTCCTGTGATTATTGTGGCCGGAAAGGTCATACCAGAGAGGTCTGTTACAGACTTCACCCTCATCTTGCTCCTCGTGGCCGTGGCCGTGGCCGTGGCCGAGAGCCAGGTCGTGGTGGTCATCGCCAGGGAAATCTCAGACATCATAATGCTGCTTACTCTACAGATGTTTATGACGAGATCTCTACTAGTGCCCCATGTCAGCTTACTGCTCAGGAGTTGGATGCTTTCCGCCGCCTACTGCACTCTCAGCCTGATCCACGACCGGGTGCATCTGCTTCCATTGCCTCTATTACCATGCCAAGTGCTCCCACCACTACAACCTCCTCCTCTGAGTGGGTAATTGATTCTGGTTCCACCCATCACATGACCGGTTCCTCCTCAGGTTTCCTCTCTTACACTCCCTTGTTTGGTAAGGAAAAGGTTATTTCTGCTAATGACCTGTTATCCCCCATTGTCTGGCAAAGGACAGATCTCATGTTGCTCTTTTATTTCTCTGCGATCTTTCCTTCATGTTCCATCCTTTCCGCGCAATTTGCTTTCCATTAGTGATATTACCCGCTCTCTCAATTGCTCGGTAACTTTTTTTCCTGATTCACGTGTTTTCCAGAAACTGGGTACGAAGCGGAGCTTTGACAGTGGTAGGAACCGTGGTGGTCTGTATTACTTGGACATGCCTTCATCTCAAGCCCTCTCATGTTCTGCTGTTACAGTTGAAGATGTTCGCCGCTGGCATCGCCGGCTTGGACACCCTTCTCCTATTTATCTTCTGAAACTATTCCTGTTTTTTCCCCGTTTTTGAAACACTTTGTCTGTGATGAATGTGACAGGTTTAAACATGTGAGACATCATACATCACATTTGTCATCTCCATGTAATACTCCTTTTGATATCATACACTCTGATGTTTGTGGACCATCCCCTATTGTTTCTACCTTTGGTTATCGGTGGTTTGTCACCTTCATTGATTGTTTTTCTCGCACGACTTGAGTTTACTTGTTAAAGAAAAAAAGTGAGGTCCTTGCCTGTTTTCAACTTTTTCACAAAATGATTCCGACTCAATTCAAGGGGATCATCCGAGTCTTGCGTAGTGATAATGGAGGCGAATATGATGATCGAGGAGCATTTGACTCATACCTTGCTGATCATGGTATTATCCACCAGACCACGTGTGTCCACACTTCTACCCAAAACAATGTCGCCGAACGTAAAAACCGGCAACTATTGGATGTTGCCCGTTGCCTTCTAGGTACTATGCACCTTCCCAAGCCCTATTAGGCTGATGCAGTTCTTACTGCTGCTCACCTTATCAATCGGCTTCCCTCACGTATCCTTGGTTACGCTACTCCTCTGGCACGGCTGTCTACCATGACTACTGTCTATACTTCTCACCTTTCCCCTCGTGTCTTTGGCTGTGTTTGCTTCGTCCACGTCCATTCGCCTCACCGAGACAAACTAGACCCACAGGCTCATCGGTGTGTGTTCCTTGGATGCTCTTCCACTACTAAAGGGTATCTGTGTTATCATCCTCCCTCCAGTCGTCTATACTGCACTATGGATGTTACCTTTCAGGGAGGCGAACCATATTTCACGACATCGACTCATGTTGTTCGTCAGGGGGAGAGTAGTTATGTGGATCTTCCTAGTCATGTGGATCTTCCCCTTCCTATCCCTCCGGTTCCACCTCTACCACAGCCACTACAACTCCCTCCACCACAGCCTTTTCTGTACCAGGAACAGGGACCTCCTATCCCTCTACCTACTATTTCAATATCTCCATTTCCCCACGTGTATCACCGACGAACTTCCCGTTTACAGGCTACCAAGGCTCCGCCTCTACCAGCGCCCGCTTCAGCCGCAGATCCTGATGATGCGGACTTGCATATCTCACTTGCTCAGTTACGTAAGTCTGCATGTACTAATCATCCTATTTCTAATCACGTTGAGTACCACCATCTCTCTCCTGGCCACCAGGCTTTTGTTGCTTCTCTTTCGGCTGTTTCTATTCCCAAGACATGACAGGAAGCCTTGTGCATTCTAGTTTGGCCTCAGGCTATGAAAGAGGAGATGGATGCCTTAGACAAAAATCACACTTGGGATGTCTCTCCGCTTCCCCATGGCAAGAGAGCTATTGGTTCAAGATGGGTGTTTTCCGTCAAGCAAAATCAAGAAGGTAAGGTCGAACGGTACAAAGCACGACTAGTGGCTCAGGGGTACGCTCAGACTCAGGGCGTGGACTACCAGGAGACATTTGATCCCGTGGCCAAGATGGACTCTATTCGGGTATTATTGCCCGTCGCAGTGATCATGAGCTGGGAGGTCCTTCAATTGGATGTCAAGAACACGTTCTTCCATGGTGACCTCGAGGAAGAGGTCTATATGACATTTCCTCCTGGGTTTAGTAAAGAGGATGCTAAAGGCATGGTCTGCCGGTTACTGAGATCCTTATATGGCTTGAAATAGTCCCCAAGAGCATGATTCGACAGATTCCTCAACGCTATGCTTAAGTTTGGTTATAAGCAGGCGCAAGTAGATCACACTATGTTCATTCGAAGACGAGATCAGAGTATTGTGGTTCTTATTATTTATGTGGATGATATTGTCATCACCGATAATGATGCAGAAGAAATTGCAAATCTCAAGTCTCTCTTGCCTGCGAAATTTGAGGTAAAAGACTTGGGAAGGTTACGATATTTTCTGGGGATAGAGGTGACAAGATCCAATCAGGGTATCTTCATATCTCAGCGAAAGTATGTCCTAGATCTGCTATAGGAGACATGTATGCTTGGATGTGTTCCTACGAACACCCCAATGGAAGAAAATCATGATATCTGTGAAGATGGTGAAAGTGACCGTGCTGATGTCACCCGCTATCAGAGATTAGTTGGAAAACTAATATATCTATCTCATACTCGTCTGGACATTACATATGCCATGGGCATTTTGAGCAGATAAATGCATGCTCCTCGTGTTAGACACCAAGAGACAGCTTACAGGGTGTTACGGTACTTAAAGAAATCTCCTGACCGTGGACTCTTGTTCACCAAGAATGACCACTTGAGGATAAAGGTCTTTACTGATGCTGATTGGGCAGGATGTCGTGATGATCGGAAGTCCACTACGGGTTATTGTTCCTTTGTTGGAGGAAACCTGGTAACATGATGCAGTAAAAAGCAAAATGTAATGGCCAGATCGAGTGCCGAAGCAGAGTATTGTGCGATATCACAAGGGATGTGTGAAGGTCTGTGGCTTCGTACTATTCTACATGACTTGGGGTTTACTGATACATCCCCCTTCTCCCTATTCTGCGACAATAAGGCGGCTATCGACATAGTCCACAACCCTGTTCAACATGACAGGACAAAGCACGTCGAGGTGGATCAACACTTTATCGAAGATCACTTGGATAAGAAAACAGTGGTCACTCCTTTCGTCCAATCAAAATATCAACTAGCAGATGTGTTTACTAAAAGCTTGGGAAATGACATATTTACTGATGACATCAGAAAATTGGGCGTGACCGACATCTTTCATCCGACTTGAGGGAGAGAGTTGAGAGATATGAGATATTAGCATTTAATATAGAAAATATTGTATTAACTACGTAGTATCTGTATCCTAAATAGAGCAAACCCTATTTAGGAATTATTAGTGCACACGGATCAATGACGTGTCACCAAGTCGTATTCCGATGTAATAGTATAAATACCCCCTATGTGGAAGAATAAAATCATCGAAGTTATTATTTCTCCTTATTTCTACTATTACTTGTGTAACACAAAATGTCTATATTAGTTTGATAAATTTAGGAGTTCAATAAATATCAAATTATTAATATATTAATATATATAAATTAAAAATGATTAAGTTTATAGAACCGATATATGAAATATTCCCGATATATCCTCCGTCATATTAAAACTGACATGAAAAACCTAAACCGACGCGTCCCCGATATCCTACATATAAAACCTTGATATCTTATACGGAAATCATACTCGAATGCATATATAAAAAACATTTTCTTTCATCAATCAAATGTATGAGTATTGTAGGATTGTAAATCAGTAAGATAATAGACAATAATTTAAATGAAGTAAGAACTCATTAAGCTTTCCCTTTTCCTTTATCCTTCCCTGGGTTTGTGTCCCCTCCCCCCTACCCCACGTGAAGCCAAGTCTAACTCAGTTTCTTCTCAATTTGGAGTCGACGGCCTTGTAGATAACATTTTTGACGTTCAATTTCATTTATTCTAATCCATTTCTTATATCATGTTAATTGTATTTGGGAGGGGAAGATTGCTCTAACGTCATTAGGAGGATAATAATCATAATTATAAGATAGCCGTGGATAATAATCATAATTATAAGATAGCCAAGGGTAGAAAATTAAGCTAAAAGAACGCAAACATCAATTATTAAATTTAAGGCAACAAAATGGATTGATAAAATCTCATAAACTAATAGAAAATTGTTGTCCATATGCTTATGGGAGAATATGCATGAATCCCTCATGACGACCCACAATCTTGAACAAATAAGGAAAAGAAAGAAGTATTTGTAGAACAAAATAATGCAACTGTTTAATGAAATGCAAGCCTTTACTCATACATATACCGGAGTAAGGGCGTACAAAAGACACTAATAACCCCAAGCGGGCATTACAAAATAAAGTCTTGAAATAAGAAATTATATTAATTATAACTCTCCCTGTCACGTAGGACGGAAGATACCAGTCATCCCGAGCTTATGGATATCATCAATAAACACATCACATCCCAAGTTTTGCTTTTGGTGAAAATATTAGGCAGTTGATCATTGGAATCAACAAAAGGAGTGACCACGCTTTCTTTATCTAGGTGGTCTTTGATAAAGTGTTGATCGACCTCAACATGCTTAATCCTTTCATGTTGTATTGGATTATAAGCTATACTAATAGCTGCCTTGTTGTCACTGTATAAGGAGAGAGGTACATTCTACTGAAGTCTCAGATCTTGTAACATAGTACACAACCATTGACCTTCAGAAATACCCCAAGACATTTCTCGGTACTCAGCCTCTACGCTTGATCTGGCTACCATATTCTTCTTATTACTACGCCATGTATTTAAATTTCTACCAACAAAGGCACAATACCCAACTGTGAATTTCCCATCATCACAACTTCCATCCCAATCCACATCAGTGAATATTTCGATCTTGAAGTGATTGTTCTTGAAGAACATGAGGCCACGACCAGGGGCCTTATTTAAGTACCTTAGTACACAATATGCAGCCTCTTGATGTCTGATTCTGAGAGTATACAAATATCTACTCAAGATACCTACAGTATATGTAATGTTTGGATGTGTGTGGAATATGTATATGAGTCTCCCTACCAATCTATGATAGCTCGAGGCATCCGTGCGGTCACCATCACTGTCTTCATCAATCCTATGATTCTTCTCCATAGCAGTGTTAGCTTAGAGACAACAAAGCATCTCAATCTCTTTTAATAGGTCAAAAACGTTGTGTTGAGAGATGAAGATATCTTGATTCGTCCTAGTCATTTCAATGCCCAGAAAGTATTGTAGTCTCCCCGATGCAACTTGAGTTTCATCGTGTTTTACTTATATTTCCCGCATTTTATTAGTTTCTCGCACGCCTTCGCGCATGCTATCTGTGTATGTATGTTTATGCATCTTTATTGCGCTTGTTACTCGCACTCGTTTGTACTTGTGCTTGTTTGTATGACTTATTAGAGTGATCGATCAATAAGATCATGAATGAAAATGTCCGTCAAATTAGGCTAAGCGAGTTAGGGCATGCTATGAAAATATAATTTTATTAAGATTTGGAATACTATTTTTTTAAGTATGATTAATTTTCTGAAATTATAATTAACAAAAATAATTTTATTATCAATTTCAAAAATTATATTGTCACCATTATGTAAGAATGCCAAAAGTCCACTCTTTTAATCGTATTCCCTGATCATTTAAAATTCCTAAAGGAAACTCCTATTTGTCTTCATAGCTGGCTGCAGTTGTGAAAACTGCTATTAAATATCATTTATTATAACAAAAACCTAAAATCCTTTATAACGTGGTCTTTCCCCCTTCAAAATCAGCTGAGGAAAAATGGGAAAACACAGAATCTTCTTTTATTTTTTCATAGCTCCCACCGAAACTCCTCTTCCCCATCTCATGAGGCCACCTCTTTTTCCCTGCTCGCCACCGTCACCAACTGCCGTCGCCGGAGGGTTCCTGGAGTTCCGGCGACCCCTACTCCAGCCGACGTACTCCCTGATTCCGGCATTTCAGAATTTCTCCCCCACGCACTGAAAGTCCCCTTCCTTCGCAGAGAATTTAAGATAAGGTTACACCTTAAGGGGATTGTCAGTGCGCGGGGGATAAATCCTGAAATGACGGAATTAGGGAGCACGCCGGTTGGAAAGAGCTGCGGGTTGTTTCGCCGGGTGGAGGACGGCTGGATTAGGGGTCGCCAGAACTTCAGGAACTCTCTCTTGTTGCTGTTCTTGAAACCGACCTGAAGGGGCCAGTCGAAATCTTCTCGCCCCCTTTCTGTTTTCGTGAAAAAGGATGGTTCCACCATTTTCGAGCCTACTGTGTTCATGCTCGACATACCTCTTAACTCACGGCTCACCTAGTGTTTTCATAATTTTATGCTTATTTTTAATTTTTAGAGCTTGCCTTAGCTATTGCCTTACCTGTTTGTCGTCAATTTAAAATTTTGTCTGCTCTCGCACTTTCAATTCTTGATTTGCAAGCTTGTGGATGTCGTATCTCGTATTGCGAAACACACACAAATGTTTAGCCTTATGACCGTATGCGAACCCTATAACGATTATCATTGGATAAAACTCGTGAACATTTGAAAGCGTTGTTTAATTTAATTTGTTTCCGGATTTTATATTTTAAAATTATTATGATCATTTTATAATACATCAGCTTGGTATCTGCTGTAGGTTGGATTCACTCCAATCGTGAATCCGACGATCCGTTCATTTGAAGAAAAAAAATTGCTTTAAAAAATGTTTTCTAAATTTTCTTTACAAAATTTGCTATAGGGCTCTCTTTTTTGTTTTTTTAAAACCAAGTAATTTGAAATTGTGTTAAAAAAATTTTAAGCTGTTTAAAACTTTTAAGCCTATATTTAGAAAAAAGAGTTTTTCTATATTTAAAAGAAAAATGGAGAATTTTGACGAGGATGCAAGAATATCTAAGCCTTATGTTTTTCTGATTACCTCTCAACTTCGTATCAACAAGTGGAAATCGATTTTAGGTCTACTATAGTCCTCTTTCTAGTTTCGTCATTTCTCTCACGTGCACTTTGACCCCACTTATCTCGACTGAAGCACTCCCTTTAGTCGAGGACGTTATTCCTGAGCCCCAAATCTTGGAAAAAGAGCTTCGTCCTCATCCTCATCCCGACTGAAATGGTGCTTTTACTTGCTCACTATAAAGCACAACCTCTAGTCACTGAGTTTATTCTAGAGGCTCTACTCAAGGAAGAACTCACTAGTGTTGTGCCGCTCACCTTGGGTGACAATTTCAAACTCAGTTCTCTCAGAGAAGTAGTTGGTTAGTGAGGAGTCCATCTTATGTGACATATAATCGATTTTCCTATGTCCCGATTCTCCTAGCCCGCTGCATCCGCAAACCTGCAAATATTGTGCTTGGTTACCATTCACCAGTGGCATTCGAGGCACCACCCTTTATAAATTGTCTTCGGTGACTGCAATTTTAGTTATCTTCACTATCCTATGGTTATTGGTCAGTGCATTAATTTTCCTTATCAATTTATTAGTTTTTCACACCTAGTCGTGTTTGCAGGATAGACATATCATTTAAAGTTTTAAAGCCTCATAAAGGCACGCGCTTTAAGGGATTTCTCTGGATGGTTTTAAATAATAAAATTGGGATCAAACTTAAATTCTTTTGCGCTAGCCAAATTTTAACGGGTAATATTTTTAGAATAATTAATTTGGGCTTAGTAGACGCTTGTAAGTGTCTAACAGATGAGTGTATGATGCAATATGGTTTATTGATTCCACAGGTCGATCATATTTTCTCCATACCTTCTTCCCTTACTTTTTACCTTGCTATCCACTGTCTCTTCCACATTGTGATTCTCTCCTGTTTGATGCACTGAATTTTATGAGTCATTTAAATATTTTGCATAAATTTATAACTAACAATTTGCGAGCATCATTGGAAAATATGATTCCATGGTTGATTCTCACTAGTTATATTTTTCCAATGGAGATGGGTTGTCTGCCTATTTCAGGAATGAGACTTTACCTACAGATCTTGGTTATTCAGTAGCAGTAGGGTAGTCGCACATTATTTCCCAGATCGACATTTGGACTTTGTACTAGCATGTCACATAATAGTTTCGTTGGGGTCGAGCTCTTTCAACCCTGGGAGAATTGATGCAACCTGAGTCGCATCATGTTTTATTTTTATTTCCTACATTTTATTAGTGTCGTGCACACTTTCGCGCATGTTATATGTGTATGTGTGTTTATACAATTTTATTGCGTTTACTCGTACTCGTTTGTACTCGTACTTGTTTATATGACTTATCCTCAGTCCCATTTGTCGTTAATTTATTAATGCTATTGTTGTCCATTCTTATTGCGAAGCTTGTGCTTGAGTTAGCTATATTGCTAATGCAGACAATTGTTAGCCACTTTTATGCGGGCAACAAATTTTTTGATTAAATTATCACATGTCAAATCTCGAGATGTTATGATTTCGTCGCTAAATTTTAAATTGAACACAAAATTTTCTTTTTAAAATCAATCCCTAATTTTAGTATACATGACTCCCTAAGTCTTTTACTTCGAACTCTATAGACAAGAGTGTCTTGAGATTTGCAATTTCTTTTATGTCATCGCCTGTGATCACAATGTCATCCACATAGATAATAAGTGCCATAATTTTCTGTTCACGTCTTCCGATAAAAATGGTGTGCTCCGACCATCCCTGCTTGTAGCCAAAGTTGAGTATGACCTTGAGAAATCCGCCAGACCATGCTCTGGGTGACTGTTTCGACCCGTACAATGACATCCTTAAGTGACAGACAACCCCTTTTTGTCTCATTTTCAAAAATCAGGAGTGAATTTCATGTACACTTCTTTATCTAACTCATCGTGGAGGAAGACATTTTTTACATCCAGCTGATGAAGATCCCAGTCCTAGCAAGCATCACATGACAGAAGAGCCCGAATGGAATCCATCTTTGCTACCAGAGCAATGTTCTCGTAGTCCTTCCTCGGGTCTGTGTATATCCTTGAACTACCAGTTGGGCGGAGCGGAGGGCGTTGGAGTGGCGCTGGGGCGGAGTGGCGCTGATCCCCATGTCCTGGTCGTGGCGGGACTGCCGGTGGTAGACCCTGCAGAAGGCCCGCCAGCGGAACGGGTGGCCGAGGGTAGATGTCGGCCTCGACCAAGCGGGCCAAGTCGAGAGCATCAGAGATCGTCCGCAGATTGTGCGTGCGGAGGCGGGAGCGGATAGTGGGGAGGACGCCTTGCATGAAGAAGGCAAGGTAGTGATCCGGCGGAAGGCCCGGAATGTGGGTCACCAACATAACAAACTCATCAATGTATTCCTCCAAGGAGTCTGATTGCCGCACGCCGCACAGACGCTCGATAGCTGAGCCGGTGTAGCGGAAGTCTTAACGACCAATCATTTCTTGCTTCAAATCTGCCCAAGTAAGGGCGGGGTTGGACTGGAGGAGCCAACGAGCCCAATGAAGAGCCGAGCCATCCAATCCGACGAGGACGTGAGCGACTTTGTACTGCTCCAGAGTGGAGTGTAGGTCGAAATATTGTTCCGCCTTGGCGATCCCCCCCATTGGGTCTGTGTCGGTGAAGGACGAAATGTCGAGAGAGAGGACGGGGCGACTTGCCAGGGGAAGCGGTAGCTGAGCAGCCGGTGGAGTGTCAACTGCCGGGGGTCGCCCTAAGATAGACACCTCTGCGGAGGATTCCGCCGCAGAGGCCGAGGCCGGTGCCACCATGGAGTCCAGGAGAGTTAGGATGGCGGAAAGGGAGGAGTGGAGAGATGCGATGGCTTGGTCCTGTACGTCGAGGCGACGGGCGATGGCGTCGTTGTCCATGGGGTCGGCGGGGTTGTCGGGATGCAGCCAGGTTGAGCGGGTCATGGACGGCCGACGATAGCGAGGGCGATGCAGGAGCAGGGCGATGTCGCGTGAGCCGAGCGACGTGGATGGCGATGCGGGACTGGGCGACGCGGGCGAGCGGGGCTGAGCGACGCGGGCGAAGCCAGACTGGGCGGCGCAGTCGATGTCGCGGGAACTGGGGCGACGCAGTCGATGTCGGACGGGGACGACGCGACGATGCGAAAACTGGCCGATGTAGAACAAGGCGAGGCCTAGCGAAGGCGTCTCCGACGGCATTGTTGCGGGCGGAGCGGCAGGGCAGACCAAATAATACAGACTAGGTATTTGATTACGAAGGAAATATTACAATCGAGAAGAATGACTATGGGAGGAGGGAGCCGGAGGAGGGGAGGAGTCGAAGGGGATGAGGAGAGGAAGAAGATAGTTAGGGAGCAATCCTAAATTCCCCCAACATCCAAAAGCATACCAAAATAAGATTGTCTCCCCCTCTTATAAACATGAGGGAGGTGCGAATAACAAAAAACAATTAATGCTGAAATTAAGATAACGGGCCGGCATGCGCACAATCGTAACATGTACTTAAAATTATCAGAAAAATAGCTTTATTGGATTTTTTACATGACAACGAAAACTGCAAAGCTATATTATGCAAATTACCAAAAGCCTTCTGATGTGTAGAACACCTTACAACACAATATATCTATACTATATATACCAAGATTTATCGCCAGTCAATCATATTTAACGGTGTAACACTGAGGCTCTTCAAATTCATCGCAGCCGTTGGATTCCATCGAACTTTTGTGAGTAGCGCAACAGTTTAAAAAATTGTAACCGTACACGATTGATGTCGCCGGCGCCGCCAGAGGATCCGTCGGCTGCCTTCCTGGAGCCCACCAACAGACCCATCAGACCCCGGCGGACCTGTCGGGGGTAGTCTGGCGGTGCTCCTGTAGGGCCACCGTCGGCGGTGGACCTGCCGGAGCGCCGCCTCACTACCCCGGCGGGTTCGCCGGGGTCCGGCGAGTCCGCCGGTGGGCTCCGGGCAGGCCGCCAGTGGCTCTGTCGTCGGCAGCGGCCTCTGATAGTGCGCTGTAGGTTTCGTATTTTTTTAATTATTGTTTTTTAATCAGAAAAAATATATAATAAAGTAATAAGCTTAAATAATGAAAATAAACATAAATATTCCACTCCGCCGGGGGCGGGCGGAGCCCGCCAGGGGCGCCTGGTACTGTCATGTGGGGCATGGGGGGCTCCGTGCACTGTCACTTGTGTGTATATGTATGTGTGTGTGTATATATATATATAACTCTATAATGTACATAAAAAACTTTTACATCATCAATGAGGCAACGATAGGCATCCATTGCCTAAAATACCAATACAACCTGACAGAACTCGACCACAACTATACCTCCGCTCATGCAATCCTACTCTCGAGTGTACAGGCTTCGCATGATGGTACACCCGACACTCGCCAATCTTCTTTTGGACACCAGGAGTACCGTCATGCGAAACCAGTGCGCCTGAGAGCAAACAAGCATGGGCGGAGGTACTGTTGTAGCCTACGGGAGGACCCCATGCACTGTCACTCGTATATACTTATCTATCTACATATGTATAACACAGTTCCTGCATTTCACTGCCACCGCACCTTGCCTTCCCTCATGTGAGAATCTACCCATGCAAATAAGAATCTTTTATTTGTACAACCAGTTGTAGTTCATGCCTTTCACCGCTACTGCCCCCTGCCTTCTCTCGCATGAGAATCTAGACAAGCCTAGTTTTTTTGAGTTTAGATGTATATGAAATAAAACTAAAGTGCGAGTAGAAAAAGAACAATCAAGTTGTAGAAAAAAATCATCCACGTACTTTTGAGCCTAGTTTAAACAAGAGTCATTACAAAACAGTTGGGTGGAGTGCGAAGGAAAAAGAGTTTGATTGAACACGTGAAAGAAATCTGAGGGGTATTATCAAAGCATGAACAAAAAGTCACTATATGAGAAAAGTTGAGGATGGAACGATTGCTTACAACATGATATGAAGTTGGTAAAAGTGGTTGTTGCTCGTCATCTTCGGTGCAGTGATTAAACTAAAAAAATTCATTAATCAATTGTTAGAGTGCATTGGAGACTATAGATTCTAACTAAAAGTGGTTGTCGCTCATCATCTTCATTATTACATCTGAATGATGCTTCTTGTGACCCGTAGTACACAATTTTCTATCAATAATAGAGAGCTATCATTGTACAACCCCATATCCGGCGAGTAGTGGGCGACATGAACCAGATCGGCCAGGAGCTGCAGTCCAACTCGTCCAAGTGGGGTGAACCGTTTGAGGGGCGAGTGGAGCAGGTCGGCTGGCACTCGCCCCAGGGGCTCGACAAGCAGTGGGCGAGTGGAGCAGGCCGGCTCACACTCACCCCAGGAGGCTCGGCAGGCAGCGAGCGAGTGGGGCAGGCCGGGCCCGCACTCGCCCATGTGGAATAGAGGCGGCAAGTGCCAGCTCCATCGAGCACTCGCCGCCCCCGACGAGTGGAGGTTCCAGAGGGCCACTCGCTCAGTCTCCTGTGGGATGTTTTCACCATTTCGCCCCCGTTGACCTGCCTATAGCCTGTTAGAACGACGGAGTTACACTGTTGGCAGACCCAGTTGAGCTGCACGTAGCTGTTCAAAACAGCGGAGGTCGGCTATTTGCAGACCGTTTTCATAAATCTATAAATAAACCGAAAGGGGTACCTTGGAAGGCATGCTTACTTGTGCCCCGGTCTTTTTGCGCTTTCTGAGGTATCCTTAGCTCGACATTTGACTAGGGAGGGGAAACACTCTAAGATCTTCCGGGTGTGTGGTGGGACCTCCACGCCGAGCCATTGGGTCTGTCCCCTGTTCTCTTTCCTTAGTCGTTTGGCTCACGGGAGAGAAGTAGGTGTGCGATCACGCCTTCCCCAAGGGTGAACTCCACAGAGACCGACTTTTCGATTTCAATATTTTTGGTGGGGTGAGCGTGGAGCGTGGTCAGCATAGAAAATCTTCAGCAGGCTAGATGGCTGGAGGAGAAGGGCAAGGTTCGGACGAGGCCGACTCGCCACCCGCTCCCCCTCTCGCCACGGTGGGGATGTTCGAGGACTTCAGGCAGGAAGTGCTGGAACTCGTCAGGTTCGCACTCGGCGCGCGAGCCGAGTGCTCTACACCAGCTGTTCCCATCGCCGCCCCCCCGGCTCTAGGTGAGGATGCCCCAGCTCGACGAGGTGTGAAGGAGGTTGCAGAGGAGGGGAGAGGGTGCGAGCTCCCCGGGCGAGTGCTTTTCCCAGGCTCGGCGAGCGGAGGCCGGTTCAGCGAGATGGGGGTGCGAGATCCTCCGGCTCGCCCAGTAGGAGGAGGCAGCCCCTTCAGCGAGTTGGTTTCTTCTGCCCCAGTTCCAGAGGGGTTCATAGAGCCGTAGATGTCTTACTACACCGGGAAGGATGACCCGATCCAGCACATTCAGTGGTTCGAGGATGTGGCAGATGTCCGATGCCTTCAAGTGCAGACTCTTTGCCATCACCCTCAAGGAGAAGGCGAGAGAGTGGTTCCACCAGTTACCGGCCAAGTCAATCTACTGCTTCGAGGACCTGCGCCGGGGATTCATGTTAAGGTTCACCACTTCCAAGAGAAGGAAGTAGGAGTCGGAGTCCCTGTTCCACATCAAGCAGGGGGTGAACGAGACCTTGAGGAGGTACGTAAATCGGTTCCAGGAGGAGGTTACCCAGGTGCAGGAGATTCCAGGGCACACCCTGATGATGACATTCACCTTGGGGCTGCAACAAGGTTTCTTCAGGATGGAGCTGAAGAGGTTCACGCCCCTCTCCTACGAGGAGCTAATGGAGAGGGCGACAAGGGAAGTCGACAGGGAGGCGCCGAACCCCGAGTTCCCGAAGAAGTTGGCCAGATGAGCCACAGAAGAGGAGAAAGGGCTAGGAGGTGGCCGGGGTCAGGAGGCGAGGAGAGCCGAACCTCGACAGAGGGAGAAGCAGCAACAACAGCAACCCATGTGGGAATGTCAGGAGCAGAACAACCGCCTCGGTTGGGGGCAGCCGGAGTGACAAGACCAAGGCCATCGAAGAGGTTTCCATGGAGGAGACTATCTCCATGGGGGCCAGGGTCAGTTCCACCCTCCAGGAGGGAGGCAAGACCAGAGGCCTCCTCTCCCCGAGCAGCATCAGACTATGACAATAGCCATGCGGAGGCGGAGAGGTCAGCATAGAAGAAGAAGGGAAGTCAGTGTGGAGTTACCCTATTGTGACTTCCACCAAGAGGAGGGGCACGCGACGGCCACGTGCCCGGAGTTCCTCGAGTTAAGAGGAAACTGGGAGCAGCAGCAGCGGGACCACCAGGAAGTGCAGATCGAGGAAGTCCTGCCTCGGGCAGAGGAGGACAGGTGTGAGGACCGGGCCGATGTAGGG
This sequence comes from Platanthera guangdongensis, assembly GCA_039583875.1. Classification (NCBI taxonomy): domain Eukaryota; kingdom Viridiplantae; phylum Streptophyta; class Magnoliopsida; order Asparagales; family Orchidaceae; genus Platanthera; species Platanthera guangdongensis. The sequence continues at coordinate 48,935,013 of CM077153.1, read as the reverse complement.
GCCCGAAGCGGTATCAGAGTGATCCATGTGGGGGGTGGGAGTTGAGGTTTCCTGGAAGGCAAAGCCTCCACACCATATATCGAAGGAGCGTTGGCTCCACATCCCAGACCCCACCCCCAGAGGAGAAGATCACCTTCTTAAGGAAGGACATGCCAGATCATAAGGATCCCTTCTACGACACGCTGGTCATCCAGACAGCGGTCAAAGGGTTTACTGTCTCCCGGATCCTCATTGACAATGGGAGCTCGGACAACATCGTCTTCAAGAAGACGTTTGCCGCGATGAAAGTGGAGGCCAAGAGGGTGTTGGCCTCGGACGGGCCCCTGTTCGGATTCTCAGGTGAAAGGAAGGAGGTTTAAGGGGGAGTGGGGCTCCACGTCACTTGGGGGGGGTGGGGCGTCCCGAAACTACAGGTTTGTCATCGTGGACGCCCCCAACAGTTACAACGTCATCTTCGGACGACCCCTCATCAGCGCCTTCCACTGCGTTCCCTCATCCTTCCACAATTGCTTGATGCTCAATGCCGCGGGGATCCAGGTCCGGGTCCGGGGTGACCCCAAGGTGGTGAGGGAGTGCTACGTCACCGCCGTGAACTCTATCTCTTGGCAGGATGGAGCGGAGGATGGAGAAGGCGGAGCAGGAAGTAGGCGGAGTGGAGATGGAGGTAGAGGAGAGTCGCACCCAGGTGGATGTGGCGGGGGGAGTCCAGGAAGAGCCGGTCGAGGTGATGGCCGTGGAGGAAGTTGAGAAGGTCCTTGTCCCAGGAGAGGGGGACGCGAGAGAATGGGGAGAGCAGTCTCGTCTGGAGGCTGCAGAAGAGGTGGTGGAGATGGAAGTTCTCACCCTCGGAGGCAGGGTGGAGAAGGTGCACATTAGCGGGGGGCTGACCCCGGTGGACTAGGAGAGGATGCTGATATGCATCCAGAAGAACATGGACATCTTCGCTTGGAGCGCAACTGAGATGCCAGGGATCTATGCAGACGTTCCCTGCCACCGCCTCAACCTGGACCCAGAAGCTCTCCCCATCCAGCAGAAGAAGAGGTCCATCGCGGACAAGCTGGCCGAGCCCATCAGGGAGGAGGTGACCAAGCTCCTGAAGGCTGGCTTTGTATTCGAAATTCAATAACTCGGCAGGGTCTCCAATGTAGTCATGTTAAAAAAGGAGACGACAGGTGGAGAATGTGTGTTGATTTCTCTTTGCTTAATAAATCGTGTCTCAAAGATTGTTACCCCTTGCCTCGAATCGACGCGCTGGTTGACTCAGTCGTCGGTTTTTTTGTAATGAGTTTTTTAGATGCATTTTCTGGTTATCATCAGATCAGGATGCCCCCCCTCCCCCGATTTGAAAGATGTCTCCTTAATCACAAGGGATGGGTGCTACTGCTACAAGATGATCCCTTTTGGGCTGAAAAATGCACGGACAACATACCAAAAGATGATAGATCGGGTCTTCCTAGAGCAAAAGGGGAGGAATCTCAAGGTGTATGTGGATGACCTGATGATCAAGAGCCGAGGGGTGGACTCCCATCTCCAGGACCTAGAGGAGACTTTCGGCACCTTGCGTAAATACAAGATGAGGCTAAACCCCTTGAATTGTGTTTTCAGGGCCAGCAGGGGGAATTTCTTGGGCCATCTCCTCACCCCCGCGGGGTGGAGCCAAATCCTGACAAGGTCAGGACGATCATGGAGTTGGGGTTGCCTCAGAATGCTAAGGAGGTGTAGTGGTTGACAGGAAAGTTGACAGAGCTAAGCATAAAAGCTCTCTCCCTTCTTCAAAGCTTTGAGGGGGCAAGAAGTTTGAATGGACTGGGGAATGCGAGGAGGTGTTCCAGGCCTTGAAGAGACAGTTAACCCAGCCCCCCCCCCCCCCCCCCCCCCCCCCCGCTCCAAGGGCCGAAGGAGGGGGAGGACCTATCTTTGTATCTCGGGGTCGGAGCAGAGGCCTTGAGCTCCGTCCTGGTTCGGGAAGAGGGGAAGAAGCAGCTGCCCATATAGTATGTGGGCCGAGTCCCGAGGAAGGCAGAGCTCCGTTATCCCATCTTGGAGAAGCTGACCTTTGCTCTGGTCATCTCGGCTCGGAAGCTCCGACCCTATTTCTAGGCACACTCCATCCGAGTGGTGACTGACCATCCCCTCCGCAACATCTTCGAAGGGGTGGAGCATTCAGGAAGGTTGGCAAAGTGGTCGGTGGAGCTGAGTGAATTCGATCTCTCCTTTGCCCCCCGCCTCTCAATCAAGGCCCAGGCGATGACCGACTTTCTCGCAGATTATGTGGTCGAGGTGGCGGAGGCAAAACTCACTCACCCAGTTTCCTGGAAGGTGATGGTGGACGGCGCGTCATGAAGACATTCCCTGGGGGTGGGGGTGATTTTGGAGAGCCCCCAGGGAACGAGGATCGAACAAACGGTGGTGGTGCACTTTCTCATTACCAACAAACAGGACGAATATGAGTCAGTGATAGCAAGATTGCGCCTATCGATGGAGATGGGGGTGAATGATGTGGAGGTCCTCATTGACTCCATGGGGCCTCCCAGATCAATGTGGAGTTTGAGGTGAGGGAACCTACCCTCCAGTTGTACTTGGCAAAGGTGAAGGGGGTCATCGACATGTTCCAGACCTTCTCTATCCGACATGTGCCGCGGGAAGAGAATGAGCAGGTGGATCAGCTAGCCAAACATGGTCCCTGGGTGGGGGGGGTACCATCACTGACCTGTTCCGTCCATCCATCCAAGAAGGGGAACTGATGGAGGTGGACTAACACCCATCGTGGATGCATCCTTTCACAACATTCATATCCACAGGGGAGTTCCCGGAAGAGATGGACAAGAAGTTCAAGCACAAGTCGACGTATTATCTTATGCGCGACGGGCAGTTGTACAGGAAAACCCTCTCGGGGATGCTGACACGTTGTGTGGCCGAGAGGGAGGTTCAGAGAATCTTGGAGGATGTCCATTCAAGAGAGTGTGAAAGGCACTCGGGGAGCAGAACTTTGGAGGGAAGAATAGTCCGACAAGGGTACTTCTGGCCGACCCTTATCCAGGATGCCGCGAAATTCACGAGGAAATGTCACAAGTGTCAGCTGTTTGCCCCCCTCCAACTTCAACCGGCTCAACGACTCAGGAGTATCACGACCTCCTGACCCTACGCCATTTGGGGGATGGATTTGGTGGGACCTTTTCCCCAGGCCAGCGGGCAGAGGAGGTTTTTGCTTGTCATGATAGACTATTTTTCTAAGTGGTTGGAAGTAAAGGCGCTGGCCAAGGTGACCTCCCAGGTAATTAGGAACTTTGTTTGGGGGGAGATCATCTGCCGACACAGGTTGTCGCAGGTCATCGTCACGGACAATGAGCCTCAATTTGTCAGCGCCGAGTTCATCAGTTTTTGCGGGCAGATTGAGATTGACCTCAGGTTTGTCTCGGTCCACCACCCCAGGAGAAACAGACAGGTGGAGGCGGCAAACAAGATCATCGTGAACCTCCTTAAGAAGAAAGTGAAAAATTTGAAGGGTAGCTGGGTGGAGCAGCTTCCTTCGATTCTCTGGGCCCTGAGAACCACTCCCAACACGGCCACATGGGAGACCCCCTTCAAGCTCTCTTATGGATGCGAGGCTGTGCTCCCAATAGAGTTCGAGTTCTGGACACCTCAGGTGGTCGAGGCAGAGGCAGATAGGGAAGAATGACAAACTGAAAACGAGAAAGAGCTGCGGCTCTCCCTTGACTTGGTAGAGGAGCTGCATGATCTCTTCGCCATCCGACAGGAAGAGGAGAAAAGAAGAATGACTAAGTACTTTGACAAACACGCCAGCGTCAAACAGTTTGTGGAAGGGGACTTGGTCCTGAAGAAGGTGGATGCGGCAGGGAGGTCAACGACAGTGGAGAAGCTCAACCCGAACTGGGAGGGTCCGTACATTGTCCAGGAAGCTCTAAGGTCGGGGGGGGGGGTATCGCCTTCAAAATGTGGAGGGCGAGACCCTAAGTCATACTTTGAGTGGTGATGACTTGAAACACTTCTACCCGTGAAAATATGTACGTCCGTTCCTTTAATGAATATGAAATACTTCGATGATCAGATTCTTTTGCAGATCGAGCTGGTGGCAAGTGTTTATTAAGCTAAGTCATGAAATGCCCCCGCTTCCAGGCTCCCATCTAGCTGACAGAGCCGGAGATTGGTTGTTGGATGGCAAGTATTCTCACTCTGGGGTTAGGTCTTGAGATGCTCCCGCTGCCAGGCTTCTACCTAGTTGGCAGTGCCGGGATCCTCGAGTGACGTCGTTATGAACCTGGAGGGCCGAGTCCAGTGGATGCTCAACACCCACCGTCAGGCTCTCACCTAGCTGATGGGCCGGTGGTAGCGTCTAGAGGTTGATGGATGACAAGTATTCTCGCTCTGGGGTTAGGTCCCGAGATGCTCCTGCTGCAAGGCTCTCACTAGCTGGTAAGGCCAGGATTCTCGAGTGACGTCGTTATTACCCTGGAGGGCTGAGTCCGGTGGATGCTTAACACCTGCCGTCAGGCTCTTACCTAGTTGATGGGCTGGTGGTAGCGCCCGGAGGTTGATGTATGACAAGTATTCTCGCTCTGGGGTTAGGTCCCGAGATGCTCCCGCTGCTAGGCTCTCATCTAGCTGGCAGGATCGGGATCCTCGAATGACGTTGTTATGACCCTGGAGGGCTGAGTCAGGTGGATGCTCAACAACCGCCGTCAGACTCTCACCTAGCTGATGGGCCGGTGGTAGCGCCCGGAGGTTATTGGATGCCAAGTATTCTCGCTCTGAGGTTAGGTCCGGAGACGCTCCCGTTGCCAGGCTTCCACCTAGCTTGCAGGGTCGGGATCCTCGAGTGACGTCGTTATGACCCTGGAGGGCTGAGTCCGGTGGATGCTCAACACCCGCTGTCAGACTCTCACCTAGCTGATGGGCCGGTGGTAGCGCCCGAAGGTTGATTGTTGGATGACAATTATTCTCGCTCTGGGGTTAGGTCCCGAGATACTCCCGCTGCCAGGCTTCCACCTAGCTGGCAGGGCCGGGATCCTCAACTGACGTCATTATGACCCTGGAGGGCTGAGTCCGGTGGATGCTCAACACCCCCCGTCAGACTCTCACCTAGCTGAGGGGCCGGTGGTAGCGCCCGGAGGTTGATTGTTGGATGACAAGTTTTTCTCGCTCGGGGGTTAGGTCCCGAGATGCTCCCGCTGTCAGGCTTCCACCTAGCTGGCAGGGCCGGGATTCTCGAGTGACGTCGTTATGACCCTGGAGGGCTGAGTCCAGTGGATGCTCAACACCCTCCGTCAGGCTCTCACCTTGCTGATGGCCGGTGGTAGCGCCCGGAGGTTGATTGTTGGATGACAGGTATTCTCGATCTGGGGTTAGGTCCCGAGATGTTCCCGCTGCCAGACTTCCACCTAGCTGGCAGGGCCGGGATCCTCGAGTGACGTCGTTATGACCCTTGAGGGCTGAGTCTGGTGGATGCTCAACACCCGCCGTCAGGCTCTCACCTAGCTGATGGGCCGGAGGTAGCGCTCAGAGGTTGATTGTTGGATGACAAGTTTTTCTCGCTCTGGGGATAGGTTCCGAGATGCTCCCGCTGACAGGCTTCTATCTAGCTGGCGGGGCTGAGGGTCTTAGTGGACGTGATGATATCTAAAGCCGGGACCCAGACATTCGAACCTCGGAGATAAAGATCGCAGGGTTGACAGGTTGAGCTTGGCAGGTCGGCGAGCCGGGACTACTGTCATCTATTACAGTTCATCCAACCAAAATTTTACTTGAAAGACTTTCTGGCCTTTGCCAAGTCTTAAGGAAGGAGGGGCGTGACAGGCGAGCTGGACATTCGCGGATCCAGCTCGGCAAGCGGCCAACCCGGTTTCCGTGGAATAAATATTTAAAAAGCAGAGTAAAAGGGGTGGCGAGCTGAGGTCTCGACGTCCGCTGAGGAAGGCAAAAAGAGGTGGTCTTCGGCGGTATATTTCTACCCTCCTAAAATTTTACTTATGAATTTCTAATGATTTCAGCTTGACGTTGGTAAGAAAGAGGAAAGCTCGCGGACGAGCCAGGTAGTTGCGATCCTAGCACGACGAGTAATCTCCCCTTGATCGTCCGTGATTGGCGAGCACTCAAGGCCTCTCCACGGGCACAGATCCTAACTCAAATGCATTCTAGCGGCTCGCTCCACCCTGGTGAAGTCGCTCCATGAAGGAGGACAACTCACAGGCGAGCGCATTGCAATAAGTAAATTCAAAAAAAAAAGAGAAAGGGGGAGCAAAAGTGTTCTTTTTATTAACAAGTATTTTTACATAGAGGAAGCTCGCCTCAGCGAGGTTATAAAAAGGGGGGAGGAGAGAATTACAACATAAAAAAACAAAAAAACAGGAGGCACGAGTCAGCTCTCGCCCTCCCCTCCTGACGGGTGGTCCTCCTCGCCCTCCCCTCCAGATGTCTGGCCGTCCTTGTAGCCCTTGACACCCTTGAACAAAGACTCGAAGCTTTCCTCCTCGCTGGGAGGGGTGGCTGGCGGGAACAGCTTCGACACTAAGTCCCTCGCCGTGATCTCCTCGCATCCCTCCACCAACACCTCGATGTCTTTCATCATCTGGAGGGTATAATCGGCGGTGCTGATGGAGTTGATTCGTAGCCTCTCGTCGACCTCAGCCTCGCCGTAGACCTTCGGCCACTTAGGGGGGATGCCCGGATCGCCGCCGTCCTGGGGCAAGAAGATATCCTTCAGGCGGATGAGGTCGCTCTGGAGCCCCTCATTCTCCTCCTTCAGTTTCTGGTTCTCCTTCTCCAGCTCAGCGGCGTGAGCTTGTAGCTTACTCGCGGCCTCGACATTTTGGAAAGAAGAGCAAGGTAAGATTAATATGCTTGAAAAACCCTAAGGGAAAAAGGAAAGGGGTAGCCAACGCTTACCATCCCGCCGCCCGCCTTTGCGAGTATGCCCTCGGCAATGCCAAGTCGCCTCTCCAGATCGGCAGCATTATCCTTGGCGAGGTCCCGCTCTTGCTCGGCTTTCAGCAGGAGGTTGTTGAGGTTGAATCCTCGGCGGACCACCATGTGGTGCATCTCCAGGGCCCGCATTTGGGCCTGCAAGCCCTCGTGGCCGAGCTGGCGCAGGGTCATGCCGTTGTAGGCCTCAGCATCCTTGCGGCCATACAGGCCGAAGCCGAGAGCGTAGGCATGACCCGAGGGGGGTTGGCGACCCGACCATGAGGGATGAAGGGAGGAGATGAAGATCCTGTGTGCCTCCTCATCCCACCCAATGTTGTGAAGATCAATATCTTAACTAAGATCGGGACGCATCCCTAAGATCGTAAAACGTAGGATCGACACGAACCACAAGATCGTATTTGAATAAAAATTAAATCAAAAGCATGATTAATATGTAACAATCTACATACCATCAAGTAAAAATATAATATTTCATACTATACCAAATTACCAATGATACCATCACATCAAAATATTAATATAAGACATAAATGCATAGTCGCATACCATACCATCACATTAAAATATTACATTCCAAAAATTCAATAGTGTTCAATCATACTTTAAAGAAAATCACTCAAGTCAAAATTTAAATTTTTCCCAAAAACATCTTCATCTCCTTCAACCATCAGTTGCTCTGCCTCTTCGTCTTCTTCTGCAGCGCCAACAAGTTCTTCAATGAAATCAGGAGTATCCAAATCCGCTTCATTTGGAGCCTCTTCCTCCTCTCCTGCAACCATCAGATTGTCTTCATCTTCATCTTCAACAATCCACTCATCATCTGAAGGGATATCATCAAAATTGTAATTATCCACACTTTTTTTTTCATTTTGCGATCTTACGATCTTGCACTACGATCCTAACGATCTTAACGATCTTACGATCTTGCACTACGATCCTAACGATCCTAACAGGACGACGATTTTAAGTAAATCATGGATCGTTGCCTAGTGCAAGATCGCAAGATCGTGCGATCTTACGATCTTGCACGCGATCTTAACAACGTTTATCCCACCGGACCATCGGCTCGCCGACCGAGTCTTTTTGCTTCCCCTCCAAAGCCGAAGAGGAGATGGCTCTTCGGCAGGCCCGGCTCGCGGGCCGCTGCTTCCACTGCAGCAGGGGGAGAGGACTCGCCACCCTCCTGATCCTTCTCTGGCGAGCCCTTCAGCGAGCTCGCTGGAGATCCTTCGGTGGTGGTCTCCGACGAGCTCACGTAAATATGTTGTTGTTGTCTCCCCCGACTTGTTGTTGTAGTCCCCCCCCCCCCCCCCCCCCCCCCCCCCCCGGGAGACCACCGTCGCCTTCATCTTCTTTGGCGGCGGGGGCGGCGAGATGAGCTGGACCCTTTGAGGCCAGGTCGTTTCCGGCTGGAGGAGGGTCCATCTGACTCCAGCTTGCCTCGGTAGGCCGCTGCTGCTGCCCGCTCGCGCGCGAGCGGGTTTGGGTTGAGTCCCGAGCCCGCATAAGGCAGGTGCCCGGGAATTGATCGCTCCCCTGCATGAAAAACTTGGAGTTAGAAACGATGATCAAAGCCAAGCAGGTAGGGAGGAGAAAAGAGGATATACCTTCGCCAGGGAGGACGGGGGGAAGCGAGTCGAGGCCCCTTCAAAGGTAGGCGACCTCGAAGTCCTTCTCCAGGAAGAACTTCTGCAGCTCGGCGTCGTCGCCGGACAGAGTGGTCTCGCGAACCTTAATGTGCGAGCCCATCAGGTAGGCGACCCCGTCGTTGGTCGCGTGGTAAGTGAAGAGTTTGCGGAAGCTGGCGAGATTGAACTCAATCCGCTCGCGGAGGGGGTAACAGGCTAACACGACCATCATGGCGATCGCATTCAGGTTCAGCTGCGCGGGCACCGCGCCGAAGTACTTGAGGATCTGGCGGATTTCCGGCCAGAGGGGCAAGCGCAAACCCACCTCGAAGTGCGAGATGGGGAAGACGAGCTCATCCCGGTAAAAGGTATTGATGGCCTCGCCCTCGGCGGGCCGGTGCGCCTCATACCCGTGGGGCAGATACTCAGTTTTGAAGGTTCCGAGCTCGCGCTTGGTGATGTTTCCATCGAAGAAGCAGTAATCGGCGAACTGACGGGCACATTTGAATTGCCCGTCGACATCAGGCCGCGCCTTGCCCATGTTCGCAAAGAAGCTGGGGTGCGTGAACAGGTAGAGAGAAGGGTAGCAAAGAGGGGTCTGAATGCAATAAAGACGATGGGTCAGGGGGTTGGTGAGGGGGCCTATTTATAGAAAACAGAATTTATGGCTGAGCTGACGGGTCAACCCGGCTCGCAGGTCCCTCCTCGCTATCCCCAGCTCGCCAGCCCCTGTTCGCCATTCCTGCGACCTGACCTGTCCTAGTGCGAGCAAAGATCTGGTTGGCACATCATATTATTTCTAATAGCATACAAAATTCTAAAAAATTATTCGAGTTATTACAGACAGGGACTATCACAACCACGAAAATAAAAGAGTTCTTAGCAAGCAGAAGCAGTTCGGTCAGCCCGCACGACCTGTGGTGCTGGGGAGCGAGGGCCGGTAGGCTCAGCTTGGGAGCCATTTCCATCTACCCCAGCCTCGCGCCCCCATCCTCGAAGGACTGTGCGGGGTGAGGAACTCGTGAACCAGGTCCACGTCGCTGCTGAAGGTCTGCAGGTTCTCATGGATCCTCTCCATAACTGGGGTGGGGGATCATCTCGCCCGCCGAGCCATGCTCCACCTTATCCGCGAGCAACACATAGTCCCGTTTCAGCGTCTGCAGTCTCTGCTCGCGATAGCCGCCATCCGCCCGAAGTTGACGTAGGACGGCGATCTGCTTCTTCAGCACCTCTATCATTCGCCGCCTCAGCTTGGCAGGATCCAGCGATTCATCCGGAAAACTTTCCATCCTAGGCTCAGGGGGTGGCGAGTGGAGAGCTGGTTCCGAAGACTCCTAGGCTTCAGACGGAGCAGGGAACTCTACAAAAAACAATCAATCATGATAAAAAGAAGGTGTGAGCACATCAAAGATGTCTGAGAATAATGTTCTAATAAAGGCGAGACTCACGGGATGAGCTCGACAACTCTTGGATAGTGTGCGGAGGGGGCAAAGCCAAATTCTTGCCGCGACCAGGATGATAGGCCCCGAGAGAAATAAGGTTGAAGGTGGGAACTGGGATGTCCCCGACCCTTTTCTTCGCGAGCGCAAGAGCGGATGCAGGCTGCTGAGAAGGAGCGCGAGCCGACGACTTGCGCTTCAGTGAGTCTAGCCCCGTGGTCCCGAAGGGAGGAGATTTGCTCTGCTGGCGAGTGTCGGGGTGAGTCTGAGGCCGCGAGTCATCGTGCGGGGTGTGGACTCACGACGCGGAGGACTCAGTGTCGGCCTGGCGGCGTTCAGGGTCGATGGGGATGTCGACGACCATCTCCCATTGAGGTCAGCGGCCGGTTTAGAGGGGGAGGGCCGGGGAGTCAAGGTGGACTCCAGGTCGCGGTAGATGGATTCATCGTCCTTTGGGATGGACTTGACCTTCTTGGCAGGATTGAATCTCTCCGGCTTCCGCAGTGCAGCACTAGGAGGCATGCTGACTAGTGCGTCAGCGTGAGCGGCGTTGAGCTCGCGGGCGCGGATAAGCTTCTCTTGGAGCTCTTTGGAGAGAGGCATCTCGACAAAACTCAAGTAAGGGGAACGGCGGAGGCAACCCAGGTACGCGGGCATGTATTTATAATCGCCGGTGGAGCGCACCAAAAGATTCCCTAGTCCCTGTCGCACTCGCCGCATATCGCATGGTTGGATGTTTCTTTCCGAGCTTGGACCAACCTCACAAAGAGTTTAGATTGTGTACAATCCCATATCCGGCGAGTAGTGGGCGACAAGAACCAGATCGGCCAGGACCAGCAGTCTAGCTCGTCCAAGTGGGGTGAACCATTTGAGGGGCGAGTGGAGTAGGTCGGCTCGCACTCGCCCCAGGGGCGCGGCAAGGAGCGGGCGAGTGGAGCAGGCCTGCTCGCACTCGCCCCAGGAGGCTCGGCAGGCAGCGAGCGAGTGGGGCAGGCCGGGCCCGCACTCGCCCAGGGGGGAATAGAGGCGGCGAGTGCATGCTCCATCGAGCACTCGCCGCCCCCGACGAGTGGAGGTTCCAGAGGGCCACTCGCTTAGTCTCCAGTGCGATGTTTTCACCATTTCGCCCCCGTTGGCCTGCCTATAGCCTGTTAGAACGACGGAGTTATGCTATTGGCAGACCCAGTTGGGCTGCACATAGCTGTTCAAAACAGCGGAGGTCGTCTATTTGTAGGCCGTTTTCATAAATCTATAAATAGATCCAAGGGGGTAACTCAGAAGGCATGCTTTCTTGTGCCCCGATCTTCTTGGGCTTTCATAGGTATCCTTATCTCGTCATTTGGCTAGGGAGGGGAAGCGCTCTAAGATCTTCCGCATGTGTGGTGGGACCTCCACGCCGAGCCCTTGGGTCTGTCCCCTGTTCTTTTTTCCTTAGTTGTTTGGCTCAGGGGAGAGAAGTAGGTGTGCGATCACCCCTTCCCCAAGGATGAACTCCACAGAGACCCATATAAAATTCCATATCATATTAATCATATTAATTCCATATAAATAGAATATCATATAAAATTCACTCCATATAAATACCATATCATATAGAATTCGTAGTTGACATGAAAAAGGGTAAGACATAAATGCATATTAATATAAGACATCACATCAAAATACCAATGATACCATCACATCAAAATATTAATATAAGACATAAATGCATAGTCGCATACCATACCATCACATTAAAATATTACATTCCAAAAATTCAATAGTGTTCAATCATACTTTAAAGAAAATCACTCAAGTCAAAATTTAAATTTTTCCCAAAAACATCTTCATCTCCTTCAACCATCAGTTGCTCTGCCTCTTCGTCTTCTTCTGCAGCGCCAACAAGTTCTTCAATGAAATCAGGAGTATCCAAATCCGCTTCATTTGGAGCCTCTTCCTCCTCTCCTGCAACCATCAGATTGTCTTCATCTTCATCTTCAACAATCCACTCATCATCTGAAGGGATATCATCAAAATTGTAATTATCCACACTTTTTTTTTCATTTTGCGATCTTACGATCTTGCACTACGATCCTAACGATCCTAACAGGACGACGATTTTAAGTAAATCATGGATCGTTGCCTAGTGCAAGATCGCAAGATCGTGCGATCTTACGATCTTGCACGCGATCTTAACAACGTTTATCCCACCGGACCATCGGCTCGCCGACCGAGTCTTTTTGCTTCCCCTCCAAAGCCGAAGAGGAGATGGCTCTTCGGCAGGCCCGGCTCGCGGGCCGCTGCTTCCACTGCAGCAGGGGGAGAGGACTCGCCACCCTCCTGATCCTTCTCTGGCGAGCCCTTCAGCGAGCTCGCTGGAGATCCTTCGGTGGTGGTCTCCGACGAGCTCACGTAAATATGTTGTTGTTGTCTCCCCCGACTTGTTGTTGTAGTCCCCCCCCCCCCGGGAGACCACCGTCGCCTTCATCTTCTTTGGCGGCGGGGGCGGCGAGATGAGCTGGACCCTTTGAGGCCAGGTCGTTTCCGGCTGGAGGAGGGTCCATCTGACTCCAGCTTGCCTCGGTAGGCCGCTGCTGCTGCCCGCTCGCGCGCGAGCGGGTTTGGGTTGAGTCCCGAGCCCGCATAAGGCAGGTGCCCGGGAATTGATCGCTCCCCTGCATGAAAAACTTGGAGTTAGAAACGATGATCAAAGCCAAGCAGGTAGGGAGGAGAAAAGAGGATATACCTTCGCCAGGGAGGACGGGGGGAAGCGAGTCGAGGCCCCTTCAAAGGTAGGCGACCTCGAAGTCCTTCTCCAGGAAGAACTTCTGCAGCTCGGCGTCGTCGCCGGACAGAGTGGTCTCGCGAACCTTAATGTGCGAGCCCATCAGGTAGGCGACCCCGTCGTTGGTCGCGTGGTAAGTGAAGAGTTTGCGGAAGCTGGCGAGATTGAACTCAATCCGCTCGCGGAGGGGGTAACAGGCTAACACGACCATCATGGCGATCGCATTCAGGTTCAGCTGCGCGGGCACCGCGCCGAAGTACTTGAGGATCTGGCGGATTTCCGGCCAGAGGGGCAAGCGCAAACCCACCTCGAAGTGCGAGATGGGGAAGACGAGCTCATCCCGGTAAAAGGTATTGATGGCCTCGCCCTCGGCGGGCCGGTGCGCCTCATACCCGTGGGGCAGATACTCAGTTTTGAAGGTTCCGAGCTCGCGCTTGGTGATGTTTCCATCGAAGAAGCAGTAATCGGCGAACTGACGGGCACATTTGAATTGCCCGTCGACATCAGGCCGCGCCTTGCCCATGTTCGCAAAGAAGCTGGGGTGCGTGAACAGGTAGAGAGAAGGGTAGCAAAGAGGGGTCTGAATGCAATAAAGACGATGGGTCAGGGGGTTGGTGAGGGGGCCTATTTATAGAAAACAGAATTTATGGCTGAGCTGACGGGTCAACCCGGCTCGCAGGTCCCTCCTCGCTATCCCCAGCTCGCCAGCCCCTGTTCGCCATTCCTGCGACCTGACCTGTCCTAGTGCGAGCAAAGATCTGGTTGGCACATCATATTATTTCTAATAGCATACAAAATTCTAAAAAATTATTCGAGTTATTACAGACAGGGACTATCACAACCACGAAAATAAAAGAGTTCTTAGCAAGCAGAAGCAGTTCGGTCAGCCCGCACGACCTGTGGTGCTGGGGAGCGAGGGCCGGTAGGCTCAGCTTGGGAGCCATTTCCATCTACCCCAGCCTCGCGCCCCCATCCTCGAAGGACTGTGCGGGGTGAGGAACTCGTGAACCAGGTCCACGTCGCTGCTGAAGGTCTGCAGGTTCTCATGGATCCTCTCCATAACTGGGGTGGGGGATCATCTCGCCCGCCGAGCCATGCTCCACCTTATCCGCGAGCAACACATAGTCCCGTTTCAGCGTCTGCAGTCTCTGCTCGCGATAGCCGCCATCCGCCCGAAGTTGACGTAGGACGGCGATCTGCTTCTTCAGCACCTCTATCATTCGCCGCCTCAGCTTGGCAGGATCCAGCGATTCATCCGGAAAACTTTCCATCCTAGGCTCAGGGGGTGGCGAGTGGAGAGCTGGTTCCGAAGACTCCTAGGCTTCAGACGGAGCAGGGAACTCTACAAAAAACAATCAATCATGATAAAAAGAAGGTGTGAGCACATCAAAGATGTCTGAGAATAATGTTCTAATAAAGGCGAGACTCACGGGATGAGCTCGACAACTCTTGGATAGTGTGCGGAGGGGGCAAAGCCAAATTCTTGCCGCGACCAGGATGATAGGCCCCGAGAGAAATAAGGTTGAAGGTGGGAACTGGGATGTCCCCGACCCTTTTCTTCGCGAGCGCAAGAGCGGATGCAGGCTGCTGAGAAGGAGCGCGAGCCGACGACTTGCGCTTCAGTGAGTCTAGCCCCGTGGTCCCGAAGGGAGGAGATTTGCTCTGCTGGCGAGTGTCGGGGTGAGTCTGAGGCCGCGAGTCATCGTGCGGGGTGTGGACTCACGACGCGGAGGACTCAGTGTCGGCCTGGCGGCGTTCAGGGTCGATGGGGATGTCGACGACCATCTCCCATTGAGGTCAGCGGCCGGTTTAGAGGGGGAGGGCCGGGGAGTCAAGGTGGACTCCAGGTCGCGGTAGATGGATTCATCGTCCTTTGGGATGGACTTGACCTTCTTGGCAGGATTGAATCTCTCCGGCTTCCGCAGTGCAGCACTAGGAGGCATGCTGACTAGTGCGTCAGCGTGAGCGGCGTTGAGCTCGCGGGCGCGGATAAGCTTCTCTTGGAGCTCTTTGGAGAGAGGCATCTCGACAAAACTCAAGTAAGGGGAACGGCGGAGGCAACCCAGGTACGCGGGCATGTATTTATAATCGCCGGTGGAGCGCACCAAAAGATTCCCTAGTCCCTGTCGCACTCGCCGCATATCGCATGGTTGGATGTTTCTTTCCGAGCTTGGACCAACCTCACAAAGAGTTTAGATTGTGTACAATCCCATATCCGGCGAGTAGTGGGCGACAAGAACCAGATCGGCCAGGACCAGCAGTCTAGCTCGTCCAAGTGGGGTGAACCATTTGAGGGGCGAGTGGAGTAGGTCGGCTCGCACTCGCCCCAGGGGCGCGACAAGGAGCGGGCGAGTGGAGCAGGCCTGCTCGCACTCGCCCCAGGAGGCTCGGCAGGCAGCGAGCGAGTGGGGCAGGCCGGGCCCGCACTCGCCCAGGGGGGAATAGAGGCGGCGAGTGCATGCTCCATCGAGCACTCGCCGCCCCCGACGAGTGGAGGTTCCAGAGGGCCACTCGCTTAGTCTCCAGTGCGATGTTTTCACCATTTCGCCCCCGTTGGCCTGCCTATAGCCTGTTAGAACGACGGAGTTATGCTATTGGCAGACCCAGTTGGGCTGCACATAGCTGTTCAAAACAGCGGAGGTCGTCTATTTGTAGGCCGTTTTCATAAATCTATAAATAGATCCAAGGGGGTAACTCAGAAGACATGCTTTCTTGTGCCCCGATCTTCTTGGGCTTTCATAGGTATCCTTATCTCGTCATTTGGCTAGGGAGGGGAAGCGCTCTAAGATCTTCCGCATGTGTGGTGGGACCTCCACGCCGAGCCCTTGGGTCTGTCCCCTGTTCTTTTTTCCTTAGTTGTTTGGCTCAGGGGAGAGAAGTAGGTGTGCGATCACCCCTTCCCCAAGGATGAACTCCACAGAGACCCATATAAAATTCCATATCATATTAATCATATTAATTCCATATAAATAGAATATCATATAAAATTCACTCCATATAAATACCATATCATATAGAATTCGTAGTTGACATGAAAAAGGGTAAGATAAGAAAACCAACCTTAATCATGACTAAAAGCTGTATAATACTGAGTTGACATTACAATTTTAAAATTTGGCAGAAACTTGAGAGAAAAGAAACCAAACAGAGGAATTTAAAGATGCATAAGAGATGGTAATCTAAGGTATCCAATGTTTCTTAATACAAGGATAACTGGATAGTTGATCTGATCAATACACTACCATTAGAAACATCAAACCATGAAATTCTTAGGCTCTGTTTGGGGCAGCTTTTGCTGATAGAAAAGCTCTATTTCATTATCAAACGCACTATTAAAGGCTTTTGATTGCACACCTAGGGGTCTGTTTGGGACAGCTCTGGCGGATTGAAAAGCTGCTGTCCGGATAGAGCTGTTTTAAAATAGATCTTTGGGGAGTAGTTTTGAAAATCTGCAGTGTTTGAGTGTTCTGTGCAGAAGTGCGTTTTGAAAAGCGATTTCTATTTTTAGCTGTTTGGAGAAACAACTTTTGGAAGCTGTTTTTTTAAACTCAAATATATAAATATATAAAAGTAACTTATAACATGAGTCTTTTACATACTTCTAGAATATAGGAAAAAAGGTCTTCCAACATCCGACGGCTGCTTTTTCCAATCCTTCTGATCACCTGTTCGAAAATAAATTGATATGAATCAAACTTTTGATATTTTAAATCCTTTATTTTTTTAGTGAAAAATTGATCGAATTTTTACCTCTGCGCACTGTATATGTCTTCAGCAATGCTATCTCGTAATGTAGACATATGTTCTGCTCCAGCAGCATCACACATATCGCCTTCAATATCATTCACTGCCGCAGGGTCTTCATCCTCTGAGGTAACGAAAGAAGACTCATCAACATCACAAACATTAAACTCAGGATCCCAGCGAGACAGGTGTCTTCTAATGAAGTTATGTAAGACCATTGTTGCTAACACTATGGAACACTGTTTCTTGAAGTTGTACTGAGGCATTTTGCTCAAAATGTGCCACTTTTTTTTCCACACTCCAAACGTTCGCTCGATCACACTGCGAAAAGATGAATGCGCCTTATTGAAATGTTCTTGCCTTCCTTGTACAGGCCGACTCCCACGGGCAAAGTCTGTCAAGTGATATCTTGTTTCTGGGTACGGCTTCAAGTAACTCATTTTTAGCGGGTATCTAGTATCCACTAAGTAGTATTTACCTGCATTTACTTGGTTTGTTAAACAGGTAAACATTATGAAATACAAAAAATTTGAATGAATACAAACATATTGATTAGTATACCTTGTGGGGGATGCGGAAAATGCAATCTATCGTCTGTCAATGCGCCCGCGAAGATGCGACTATCATGAGCAGATCCCTCCCATCCAGCCAGGGCAAATGTAAAACACATGTTAAAATCACATACTGCCATTACATTTTGCGTCGTCGTGCCATGGCGTCCTATGTATCGTACTTGATCTTCTATGGGTATCCTCGCATCAACGTGTGTACCGTCAATGACACCAACGCAATCCTTGAAGAATGGCATGTAACGAGGATCATACCTTATCTCAGCTGGAATATCTCTGAACTCACGGTCAATAGGCTTTATAGTATCAATTGAGAGTAACAAAAGAGATTTGAGCCCTTTCGCAAAATATCTACTAATTGTTTCGGTCGAGTGTTGGAACCGTTCTTTTGTTAGTCTAACGGAACCTCGTTGTGCTAAGATATACAATGTAATCCCTAGGACTTCTCTTGAGGACGTCCGGTGTGATGCTTGAAGTTCATGATCTGCTTCCAGTTTATGAAGTAAATCTATGAAAATGCGTTTCGACATCCTAAACGCATCATGAATACTATCTGGATGTCCTTCTAGTAACTCTTTGATCTATTTCACACCTGTTTGGGTAGATGTCATGCAAGGTCGTGTGTCCCGAACATGGTAATTCATCCTCTCGATCGATGACATAACTACACGGCAATACTCTATATATTGAGTACGCTCCGACGAAAGACTTGTTGAATCTCCAGAATCTTCAGGGGAGGAGTCATGCTGTTCCATTATCGTACCTGCATTTAAATCATAACAGAACATTTATCATAATCTATATGAAGA
This sequence comes from Platanthera guangdongensis, assembly GCA_039583875.1. Classification (NCBI taxonomy): domain Eukaryota; kingdom Viridiplantae; phylum Streptophyta; class Magnoliopsida; order Asparagales; family Orchidaceae; genus Platanthera; species Platanthera guangdongensis. Next base: position 48,917,118 of record CM077153.1, on the reverse strand, counting down.
TAGTAACAAAACAACTCTCATAATTTATCACAAAACAGTAATCATCATGAGGTACAACAACAAAATAGTAAATAAAAACATCATAGTGTTCTCCATGCAAAACACAAAAGGAAATATAAATCGACGTATGCCCGTATCACTGAGCCCTCTTCTCGTACGCCTTCGTAATCCCCCAAACTCGCATATCTTCTGGGATACTCATGAAGATCTCCCTAATGGTCTTGTCCCTGATGTGCTCGAGAGCAAAATAATATAAATCCAGATTTGCCCTTAGCTCTGGGCTACTTGAAATCAACTCCACCACCTCTTTGACTGTGATAACTGGTGGAGGCTTCACAGCTAGGGTGGATTGATGTAAATCTGACATCAAAGAAAATATCATTCCTTTGTTCTTCCCAATCTTCCTTCTTTTACTCGCCGAGGATGACACATTCCCAGGAGGTGTTGAAGCACCTCCTATATTTTCAGGACCACCTTGATTGTTCACCATGTTATCTGCTACATCATCCTCCTCCAACTGGATCCTCCCCACATCCGGCGGCAAACTCCCAATTGAAGGAGCCCATGAGTCTTCTCCAGTTGCGACAACCTGACTGAACATAGTGTTGAGTTTCTCCTGCAACTCAGGTGCAATACCGCTGTATCGAAATTTCTTCGCCGCTGGAATAACCTGTTATAATCAATATAACAATATTAAAGTGTGGCGAATTAAAACTAATTTTATGAAATCAAACATTAACGAGGATCTGACCTTAATCTTCTCTGCCCACCATTCCTCAGATGCAGCAATAATACTCTTCTCTAGATCCCAACCTAAACCGGTCTCGCCATGTCTCAGCTCCTTCCATAACTTCCAATCCTTCTTTAAATGATCTCATTTATTTTTCATTTGCAATCGATCGTAGTTTTTCCCGGTTCGTTCTTTAAACCCCGCAATCAAATTTTTCCACCCTTCTTTGCTAAAGTGGGTGGTGGGCCGATTCCCCAAACCAATCTCTTTTATGCAGAGATCACAAAATAACATCACTTCTCCTGACTCTCAACTCGCTACGATTCCTCCTTCCTTTGATTTTACCATTATGCTATAAACTAATAACATTACAATAACAATTAGTAATCAAAAAATCACAATATACACACACACACAATATACACACACATACAACCATACACATTCATCATCACATACACACACATACATAATGCACACACACACACACACCCTAAGCACACATTCATACACACACACCCTAAGAACACGTTCATACACACACACATACACATACACAATCCCTAAACACAAACAAACTTACAATCACACACACACACACACATACAACCATAAACATATAAAGAAAATAACCAAAATACACACACACACATATCCTTACTCATTCTCATCCACAAACAAACACACACAATACACACACACACATACAACCATACACATTCATATACACACACACACACACACACCCTAAGCACACATTCACACACACACACATACACATACACAATCCCTAAACACAAACAAATTCACATTCACACACACACACACACACGCATACAACCATAAACATATAAAGAAAATAACCAACATATATACACACACACACACATATCCTTACTCATTCTCATCCACAAACAAACACACACAACACACACACACATACAACCATACACATTCATATACACACACACACACACATAATACACACACACACCCACCCTAAGCACACATTCACACACACACACACACATACACATACACAATCCCTAAACACACACACACACACACACAACCATAAACATATAAAGAAAATAACCAACATACACACACACACACACATATCCTTACTCATTCTCATCCACAAACAAACACACACAATACACACACACAATACACACACACATACAACCATACACATTTATACACACACACACACACATAATACACGCACACACACACCCTAAGCACACATTCACACACACACACATACACATACACAATCCCTAAACACAAACAAACTCACACACACACACACACATACAACCCTAAACCATATAAAGAAAATAACCAACACACACACACACACACACATACCCTTACTCATTCTCATCCACAAACAAACAAACACACACACACACACACACACACACCCTAAGCACACATTCATACACACACACACACACATTCATATACATACCCAACCAAAAAAAAAACACACACATACAACCATACACATATAAAAAAAATAACCAACATACACACACACATATCCTTACACGTACACAATCCCTAAACTTCATCCTATCAGTTAACCAATTTCAAGCTCAACGGATTACTTCTCTAAAATAGAAATTTGTTATACCTAATCAGAAGAAGGAACTGGGTCACAGAGAAGGAAGAAAGCCTTGTAGACGCTGGAGGAAGAACCTCCTCGTTGTCGTCTCCGGAGAGGAGGAAGAAGGAGCGGCAGAGGAGTACCACCTTGCCGGCGCTGGGGGAGGAGGAGTAGAAGCTGGATTCCGTCGCCGGACGCTAGGGTTCCTGCGATCGGGAACACGCGGCGGCGTCTGCTGCGATCTGGAAGAGGAGCGGCGGCGGCGTTCTGCGAATGGGAAGGCGGCGGCGTCTGCGATCGGGAGAAAGCGGAAGGAGAAACGTCGATCGCCGTTGTTCTTCGATCGGGAATGCGGGATCAGGAAGTAGACGCGGGATCGGGATCGGGATCGGGAAAGAAGAAATTTACATCCGCGATTTTAGGAGCGCTGAACGCAGGGGGGGGGGGGTTGCTTCCGGAAAATAGCTCTGGGAGCTGCTTTTCAAAAAGCGATTTCATTGAAAAGCTGTTCCAAACAGATCCATTACCAGCTCTGGCGGCTGAAAAAGAGCTTCTTCAGCCGCCAGAACTGTCCCAAACAGATCCTCACGTTCCAGCTCCTAAAAACACGAAATACATGCCTCGAATTTCTTGCAAAATCCCTCTCGACAATGACGACCTATCCCTCTTCCGACATCGTTCCACCTCACCAAGTCCCTCTTTCGTTGTCGTTCAGCCTCGCTGACTCCCTCTTCTGTCATCGTTCCCCCGCGCCAATCTTTTCGACCGTACTAAGAGTCCGCCGATATCGGGTTTCCACTTCTTCCACGTACCTTATTATCTCCTCCCAAGCCCTCGCCGGCGTCAACTCAGTCGGGATTGCATTTTGAAGAATCACCTCCCCCTTTCACCGCCTTCCTGGGCATCCCTTCACTTCTCTCCTCCTGATGGTGGAAACCAGCATCCTCTGATGGGCTTCTATGAGACCTCCTCCTAGACCAGGTTGGTTACCTAGGATGGAAGGTGTCTGATCGTCGAGCTCAAAGAGATAAGGCTTCTATGAGACCTCCTGGATTTGGGAAGGACGTATTTGATGGTCCAGCAAAATTTAACAGAAAAGTTGAAGGCGGTGCCTATAGTCAAATTGGTTTTGATGGGTATAACCAACAATGAAGATCACATAGTCGTCCAGAGTTGAGATCATCTCACTATGAGGAAGGAAGAAATTCAGTATTTAAAATGATGGATAAATCACATTTGCATAATGTTATAGTTGAGAGACACAATAAGAAGCATAATTTGGGGAAGATCTTAGATGGTGCAAGTCAATGGATGTCACTACTCACCTAGAGGGTGGGGTGGGTGGGTGGGTGGGTGGGTGGGTGGGTGGGGGGGGGGTGATGTAGGACGACGCGTAGGGCTTACGTGTCTGTCGGCTTTTCTAGGAAACCCTAAATGCATGCGATGCTTAATGAATTTTTTAATAAAAAATTAGAGCGGGTGTTGCATTTACTTAAGAAATCACGCAGCTTAGATTTTTGATAGCACAAATCGCTATTTTGTTTTAACTTGAATTTTCTTAAATAAAATGGTTCAGTTTAAATCCGGTGAATGAAGTTCACAACTTTCGTTCCGTTCCCCATGTCGTAGCAAAACGGAAATCGTGAACTCCAAATACGTTTCCGTTTGGAGTTTTCGACGTAGCGTTCGGTGACAAAACTCGGGAGAAAACCCAGCAAAAAGTCTATTGTCCTACGAGAAAATATTAAGACACACAAAGGAAAGATAGAAACAATTACCCACGGAAGAGACGTCTTTCGTATTCGAAGTCGATGACGATCACGCGAGTAACTCCTTGTCACATTCGATCTCCGCTCCGAGGTCGGCCTCTATCGCACACGGGCACCAAGGAATTAAATCACTCCCTCACACGATGTGGTTCCGCGGAATCACTCAACAAGTAAGGAAGCCACAAACTCACAAACCTAAAATTCACTCGCTATTCACTCAAATTGGTTCCACGAAATCTCAAACATTTGCGGTAGCTCCACGAAATCTCAAACACTCGTAACTATTATCACCTTGTTATTGTTCACGGAAGCCAAACAAAAAGCCAAGCGTTCATCCACTAACTAAACTCCTACATGATATTAGAACTCCACTAAATCCTACAGCAAGTTCGTTCACCCACAAATTTAATGACACCTTCACAGAGTTGTTCATGGAGTAAACAAAACTCACACAGCACCCACAAAAATTTACTCATCAACGTGCACAATTCTAATCATGGGAAAACTATGACCCAACAGTAACATCACGCCTTTACTATTCATCATCTCTTTCAACATTAATAAACTAAGGTGGCGTTTGGTTGGGCTGATGGCCTGTGGTGCGGTGGAAACGCACCGGTATTTTGGGAATAAACAGCGTTTGATTCAATTTTTCTCAAAACCTCCGCTTATTTAGGTCCGCTGTTTTCTTAATGCTGGAGGGCGCAACATTTTTCTGCGGTCAACCGCAAAAGCCGCTGCTCCCGTCCGTCTTCAAGCCCCGATCGCTGCTCTCGTCCGCCTCTTCAAGCCTCGCTGCTGCTCCCGTCCGCCTCTTCTTCTTCCTCTTCTTCTTCTTCTTCTTCTTCTTCTACTTCTAGCTTTTCACCGATCGATGCTCTCGTTCGCCTCTTCAAGCCTCGCTGCTGCTCCCGTCCGCCTCTTCTTCTTCCTCTTCTTCTTCTTCTACTTCTAGCTTTTCACCGATCGCTGCTCTCGTCCGCCTCTTCAAGCCTCGCTGCTGCTCCCGTCCGCCTCTTCTTCTTTCTCTTCCTCTTCCTCTTCTTCTTCTTCTTCTTCTACTTCTAGCTTTTCCCCTCTTCTTCTTCTTCTGCTTCTTCTTCTTCTTTAAACCCGCTGCTGCAGCAGATTTGGAACGAATTTTAAACCCGCTTCTTCTTCTTCTTCTCAAAACCTCCGTTGCTTTGATTTGGTATTTCTCTCATCCTTGATCGAATACTAGATTAGCTGCAGCAGATTTGGAACGAATTTTAAATCATGAAGCACTTCAAATTACTACTTCCTAGCTCACGGATTACAGTTTGTTTCAGATCTGAAAATTACAGGAAAATTCAGGATGAACGAAATTGCTTAACATTTGCATTAGAAAACATTTTGCATTCAGGAAATTGCATAACATTTCCAAATTTGACCCAAACAGTTTTTTTTATTAGGAAAAAAAATTTCACTCAAAACTCCGTTTTGTATCCAAACAACTTTTTAACAAAACTTTGTTTTCCAGAATCAGCACTTTTTCTATCAGCAATAGTTCATCAGCAGCTTTCCATCAGCAACAGCCCAACCAAACAGAGCCTAATTCTCATACGATAGTCACCGGAAAACTCTCCCAGCTATATTTCTACATTCAATTGAAAGCAAACCTCTTCAATCACCTACAAGACTCTCAATTGAAGCAAACGACAAAGTTTCAACTTTAGACGTCCACCAATCCTAACACCACAACCCTCACACACGCCTAACACACAATATTCTCTTACATGACTCAAAAGAAAATATCATTCTCAAATATTCATCATCAATCACATCCAACCATTAAAGAACTCGGGAGCCCTTTTATAGGGTTACATATAACTGAATGCACTTACAAATGAACCAGAACGAAATTTGAACCCAATCGCACACGTCGTGGAAGTGACGGCCATGACAAGGGCTTGGCGGAGCGGGCTTGGCGGAGCAGGACGTGGGCCGACGGTTGGATCGGCTGTCGTGGGCAGCAGTTGGAGCTCCGAAGGAGGAGGCGGCGTCGTGGGGCTTCACGCGTGCAGCGGTAAAGACGGGACTGGTGCTGCGGCTTGTCGGGGAGGTTCGGGCGTAACTTAGCCCAAGCCATGCGTCAATGATGAACCAGAGAACTCCACTGCTGCGGGGAAGAAGCACAGGACCGAGCCGTTTTTTTTTTTCTGGCCTATCTTACACATATATAAATAGGTATATATATGTGTGTGTGAAAATATATATATATATATATATGTATGCATTTATATGTACATATATAATATATATATATATATATATATATATATATAGGTATATATATATATAGGAGAATAAACTAAAACTCCAAACAAAGCTACGCATGCAGGCGAGCAACGAACTAAAAATTGACAACATAAAACTTGCAAAAAAATAAAATGCCATAAACATAAACTGACAATGCGACGTCGTGCATTTTCCGACGACCTGACCTAGGTTGGTCTCCACCAACTCTTCCCCTCTCGAAAACACTCATCTCTGGTGAGTGCTGCGAGTGGTAGTATGAGAGAGATCAACATCTATACCAACGAATCAAGTTTCTCCGAAAACAATCATCAGTAGTGGTCAATGTCCAATATGTGCTCGGGAACTGTAATAGAATAATCTCATGGTGTTCATGCTCAACCTGAAACTGGTAGTGAAAACAGAAGGAACTATAATGGAATTGTCAATAGCGGAATGAACTTCGATATGTCCTGAATGTGGCTCCCCACTCTCACTCACCAACCCAGAAGAATCAAGTGGAGGAGAAGACAATGAGATTTCTAAAGACTCATGCGAGTAATCGTAGAGTTAAGTCAGATTGGCTACGTTAAAAACAGGATTTGCTCCTCAGACGAAAGACATCTCAAGTTCATACGCATTTTGCCCAATCCGAATTACAACTTGAAAGGGTCCAGTTCTACAGTAGGCTAACTTCTTTACGGTACTAGAGGGTAACCGTTTCCGGATCTAGCCGAACCATAATCAAGTCAGTCATTTTAAAACTAATAGCTCTTTTATGCTTTTGTTTTAAAATTGAGTTGCATAAAAGTCATAAATACTATACAATTTTCCGCTCATATGTTTAATGCAAATTATGCAAATGCAATAAATGAACTACTAATATGATTAACGCCACAAACCGATGGTTTCAGATACCAATAGCAACTCCTGAAAGAGGCACATGATCAGGAGGCTCAGAGGGTGGATCATAAAAGAATTCATCGCGGGGGCGATGAACACTCAAGTGCAAATCAGAGACATCAGTGATCAGATTTGTCAACATAGTGTGCGGACTGTCTTTGAAAGTGCGGGTGACAAGATATAACATCAAAGAATCAGTGAGTGCACCTTCTAACTCGATTGTGCCACTAAAGATTGATACATCCCAAATGTGCGGTGAGCCCATAAGTTTTTCATCTGGGGGTTCACCGGGATGGGTATAATAAACTTCGTCGCAAATGCGATGCGTGCAAACGTAGGCTCCAACAACAAATGGAGTGTTCGCAGATAAATGTGCACGAAGTGTGACAACTGTAATAAATATGCTAAGGGAAAGTGAGGCATCAGGAGGCTCACCAGGTGGGGCATAGAAGAACTCATCGCAAATATGATGGTCAGCAAGTGGTACGTCCCATAACTCATCTAAAGTGCGAGTCACCAGATGGCTATGCCCCAACACTATCAACATCAAGTGAGACAATGGAGCAGGTATCTATGTCTTAAAATTCGCAAGTGTACTATTCAAATAAAGCTCATCCACATAATGACGAGGTGGCTCATCTGGAGGCTCAATAGGAGGGTCTTCAAATGACCCATCTCGTGTGAGGGAGCACTTTAATTCCAATGCGTAGGGCTTTGATACCAATTTGATGCAGGACGACCCGTAGGGCTTACGCGTCTGTCAGCTTTTCTAGGAAACCCTAAATGCATGCGATGCTTTATGAATTTTTTAATAAAAAATTAGAGCGGGCGTTGCATTTACTTGAGAAATCACGCAACTTTGATTTTTGATAGTACAAATCACTATTTGTTTTAACTTGAATTTTCTTAAATAAAATGGTTCAGTTTAAATCTGGTGAAGGAAGTTCGCAACTTTCGTTTCGTTCCCCATGTCGTAGCAAAACGGAAACCGTGAACTCCAAATACGTTTCCGTTTGGAGTTTTCGACGTAGCGTTCACTAACAAAACTTGGGAGAAAACCCAGCAAAACGTCTATTGTCCTACGAGAAAATATTAAGGCACACACAAAGGAAAGATAAAAACAATTATCCACGAAAGAGACGTCTTCCATATTCGAAGTCGATGGCGATCGCGCGAGGAACTCCTCGTCACCTTCGATCTCCGCTCCGAGATCGGCCGCTATCGCACACGGGCACCAAGGAATTAAATCACTCTCACACGAGGTGGTTCCACGGAATCACTCAATAAGTAAGGAAGCCACAAACTAACAAACCTAAAATTTACTCGCTATTCACTCGAATTGGTTCCACGAAATCTCAAACATTCGCGGTGGCTCCACGAAATCTCAAACACTCTTAACTATTATGACCTTGTTACTGTTGACGGAATCCAAACAACAAGCCAAGCATTCATCCACTAACTAAACTCCTACAGGATATTAGAACTCCACTAAATCCTACGACAAGTTTGTTCACCCACAAATTTAATGACACCTTCGCAAAGTTGTTCACGGAGTAAACAAAACTCACACAGCACCCACAAAAATTTACTCATCACGTGCACAATTCTAATCATCCACTGAAAAACTATGACCCAACAGTAACATCACGCCTTTACTGTTCATCATCTCTTTCAACATTAATAAACTAATTCTCATACAATAGTCACCAGAAAACTCTCCCAGCTATATTTCTACATTCAATTGAAAGCAAACCTCTTCAATCACCTACAAGACTCTCAATTGAAGCAAACGACAAAGTTTCAAGTCTAGACGTCCACCAATCCTAACACCTACAACCCTCACACACGCCTAACACACAATATTCTCTTATAGGACTCAAAAGCAAATATCATTCTCAAATATTCATCATCAATCCCATCCAACCATTACAGAACTCGGGAGCCCTTTTATATGGTTACATATAACTGAATGCGCACTTACAAATGAACCGAAATGAAATCTGAACCCAATCACACGCGTCGTGGAAGTGGCGTCCATGACAAGGACTTGGCGGAGCGGGCTTGGCGGAGCAGGACGTGGGCCGGCGGTTGGATCGGCCGTCGTGGGCAACAGTTGGGGCTCCGAAGGAGGAGGCGGAGTCGTGGGGCTTCACGCGTGCAGCGGTAAAGACGGGAGATGGGCTGCGGCTTGTCAGGGAGGTTCGGGCGAAACTTAGCCCAAGCCATGTGTCAATGATCAACCAGAGAACTCCACTGCTGCGGGGAAGAAGCACAGGACCGGGCCGTTTTCTTTTTTTTTTTCTGACCTATCTTACACATATATAAATAGGTATATATATGTGTGTGTGTGAATATATATATAGATATATATATATGTATGCATTTATATATACATATATTATATATAGGTATATATATATATATATATATATATATATATATATATATATATATATATATATATATATAGGAGAATAAATTAAAACTCCAAACAAAGCTACTCACGCAAGCGAGCAACGAACTAAAAATTGACAACATAAAACTTGCAAAAAAATAAAATGCCATAAACATAAACTGACAATGCGACGTCAGACATTTTCTGGCGACCTAACCTAGGTTTGTCTCCACCGGGGGGGATGAATAGGTGTGTCCTCTATAGTGTATTTTGCGGAATTTAAATTACGACACAACACAGTCATAACACAAGAACACAACAATTTATAGTGGTTTCTTGAGTTGAGTACGTTCACTTTCCCCCTTCACCTATCTAGTAGAGTGTTAGACTCGTCCAAACACAGACCAAAGCTCAGATTCGTAGATCCTACAACTCATAGACCAAGTTTCCTTTCTTAGAGACATGAGCTTACCTCCTATCTCAGGTCACAAAGGCCCTACAACTCAGAGACAGAAGTCTCCTACCTCAGATCCACTAAGAATCCTACAGCTCAGACCTCAAAGAGATCCTACGATTTATAAGTTTTAACAACAAAAACCTTCTTTTGACTCGGGATGATTTTTCTTCAAATAACTGGAGTCTTCTTGAAGCTGGATGTTGATTAGCTTCTCCTCAATCTTCAGGCAGAGTTGAAGTGTTGACTACATGGAAAAATGCTATGCTTCACCGAAGATCCTTCTACTTCTTGCTGACAAATGATTGCGCTTTTTGAAGTTCAGCAACTTTTGAATAGATGACGCTTCTTTATGAGAAGAACAATGATTTTCTCTTTGTTTCTTCTTCTCCATTCTTGAGCTTTCAGATGCAATAATCTATTTCAAAAAGCCGACGACGGAAAGACTCTTTTTGATTTTTCTATCGATTAGGGTTTACAGATTACACATGCTTCCTTTTATCGGACTAATAACCCTTAACTGTCGAATCTCAGACGATCAGATGTCCGAGATCTTTTCCTTAATGAACAGAGTTGATTTACCCATTCTGCGGTGACATTAAATGAGATAAGACAAAACAATGCACAATTTGAATTTCTGCCTTTTTGAAAGAGTCGACTTGATATCCTGTCGAATTTGATCTCGTTCAGCCAAATTATTATTTTTAGTTCCTTCTAATCGAGTCAGAGACATCTGGTCAAATTTGCTTCTTATTTAGTCGAATAGTTTCTTAAGGAGAACATCTGGTCAAACTCTTCTTTAGGGATTCTTTTAGTCGAATCTGAACTTAAAGTATTTCTCCTTCTCCTTGCCTGGCTGTAAGAATCTAGTCAAAAACTAGATGCATAGTTCGCTTAGCCAGACCATTCTTATTTCAATTCCTCAACATAGCGTTGATCTTCAAGTAACTTCTGGTCAAATTGCCTTGAGCGTTCTGCACGATCATGAAGATGATCCAATAGAATCTTTATTTAGTTGTTTTTTGTATTCTTATCATCTACACAATTTGTCTTAAGTCATCTGCACAAGTCTTTTGAAGTTTAGGCGAATCTTCGCAGATTTTGCATTCTAAGTGTATCATCACGTACCATCTTGATTGTTCAAGACGATCCTCTTGATCTTCGCTCGAATATGTACTTAAGTAGATTTTCGTCTCCATGATACTTCTACTCAAATCCATCCGACTCTTCTGCATGAATGGCTAGATCTTCTAGACGAATTTGTACCTTAGCCATTTCTCAGAAATCTGTCACATGATTCTTCTAGATCTCATGTTCATTCAATTTAACTAACTAGTTGAATCAGTGCCTTGACAGAACTCCAGTGCTTTGTTGATATGTGCATGATTCAATATGATTGTTTTATCCATTCGTCTAGATCATCTGACCGTTCGACTTGATGTGTAGTTGAAGGTTTCCTTAGCCGAATGTTTTCTTTTTATATTTGAATCCTTTGCTCTCCCCATACATCTAGATTTAGTTTATTGATCTTTTAGAATTAAGTTCCAATTCTAAAATAGTTTAGAGCTTAGTTTGACAGTGTCTTGCACAATGAGGGATTATATTTACAAGACTATGTCCGATGACACTAAGTCTAACCCTATGTTGGGCTTGTACTATTATGTACCTGTCTACATTACGCTAAGAACACACATTCATCAAATACAAACGTGTTCATCTGTATTGTGAGGATTTCTTCAAATCAGAAACATTGTGGGCACTGTACGCAATAATCACCCTCTATTTGAAAAAGTCAGAATCTCAAATATAGATAAATTTCACATAGATAGTAATAGAAACAAAATGAACATCTACTGAGAGTATTATTCAAATATTATTTAAGATATCATTCAAAAAATGTCTACATAAATACTTCAAAATGTTTTTGAGTTAGTTAAGATATATCATTCCCAATCCCTGATAATTACACATCCTCTATCTCTTTTGGTAGGGCTGCTTCAGCTTTATCTCTCTTTGTTTTCTGCCTCAGAAAGTAACTGTAGGGCTTTGGATGATATTTGCATAGCTCAGATGCATTAGCTGGAAGTTTTTCTGCCTTTTTATCTCTTTTCAAGGCCTTTCTTACTGCTTCTTGTTTCTCAAACTTGGTCCATTCCTAAGAGATGTACAACTTGCCTCTATTAATATTCTTAGTTTGGATCTAGTCCCAAGTAGCTAGAATGATCTCTCTTAATAAAGGGCTCCACTGCTCATAGTCTAGCTTTCTTTCCATCTCTTCCTTATACCTTTTTTTTCTCAACTTAATTTCATCTTTCTCTGTTGTAATTTCTTTTCCTTTAACAAAGATAGTGGAAGAGCTAAATTGAGAACTGACAGTAGCAGGAGCAGGCACATCAAAGGAATCATCATAGTTTATCTGTACATTTAGTGCAAGCCTCACCGTATTGGAAGTCCAAATGTCACGGTCATCACTTGTATTTACCATTTCTCTCCCCCCTTCATGACTTTCAGATACATGTTGACATAGGGTCTCTTGAAGAGCAGATATTTTATTCTTGAGCATATTCACTCCTGTAGTTATGGCTATGTGATTCTTTGTTTCAAGGAGATGCCCATCCAACGCTTGACTGCAGAAATCCACTATGTTCAGAACATTCATTCTATGCTCTTCCATATTGTTGGCTATGGATTGGAAGGCATTCTGTAGGTTTTCAGAGGTGACATTTTGATTCTCAATTATGTTTGCCAGTCCTTTGTTAGTAAGCTCCAGTTGCTGTGCAATATGATCTACTGCAGGGGCTGCTCTCATGAAGAAATCAAAGTGTGTTGTCTTAGAAGATTCATTTCAGCTCTGAGTCTTGTAGTCTCACTTGATAAATCTTTTCTGAGTTTTTTTACAACATCATCTACATAAAGTTCAATATGTTTCCTTTGCTCATCCAGTAACATCCTCATCTGAGTATTGCTAGAGCTGGAAGATTTCTCTGGGATATGTTCTTTGGAGCAGCTGGGAATTTCTGATTCTTCCCCAGCTCTCTTCCTTTTTTAACTCTTCCATTAGCTCAGACACATCTGCCTCTTTATATGTTGAGTCTGGAGAGGGAGGTGTCCTCTCATGGACTAGGTTGTCACTTTCACCATCACTGACTTCAGCTCCATAAGGAATGATCTCCATGTTCTCCACTGGTTTTACAATCATAGGTATTTTACCAAGATTGTCCTTCTTCAAAGCACTAACATCAACATCCTTCTCAGCATCATCTACCAGGTCCTTTTGGACTGCCAACCCAGTGTTGGTGGCATCCTCAACCTCTGGAATCTTATCTGTCATTTCAATCTCATGAGCAGGGAGCTCAATGTTAGACTCCCCCTCAACATCATCATCTGTTTGATTCAGTACCTCAGTCTGTTGGACTGAGTCGTCTTCATCAGTTTGATTTAATATCTCAGTCTCTTGGGCTTAGTGCTCCTTCTGAGACCCCCCCCCCCCCCCCCCCCCCAACTGTAGCACTCCCGTCTGCAAGAATGTTGAGGTCTAGAAAATCTTCATCTATGTTTACCTCAGCAATAGATGTGATTCTTGAAACTTTGTTGATGATTTCTTCAGGAGCTATGTTATCCCTGACAGTGACTTTATCAGATTGGGGCATAACAAAGTAGTTCTTTGAGTTTCGTCAATTTCCTTTCCTTCAGCATGCATTGTCAGCAATTTTCGTCTGGGCTCCCCCTCAACCAGAGCACAAATTTCTCGTTCATCTTGTTCCGTGACTTTCTTTCTTCAGATTGCTTCATTTCTTCCCGAATCTCCCTTCTAGCTCTGAAACTTCTTCCCTTCAACTTTTCCCCAGGCTTTGGGAATGCTTGGCTCCACCTGTCCACGTCCTTGAGATCAATCCTTGTCGTGTAATGGACTGCTGCACAAAAAGATTGATTTAGTTCCTGTTGGAAAAGCCCACTTAACATTAGGCCTATTTGTATAGCATTTATTGCTTTTTCTCTCCTCTCTTTAGTCCCACATTGTGTATAGGACTTTTCTCTCTCTTTCTCTCATCTATATATATGTACTCATTCTTTGTATTTGTATCAAGTGGACATATATACAAGGTTGGCTTTCTCCATTTCTACATGGTATCAGAGCCAGGTTCGACTCTCCTGCGGACTCCCTCTACTGTCCGCCCAGCAGCCTGCGGTCTCTGCGGCCTCCCTTGTCCAGTCCGCATCCTCTAGTCGCATCTCTCCTGCGGCCTCACTTTTCCTGTCCGCTTCCTCTCCCGTGGATCCACTTCGTCCCCCCTCTCTCCCTTTCTCCTCAGGCCCCCTCCTTTTATAGCCATCCTGTGGGGTCCACTGCTTCCCCTTGTCCGCTGCGGCCTCCTCCTGTCCGCCGCGACCTCGGCGACCTCTCTCCTTGGTCTCCTTCATCCGCCGTTCGCGCTGTGTTCGCCAGCTCGCCAGCTCGCCAGCTCGCCAGCTCGCCAGCTCGCCAGCTCGCCAGCCCGCCAGCTCGCCAGCCCGCCCGCTCGCCAGCTCGCCAGCCCGCCAGCCCGCCAGCTCGCAAGTCCGCCCGGCGTGTCCTCTCTTATCAGTTCTCTCCTGTCCGCCGCGGTCTGACCCAGACCGCCGCGACCTGAACCAGCCCGCATCATCCTCCAACTCGCCGCGACCTCATCCAGGTCGCCGCGTCCTCTCCCAGTCCGCTCCCTGTTTGCTTCCTCTAGCTGCTGCCTCCAGTCCGCTGCGGTCTTCTCCAGCTCGCTGCGGCCTCCAGACCGCAGCGGTCTTCTCCTGCTCGCTGCGGCCTCCAGCCCGCTGCGGTCTCATCCAACTCGCTGCGGCCTCCTTCAAGCTCGCTGCGGCCTCCTTCAAGCTCGCTGCGGCCTCTATGTCTACCTCTGCAGACTCCGTCGGTACGGCAGTTCCTCCTGAACGCCCGGCCTCTCTACCAGAAGTCCGAGACGAGCTCCGGATCACCACAATTTCGCTCAATGGCAAGAAGAACTTTGTGGAATGGGCACACTCAGTTCGCCGTGTCCTTCAGTCCAAGGGATTCCTTCATCATCTGACGCAGACCGTTATTGGTGTCCCTACTGAGGAGTGGTTACGCAATGATGGGCGTGTGCAGACTTGGCTCCTCAACTCTCTTGATGGCGAATCTTATCGTCTGGCCATGTATCATGAGACGGCCAAAGGCATGTGGGACGAGCTACACACCCTCTACTCCGCAAAGATAGTCTCCACCATCTCTATGATATCATCACCGCTCTCCAGGCCCTTGACAGCAGTGACGCCACCGACTTGACATCCTTTGTTGCTCAAGCCCGGTCTCTGGTTGAGGCTTGGATCCACCATCAGCCTCCCACTCTAGATCTCGCTGCTCAACGTACCCAGAAGGAAGCTGTGGGTATCGCCATGATGATGGCCCGGGTACCCCCTCATCTTCACAGTGTCCGGGCTCACATCCTCTCCTCTACTGTTACACCGTCCTTTTCCGACGTGTGCTCAATGCTTCTCAAAGTCTCCCCGCCTCCGGATGTTCCCGGACTTCCTTCTCCGGCTCTTGTTCAACAGGCACCTGCTCCCTTACTACCTCTTCCCCCCTCTGCCAGTGGTGGCCGCTCTGACTCTCGCGGCCGGGGTCGCGGTGGCCGGTCTAGGCCTCAATGCTCGTTCTGTGGTAAAGTTGGTCATCTTGAGGCCACTTGCTTTCGCAAACATGGCCGTCCGCCTCGTCCACATGCCTCTGCTGCTACTACCGACTCTGCCTCCTCTCGTACTGAGCTCGACGAGGTTCGTCTTCAGCTCCAGCACCTTCATGGCTTGCTCAGCCGTCCGCCTGCCTCGGTTGCCTCTGCTGCCTCTCTCTCCAATGAAGGTATCGCCTGCCTCTCCTTTGGCCCGCGCTGGATCCTTGATTCTGGTGCCACTCATCATATCACCTCTGTTAAGCCACCACAGTACTTGTCTTCACCTCACCCGAAGTACATTACTGTTGCTAATGGAGCGTCGGTACCCGTCTCTGGATGTGCTGATATTTCTCTCACCTCTTCTCTCCTCCTACGCTCGGCTCTACATGTTCCGGGCTCTCCTTTCAATTTACTCTCTGTCGGTCGCCTTACTACTGATTCTAATTACTCAGTGACATTTACTTCTTCTTCTTTTCTCATACAGGATCAGCAGACGCAGACTATCATTGGTAGAGGACGACTGCAGAATGAGCTCTATCTCCTTGACGACTCTCCTACTGTCCTCGCATCTACCTCCTCTTCGGATTGGCATCGCCGTCTGGGACATGCTCCTCTTCCAGTCCTCCGGAAGGCCCTTCCTGATGTCACTCTCCCTGCTTTTCGTTGCGACACATGTATTTTGGGCAAACAGCCCCGTTCTTCTTTTCCCCCTCATTGTACTCGGAGCTCCGCTCCTTTTATTTTAGTACACTCCGATATATGGGGTCCGTACAAAGTTACTAGTATTTCTGGCTATCGCTATTTTCTTACTTTTATTGATGATTACTCTCGCATGACATGGTTATATCTCCTTCGGGACCGCTCTGAACTTCCCCGCGTATTCCGGGCTTTCATCCTCGAGACCCGCACTCAGTTCTCTGCGCCTATTCGCACTATTCGTACAGACAATGCGCGGGAGTACACCAGCCATACGTTTGCCACTCTCTGCTCTGAATACGGCATTCTTCACCAAACCTCCTGTCCGTACACTCCACAACAGAATGGTGTCGCCGAGCGCAAGAATCGTCACCTTCTTGATGTCGCTCGCTCGCTTATGCTTCAAATGCAGGTCCCCAAACCGTACTGGAACTACGCTCTCTCCACGGCTTGCTTCCTCATCAACCGCCTCCCGTCTTCCGTCCTCCAGTATGCTACTCCCTTCAGCCTCCTCTTTCCCACAACTTCGCCTTTTCCTCTTCCACCACGGGTGTTTGGGTGTACCTGCTACGTTCACCACCTCGGTCCCTCCACGGACAAGTTGGACCCTCGTGCCACCAAGCAGATCTTTGTCGGGTACTCGCGCACTCAGAAGGGTTATGTATGTTATTCGCCTACTACCAGCAAGGTTACTGTCTCGCCTGACGTAACTTTCCGTGAAGATCTTCCTTTCTTCCCTGCTCCGGATATCGCTCTGCCTCCCGCTCCCGTCGTTCGTCCTATCATTCCTGCTCCTCACTCCTCAGCCTCTCTCCCTTCACCACCTCCGGTCCGTCCACCACCCCCGGTTATCCGGGTCTATTCTCGTCGCTCTCCTCATTCTGGGGCTCCTCTGCAGTCGGCTTCGCCCTCTGGTGCTCTGCTCCCTGCTGCTCCGGCTCCCGTCTCCACCGCTCATCCGATGGCGAACTACGTCTCGCTCCATCGCCTCTCCCCCTCTCTTCTTCACCTTGCCACCTCCTTATCTTCTGTTTCAGTCCCTAACTCTTTGCAGGAGGCGCTTCACCATCCTGGCTGGAGGGCTGCCATGGACGAAGAAATGACGGCCCTTTGGGCCAACCAGACCTGGGTCTTGGTTCCCTTACCTCCCGGTCAGCACCCGGTTGGATGCAAATGGGTCTTTGTTATCAAGCATGCTCCGGATGGCACTATTGCCCGTCTGAAGGCCCGTCTTGTGGCCCGGGGCTTCACACAACAGGAGGGCCTCGACTATGAGGAAACATTCTCTCCGGTGGCCAAGCTTAACACTGTCCGCGTTCTTCTCTCCGTCGCGGTTCACCGCCGCTGGCCTCTTCATCAACTTGATATCAAGAACGCCTTTTTGAATGGCGACCTTCAGGAAACTGTCTACATGCGCCAACCGCCCGGGTTTGAGACCACGGGGGAGTCTCGGGTTTGTCTTCTCAAAAAGTCAATTTATGGTCTCAAACAGTCCCCACGGGCGTGGTTTGACAAGTTTAGCAAGGTGGTTCGGGACATGGGGTTCACTCGGAGCTCTGCAGATTTCTCCCTCTTTACCCGACACCGGGCCACTGGCACCGTTCTTCTGTTGGTTTATGTTGACGACATCCTTCTCACTGGGGATGACTCAAAGGGGATTCAAGACGTCAAACAACACCTGAGCACTGTTTTTCAGACTAAAGATCTGGGGAAACTTCGCTACTTCCTTGGTCTCGAGATCGCCCGGCGGCCGGACGGGTTGGTACTCTCCCAACGAAAGTACTGTCTCGATCTTCTCAAAGATGCTGGTCAGTCTGGTTGCAAGCCAGCATGCACCCCGATGGAGGCAAATCACAAATTATGCGCTCATGCTTCGGATGACGATTTGCTACTTCCGAACCCGGAATACTATCGACGCCTTGTGGGCAAGTTGATCTATCTAACAGTCACAAGGCCAGATATATCATTTGCAGTTGGGGTTGTCAGTAGGTTCATGCATGCCCCCCGGGCTTCTCATCTCCAAGCGGTTGAACGGATTCTCCGATACCTTAAGGGAGCTCCAGGCCAAGGGCTGGTTTACAAAACCTCCGACTCTGCTCCCGCATTGGTTGCCTATTCTGATGCCGACTATGCGGGTTCCCTGGACGATCGAAGGTCAACTAGTGGGTTCTGTACGTATTTTGGTGGGCATCTTATTACTTGGAAGAGTAAGAAACAAGCTGTGGTGGCTCGTTCCTCTGCAGAGGCTGAATACAGATCGATGGCCTCAGTTGTTTCAGAACTCACATGGCTTGAAAGTCTCCTCACTGACCTGGGAGTAAAACTCCCCTCCTCTGCTGTCCTATTTTGTGATAGTCAAGCCGCCATACACATCGCAAAGAATCCGGTCTTTCATGAGCGCACAAAACATATCGAGGTTGACTGTCACTTTGTTCGTGAAAAGGTTCAACTGAAGAAACTTGAATTAAAGCATGTTCCAGGAACTGATCAAGTTGCCGACATCCTCACAAAGGCCTTATCAAGCACTCTGTTCTACCAATGTTTGTCCAAGCTGGGTGCATATGACCTATACGCTCCAGCTTGCGGGGGAGTGTTGGAAAAGCCCACTTAACATTAGGCCCATTTGTATAGCATTTATTGCTTTTTCTCTCCTCTCTTTAGTCCCACATTGTGTATAGGACTTTTCTCTCTCTTTCTCTCATCTATATATATGTACTCATTCTTTGTATTTGTATCAAGTGGACATATATACAAGGTTGGCTTTCTCCATTTCTACAGTTCCAAATCTTCTACTCCACCATTGTACAGGAACAAATAAAGGGTTCTCCCAAAATTGGGATTCTTCAGCAAATCCTTCATCTTTTCAAACATCATCTTCCCCCATTCAGTCTTTTTCCTTGGAATAATTCTCGTCATCAACCCAAACATCTCCTTAGAGATTCTATCGTGCGATCTTGGTTTACAAATGCGAACTTTTCCTATAATGTCTGCCATTTACTTTCCTGGAGTAGACATCTTGTTTCTGTATAGAGTTCCAAGGGGTATTCTTGAGTAGCTGCACCATTCAAGTTCTTGTTCAGAGTCGCTGGGACAGACTATATATACGGTAGTGGCCCCTGTTATGTCATTTGATGGTTTCTCATATTTTGTAACTTTAATTGATGACTATTCTTGCTGCTTATGGGTTTATCTCCTCAAACATAACTCTGAGGTTCTATCGGTTTACTCCCGTTTTTCACGTATGATACAAACCCAGCATGGTATGTCAGTTCATATCCTCCGCTCTGACCATGGAGGTGAGTACACTTCTCGTCCCTTTGACCTCTTCCTCTGCGATGAGGGCACTCTACATCAATTTTCTTGTCCGGGGACCCCCGAGCAGAATGGGGTGGCAGAACGCAAAAACCGCCACCTCCTAGTCTATGTTCGTTGCCTTCTTCGGGGAATGAATGTCCCTAAGTCCTATTGGAGCGCTGCTCTTCTTACAACAGCTTTTCTTATTAATAGGACTCTCTCTCGTCCTCTTAGTGGAGTTACTCTGTATAGTCTCATCCATCCATCTGTCTCCGCATTTCCCATCCCTCTCCGAGTCTTTGGTTGTGTGTGTTTTGTCCAGAATCGGCGCCCCTCTCAGACTAAACTCGACAACAGGGCCATCCGCTTTCTCTTCCTTGGCTACTCGACTACCACTAAGGGTTACCGCTGCTGTGATCCCCAGTTGCATTGTGTCATTCACACTATGGATGTGACATTTCATGAGGAAGTTCCCTTCTTTCCTGCACATTCGACCCCTCCTGCGCTTCCCACTATTGCGCAACCTCTCCCAGTCGTCTCTCCTCCACCAGATGCTACCCCATCTTTCGCTCCGCCTGTTCTGCTGACTTACTCTCGCCACCCTCCGCCAACTCTACACGGTGTACTCTCTTCTCCTCCAGTCCCAGATCCGCAGCTCCTTCCGGTCGCAGGTATCTCTCTTGAGCCTCTCTCCTCTCTTTCTCCTGTTGATTTACCTATCCTTCGCAAGGGCAAACGTACTTGAGTTCATTCCTCGGTTACTGAGCACCCGTTGGCTAGTGTTGTTTCCTACCCGCGTTTCTCACCCTTTTACCAGGCTTTTGTGGCTGCTGCTGATTCTGTCAAGCTACCTACCTCGACTGCTGAGGCTCTGCTTGACCCGCGATGGGTTTAGGCCATGGAGGAGGAGATGTCTGCTCTCCGTCGTACTGGGACATGGTCTCTGGTTCCTCTTCCTCTCGGGAAACGTACAGTTGGGTGCAAATGGATTTATACTGTGAAGTACATTGCTGAAGGTACTATTGACCGCTACAAGGCTCGTTTGGTGGCCAGTGGCTTTACTCAGGCTCCGGACGAGTTTGGTGCCACGTTTGCTCCCGTGGCTAAGTTGACCATTGCCCGCCTTCTGCTCTCGCTTGCGGCCTCTCGGGTGTGGCAACTATACCAGCTTGACGTCAAAAATGCCTTCATGCACGACGAGTTACAGGAGGAGGTATATATGGCTCCTCCTTCAGGGTTTTCCCTTAAGGGGGAGTATTCAGGGAGAGTTTGCCAACTACACAAATCTTTGTATGGCTTAAAGCAGTCACCGCGTGCCTGGTTCGAACGGTTCAGCTCTGTCATCCTTCAGTCTGGCTTCACTCAGTTTCGTACCGATCACACTTGCTTCATTCGTGTCACTCCTGAGGGGCGTCGTGCTA
Source organism: Platanthera guangdongensis (assembly GCA_039583875.1). NCBI lineage: Eukaryota > Viridiplantae > Streptophyta > Magnoliopsida > Asparagales > Orchidaceae > Platanthera > Platanthera guangdongensis. The sequence goes on along the minus strand of CM077153.1, from coordinate 48,895,901 downwards.
TTGTCCTGGTCTATGTTGATGATATTATTCTCACCGGTGATGATCCCTCTGACATCTCTGAGGTGAAAGCTACACTTCGCTCCGCCTTCGAGGTGAAAGACCCTGGACCTCTCCGCTACTTCCTTGGGATTGAAGTAGCTCACTCATGATAGGGCATCTCTATATCGCAACTCAAGTACACCTTAGATCTTCTTCAGGACATGGGTCTACTTGGGTGTCGTCCTGCAAGTACTCCTATGGACATCAACCATCGCCTCCATGCTGAATCTGGTGATCCTCTTTCAGACCCTCTCAGTACCAGCGACTTGTTGGCCGTTTGATATACTTGACCAATACCATGCCTGACATCAATTTCTCAGTGGTTGTTTTGAGCCAGTTTATGCCTTCTCCCAGGACATCTCACCTAGAGCCTGCTCGACGTGTTCTTCGCTATCTTAAGCGCGCTCCTGGTCTTGGGCTGTTCTATCGAGCTGACAGTACTATCGGCCTCTCCTGCTTCACGGGTGCAGATTTTGTTGGATCATTGACGGATCGACGCTCTACGTTAGGTTTTTTGTGTATTCCATGGTGATCATCTTGTTTTGTGGCGGAGTAAGAAACAATCCATCGTATCTCGTTCGTCTGCTGAGTCAGAGTACCGCGTCATGTCACACGGCGTTACTGAGTTGGTTTCGCTTCGATCGCTGTTGACTGAACTTGGCCTATCTCCTGTTGATGGCTCGATGCTCTACTGTGATAATAAGTCAGCTCTCCTACTTACACAGGACTCGGTACTACATGAGCGCACCAAACACATCGAGATGGATGTTCATTTTATGTGTGACCACGTTCGTACTGGGACTGTCCTTCCATCTTACATCCCCTCTGCTGACCAATTTGCTGACGCTTTCACTAAAACTGTCGGCCCTACCCTTTCAGATCTGACCATTTCCAAGCTGGGCATGATTGACATCTTTGCTCCAGCTTGAGGGGAAGCATTGGAGTTACCATTTTGTTATTAGTGTTAATATTATATTAGTGTTAATATTGTACTTACATTCTTGAGATTATATATAAGGTAGTGGCTCCAATTTGGAGTAACGCTTTTCATTATTCTACACTGACATCATCTTCTTCCTCTCCCTCGCGGATTTCAGGTAGCCTGAGAACCTTTGTTAGGGCACGGGTAGAGATTTTTATGCGATGACCATCAAACTTAGGTTGAATAACCTTTCCGGTTTGAAGACACCTCGGCATTCTGGTAAAATTATACTATCTGACACTGAAAGATTCTTGTTGGTTCCGAGAAGATGAACTCTAGTCCAACATTAGCACACAGAGCGATTACTTCCTTTAGATTTGTTTCTCCTTTATCAAAACCCCCACAAACAAGCTCGTAATCGACGTTGAACAACTCCACTGACTTCTTTGGTGCCATTGATGGCGGATTCGTGAGAGAGCGAAGAGAGTGGTGTATCTCTCGTCGAAGGGATTAGGGTTGATAAGGGCTTAACCCATTTTTACATTCAGGTCTATTTATATATACGACTAGTTTGGAATGTCAAAGGACGTGTACCTTTTGTCCAAATTTACACGGTCCGATTTTAGTGTGTCACGTTCTTTTAATTGCAGGGTTCGACCTTGAACAAAATTGTTTTAACCACCTCCGTGTCGATATATGATTCTATTTTGGTTTATTGTTGGTGCATTCATCAATAAATTAATTAAAATCATTTTAATGAAGTTTTTGGATTTTACCGGTGCAATTTTGAGGCTTGCGAGAATATTTATGTTTGTAATAGAAAATTGTCAAAAGAGCAATGAAGAAATTGAAATTAGTTTGAAACTCCATTTTGGTATAATTCCACCTCTTAAAACCACGAACCATGTACCATGCGGTTACCGCACGCACCTCCCCATCAAATAGTTTTTTGCTAGTGTTTTAGTTTCCCAAACAGAGTTTAGAAACTTGAGCCTTAGGTGTCCACCCCCACTCCCCTCTCTCCTTAGCTAGTGACAGTTTGTGCGATTACAGTCTATTGTAACCGCACGCCCCTTTCCTCTCTTCCCTGCCCGGATTCACCTGTTCCTTAGGGGTTGACATTTAATGCGATATGTATTGCTCTCAACCATCTGATATCACTCCCTCATGTATATACATGGAGTCGGAGATGCTTAGAAGGGACACAGAACTTGAGCCAGAATCTGCCCTGAAGCAAGTGCGGTTGTAAACTCTAAGTCGCCATCGATTTCCTAGAATTCTTTCCTATTCGCCCTTTGTAATAGCTTATAATAACTCATTTTGTGAAATATTAATGTCCGCAACAAGTGGTATTCGCCGATATAATGTATCTTTGGAAATTAGGAGAATAACAACGATATCCCTTAATAACAAGAGAATACCCAAGAAATATACATTTCAATGAGCGAAGATCAAGTTTGGAGACAGAGGGACAAGCATCCCGAACGTAGCAAACACACCTAAAGACTCTTAATTGTAGGAAAGGACCAGAGTGGTATGAATAGATGGTATGGTAGGGTGTCTCCCCTTGAAGAATTCGAGTGGGAAGACGAATTATAAGGTGTGTATCGGTAAGTACCGCATCACCCTAGAAGCATTGGGTATGGGTTTATGATGAAGAATGGCCCCGGTGATCTCAAGGAAGTGACGATTTTTCCTTTCGATAATACTGTTTTGTTGGGGGCATTAGGACAACTGGTTTGATGCATGATGCCTTTGTCGGAGAGAAAAACACACATAGACTACGGTAAATATTCTCTACCATTATCCGTACGAAGACACTTATGGCGAACAGGGAATTGAGTAAATATTTCATTTCATAAATTTTGAAAAATAGAAGGTGATGCAGTGGCAGGTCGACTGACCCGGAAGGGGGTTTGCTAAATGCAACCCTAAATACGTTGCGGTGGAATGCTAGTGCGAGAGTGATCTGCTCAAAATTGCAGCAAATAATTAATTTTTATTTTAATATCATCAGGGGTACAAGCAGTCACAATTAATTAATTAAAGAAGAACAAAATATTAAATTTTGCAAGCGAAAGAGACACAATTAATTTTAAGCACACGCAAAATACGTCCTGCAAATCACATGAGCAGATATACTAATAACAACAAAAATGAACAACCATTATAGGTATAGTGCCTACATAAACAACAATAGAAAAATAACAGCATAGCACAACTTACACGTGCAAGCGGCAATGGACGGTTCAATGCAGGGCATCCAAGGTTGTGGCGAAAAGGAGGTGGTGTCGGAAGTAGAGCTGGACTGGTAGTGGCTCAGAAGGACTGTAAGAGATGGATGTTAGAAGAAATGAGTGTGATGTGGGTAGTTTTGGTGGAGGGGTTGCTGGTTGAGTAGTGGTAGGGCTACTGGGAGAGGTTTCAGTTGAAGTGGGGGCTAGCGGGAGAGAAGTGCAAGGAAGAGGGAGGTGGAGGGGAATAAGGCTACTGGGAAAGAGGGAAAGGTGTCATGCAGTGGTGGGAGTCGACAGGAATAAATGGGCGCTGGACGGGGAGGAAGCAAAAAGCTTAGATCGGTGCTGGTATGGGAAACACGAATGACATGGGGTGGTCGCTGGGCTGAAGGGGGCCAAAAATGATCGGGAAGGAACATGAAGAATGGGGCGTAGAGGGATGAGGCTACCTAGAGTCGCACCAGGCGCGGAAGAGGTATCTTCCCAGCGTCGCACTGGGAGAATTGGACTGATGGGTTGTAACTGCTATCCAAACTTCAATGCCCATCCGTGAGCTGTCTATCTCTATAAGTAAACCTAAATAATAATAACTGCACAGTGAACTGAAATAAAAACACCCAATCAGACGAATGAAAATGTCTGGACCGATCGGGGGGGGGGGGGGGGCAAATACAACTCAGAATATAAAAAGTCATATATGAACTCGATTCGGATTGACCATCCGGACGCAACCACCGACTCTGACCGTCCGTCCAGGCGACGAATCACCGCCGCGTAAGGGAATATACACGTGTCGGTCGTAGCACGCCATCAACTCCACCCGACTTAAAAGTACTCATCTCTGGTGAGTGAAGATGGTTGTGCTCGCTGTGTAGCCGCGAAGCGAGTCGCTCAAGATCCTCTGAAGAAATCCATGTAGCATCATGTGGTTTTCGACCACTCCAACGGACAAGATAGCGTACTATATCTCTCCCGCCCGCGGTGTAGAAGTCGTGACGGATGATCTGAAGCACGTCGTCGGTAGAAGAGGGTGACACAAAAGTATCTCCGTCTGACAGTGATGTATCTCTGTATGGTAATATTGTATCTCCGTCTGACTCCTTTGTCGAAGGAACCGCCAATGGAGCAATGCCAGCTGTATGGCGCGACTCCGCGAGTGGGAATAAAAAGCAACTAGTGGAGGCAATAGGAGATGTAGGATCATGTAGAAAGGGGCTATCGAAAATGAAGGCTTGGGTAGAGGTGTGGAAATAGGGTCCACGTACACGTGCACCTCGTAGTAAGGAGTCAAATCCTCTACGTTGAATACTCGGCTGATGCCCATACATGAGGGATGTCTATCTCATATGCGTTCGTACCAATCTGCCGTACGACTGTATAGGGACCCATTCTGTGTGCGCTTAATTTCTTTGTTGATCCTTGTGGGACCCTCTCAGATCGAATGTTAATCAATACCTGTTCTCCCGCCTCACAGATTTGTTCCCGCCTGTGCCGATCTGCTTGATCCTTATAATAGTCATTACTAGCTGCAATCTTCTTACAGACCGACTCGTGTAGTGCATGCACATGTTGTATGAACGACTCGGCTGGCTCACTGGGCCTGCCCCCTATGGGAATATCCACTAAGTCAATATGTTTCCTAGGCTCGTATCCTAACATAATATGAAACAGACTTAAACCCGTAGTCCTATTGACAAAATTATTATACGCAAACTCGGCTATAGGGAGAACAAAATCCCAAATAACAGGACTATCCACAACGAGGCAACGAAGAAGTGTCCCGAGACTACAATTAATCACTTCGGTTTGCCCATCCGTTTGCGGGTGGTAGGCGGAGGAAAACTTCAGGGCCGTACCCGTCTTCTTCCATAAGGTCTTCCAGAAATAGCTCATGAATCGTACGTCACGACCAGAGACTATGAAAGTGGGGAGACTATGAAAGTGGGGAGACCATGATATTTAACATTTCTCTAAAGAATACTGCCGCCACGTGGGAGGCGTCAACGGTCTTTCGGTAAGGGATAAAATGGGCCATCTTAGAGAAACGATCCACTATAAATATCGAATCGAGCTTCCTCAGAGTGCGAGGAAGCCCGAGAATGAAATCCATGCTAATATCAGACCAGGACCTCTCAAGGATTGGTAATAGAGTGTATAGTCTTGTGGGCTGGCAAGTCCCCTTTGCGGTCTGGCAGACTCGACAATGACGCACAACTCTAGTAACTTCTTTATTCAGGTCGGGCCAGAAGAAGCGATCCTCAGCTAATGATTTTTCATTAACTACACCCAAGTCATACGAAAGAAATCATCAATAAATGTTACATAATATTTGTGTCCTAACAACATAGGGACATGATAAGGTCCCCAAACATCAGGATGAAGTAAATCAAAAGGTGCAATAACACGAACTTCAAGACGAGGAACATAACTAACTATGTGGAGTTTAGCAAACAAACAAGTCTCACAGTTGAGATGAAAAATCTTCCCAAATTTAGGATACAAAGGACGCATGACATGCACAGACGGGTGACCATGATGAATGTGAAGATCCAAGAACTTGGTGAGACTTCATCCAGGACATACAGTCCACCACTTAGCTTCCCTCTACCAATAATATGGCTCGTCGACTGTTTATGAAAAATACAACCAGAAGATGTGATGGTAGCAATACAATTTAATTCATGAGTAAGCTTACTAATTGATAATAAGATGTAAGCAGATCGGGGAACATGAGCAGTCAAGGACAAAGTCATGTTAGGTGTCACATCACAACTACCAAACCCAATAATGGGTACTGTTGATCCATCTGCAATCGTTATCGAAGATCCACTATGAGGTTTGTATTATAATAAGCTATTTGAGGTACTAGTAAGGTGATTAGAAGCTCCTGAATCGGCTATCCACCAAACAGGACGTTGTGAAGTGCATACTGGCTGGATAGTTTGAGCTCTGACAACACTATGAGTCGGAGAGTCAATCTAAAGAGTATGTAGGCGACGATATTCTTCCTTAAATATTTCAACAGTTCTCAGAATTCCATATATAGAAGTGGAGTCAGCCAAGGGCGCAGAGTGAGAGGATGGAGGAGGTTTGGAGGCCCAGTCAAGCTTCCCATGAACAACCTAACAAATATCCTTCGTGTGGCCCTGAAGCCCGCAATAGGTGCAATATCTCGTGTTGGTTTCATGACCACGTCCAAAGCAGACCCATGATTAGTCCCTTCCCACCCCGAGAAGCAAGAGTCATCGACTCTCCAGAGGAAATATGAAGGGCAGATGGTGCAGGGGTACTGGTATCCCCAGCTTTAGTCAGACGATGATACGCACTAGTAGTTTGAAGAGTAGAATGACTCACTAGCATTTCAGCCTTTGTTGTCCAGGAGTTTGGATCAAGGCCATTCAGTAACTACAGTAATACAATGCGCTCACGTTGAGCCTAATGCTTTTCCCTGGTAGAGGGGACCTCCCAAAGATCCAAGATCTCCTCCTCAAGAACCTTCCATTCGATAAAGTACTTGGTGACCGAACCTTCTCCTTGTCTCAGTTCAACCATCTTGGGAAAAAGTTCACCAAGACGAGTAAGGTTATTCGCCTGGGAGAACATCATATATAAGGTATCTCATTGTTTCTTGGGTCTATCACAGTTCTTGCACATTTGTTGTATGGAGAGTCCATCGAGCTCAAAAGGAGAGAAAAATGCGACAATCATCAATGTACCAATCCTCGTATTTTGAACTACCCACAACATGAGTTGGGAGTCGAGTAAGGTGGTGCGTACATTGATACCCGATAGAGACATTTAGACCCCTTTTTCCATAGTTGGAAGTTAGAGGAGGTAAAGATAGTAGTAGCAAGCCTCGCATTAGGAGAAAATGTATTGTTAGATTCCCCTGAGGAAACAGTCGTCAGAGTGGTGCTCGTAACGAGGAACCTATGACCTAGAAGTATGGTAAGACGACAAGCTTCAAAGAGTATTACTTCCAAGAGGTTGGAATCACACCAAGACAACATAGGGGAAAACAGGCAAGGAGCACTTCATGGCTGATTGGTGGGAGAGAGCTCTGGTCGGGAACAACAACACGATGTCTCCAAGCATCCATGGAGCAACAACGTACAAATAGGAATCATGGCAGCTTCAGAAGTTTCTGATCACCTTACTAGTACCTCAGGTATCTTACCCTCAGACAAACCTCATAGTGAGCTCTAATACCATGGCAGATAGGTGGGAGAGAGCACAGGCCGGGAGCAGTAGCAGCACGGTGTCTCAAAGCATCCATGGAGCAACAATGTACATAGAGGAATCATGACAGCTTCACCGCATAAGGCGGGAAAGAGTGGGGACACCCCCTTTTGATCATGGTGTCTCCACACGTCGTCTTCTGGCGCAAAGAGATGTCGTCGTCAATCATAGTAGCAGTAGAGGGAAGTTGTGTCATTCGTAGCAGTGCTGGCTGTGTCGTTTGTCGTCGATCGGGAGCTTAAAGAGAAGCGTCCTTGTGTATCGGAGAAGCAGAGAGGGAAGCGACTACTAATCGAGGAGTGCTGTTGTGATTGGAAGCAGCAAGGTCGAGTGACAGCGGCAAGAGAAGTGGTAGGAGTTTCAGCTTACGAGAGGCACAAGAGGATTTACGCCCTAACTGTGCTCTGATACCATGTTGGATTATTTAGAAGACTTGATACCTAAAATAAAGCTCCAAGGTTTATTTATATGGAAGAGGAAAATCATACATACACATTAAAGCAATGTGGTACTGATATATATAAGAGGAATATTTAGTGGTAGGATGAGTTTCTAGGCAGGCGGATTCAAGATCTTGGATGGGAAGGTGAATCTGGCAGTGGTTTATATGAGGAGGAAAAGGGGAGGCTTTGGTGAAGGTAGGAGGAGATGGTTGAAGGCAAACAAGTGGAGGGGAGGATGGGAAGGGGGAGGATCATGAGATCTGGGCGGTGGTTATGGCAATAGGGGTAAAAGTGAGTAGGGATAAAAGTGATCGATGGGAAATAGGGGACTGCGTGATAAGGGTTACCTGGAGTCTCTTTAGAGGAATTGCTTGGAGTCTCACCAATGGAGACCGATGGTTTCAAAATGAATCCAAAACCAACGATGCCCCCACCTACCGTAACCTGCATGTATATATACTCAAACTGAAATAGGGCATCCTAATCAGATGGCCCACAATGTACAAGCCGATCAGACAAAATAAAAATAAAAATAAATAAAATAATACATCAAAAAGAATCGAAACAATCATCCGGGGGCAACCGCAGACTCGGATCGCCCGAACAGATAGTGGTTCACCGCCTCCTATGACAATAGAATCATGTTGGTCGTTGATCTCCATCATTTCCTCTACAAGGTGAAAAGTGAAATAGTTTTTTTTTCTTAATTTCCTATTGATTTTATCTTTGAGAAGTAAATACACGTGGTGATTCTACAACAACAACAAAAAACAACACTCGAGCCTTTATCCCACTATAGTGGGGTCGGCTAAATGGATCCTTTGTCGCTATTGTGTCCTATCTTTAGTCATAATCTCAATAATGCCTTGTACATCATGTCCTTATAGTTTCATTTCAAGTCTTTATTGGTCTATCCCTCCATTTAACATGCCTAGTGACTAAATTCTCTCAACGCCTAACAGGTGCCTCTAATGGTCTTCTTTGCACGTGTCCAAACCATCTAGTCGAACTTCTTGCAACATCACCTTTTCATTTGCAGAATTACACAAGGTGATTATGCAAATGAAAAAAATCTATCTGGCACAACAATTTCAGAACTATGTTAGTCTAATATTGAAGGAAAGGAAGTTATGAAAATTATTCGCATCGGGAGTTGGATGGTTCTGGTTTTCCTTTTTCTTTCAAAATGTGGGTATCACCCATTTGTCGGCAAAGTTAAGGCTTAGAGAAAAAGCTGCACAATATGCCCTATTGATGACGAATTATATCAAAGATCATTGACGCTATCATTAGCCAAATGCTTAGTGCAAAGTGACATCATATAAATACTAGAAGAAGTATATTTGGTAGAATATAGCCTCCTGTTACATGGGAAAATGCTCGTGTAGAATAGTGTGATGACTGTAGTACTTGCTTACCATAAGCAAAGATGCAAGATCATTCTTAAAAATGTGTGAAGATTTTCTAAAAATATACTCACTCAACTATAACAAGAGCACATATAGCGTGATAGGCATTGGCGCTTTGGCTGATGGATCTTCGTGGTACTATTCCATTGGAACTGTACAACTGCAATTTATTCTGGTGGTGATTATTTTACCGAGTGAACTTATGAGCGAGCATTCATTAAGGTAATCACTCCCATACAACAACAACACTCAAGCCTTTATCCCACTATAGTGGGGTCGGCTATATGGATCCTTCGTCGCTATTGTGCCCTATCTTTTGTCATAATCTCACTAATGCCTAAGTACATCATGTCTTTCCTTATAGTTTCATTCCAAGTCTTTATTGGTCTACCCCTTCATCGTCTAACGTTCCTAGTGACTAAACTCTTACAACACCTAACAGGTGCCTCTAATGGTCTCCTTTGTACATGTCCAAACCATCTTAGTCGAGCTTCTCACATCTTCTCTGCAATTGGTGTCACTCTTTTCTTATCCCTGATATATTCATTCCTAATTTTATCCAATCTCGTGTGTCCACACATCCACCTAAGCATTCTCATCTCTGCAACTCCCATTTTTTGCTCATGTACACAATCCACTGCCCAATACTCAGAACAATAGAGCATCGCTCGTCTAATTGCAGTACGGTAAAACTTGCCCTTAGTTTTAATGGTACCTTACGATCACATAAGATCCATGACACGCCTCTCCACTTCAACCAACCCGCTTTGATTCTATGTGTCACATCTTTATCAATGCCTCCGTCCTTTTGAACTATCGATCCAAGATATTTAAAACACTCACTACGGGAAATATGTTGATCACCCAACTTAATAACGAAGTCATCCACACTTCTTACATGGCTAAATTATAGTGGCAACAACCTTTTGCTTTAATGATGTTCTATTTATGATAGTCACCGACTATATGACAAACAATTCACAAATATGAAGTGGAAGATTTTTTTCAAACCTTAACATTGATCTTAGATTTGCTTTAATTCATCATCTAAGAAGCAATGGTGATGCGGGTTAGGTTGTGGAAGGTGTGTCGATGCTAATGCAAGAATATGTGAATGGTGCGAAATGGACTCAAATAAATCTATCCTATATGATGCGTACATGATTTAATCAGGAATTACCTTTTAGCAAATAAGATTATATAAGTTAGCAATTAACACGACATTCACTACAACTTTAAAAGAATAAGCAAAAACATGTTTTTTCGCTTGAAGGGCTTTAATGCTAAACTCATACAAACGGATTTCTATAGGAAATATGAAAGCGGAACAATTATGCAAACAAATCAATAATGTCAAACAACTTTCTGATATTCTTCCAATATTCAATAATGAAAAAATAAACACAGTATAAAATACTCACTAGTAAAGGAACTTGGTAACAATAGTAGTCATGACTTCAAATGATGAAGACAATGCTTGCAATAATGCAATCTGCATGAATGAATGAAGAAAGGGGGAAGGGTGCTGATGGAGCTGGAGAAAGAGCTGTCGATTGGGCACTGAAGGAAGAGGGATTATCGGCTAAGGTGGGTAGTGGGCTTGTGATTAAGATGGAAATGGCAGGGGGAACTTGTTGTTGAAGTGAGGAAGTGGCTGGGGACCGTCGACTGACAGTAGGGTGCAGGTGTGAATCAAGGTCGAGCAGTGTGCACGTCGGCATAAAAGGGGTGTCATGCGGTCTGCTGCGAGGATTAGGGAGGAAGGATCATGCGGTATGCACTTCTATGGGAGAAGAATCGTGCGCCTGTATCAAGATAAGGAGACTAGACCTATGTTGGGGGAGGGATCGTCGGAGGGGATTGAGCTGTTGGCGAAATTAATGAAGGTGGAAGAGATGAGAATTTGTGCCTCTAGTGGAAAGAATGGCTTGCAGTTGTAGTTGAGTGGAGGTTTCACGGTAGAGGAGAGACGTGAAGAGGAAATTTGACATAAACTGAAAAGGAACTGGGACGACGCACCTCGGGATTTCTCAGCATCGCACCACAATTTGATTGATGTCTTTGGATTCTCTCACATGGCTAACAATGCTTCCAAATGACAATCATCGCCCCTATTTATAGCGAACGGGGGCTTGAGCACCCGGCGTGAATACATCAAAAAGTAAAACGGTGTTCCAGACGCACTCGTGGTTTCAGATCGCCGATCTGAACGTCTTCTGCACGAGTACATAGATGTGGGCCACGCCGAGTGGTGACCGGAAGTCCAATGTCGATTTTGAGGCTGTTCCCCATCAAATGGTCAAATTGTAGCTGCAAATAAATTGATTTTGATTCTACTTAAGAAGAGAGTTCACGGAGTCAGTGGCAACTGGGTTTGATGAACTACCTTGTCTTTTGGGTACTACAAACGTAGTTAAGTCGCCGTTGTTCGGATTGAGTTTTGGGCCATAAAAATGGGATTTGAGTCACAAATGAGAATAGTGAGATGGACGAATATCAAAATTATTTTTTTTAAATGATTATTTTATGGAAATAGTGAGTGTCATCCGTGTAAGATAATATAATATGAATAGATTAGGTTATTTGGCCATGTACAACAAAGGTTAGAATGCATTATTAGAGAAGCAGATAACTGATTATGTATGATAAGGTTATACCCAAAGTAACATTGATTAAAAATATTCAAGATGGTTTGCATAGTTTGTCACCACTTTGGCATAACTTAATAAGAACGAATAGAGCACGAGGATTCATAAAAGCCTATCCCAAGTAGTTGGGGTAATGATGGCTCTGATAACTTAGCTTATGTAGTGTTATATATATATAGAGTTAATTACTAGAATCTCCCTTGGAAGTTTGCATAATTACAGGTTGCACCCCTCTATCTTTGGAAATGACAATTATCTCCCCTCTAAGTTTCACCAATTTACAAAAATGATCCTTTCATTAGAAATATGGATGAAAAATGATAAAATCAGCCAAATTATTTTATAATATTCAATTTTATCCTTTTTAATGACTCTACATTGAAAGGTGTGACATTTTTCTTTAGAAATATAGATGAAAAGTGGTCAAATATGTCAAATTATTTTTGTTATTGTTAGACAAAAGTGTATATGGACGGTTAACCTTATCTAACCGCACTTTGCGGTTAGGGCAGTTAAGATTGATCTAACCACAACTGTTGTGCTTTGTAATGATCATGATGGTGTGTTTACCGCAAGCTATGATAGTGAAGACCAACAGATTCAACATTGGTTCCTGCTCAAGGTTGAGGCTTGTGATGTGCACTTACTTTGTGTAACCACACATTCTTCTGATCATCTCATGTATGACCGCGGTGACTGCTTATTCACCCTTCTGTATATTCGTATAATTTAGTCTCACATTGTCTATTCGTAATCTCTCTCACCTCTATTTTATATAAAGTTGGTCATTATTATGTAATATTCAGATTTTTTGGAAATAAAAAATTCGGTTATTTTCAATTTCCTGCGTATTATTGATAATTTTTGTCAAATTTTTTTTTCTAAGTTTTCTCACGATATCAGAGCTCACAACGATTCTTTGGTTGTGATTTTTGTCCGCTCTTCTCACGATCTTTGGTTTTGCTAACCGCCTGCCCCTTTCCGCTTCCACTTTGGTTAGTGAGGACTTCGGTTTCTTAACCGTGCACATTTTTTTGCTTCTGCTTCGACTTCCGCAAACTTCGGTTTCTTAACTGCCCGCCCTCTCTTCAGTTTCTATGCGGTCTCTTCGCGCTTTTTGTGGTTTGTGTGATCTTTGTATTCTCTGTTCGGCTTGAGCTGTTAAGGTCCTCTGACCGCTCCTCTCTTCTCTTGATCTATTGCAACTCCAGATGTATTGAAGCCAGTAGCCCGACTTCACCTAGAGTTCGGACCTAAGGTTGCAACTCACACCTACTCTTCCCGAACCTCTTTCTCGACGTGAGTCTTGGAACTAAAAACAGACCGTGGGCTTCAGCTTGGAGGTCCCACCTCTTACCCGGAAGAATTAGAAGTTCTTCCCCTCCCTAGCCAGTGCTGAGCTAGGTGCCTTGGAGGAAGAAGAAGTTCACTTCAAGGCACCTTATCGGTGTATTTATAGGCCTCTGAGTTTGACCTGCCAATAACCAAACTGAACCGACCTGAAATTACCAAAATTTCCTGGACTGGGTCTGTCAACAGCCAAACTTCGCTGTTCTGAAGGGTTATACGCAGATCCTAAAGGGCAAAATGGTAAAATTACCTAGGGTAAAAGTGTAAAACCCCACTTGGGGGTAGAAAAGTAAAAACGCCTTTTCCTTCATATGGCAAGTGAGAAAATATCTGGAGGGCGAGAGGAACCCATCAGTTCGCCTCGCGAGTGCCCCGTCTTGCGAGTACTCCGTCTCGCTATAAGAGGTAAGCATACGCTGCGAGAGCCATCTCGCCACACGAGGTCAGCATGCACCGCGAGAGACCTCTCTCCTGCTCCGCTGCTCCCATCTCGCCTATTATATTTTGCCATTTTGGAGTACCGGCGAGTTGACCCTATGGTCCTACTCGCCTCTGCAATCTTCTCGCCCCTAACTCAACACTTTTCTTTGAGTTGCCTCCTGCGAGCCCGAGGTTGTACACAATCTCCGCTCTTTTCGAGGTTGCCTCAAGCTCGGAAAGAGAGTCCAACCGAGGCTCGCGATGTCAAAATTTATTTATGAGAGAATCTTTTGCGGGGCCCCCCTTTGGGGCCTATAAATATGCGACACTTATCCTAACGTGGAGATTGCCCCCTCTCATCTTTTCTTTCTCGTCTTCCACCGCCACCATGTCTCATAGTCAGAGCTTTCGCGAACGTCTCGCGATGGTCCGTAAACAAAACAAAGTTAATGCGGCTGCTTTGGCCCCAGTTTTGGTTCGCACCCCTACTTCTTTACCTTCGTCATCTTGTCTGAAGAAGATGAAAACCGCTGGCCCCCCTTCTCGGACGACGGGACCACTCCGGCATCCTTGAAAGAGGGGGGAATTCCTCCCGCGTCCTTCGAGGGAAGACATGTGATTTTTTGACTCCTTCCCCTCCTCTATCTTTCCTTTTTCCTATCTTATCGCCCATTCACTTCATTTTTTTTCAGGGAGATCTCGCCTATCTTCCCCAGCCTGCGAATCCACCTGATATTACCGACATCCATCATCAAGAATCCGACTCGCCTCAGCGATCCACCCCTCCTGCTGTGATGAATGACGATCTCTCGCGACTCACTGGGACCTCTCGCAACCCGTGTAAATGAACTAAACTTTCCTTTTTGCTTCATATAGACTTTCATTCCCTTACCTGGTGTGTTCGAGACCACTGGACTAAACCTTATATCCACGCAACTCACGGCTTCCATGCCTTCTTGCGAGAACACCCCTCATCCTAATCCTTGGCTTCTTCCTGTGTAGGTGTGCCCAGATCGACTCGGCAGCAGAGGACCTCTCTGGGTTGCCCTCCTCGCCTCCTCCTCACCCAAACGAGATAGAAGACTATCTGGGCGATCGCATGGATCCGGTGGAGATGAAGCGCATGACGGCCGAGATGTTTCAAAAATACACACATTATCTGCGAAATGGAACTGGACAAACAGGCCACTGACAGGCGCATTAACTGGCTAGAGATTGAATGTGCTCGCCTCTCCGAGATCGATGCTGGAATCGCGATAGATGAGACCGACCCCCAGGCCATCATAAACGAGGTCGACCAGCACCTTCGTCTCGCGCGCCGCGGTCTTGAAGCCGCTCGCGTCTTTCATGTCCCTGGTCAGCCCCCATGTGCGGGGTCTCGCGGTGGAGGGCGTGGGAAATGGCACAAGAACTGAAGAACCTCCACCTCGTTTCGCCTGTTTAGTTATTCCTTGTAATTCTGCTGCTTTTAGTAATTTGCTGTCTTTTCTACTCGACATTTAAACCTTGTGGTCATGATGCTCGGCTTGTGCGAAATGAAATGATTATTAATATTATTATCCTGCTCACTTCTTTCGTGCTGGGTCTGCATATTACAGTTATGTTTATTTTTGTCTCTTTTTTTTTTGTTCTGGCTTGTTGGAAAAATCCTCGCGGGGTATCGTGCTTCGAGGTCAGGAGAGAGAATGAATCGTCGACCGGTCTCTTCAACTTCCCCCTTCATATTTTTCTCGTCCATCTTTCCGCTTTCACTATCCGCTATAAATACCTCCCCCCTTAAATCGAAATGACTTACGCCTGTGCTGCCCTCTACTGCCGTGTCTTAGATCTAGGCTTCTTGCTTCCTTTCTCTCGCTGTTTACTCTCGCCACTTCTTCTCCACCCTCTCTTGCCCATATCGTCTCGCCTATCATGGGAAAGAAAAAGACAGAGGGGGGTGAAGGACGCAGCCAGTGCGGCAGAATATTTGCTTACTATGACTTCCCTCCCGGCAAGATCTCTGAAGAGGACTACAACCGCTTCACCCGCGATTTCATGGTGGAGGGGTCGATCAACACATTCTACCCCAGCGAACTCGCCTTCCCCGTCTAGCACTTCGAGTTAGGGCTGAGACTTCCCCTCTGGCCAGAGGTTAAACAGGTATTGAAATACTTTGGAGCCGTCCCCGCGTAGCTAAACCCGAACACCATCTCGGTTTTAGTTGCGTTCGCCAGCTACATGCGCCGCGAGCGCATTGAGTTCAGCCTTAATGTCTTCCGCAAGCTATTTATCTACCACGCCAACCACGATGACATCTCGTACTTCACGGGACATGGTCTTAAGGTATGCAAGATCCCCAACAACAATCACCACTGGCTCACCCGCTTCGTCTTCATCCACAAAAATCTGGGAGGCGTTCCACTCGCACCAGTGTTGCCCGCCGAAATATACTACGCAACTCCCAAGGTCGAAGGCGCGGATAAAGACCTCTGCGAGTTCTTCGTAGGAAAGAATTTCGAGGTCAATTTCTTAAGGCGAGACCTCGAATCGCTCCTTCCTGTGTTTCCCGGCGAAGGTACACTCGCGCTTCTTTAGCATTATGTTTATCATCCCTTCGTTTTGTTATCTCTAATCATCGAGTTGCCTGTTCAAGAGAGCGAAATATCCCTACCCATCCTCCTTAATTGAGCAGCGCTGGGCCATCAAAATCTCTCGCACTCGCCAGCATGGCGGCCGAGGCTGCGAAAGAGTCGCTGGCCCCCGCCTCCAAGAAGAGACCTGAAGATGATGCCACTGCTCCTCGGCACAGCCCCAAGAAGAAGATCAAGAAGGTTGTGATGCTCCCGAAAGGGAAAAAGGTGATAGTCCCGAAAGAAAAGATAGTGATGTCGGGAACCCTGAGCCCCATCTCCGTAGAAGGCTTCACAATACCTTGCGAACAAGATGTCTCACCATCTCGCGAGACGACACTATTTGACCGACCCCCCAACACTTTGGCTCAACCCGCTGAACCTCCGTCTCGTGAAGTTGCCTCCTCCAATCGCCCAACGCCCTCTTCGCATCAAAACTTCAATATGGGCCCCGTGGTAAAATATGTTGTCGGCGACCCAGTCCTAATGTGGGAGAAGAACGCGAACCAGGTGTCGATATCTACCCTCATTTCCTCATGGAAGGAGCAGGACCCTCCCTCGAGCCACGCCTTCTCCGTCGGCTATGGCCTCTATGGAGGTCCTGTGAAAAATCCTTACGACAAGGACTCCTCGCGAGACCTTGTCCTGAAGACAGCTCAAGCTCAGCTTCGCGCCTTAGAGCTCTCGCACCGAGTCTCGCGCCGACTTGTTTTTAACAATAAGAAATGGAAGGATGCCGAGGCGAGCCTGGCAGAGGAGCGAGAGAAGTCGGATAACCTCGAAAAGAGGCTGGCACTTGCTGATAGCCTTCTCGCAAAGAGACAGGGCGGCGTTGTAAGCTTTTTAATTTTATTCTTGGCCTGTCCCTCCCTCGTGTATGTTTTTTGTTAATTGATGGGCTTCTTGTAGGATGTCGAGACAGCGGATCGGATGCGCTTGCGCATATCTGCCCTGGAAGAGGAGAATAAGAACTTAAAAGCCCAGAATGCCAATCTTCTAGGCAGTATTCTGCCTCCCTCTCGCTCGGAATTGCCCCAAGCTCCCACCGCCCTCTCATTACTCAATTGACGAGGTCGACGATATCTGTCGGGACGCCAACATTAAGGCTGCCGAACTCGTTCTAAAGATGATGAAGGAGCTGGGAGTTATCAAAGAAGACGTCGAGTCCGTCACTGCCCGCAACCTCGTGCCACACCTTTATGGCGAGGCGGACGAGGACTCAGCTTCCAGCGAAGACGACTGAAGAGGCGCCGATGAGACCCGGGACTCCTCCCCCCCTCCTTTTTTTACTTCCTCCCCCTACTTGTACTTGTTATTTTTTGAGATTTCGAAATGTTTCTTCATGGGAGAGTACTCCCCTTTCCTTCTTTTGTAATGAACAATGAACAAATGTAAAGGAAATTTTTATCGTATCCTCTCACTGTACGTTCTCTTTATTTTACTTTGTTCTGCTTTATTTATTGCGGACGACCCCCTACTTTGTTTCTACTCGCGAGGTAAAGCTACTTGCCATCTCGCTTGAAAATTGATTTGGGGCACGAGTCATTAGACCTCTCTTCGCCTCTTCCGTGCGCGAGACCGTTTGGCTTCCTCCCCGCGTCTCGCCTCGAGATAGACCTAGCACGAGTAGACTCGGGAGATTAACCCTCTCTTTTATTAGAAGTCACCTATTTTCAAATTTTTTTTAGGCGAGACCTTTCTCTTACCAGCGAGTGCTTACTTGCTAGGGGCGAGACCCTCTCCAGCGAGTGCCTACTCGCTATGGGCGAAACCCTCTCCAGCGAGTGCCTACTCGCTATGGGCGAGACCCTCTTCACCGAGCACTGGTTGGAGATGCCCATCTTCATTTGTATTGTACCAACCTCTTCTCCCCATAGAAGTTTTTTATTTTTTACAAACTTTCTTCGTTCTTTGATAAGTATAGATATTTTTCTTTGAGGGATCTCACCATTTACCCTGCCACCGAGTGAGCTTACAGTCCTGCCAGCTTGATGAAAGCGTGGTCAGCGGGTCTTCTCGGGGCCTTGTCATTCATCCTGCCACCGAGTGAGCCTACAGTTCTGCCGGCTTGATGAGAGCCTGGTCAGCGGGTCTTCTCGGGGCCTTGCCATTCGTCTGCCACTGAGTGAGCCTACAGTCCTGACAGCTTGATGAGAGCCTGGTCAGCGGGTCTTCTCGGGGTCTTGTCATTCGTCCTGCCACCGACTGAGCCTACAGTCCTGCCAGCTTGATGAGAGCCTGGTCAGCTGGTCTTCTCAGGGCCTTGCCCTTCATCCTACCACCGAGTGAGTCTACAGTCCTGCCAGCTTAATGAGAGCCTGGTCAATGGGTCTTCTCAGGGCCTTGCCATTCGTTCTGCCACCGAGTGAGACTACAGTCCTGCCAGCTTGATGAGAGCCTGGTCAGCGGGTCGGGGCCTTGACATTCGTCCTGCCACCGAGTGAGCCTACAGTCCTGGCAGCTTGATGAGAGCCTGGTCAGCAGGTCTTCTCGGGGTCTTGTCATTCGTCCTGCCATCGAGTGAGCCTACACTCCTGCCAGCTTGATGAGAGTCTGGTCAGCGGGTCTTCTCGGGGCCTTGTCATTCATCCTGCCACCGAGTGAGCGTACAGTCCTGCCAGCTTGATGAGAGCCTGGTCAGCGGGTCTTCTCGGGGTCTTGCCATTCATCCTGCCACCAAGTGAGCCTACACTCCTGCCAGCTTGATGAGAGCCTGATCAGCGGGTCTTCTCGGGGCCTTGCCATTCATCCGTTTCATTCTCATGCCATGAAAGAAGACACCTGTGATTTCATTATATCAGAAGATCACAACAGATTTACAAGCATTGAAAAATGAAAGAAAAATGCTAAGGATAGAATCTTTTTAAGTCGTCACCGCTTCGGGCACGATTTACCACAAAGGGGCCTTCCCAGTTGGGATTGAGTTTTCCTACTGAGGCTCCTCTGTTTGCTGCGTCTACTTTTTTGAGGAGCAAGTCTCCCTTCTGGAACTGCCTGACCCTTATATGTTTATCAAAATATCTCATCATCCGGCGCTTGACTTCTTCCTTCCGGATCGACGCTAAATCCCTGAGCTCTTCCACCAGATCAAGAGAGAGCTTCCGCCCCTCATTCTCTACCCACCATCCTTCGTCTCCTTTCTTCGCAGCGTCTACTCTTGGAGATTCGACCTCGAACTCTATAGGTATAACGGCCTCCGAGACATGAGAGAGTTTAAATGGAGTTTCCCCCGTGGCGGTGTTTGACGTGGTCCTCAAAGCCCAGAGAACTGAAGGGAGCTGCTCTACCCAACTTCCCCTCAAATTCTCCACCTCTTTCTTTAAAAGATTCACGATAATCTTGTTTGCTGCTTCCACCTGTCCATTGTTTCGAGGATGATGAACCGAGGCGAAACGGAGGTCTATGCCCAGCCAGACACAGAAGTCCATGAATTCTCTGCTAGCGAATTGCGGCTCATTATCAGTGACGATGGTCAACGGAAGCCCATGCATGCAGATGATCTCTCCCCATATGAAATTTTTGACCACTTGTGACGTCACTTTAGCCAACGCCTTCACCTCTAGCCACTTTAAAAAGTAATCCACCATGACCAGCAAAAACTTCCTTTGGCCACTAGCTTGGGGAAAATGGTCCACCAAATCTAGTCTCCATATTGCGAAGGGCCAGAGAGCCGTGATTGTTCGTAATCTTTGGGCGGGAAGGAGTTGGAGAGGAGCAAACTCCTGCACTTTTTACATCTCTTCGCGAATTCTTCCGCATCCCTCCTGAGGGTAGGCCAGAAGTAGCCTTGCCTCAACACTCTCCCCTCCAAGGTCCGACTTCCCGAGTGACTTCCACATTCTCCCGAATGAATCTAGAACTCTTGGAATCTCCTTCTCAGATACACATCGAGCCAACAAACCCGATAGTGTCTTTCAGTATAATGTCACATCCTTCAGCAGGTAGTATGCCGATTTATACCTGATCTGATTCTTATTGAGGTCCCTTTCGGGAATACGTCCCGATGTCAAAAAGATGATGAAGGGATCCATCCAAGAGTTTTGCTGTTCTACTTCCATCAATTCTCCTTCTATGGATGGCCTGAAGAGTTCCGTCACCGTTCCTCCGGCTCGAGGGCTGTACTTGGCGAGCAGGTCAGCGTGGGCACTTTCCCCTCTCGGAACGTGTTGAATTGAAAAGCTATGGAACTGCCCGATGATGTCTTTGATCTTCATCAGATACAACTGGAGGGTGGGTTCCCGTGCTTCAAATTCTCCTTTGATTTGTCCTGTTATCACCATAGAGTCTGTGGAGACTTTAATGTCCTACTTGCCCAGCTCTCGAGCTAGTCTGAGCCCTGCGATAATCGCCTCATATTCTGCTTGATTGTTAGTCATTATGAAGTGAATCTTCAGAGTCTGCTTAATTCTGGTCCCTTCGGGACTCACCAAGATCATTCGTCCTCCAAAAAAACTTTTTTCAGATGCTCCATCTACTAGCATCTCCCAAGCAACTCGAAGAGGTGCTTCAGCTTCTCCGACCTCAACCACGTAATCTGCCAGGAAATCCGCAACCACTTGTGCTTTGATGGCCAGCCGAGGAGTAAAAGCGAGGTCGAACTCACTGAGCTCTATCGACCATTTGACCAACCTCCCAGAATGCTCCATCCCTTCTAAGATGCGGCGGAGAGGATGATCTGTCACCACCTGAATTGAGTGGGCCTGGAATATGACCTGAGCTTCCTGGCTGATATGATGAGAGAAAAAGCCAGCTTTTCAAGGATAGGGTATCTGAGTTCCGCCTTCTTCAGGACCCTGCCCGCGTAATAGATCGAGAACTACCTTTTTCCTTCTTGTCGTACAAGAACTGAACTCACCGCTCTGGCCCCCACTCCTAGGTACAAGAACAAACCCTCTCCTCCTCTTGGCCCTTGGAGTAGCAGTGCCTGGGTGAGTTGCTGTTTTAGAGCTTGAAAATCTTCTTCGCGTTCAGTGGTTCATTCAAATTTCTTGTCCCCTCTTAGTGCCTGGAAGAAAGGCGATCACTTCTCCCCAGCCCGGGAGAGGAACTTTCTTAATCCGGCCAGCTTGCCGGTGAGACGTTGGACTTCCTTGGCGTTCTTCGGAGATTCTAATTCTAGGATTTCCCTCACCTTATCTGGATTGGGCTCCACTCCTGATGGGGTAAGGAGATGTCCTAAAAATTTTCCTCTGTTGGCCCCGAAGACACACTTTAGAGGGTTGAGTCTCATCTTGTATTTCCTTATGCTTTCAAAAGTTTCCTCTAGATCTAGGACGTGGGACCCGAGGTCTCGGCTCTTGATCATCAGGTCGTCCACATAAACCTCGAGGTTCCGCTCCTTTTGCTCCCGGAAGATTCGATCCATCATTCTTTGATAAGTTTCCCCCGCATTTTTTAATCCAAAAGGCATCATGTTGAAGCAGAAACACCCATCCTCCGTGACAAAGGTGACATCCTTGATGTCCGGCGGGTGCATGCGTATTTGATGGTACCCTGAAATTGCATCTAGAAAACTCATTAGTGAAAAACCGACGGCTGAGTCAACCAGCGCGTCGATTCGAGGCAGAGGATAACAATCCTTAGGGCATGCTTTATTTAAAAGGGATAAGTTTACACACATCCTCCATTTCCCCTCCCCCTTCTTTACCATTACAACATTACTTACCCACCCCGGGTACTTGCTTACATATATGAATCCCGCCTTGAGCAGCTTCTCTATCTCCTCTGATGGGCCTGACCATCTTGGTGGCAATGACTCTCTTCTTTTGTTGTATTGGACGGGCATTGGGGTCGAGGTTGAGACGGTGGCATGCCACGTCCGCGTCAACCCCTGGCATGTCAGCTGCGCTCCGGGCGAAGATGTCGACGTTCCTCTGCGCGCACGCCCTGATCTCTTGATCCTCGGGACTGAGCTCTCCACTGATTTTTATCTTCTCTTTGCTCCCTTCCTTGGTGAGGATCTCCATCTCCAACACCTCCACTGCCGCCTTCAGTCTTGATGGCTCTTTCTCTTTCTCCTGCTCCCTCAACATCTCCTCCCGTTCCCTGGCTTCACGATCTACGCCTCGCGCTCCGTAACGGTCATAGCCACCTCTCTCAGAAACTTCTCCACCTCTTCATCGGTTGGAATTATCTCTTCTAACAACGAACTTCCCCTCTCCTCTGGCCGAGCTTCCATCTTGAACGACTCCCCCACTTCCTTTATCTTTCTTTTCTCTTTCCTCTCTTCTTCATTTTTCTTCACTCCTTCCACCTCCATCTCTTCTTCCTTCTCTCCTGCCGTTTCCGGCTCCACCACAATGCCTCTCTCCATCCCCACTTCTCTTTTCCCCCTTTCCTTTTCATCCTCCTCCCCTACTTTTCCTCTGACCTCCTGCTCCCATTGTTCCATCATATTCTCCATTTCGTCGGCCTCTTCTTGCCAAGAAATAGTATTCACTGCTGTCACATAGCACTCTCTGGCTGCTTTTGGATCTCCTCTTACTCTGATCTGGGTCCCCCCGACATTGAGCTTCAGGCACTACTGAATAGATGATGGGACACACCTAAAGGCACTGATCAAAGGGCGTACAAAAATGACATTGTAACTGCTGGGGGCGTCCACTATGATGAAACGATAATTCCTGGACAGCCCCCCGGAGTCACCTGGAGTCCTACTCCCCCCTCGACTTCCTTTCTCCTGAGAATCCGAACAACGAACCATCTGCTGTCAACACCCTTCGATCCTCCACTCTCATCTCATTGAATGCCTTCTTGAAGATGACATTCACCGAACTCCCATTATCGACAAGGATCCGCGACACCGTGAAGTTTTCAATGACGGTCCGGATCACCAGCACATCACAAAAAGGATCTTTGTGGTCTGGCATGTCTTTCTGAGAGAAGGTGATTTTCTCATCTGGGCGGGGGGGGGGGGGGGGGGGGGGGCTTGTGA
Source organism: Platanthera guangdongensis (assembly GCA_039583875.1). Taxonomy (NCBI): domain Eukaryota; kingdom Viridiplantae; phylum Streptophyta; class Magnoliopsida; order Asparagales; family Orchidaceae; genus Platanthera; species Platanthera guangdongensis. The sequence continues at coordinate 48,872,651 of CM077153.1, read as the reverse complement.
CGTCGAGGCTACGCTCTGACGGTACATGGTATGGAGGCTTGCCTTACGGGTAGCCTCAATCCCCACTCCCCCATGGATCACTCCGACCCCACCTCGATCTCCCACATCAGCTCGGTCCACACACCGATCCTCCTCCCCGGTCCTAGTCACCTCCACTATTCGCACCGGTAGCTGTTGTTCCCCTGCTCCCCTAGCTCTCTTCATCTCCAGAAACGCCGGGCAGGTAGCCGTTGCGTGACCCTCCTCCTCATGGAAGTCACAATATGACAACGCTACCTCCTCCTCCCGGGGATTCCTCCTTCCAGCTCTCCCACTTTCTCTTCCCCTTCCTCTCCCTCGGCCGATGGCCATAGCTTGCTGTGGCGGGGGTAGAGGTGGTCTAGGACCATATCACCACCCTTGCTGGTTGAATCTTCCTGGCCCTCCTTGGTAGTTCCTTCCTCCTTGGGGAAAGCCTCTTCCTAGCCCCTGAGCAGGGCCTCCTTGTTACCTTCATCCCAACTCTTGATATGCCGACGCCCTCGGCTCCTCCCTCCTTCTTCCTTCTTGTTGTCTTGCCCCTCCTGGCTCTCTTGACTCGGCCTCCGTCAACCTTGCCAGCTTTCTGGCAAATGTCAGGTTTGCTGCCTCCATCGCTATATCTTTTGCTGCATTCTCCATCGGCCTTTCAAAAGACAGCGGTGCCTTTCGAGTTAGGCTCATCTTGAAGAAACCCTCCCGCAGTCCAACGGTGAACGCCATTTGGAGAACAAATCCTGACACCTCCTGAATATCCAAGATTTCTTCCTGGAACCTGTCCACGTACTGGGCCAGGGATTCATCCGCCTTTTGTCGGATCAGAAAAATGGACTCGGGATTCTTCTTACTTTTCTTCTAGGTTGAGGAACGCAACTGGAAACTTCTACTCAGGTCTTCGAAGCCATAGATTGATCCCGTAGGGAGTTCATGAAACCAGTCTCTAGCTTTATCTTTCAAGGTGATGGCGAAAAGGCGGCACTTGAACGCGTCCGTCATTGTCCTGATGGAGACCGCATTTTCGAACCATTGCAAGTGCTGGAGAGGGTCGTCTTTTCCTACATAGTAGGACATTTCGGGCTCTCTGAATCCCTACGGGACTGGGGCTGAAAGGATCAACTCGCAGAATGGGGACCCTCTCGCCACGGGTCTCACCGCCTCCACCCGCGCAACGATGTCTCCTGGCGAGACGACACTCGCAGGTCTAGGAAACGGCTCCCTACCCGCCAGGTCTCGCCCGCTTCCTTCCACCACATTTTCCTTTCCGGGTCGCCCCCCGGGGCGTCCTCTCCAACTCTTGCCGAGACGAGCTCGTCCTGACACGCGAGAGCGGAGGCCTGAGGTAAAGGAGTCGAGCAGTTGCCTCGCCGCAAGATCCCCTGCAACATGTCCATGATACCTTTAATGGACGCCATAAATTCTTCCCTTCCTACAAATCCTCCCGGGTTCTGGGGCCCGTCCCCGTCTCCTTCTCCGAGATCTCCCGTCATGAAGTAGTTCAAGATTCTTCTGTGTAGGCTGCGGTCCACGCTCACCGCACCAAAATGTTAAAGTCAGTAGCCTGACTTCACCTAGAGTTCGGACCTAAGGTTGCAGCTCACACCTACTCTTCCCGAACCCCTTTCCCGACGTGAGTCTTGAAACTAAAAACAAACCATGGGCTTCAGCTTGGAGGTCTCACCTCTTACCCGGAAGAATTAGAAGTTCTTCCCTTCCCTAGTCAGTGCTAAGCTAGATGCCTTGGAGGAAGAAGAAGTTTACCTGCCTCTCTTCAAGACACCTTATCGGTCTATTTATAGGCCTCTGAGTTTGACCTGTCAATAACCAAACTGAACCGACCTGAAATTACCAAAATATCCTGGACTGGGTCTGCCTACAGCCAAACTCCGCTGTTCTGAAGGGTTATACGCAGTCCCTAAAGGGCAAAAGGGTAAAATTACCTAGGGTAAAAGAGTAAAACCCCCACTTGGGGGTAGGAAAGTAAAAATGCATTTTACTTCATATGGAGAGTGAGAAAATATCTGGCGGGCGAGAGGAACCCATCAGTTCGCCTCGCGAGTGCCCCGTCTCGCGAGTACTCCATTTCGCCACAAGAGGTCAGCATACGCTGCGATAGCCATCTCGCCACACGAGGTCAGCATGGATCGCGAGAGCCCTCTCGCCTGCTCCGCTGCTCCCATCTCGCCTATTATATTTTGCCATTTTGGAGTACCAGCGAGTTGACCCTATGGTCCTACTTGCCTCTGCAATCTTCTCGCCCCTAACTCAGCATTTTTTTTTGAGTTGCCTCCTGCGAGCCCGAGGTTGTACAAGATGCTCCTGCGCCTGCTCTAGCTCCCACCTCTTCCACTTCAAGTCTTTTCGGAAATCTAGGTACTGCCTCAAAGTTAACTGGATCAACTATCCAGACTGGAGTGTATCTTTCACCTTTCTGCTAAGGCCCCAACACAGACGTTATCATCTCACTGAAGTCCCTCCTGCAAAAGAATTCGCTACCTATGACGATTGGGATGTCAGCGATGCTCTTATTCGGGCATGACTTGCTAATAGTCTCTCTAACGACTGTCTGCACATCATACGACATGATGACACTGTCAAGGCTACCTGGAATCATTTTGCTGCTCTCTACTCCAAGGGGACTCAGACTTATCACATATTCACGTTTTATGCCGACCTCTTAGCCCAACCCACCATGACTCCAGCTGCTGCTTATTAGGAGGTGCAAGCTCTTGGGGCCGAACTTCTTCAACATCGCACCTTCTCTGTCAATCTCGTTGAACGACTCAAGCACTTCCAGAAACTCCTGGTGGTTTGTTATCTTCTCCGACTCCCAGATTGCTATGACATGATCCGTCAACAGATTCTAAGAGAAGCGGACTCTCCCACCCTTGATGCCACTGTTGCTCATATCTCAGCCATGACAACTCTTCTTCAGCATCCTCTGCTTGCTTTCCCACCCCCTCCTAACATCTTTGCTCATCAGGTTCACTGAGGTACCACTAGTAGTCGTGGAGGTCACTCAAGTGAACGAGCTTCTTTCCGGAACCTCTGCTCTCATTGCGGCAAGACAGATCACCTGTGGATTGTTGCTGGGTTAAGCATCCTCTTCTTCGCCCACAGGACGGTGAAACATCTCTTTCTACCTCAAAGAAGTCTGCCTCTCCTGCCACCTCTTAATGCAGTGCTCATGTGATCACCCAGGGTAAGTGTCTCGTTCTCTCTGGTGCTACTAATCATATGATGGGAAATCTTTTTCTTTTCTCTCAATTGGACAAACACAATCGGTCCCCACCAATTTTGATAGAGGATGGATCTCCATATCCTATGTGCGTAACTAGTGTGCTCCAGGTCACTCTGTCACTTCAACTTCAGGACACTCTCTACAGGCCAACGCTTCCTTGCAACTTGCTCTCTACAGACAACTAAATTGTTCAGTCACCTTTACGTTTACTTTTTGTTCTTTTCAGGATCCTTCACTCCAAGATAGCGATTGTTACTGGGACTGAGCACGGCGGCCTTTACTTCCTGGATAATGTGACCGCTCTCTTCGTGTCTATGTCATCCCTATCTCTTCTTCAGTGGCATCTTCATCTCGGTCATTCTCCTCCTCGTCTCCTCTACCAACTCATGCCAGACCTGCCAAAGGAATATTCCTCCCTCAACTGTGAAGCTTGCCAGTTCAACAAACATTGTCTCTCTTCTTATCTCGATCGATTTGGACGTTGCTCTTCTCGTCCGTTTGATCTTGTTCATTCAGACATCTGGGGCCCGTCTCCTACCAAATTTATTGGTTGGGAATTCTTTATTTTGTTACTTTTATTGATGATTTCTCTAGATGTACTTTGGTGTTTCTGTTAAAAGAACATCCCGAACTCTATTCTGTATTTTAAACATCTTATAATGAAATTCGCAAGCAATTTGATGCTTCTCTCAAAGTCCTTCAAACAGAGTATGCTAAAGAATATCTTAGTAACCAATTTTTCTCTTTTTGTAATAATAGTGGTATTCTATACCAAATTAGCTATGTTTATACGTCTCAACAAATTGGAGTTGTGGAACAGAAAAATCGCCATCTCCTAGGCGTTGTGCAGACTATTCTTACTCATTTGAATGTTTCGCGATATAATTGGGGTCATGTCATTCTTATCTCATGCTATCTCATCAACTGTATCCTTTCTACTGTTCTGCACGGACAAACCCCTTTCTCCATCTTGTACCCTAAGTTATCAAAGGACGCAAGGCGTACGGAGGCGGAAAGGGCCCCTGGAGCCTAGGCGCAAGGCGCGGGCGCGCGCCTGAGACATGTGAGGCGCAAAATTGGGGGAAAAAGGAAATTGAGCGAATTGGACGCCCAATTTGCTGAAATTGAGCGAATTGGGCACCTAATTCGCGGAATTTCAGCGAATTGGGCGCCCAATTCGCGGAATTTCAGCGAATTGGGCGCCCAATTCGCTCAATTTCACCGAATTGGGCGCCCAATTCGCTCAATTTCAGCGAATTGGGCGCCCAAGTGCGCCTAGGGGGGTGCCTCGGGTGCGTCTAAGATCATGTTTTTGCTTATATCAAATTTTTTTTTTAAAACAAATATCTTGAAAGGCCCGGGCGCGCCTTTGGCGCGCCTGGGAGCCTGTAAGGCGCGCGCCTAGGCGCGCCTGAGCTGCGCCTGGGGCACATCGCCCGCCTCAGCTGTGTCGAGGCGCGGCGGGCTGCGCCTGGTGCGCCCGGCACCTCAGGCGCGCCTAGGAGTGCGCCTTGACAACTATGCTTGTACCCAAAAAGAACTACCATTCCCTCTACCTCCACGTGTATTTGGATGTACGGCCTTTGTACACACATCGTGAACTAGTCGGGATAAACTATCCCCACACAGTCAAATGCATCGTTGTTGGCTACTCACCAACTTAAAAGGGTTATCGCTACTTTTACCCTCTTCTCCGAAAATAGTATGTCTCGGCTGATGACACATTATTTAAATCTACTCCCTACTTCTCACACGGCCCTACTCCTTTAACATCCTCTGATACTTCCGCTTCTCTACTCATTGTTACCGCACCTGCACCTGAGCTCGCCCCACTTCCTCTTCCCACTCCACTGTCTCCATCTCCACCTCCAACCACGTTTCCCTCCACTCCAGGGCCATCGATGTCAGTTCTCAGGCCAACACTCTCTTCCTCGGACGGATATGATACAAATGTGATGTTAGACTTTATCTACCCATTGCTTTTCGCAATGGTGTTCAGACGTGTACTTATCACTTCATTCATGATGTTGTCTCGTATGCTCGGCTTACCTCATCTTGCAGGAGTTCGCTCTAGCCCTTTCAACCATAGTCACCCTCACTACTTACCAAGAATCTCTCACAATACCACATTGGAAGGCTGCCATGGATGAAGAATTGACAACCCTTAGAGAAAGGGTACTTGGACTCTTGTCCCTACTCCTCCAGGTGCAAATGTTGTTGGTTGTCGATGTGTGTTTGTCATAAAGTTTTATCCTGGTGGTACTGGGGATCGCTATAAGGCTCAGTTGGTTGCCAAAGGTTTCACTCAGACATATGACGTTGACTTATTTATCTCCCCAGTTACTCGCATCAACACAATTCCGGTTCTCTTCTCTGTCACTAACAACAAAGATTGGCAGATGTCCTAATTAGATGTCAAGAATGTCTTCCTTTATGGTGACCTTCAAGAAGAGGTGTATATGAAACAACCTCCTAGGTATGTTACTCAGAGGGTGTTTCAGGTATGCAAGTTACGGAAGGCTATCTATGGCCTCAAGCAGAGTCCTCTGGCCTCAAGAAGTTTAGAAAAGTTATCTCCATCATTAGCTTTGCTCGCATCTCTGCAGATCACTCTCACTTCATACGTAAAACTTCTCATTGACTGGTTGTTCTGGCTGTCTATGTGAATGACATCGTCCTCACTGGTGATGATAAGGCTGAGATAGCTCTGACAAAAAAACACCTTATTCAACACTTTATCACCAAAGATATGATATCTCCTAAGTATTATTTGGGAATTGAAATTTTGCTGAAACACAACTCAGTGGTTCTCTCGCAACACGAATATGTCATTGATCTTCTAAAAGAGATATGACTGTTTGATGTTAAACCTGCTCGATATCCAATGACGGTGGGTGAAGATATACTTTGGAATGAGGACTCACCACTTCTTTTAGATGTCACTAGGTATAGACGCCTGACAAGCAAATTCATATACCTAACAGTAACAAGACATGATATCTGTTATGTTGTGGGTATGGTTAGTCAATTTTTGTAAGCTCCCAGAGCGTGTTGTCTACAATCGGCTCTTAAAATCTTGGAATATATAAAAGAGTTTACGGAAAATGGACTACTATTTCCAAAGAACAACCACTTGAGGATTGAAGCCTCCTCTGATGCTAGTTATGTTGATGATAAAGATGATTGGAAGTCCATTTCTGATTTGTAGGAGGAAATATGGTTAGCTGGAAGAGAAAGAAATAAACAGTTGTTTTCAGATCAAGTGATGAGTCTGAGTACTGGAGCATGGATTCGACCACATGTGAATTAAAGTGGTTAAAGACACTTATGTTTGACTTACGATAAGTCTATGACAATCCTTTACCGATGTTCTGTGACAACAGAGTTGTCATATACATATCACAAAATCCAGTTTTTCATGAAAAGTCAACATATTGAAGTTGATTGTCACTTCATCAGAGAAGAAACATTGAAGAAACAAATCTGTACTCTATTCGTCACCTCCAATAACGAGCTAACAGATATCTTTACAAAACCCGTGTCTTCCTCGTTTTCCGGCATATGTGGCAAGCTGGGCATGATAGAGATACATGCTCCAGCTTGAGGGGGAGTGTTAGGACATAAGTGTATATTGGCGGATAACCTTATCTAACTGCACCTTGCGGCCAGGGCGGTTAAGATTTATCTAACCACAACACTTGTGTTTTGTAATGATCATGATGAAGGTGTGTTTACCGCACACTGTGATAGTGAAGGCTGGCGGATTCAGTCTTTGTTCCTGCTGAAGGATGAGGCTTGTGATGGGCGGTTACCTTGTGTAACCGCACATTCTTGCAGTCAGCTCTTGTATAACTGCGGTGTTCGTCTAGCCGCCCTTCTATGGATTCATGTAATTTAGTCTCACATTGTCTATTTGTAATATCTCTCGCCTTCATTCTATATAAAGGAGGTCATTCTCATGTAATATTCAGATTTTTGGAAATAAAAAATTCAATTTTTTTTTTATTTCCTGCGTGTTATTGATAATTTTTGTCAAGTTATTTCTAAGTTCTCACAGTTTTTCAATTTTACCCTTTTAACAACTCTATATTGAAAAGTATGCATTATATTTTATCATTTATAAGAATCTAGAATCATTATAAATTGATAAAATTGAAATATCATAAAATAATTTGGCTGATTTTATCATTTTTCATCCATATTTCTAACAGAAGGCACATTTTTGTAAACTGCGGAAACTTAGAGGGGATGCAATTGTAATTTTGAAAGATAGAGGAGGGGTACAACCTGTAATTATGCAAACTCCCGGGAGAGGTCCCGATAATTAGCCATATATATAAGGGTCCTCTATGCACACTATTTTACCGGCGACACCAATACTGTTACCATTTACACGAAATGTGTGCTAAAAAGGGTGGTCCGGTGCACAAAGCATCCCTGCGTAGTGAGGGTCTGTGGATGGGTTCAACCACAAGAGTGAAATATAGACAAACCTTACAGTTTTTCATGCCACCTTAATATATTTTTTATAAAATTATTTTTTATTATATTGTTTAGATTTCTTTAATTTCATCATATATTTTGATATTATGTTATTTTTATTTACTATACTTTATTTTATTAATTATAAATTTTTTTTATTATATTATGTTATTTTTTACTATATGGCATTGTGGTTGTTCCCTTGTAATGAAAATATATAACGTATTAGATGATCATGATTTATCTGATGGTGTAATAGAGGTAAGTTAGAATATTTAGTTATATGTCCGCGCGTGTCAGGACTGACTCGGAACGACCCATTGGGTTTTGTGTCACTAGAGTGTAACGACTCTACGCTGGAGATACTATATAAGGTCATTCCACATCGATGAGGCTTAGTGGACTATCTTGAGTGGAGCCTCAACATTCTCAAGATACCATTAGGGTTTCTGCTCCTGTGCTTTCTACTGCCACTCCCGTTCTCCCCTCTGCCTCCCGAATCGTGAATTCCCGTTGTCTCTTTGTACTCGTTCTCACGAGTTGCTGCAAGTTTTCTGCCGCAAGACATATCCAACGCCATTGTCACAATCATCTTGGCTGGTTTTCGTTTCGCCTCGCTGTCGCGTTTTTATCGCGCTGCTTCAATCGAGAAAGGAAATCGAAAAAAAACACGCTGGTTGCTGCCGATCAGAAGAGGGAGATCGACCAAATCCACTGCAGATCCCATCAGCGCTGGAGTAATTCATCTCATCGGCGTTTATCCCTGCGTTGCCGTCCCTGTTCAAGCATATCGTAAAGTCTGTCGCTGCTCTGGGCGCCGATCAGAAGAAAGCAAAGCCCGCAATTTCTCCAGCTCCTAGGTTTTCGCTGTTTGGGTCGGAACTCAACAGGTCGCCGCCTACAGGGAAATATCCCGATGAAGTTGCCGATCTTTGGGAGAAAAACCTCCGCCGCCCGTGATCACATATGGTGAATTGCGAACTCAATCGCTGGAGCCCCGATTCGCTGCTTTCTTGTCACCGGATCTAGTTCGCCGGAATTCTAGATCCGCAGAGAGATCCTCCAGTTTTTGTCAGATTTGGCACCAGATCTAGTCTCTCTTATTCTCAGATTTGAGTTTCTTTGTTGTTGGAAAAAGAGAAGATTCAGGGGATCATCGTTCCTTCTTGCACATTTAGATCTACTCTGAATTTCAAATTTCAGGTGCTCTTCCTTGTCTGGATCAAGGATCCGTTGAGTGAGGAAATCGGTCTTCTTCATAGATCTTTCTATTGGAGAAGATCTATAGTTCCATTCCTCTAGTCGATTGGATCTTTGTGTTCTTGTTTTTTGCTCTCGGCTCATAGAAAAAAACTCAGATCAAGGGAAGGTCTCTACAACAAAGTCAACTAAAGAGTTCTTTGGATCTCTTTGGAATTTCTGTGAAAGTTTGCTGATCCAAATCTAGTGGAGAATCTGGTCTTCGACGTTTCAACCGGAGAGGAGCAATTTATTTGTCTGGATTGGATCCGAAGATTTTCTGACATCTTCACACAGCTCAGGTGAGCTCGTTCTAGAATTTTTAATTTTGTGTAAATCTATTGCGATGTCGAAAAAGAGTGCGCTCGAGATTGTCAAACTGTAGTCCTTCAACGCCACTGTCTTCCTCAGTTGGAAAACTCAAGTCCAACTAGGAATGAAGCAACAAAAATTTTTTTATACTGTTCAGAGTGACTAGAACATTGCTGGGAAAAGCTCGGAGCAAGTTGCGCAGCCCTCACAGGCTGTCAACTTCGTTTCACGTCCTAGTAAGCCTTCTCGGAAGCCCCCGACACCTAAGGTTGATACCCCAGCATCGTTGGCGGTCAAAGAGCCTTCTCTCAAAAGGAAGAAGGCCAAGTGTCACAACTGCGGCAAATTGGGTCAATGGGCCGCTGAATGCAGGGGTCCGAAGAAACAAAAGCAGGAAGCCCCACAAAATGTGGCGAACATGGTGGTTGACAACTCTGATCCCAAGTCCTTCGTGACTATGATTGGGAGTAGTCACCACAGTGCGTCTTCTGAGTGGTGGCTGGACAGTGGTGCTACATGCCACGTCACAAATTACAGGGGTCTTCTTTCGAAGGTCACATCGATCAAGGATAGAGTTGAAAATTGCAATGGAGGAGCGACTTATGTTACTCATGCTGGGACTGCAGAGCTAGTGCTCTATTCAGGTAAAACCTTAATTTTACAACATGTTAAAGTAGTTCCTAATTTAACTAAGAATTTGATTTGTATAAGTTTACTTGATATAGCTGGAACATCTTTCACAATTATGAATGGTAGAATGACATTAACTGTTAATTCTCACTACTTTGGTTGCGCTTACCTGATCAATGATATGTATAGACTTAGCCTAGATAACGAGTGCATAAACCAAGTGAGTTCAACTCTGATTGATCCGAAGCTATTACACAATAAACTTGGACATATTCACTATAAGAAAATGCGGGATCTAGCTAGAAGTCAAAACATCTCATTAGATCTCTCTATTCAATTTGATAGGTGTGAGGTTTGTGTCCAGACTAAGATCACTAGAAACCCGTACAAGACAGTTTCTAGGAGCACACAACTTCTGGAGTTGATACATTCCGACCTCTGTGATTTTCGTAGTCACGCCACTATTGGGGGAAGGAAATATTTAATTACATTCATCGACGATTTTTCCAGATATTATCATGTTTACCTGTTGAAATCGAAAGATAAGACATTCGAGACCTTGAAGATCTTCAAATATCAGGTAGAAAATCAATTAAATCTAAAGATTAAGAGACTTAGAAGTGATCGAGTAGGAGAGTACACTGCAACCGGGTTCAAGGACTTTTGTGCCTCTGAGGGTATAATCTTAGAAATCGCAGCTCCTTACTCACCCCAGTCGAATGATGTTGTTGATCGTAAGAATAGAACTTTAACAGAAATGTTGAATTTTATGTTCCTCACAGCTGACATGCCTAATTCTTTTTGCCGAGAAGCAGTCATAACTGAAATTACATTCTAAATCGAGTGCCTCACTCAAAACTCAACTGTACTCCGTATGAGTTATGACATGACCATCCTTGTAGATTTGACACTATAAAGACTTGAGGCTGTATTACTTATGTGAGAATACAAGATCTTAAGAGACCTAAAATGGGACCTAGAACAACAACATGCGTTTATCTAGGTAGTGCAGAAGATAATGCAGCTGAACTGTTTCTGGATCTATCCGCTAATACAGTGATAGAGTCTAGAGATATTATTTTCTTTGAACACAAATTTATCAAAGATCATGGCTTGACTGTCTCCGGATCTACTAACATGATTTCAAAATCTACTGTAGAACCTGAAGTTGGCCCATCTGGCACTGCTCCCCAACCTCTAGAGGTGAAATCTGTTCCTCTTAGAGTATCTACAAGAGATATAATCCTTAAGAATTTTGGTGAGAATTTCGTCACCTTCCATTTAGAGGATGATCCATTCTCCTATCAGAAAGCAATGCGATTTAGAGATTTGTTAATGTGGGCAGAAGCCATCGATGATGAGATGAACTCGCTGCTACAAAACAACACTTGACATCTAGTTGACCTGCCGAAAGGAGCTAAAGTTTTAGGATGCAAGTGGGTACTGAAGAAGAAATTGCACAGTGATGGGTTTATAGTCAGATATAAAACACGTCTAGTAGCTAAGAGTTATAAACAGCACGGGAGAATTGACTATTTTGACGTGTATTCTGTAACACCCCCTATCCGTCGCATAGCATATAGCAGTAGGTCCGGCCGGGGCCCCACGCCATATACTACAGACAGACCGGGTGGTTACGTATGGAAACCATCCAACCAATCTCAACGTCCTACACAGAGCATTCTAGCGGAAGCAGTTTATAAGAGTTGTAAACACGAACCCAGCATAGGAGCATGAATGTCCACTAATACCAAAAGGAATGTTATACAAAAATACCCAAAACCGGCCTTAAGGCCTTACAAAGTGTTTCACTTGAAAATTACATGTTTTACAAACCACGGCACGCAGACCGGTCATACATGAATAAAGCAGTAAACACTTCTACTTGGGCCTTCGAGGGCCAGCTTCGCAAAAAGGGCTTTAGCCCGCTATTGACCGCTTGGTCCAGCTGCACCTGCAAGCAACAAACCACCGCACGGTGGTAAAACAAGGCAACGGTCAGCAATGCTGACCAAATTATAACGATCCCGCCCCCAACTCGGGGCGACGATGCTCCTTCCCTGCATTTCATTAGCATAAGCGAGCAATGTATATAACCATAGCCATTTCATCACAGACGTTGGCTCGCACGGCCACACGCCCCGTGCACTCAGGGCACATTCTCGGTGAACCAGTCGATGTCACGTCAATTAAAGCTATTAACATTCCGGACTCACCACCGCCACTTAGACGGCCAAACCTATGAGCAATTCGTCTTCCTGGCCTGGGTCACGACAATTTAAGCCATTGACTGCCGAAGACTCCAATCTATGCCAACGGCGAGTGCCACGTAACCTTAGGTCTCTCTAACCGAACGACATAAAGCGGGTACGGTTCCATCTAACCCGTGCTCACATCGCAACGACAATTTAAGCCATTTGCGCGGGTCAAACTTCCACCGAGTCCCATTCTACCACAAGTCACATAACTCAGTTATGTTCAAGTTGCTCTCAGGCCACCAAGTTGGCAAGATCTCGTATCCGCCCAGTTTTCCGGGTGCACCTTTGGGTTAGTCCCCAAGGCTCCCTGCTGCAATCTACCGCGTAGAAAACCCGAAAAACAACCAATAGCACGGAGTCTTCTCCGGCCTTATGCAATGCAACATCACCGATCCAGACTAACATGTCCGGGTAGGCTTCACACATCATGCCTATGTCCGTTCTCGCATACGGACTCTAAACAACGGGGACTTTACATATCTACCCGAAGGAATGCCTCCAACTCTCCGCAAACTCGCGAGAGCGGGCTTCCTATGCTAAGAAAGAGAGCTATTCATGCTCAAGATGAGGATCGTTACCCTTGAGTTCCTCTTTGGCGCCATTGAAAAGTAATCGGATGGAAATCACCGCACTGCGTTGCCTCCGTGGATCCGGAGTCGGCTTGCGATTCGGAGCTCCGAAGCTCCTCCAATGGCGGATCTAGTTCTTCTTCTTCCCTTGGCTCTCCTCTTTCTCCAAGACTTGGGAAGATGATAAGGATGAAAAGTGAGGTTTCCTAGTCAAACTCACGGGTATATCCTCTCAGGAACAACCCCCAGCCGTTGGATCTCAACCTAAGGAAACGAACGGCTTTGATTCGGGCTGAAATGCCCAATCTGGACCGAACACGGCCTGGCACACGCCCGTGTCCAGGGCCGTGTGCCGCATTCGCCGTCAAAATCGAATCTCCTGGAACCTCACACGGGTATCGAACACGCCCGTGTTCGAGCTGACACGCCCGTGTTCCAGCTGACACGGCCGTGTAGCCGGCCGTGTACCCCATGATTTTTCCCCATTCAACCCGAGCACTGCACGGGTTCTAGGACACGCCCGTGTCCTTGCCCGTGTCACCTTGACACGCCTGGGCCCCAGGCCGTGTACACGGCTCGACATTTCGTCGCGTGAAGATCGACGACTTGATGACACGGCCTTGGACACGCCCGTGTCCTAGGCCGTGTGCCTTGTCTCGACGATCGTCGAGCGAATCTCGACGATTCCCCGGGACGATCGTCGACACGGGTCGACACGCCCTGCGACACGCCCGTGTCGCAGGCCGTGTGCCCATTCTCGACGAATCGTCGAGATAAACTCGACGACTTCGCGGCTAAGTGTCGACACGGGTCGACACGCCCTGCGACACGCCCGTGTCGCAGGCCGTGTGCCCATTCTCGACGAATCGTCGAGAAATCTCGACGACTTCGCGGCTAAGTGTCGGACACGCTTGACACGCCCTGGGACACGCCCGTGTCCCAGGCCGTGTGCCTGCAGCCAGAACCAAACTGGCCCAAAACGTCCCCTTGCTCCTTTGAGTTTCGGGGCGTTACAACTCTCCCCCTCTTAAAAGAATTTCGCCCACGAAATTACATAAAGGAAAGACATACAAAAACAAATTTGTACCTGAGCGGAACAACTCCGGATACTCGTCAAGCATAGTCTGCTCTCGCTCCCAAGAGAGCTCCTCACGACCGCAATTGTCCCACCGGACCTTGACCATCCTGATCTCTTTATTGCGTAGTAGCGCTTGACCTCCGAGTCCTCAATCCGCACGGGCTTGACCTTTGTCGTTAGCCCACTATCCACCGGCACTTGATCGACCGCGATCACTTGCGTAGGCTCTTGCACCGCCTTCCGAAGCACCGAAATGTGGAATACATCGTGTAAACCACTTAGCTCCACTGAAAGCTTCACCTATAGGCCGCTTCTCCAACTCGCTCCAGAACCTCGAACGGTCCAAGGTACCTCGGGCTTAGCTTTTTCAATCGCCGCACCCGCGAGACACCCTTGAACGGCTTGATCTTTAAGTATACATAATCGCCACAGCGAACTCCACGTTCCTGTGCTTGGCATTATAGTACTTTGCTTGCCGGTCCTGAGCGATAGATAAGCACCTCTCCCGAATGGTTCTCACCAAAGAAGTAGCATCCTCCACTTCCGATCGCTTATACAACTTTGACTCACCGTTTCTAACCAAGACAACGGCGTGCGACATTTCTACCATATAGGGCCTCGAAAGGCGCCATCTGAATACTGCTTGGTAGCTGTTGTTGTATGCGAACTCCACCAAATAAAGGTGGTCTTCCCATTGCTTTCCGAAATCCAAGACACACATGCGAAGCATGTCTTCCATGGTTCTATTGACCCTCTCGGTCTGCCCATCCGTTTGCGGATGGAAGGCTGTGCTAAACTTCAGCTTTGTTCCCAACATTTGCTGCACCAGCCTCCAATCATTGGACGTGAACCGCCCATCTCGGTCACTCACGATGCTGCGGGCACACCATGAAGCCGTACTATGTTATCCACATAAAGCTTTGCCAGCTTCTCCACCGGATCATCCTTCCTATGCGGAATAAAATGCGACACCTTCGTTAATCGATCAACAACCACCCAAATGGCGTCGTTTCCCTTTTGCGACCTTGGCAAACCGTGCACAAAGTCCATAGAGATGTCGTCGAATTTCCACTCCGGAATAGGCAAGGACTTAAGAAATCCTCCCGGCTTTTGGCACTCCGCCTTTACCAAGGCGCAGTTTGGCACTTCGCTACGTATAGCGCCACATCCTTCTTCAAACCCGGCCACCAAAACAGTTTCTTCACATCACGGTACATCTTCGTGCTCCCCGGGTGAATCGAGTACTTGGTATGGTGTGCCTCGTACAACAACTCCACCCGTAAATTGCCCACACTTGGACGCACAATCGACCGTCTTTCCAAAGCAATCCGTCCTCCACGACGAATTGGGAATTTGACCCATCCAGAGCCTCTATCATGAACTGCTTCATATGAGCATCCATATCCAAAGCCTGCCGAATCCGATCAGCCAGGTCATATTGGACTTCAGTCCAATTCAGAACTGCTTCAGCACTTGATTGTCTATCCACACAAACAATCTCCAACGCCTCCAACTCCGCACCAACCGCTCATCATGCACCGATAGCCAATTGCTTGAGCTGGGGCTCGGCGACTCAACGCGTCCGCAACCGCATTCCCTTTGCCAGGCACGTAGTGGATCTTGAATGTATAGTCCCCCCAGGAACTCCATCCACTACGCTGCCGCATATTCAGATCCTTCTGATCAATAGATACTTTAGGCTCTTGTGATCGGTGTAGATATCAATCTTCACACCGTACAATAGTGTCTCCACAGCTTCAAGGCAAAAATCACGGCCGCTAACTCCAAGTCATGGACCGGATAATTCCTCTCGTGCACTTTTAGCTGTCTCGAGCCATAAGCTATCACGCTTCCGTGCTGCAGTAGCACGCAACCCAAACCGCTGCCTGAAGCATCGCTATATATCTCATAGCCTTCGGTTCCACATGGCGAACTCAGCACAGGCGCGTGGTCAACCGACACTTCAATTCCTCAAAGCTCGCGCGCACTCCGGCGTCCAAACGAACTTATGCTCCTTCCTCGTCAAAGTAGTGAGAGGTAACGCTATCCGCGAGAAGTTCTCTACGAAGCGCCTATAATAGCCGGCAAGCCCCAAAAAGCTCCGGACTTCTGCTACCGTAGCAAGCTCAGGCCACTCCCGTATCGCAACAATCTTCGCCGGATCCACAGCAATACCCTCTCCACTCACTATATGCCGAGGAACGCCACTGAGGATAGCCAAAACTCGCACTTCGAGAACTTGGCATACAACTGATTTCTCCTAGCGTCTCCAACACCAAATGAAGATGCTTGAAGTGATCTTCCTCACTTTGCGAGTACACCAAAATATCGTCGATGAAGACGATCACGAAATGGTCCAAGTACTCCCTGAACGTCCTGTTCATCAAATCCATGAATACTGACGGCGCATTAGTCAGCCCAAACGGCATGACCGTAAACTCATAATGCCCGTATCTCGTACTAAACGCTGTCTTCGGGATATCACTCTCCCTTATCCGCAGCTGATAGTACCCAGACTGAGAGATCTAACTTCGAGTACACCGTCGACCCGACTAACTGATCAAAAAGATCATCAATCCGGGGGATCGGGTACTTGTTCTTCTCAGTCAGCTTGTTAGCTCCCGATAATCAATACATAACCTCAAGCTTCCGTCCTTCTTCTTAACAAAGAGGACCGGTGCGCTCCAAGGCGAAGAACTCGGGCGCACATACCCTTGCTCCAACAACTCTTGCAGTTGAACTTTCAGCTCCGCCATATTCCTTAGGCGCTAGCCGATCCGGGATCC